>JAHGAU010000008.1:1200000-1901379 GCA_019925105.1 Niebla homalea
GTTTATTTTAACTTTAAATAATTTATATAAATAAACGTATTATAAGCTAAAAGGTAAATATTATTAATAAAGCCTTTTATTTAAATCTTTTATTTTAACTTTATTAAGTTTTTAATAAGTAAGCTATTAAAGAATAAGAATAAGATTAAGGAAATAATTAATCTTTAAAAAATCCTTATTATTGCGGGCTTTATCGTATTTATTTTTTATCTTAAGTTAATTAACGTTACTCGGTTATTTAAGAAACTTTTTATTTAATTTATAAAAAAAGATAAAACCTTTTTTTTCTATAAATTATATAATAACCTTTAATAATTTATTTTATTAAATGCCTTTATAATATTTAAAGAAAGAAAACTTACGACGTATTTCTTCCTATAGTTTTATACCGTATATATACTATTAATTAAGCCTTTAAAAGCCGTCTTTATTAATTATCCTTTTTTTACCTTTATTTATTAATTAAAGAATAACCTATATTCTTTTACGTAATTACTTAAGATCTTTATAATTATTATTTTTAAAGTTTTCTTTAGCGTATAAAGGAGTATTATAAGTTTATATAACTTTATTTTTAAGTAATTTAATTTAACCGGCTTTTTAAGGATAATTATTTTAGCCTCTTTAAATTTACGGGGGTAATAACTTATATTAAGGTAGGCTTAAAATAAATAAGTAAAAACCTTTTTAAATAACGATATTACTATAAATAGGAACTTATTTAATATACCGTTAAGTCTGGGGGTTTTATTTTTTTAATTTATTAATCGTTTTAATTATTATCTTTTAAGTTATTATTTTATTTATTATTATTAATTTAGGATATATAGTATTATCGATATTTATTAAATTAACTTCCGGTAATAAGAGAAAAAACGCCTTTTTAAGGGCCTTAATTTTACCGTTAAAGGTATCCGTTATTATACCGTTTAATCTTTTTAAAGGTAAAAACTTAAAAATAAATTTAAGTTTTTTACTTTATTTTTACTATATTTTATTAACTTTTAAATATTATAAAGGGAAACCGTTAAGTTATATATTATAGCCCGGAAATATATTTATTTAACCTTCCGGATAATTCTCCTTTTTTTCCTTTTAAGCTTTTTTTAACCGCTATAATATTTCTTAGTTTTTATATTTAATAATTTACTTTATAAGCGCTTTTACCTTTATAATCGCTTTTATATATTCCTTATTTTAATAAGTTTTAACTTTTTAAATAGCTTTATTATTAAGATTATTACGTTAATTATTTCGTTTAAAATTTTTATTACCCGTATTATAAAATGGTTAATTTATTCCTTATTATTAAGTTAAAGAAGCTTTATTAATTAAGATATTATTTTTATTATTTTTATAAATATTTTAATTTCCTTAATTATCTTTTATATTTATTTAAATAATAAAAACGGAGTTATATTGACGGACTAATTTAAGGTCATTTATATCGGGACGTAATTTAAACCGTATTTTAAGTTTTCTCGGGGTCTATATATTATAATTAAATTAATAATATTTTCTAAGTTAAATATTAAGTTAATTATAGTTTTAAGTTTACGGCTTTCTTATATAATAGTTTTTTTAACGTTAATAACGTAAAATTAAACTATATAATAATTATTAATAACTTTTTAAATTTAATATAGTTAATTATATAATTTTCTTTATTTTATTAAGTATAATAAAAATTAAAGTCTTTTATTAAGAAATACTTATTAAATACGGTTATAATATTTTTAAATAACGGGATTATAAAGGATCCCTTCTTATTAACCGGTGGCGGATTATACGTATTATAAATATTTAAGTTACCCTTAATAACCTTTTTTTATACGATCCGGAGTATATATAGGTTCTTTCCGTAATAAATAACGTTTTAGTTATTTATATTTAACCTTTTATTAATAAAGAAGTACGTTTATATTATTTTATTACCTTTAAAAATTAAATAAAAACTATTTTCCGGGTTAATTAAAGAATAAATATATAAATTATATAATAACTTTTATATCGCTATAATATCGATATCCTTTATTTCCTTAAATCTAAATATCGGTATTATAATTTTAACTATTTTCCGCGTACGTTATATTATATTATTTTTAAAAGCGTAAATATATTAAATATTAACGTCCGTTAAGCTTTTTTATTAACTTTTATTTATATAAACAGTTTCTTTTTAAGGTTAAGCATTATTTATCTTAATCTTTTTATTATAATAATAATCCCGGTTAAACGGTTAACTTTAAAGGTTAATATTATTATAAGCTTTCTCTTTTTACGTTATTAATTACTGCGTTTTACCCTTTTTTATTTAATAAGCTCCGTTTACGTTTTAAAATCGTCTTTAATTATTTCGCCGGTTTAAATTTATATAAATTATAATATTAAACCTTAATTATTATCTTAATTTCCTTACGTTAAGTCTTTTTTACTCTTATTATATACTATAAATTTTACGTTAAGTAATTATTATTATTATATATTACGTATTTTAACGCGTTCTTTATTAAGCTTTTTATTATTAAATTAACGTATTTATACGTATTATACCCTTCGGTATATATTATGTACTTTATATTATTAAGGTATTTTATAATAATATACCCGTACCTTTAATATTTAAAGTATTAATAAATATCTATTACCCGGTCTTAAGGTTTTATTAATTTAAAAGATTTACTTTTTATTACCCTTTTATTAAGGATATCGTTATATATTCTTATTAATATTACGCTTAAAATAACCGTAAAGTATTTCTTTATATAATTAAAAGTATTTAGCCTTTTTATTATAAAAGAAAGATTATAATTAATAATTTTTAATCTAAAATAAAAACCATATTCTCTTTCTTTATTTATTTTAAAATAATTTCCTTTTCTTCCCCGTAAACCTTATTAAATATATTTTATTTACCGTAATAATAAAGGATTATTTTAATATTTTTACCGTTTTATATTTTTTTTATCAGTTTATCCTTTCGATTTTTTTAGTTTTTCCTTCGTTTTTAATAAGGTTATATTAAGGAAAATATCCCTGCTTTATAGTTTATATATCGTAATAATTTATTTTATTAATGGTTTTTCCGTTACCTTAAACGCCTTTATTAATTATAATAAGTTCATTTTTATTATTATACTTTTCTCTTTTTTACCCGATAATTATATAATTATTATTTTTATTTTCTTTAATACCGTTATTTTCTCTTCCGCCTTTACCTCTTTTACCGTTAATGCCAGCGCCGCCCTTATAGCTTTTACTATTTAACTTATCCTTATTCCCTTTTTTAAAACCTTTTCCGTTATTCCTTTATTTTATACGTATCCTTTTTATTTCCTTTTATCTCCGTCCGCTAACGTTTTTATTACCGCCCTTTAAGCTCTATATAACCTTTTTAACTCCCTTAAATTTTTTCCCGTATTTATATAAAAGTTTCTTATTCTCCGTAGCTTAATTTATAGTATCGGTTAAGTCTTTAACGTAATATCTTTTTATATAATTATAAGGAAGCTTTTTAACGCTTTTATTATTTCCTTCCTTATTGCTTTTCCCTTACGTATTTAACGGTTATTTCTTTTTATAATTTATTCTTATTTACTTAATATCTTCCTATTTTCCTTTAATTCTTTCTTAATTTATATATATTTAATAAAACCTTTTATACCTCCGTTTACTTTTTATTTATTTCCGCGTACCGTCTTTATCCCCTCCGCCCCTTATTTATTACCCTTAATAATAATATTTTTACGCGTTATATACGTCCCTTTATACGTATCTTATTAATTATAAGCTCTTTATTTAATTTAAGGCCTTTTTATCTTATATTTATCGCGTTATTTATACGACTTATTACCGTTCTTATTAACTTAAACCACTTGTCTTTCCTCCCCCTTTACTTTTATTATTATTCCGCTTCCGCTTATTATATTTAAGGTATTATTCTCACTATTACTTAAGTTATATATATGTACATCGTTTCTGACCTCTAGGGTCCCGTTATTCGTCGCCATCCTCTTTCTAACTTTCAACGTATTCATCTTATAATTTAATTAACTTTAAAAACTTACTTTTTATTATCTTTTTATTAAGGATATTATTATATATCCTTATTAACGTTACGCTTAAAATAATTATAAAGTATTTCTTTATCCGGTTAAGAATATCTGGTTTCTTTATTACGGGGGAAGTTTATAATTAATGATCTTTAATTTAAAATAAAGAATTATATTCTCCTTTTTTATATGTTTTAAAGTAAATTCTTCTTCCTTTTTTATAAATTTTATTAAATATATTTTATTTATTATAATAATAAATAATTATTTTAATATTTTTATAATTTTAAACTCTTTTTTATAAGTTTAATCTTTTAATTTTTTAATTTTTCTTTCGCTTTTAAGGATACCGTATTAAGGAGGATATTATTACTTTATAGTTTACGTATTATAATAATTTGCTTTATTAATGGTTTTCCCGTTACGCGGAATGCCTTTATTAACTATAAAGGACTTACTTTTATAATTACGTTCTTTTTATTAACGCTTAATAAACGGATTATTATTATTTTCATTTTTTTTAACGTTATCGTTTTCTTTTTTACCCTTATTTCCCTTTCTGTTATAAAAAGTACTATTTTTATAACCTTTATTACCCAGCTTTTTTCCGTTTATAAGGCTTTACTTATTACTTTTTTACTTTATCTTATATTCCCTTAATTTTTTTAACCGTTATTTATTAATAATTTTATTACTGTCTTTTAAGTTTTATATAAATACTTTAATTCTTTTAGCTTTTTCTTTATTTTTATATAAAAGTCTTTTATTCCTTTTAACTTAATCTATAGTATTAACTACGTTTTTAACGTAATATCTTTTTACCTTACTATAAAGAAGCCGTTTAACGTTTTTACCGTTTCATTATTAACCGTATTTCCCCTTTACGTAAAGTAACTTATACTCCCCGTTTTACTCTTTTAAATACTTATAAGTTCGCCCTTTTTATTTATTGCTTTTTTATTCCGTATACTTTCGGCTTTATTAAACCCTTTTCCGCGTTATACTTACGCACCGCCCGTTTTTATTATTAACGCCGCCTCCTAAGTTTCTTTTATAACCTTTTTATTTATTATTTCTTTATGCGTTTTACGCGTTTTTATATATATATTCTATTAACCTTAATCCATTTATTTACCTTAATATTTATCCGATTTACCGTTATTACGTTATCCGTATACGTTATTGCTATTTATATTAATACAGGCCGTTTACTTACTTATTACTTTGTTCTTAACCATTATATTACCTCCGTTTATCATAGTTAATTGTCACGGTATGGACCATGGGAGGATTCCTTGGCACGGAGCGGGCTTACCTTGTTCCGGTGCTTGGCGCGCACACTCATATTTCCCACCTTCATAGCTAGATAGCTACCCATTCATACATTTATTACTTTATCACCATGCATACCGCATTTCTCGTGACATTAATATATTTATATCACTATTATTTAAGCTATGCGTATACGTATCGTCTTAGACCCCGGGGGTCCCTTTATTCGTCGCCATCTCGGTTTAACGTTAATATTTATAATTTACTTTTATTAATAAAGATATTAAACTAAACCTTAATACGGATTAAAAGTACGCCTTTAAAATTAAATAGTTTATGCTCTGTAATTACTTTTTTATACTCTATTAAGCCCTTATTAATACGGTTAACTTAACAGACTTACTTATAAAACTTAAGTTCTTTAAGGATTAAATAAGCTGGTATTAATGTTTTTTCCCTTTTATTTAAGGCTAAGACTTTAAAACGCTTAAAGGGTAAAATAATTTAAAATTAATTTTTAACTTTATCATTGTTATCGCTTTAACGTTAATAACTGAATATCCGAGTAAGGGCGTTAACCTTATTATTTTATTTACTTAAGCGGTAAATAACCTTAAAATTAAATTTAAAAAGGATATTAAGGTATTTTACTTAATATTTTATAAGTTTTTAACTCTTAATGAAATACTTTAAAACCTAATTATTATTAAAAATATAAAAGAAATTCTTAATTATTTTTAATTTCAACCGTTATTTCTTTAAATATTTAATAATAATAAAGAACTCTTTATTATAAATATTATAATTATATTTATTTAATAATATATTCTTAAAATAATAAATTACCGGGTATAACTCCCCGGCCTTATTATATTAAAAAAGAATACCGCCGGAAACGTAATTTAAAGAGTTAATTTTAAGGATCGTTTCTTTATTGGGATTATAATAGCTTAATACGGAGGTTATAATAAAAACTTTTTTAAGTATTACGTAAGTTTTTAATACTCCGGGGACTATATAAATAAAATTTCTTTTTAATAAGCTTTAAAAAAGTTTTATTATTTTAAAGAATTAATAAATAAATCTTTAATAAAAGTTATAAAAATTAATAAATCCTTAAAGGGCTTTTAAGTTAACGGGGACCGGTTAATTCTTAATTTTACTTACTTTATTAAGGTTCATTTTTAATCCGTTAATAATAAGGATAAAATTTAACAACTTAATTTATTAGACTTTAAATTCGTATTTCCGGCTATTTATTTATAACTTAACGTTATATAAATACTCCAATATTAACTATATATATTAAGTATACTTTTTCTTAATAACGTTATAAATAATAATATTATTTAAGTAAGCTTAAATAAAAATATTAAAATAATTAAATAAAACCTTATTTATATATTATTAATATAAAACGGGATTATAAGTTAAGCTAAAAAATATAACTTTATACTTAAAAACGCTTAATAAAGTAATAAATATCGTAAAGTCTTTATTCTTTAAATCTATACAGAGTTTATTAAAGGCCGCGATAATATTTAAGCGGGTAATTTACTTATAACCGGTAACTTAAAATAATACCTTTTTAATTAAAGGAATAAGGTATTGATTCCTTTTGGTAATAACGTTAATATTACGGTAATCCATGTATAGTCGTAAATCGCTATTAAACTTAAAAACAAAAAGGATAAGGGAATTATAAAGGGCTTTATTAAGCTTAATAAATCCGTTTTCTAAGTTTTTAAGAATATACTCCTTTAATTTTTAAAGTTTATAATTTAAAAGCGGATAAATACGATTCCGGGGGGGGATTCCTTTTAAAATTAAGTTAATTTTATAATTATAATCTTAATATAAAAGTAGTTCGTAATATTCTGCTAGAAGTTTAACTATAATCTTATTTATAAAGGTTATATTTTCCGTAAAATTATCCTTATAAATTATTATAACGGAGATATTAATTAAAATATTATTAAGGAAATTTAAATAATTAATTAAGTCTATTACCGAAATATAAAAAATTTAAATCTTTTTTGCCTTTTAAGTTTTTATAATAATATAGAAGGCCGCCGTATTAATAACTTTAATTAAAAAAACCTTTTTTTTCCAATAAATTCTAAGAGGGGAAGATTATTAAATAATTTTTTCTTTTTTTTTAAGGTTTTAATAGCTTTAATTTCTTATTTTCTAGAAGTATATTTAAGGCTTAATAAATTAAAGCTATAGTTTAAAGGAACTCCGGAATAAACTTTACGTTTTAATAATCGGCCCCGTTATAATTATATTAATTTAATATAAAAAGGATTTTATTAATTATAAAATAAATAAATACGTAATACCCTTTTATTTAAGGTTTTTTAAGGATTATATTATATATTTTAAGCTAGGTAATAAATATAAAAGATTAGCTTTCTGAGTAACCTTTTATAATTATCCGGGGATAAATTATATAAATAATAAACCGTAAGTATTTACCCTTATAATCTTAAATAAACTTAGGTTAAGAAAAGGCTAAAAAGAAATTTAAAGTATTACGTAAATTTATAAGATAATTTATTTATTAATAAAATAATAATTAATAACACTTAAATTAATTTAAAAAAATAAAAGAAAATATTAATTTTTATAGCTTATAAACCCGTTAATAATCCAAAGTTTATTATTTTAAACGTTAAAGGGATTTTTAATATTATTAATATATTTAATCGTTAAAATCTAAAAATAATATGCGTTTTTATTTTTTATAATGACTTTTATAAAGTTTAATCTTTTATTAACGGTCCGTCCGAATTATTAAATAAGGTATTTTTAAAGGTATAAAAGATCCGGCCGTTTTAATTATAAATAAATTCTTTATTTAAGTCGGAAGTAATATAATGAACTTAAACGGAACGCTCCCGAATATTATTTTAATTATATTAACGGTTAAAGTAATTAACTTAAAAATAATTCTTTTAATAAATAAAGCATTTAACGTTTAAAGGGGGAACTAGCTTTATAACGGCGGGAGTAATTTATTAAAACTTAAACCCTCTGAAACCTTTTATTTTACTAGGGGGTTTAAAGGAAATAATACGGGTTCTTGTAGTTTCCTTAATTTCCTTAATAAAGGCTTTATTAAACGTAAAGGTTTTTTATTAACGGTAATATTTTAAACGTTAAAAACGGTTTATCCTCTTTAAGTATACCCGGGTCTTTTTTAAGCTATTTAAATTATAATTTCCTTAAAGAAGATTTTTATAAAGTTGGGTAAAAAGTCGGATAATTAATTCGCAGATTATAATTTTCAGGTTTTTTTTTAAGATTTACGAATTTAAAGACCTTAATTAAGTAAATAAAATTAAAATAAAATATTATAAATTTATTTTTATTAAATATTTTTAAAGCTTAAAAATTATTAATTTAATTTTTTTTTTTAATTAATATTTTTAAAAATTCAATTTAAAAAGGTTTAAAATTCCTTAAAAGTTTAAAAACTTAAAAAAGTACCCCCGTTATACTCCGTCTTTAATTACTTAAGGACTTTTAGGCTTAATAATGTTAAAATATAATTAATTTAAACCTATATAATTAAGTATTAATCCTCGTTAATACGGAATTTAATAATAATATAGCGTTTAAAGAAACGATATTAATTATAATCCTTCTTTATAAGGGTTCCGGATCTTTAATTTTAATTAACTTAAGCTTTTTATAAAAGATTAAAAAAGCCGTATATTAATAAAGTAAAAAGGCTAAATTATTCCGGTAAAGGTTTTTAAGCTCGATAATAAGGTTAACGTTCCGGTTTTCTAGTTTACGGTTATAATTTTTTAACGTTTAAATATAGTTTAAATCCTTTAAGGATAAAGAATTTAAATAGCTTCGTTATTATAAGGAGGTATTTTAATTAATCTTTAATTATAAATCCCTCTTAATATCGTTTAATTCTATTTAATAAACTTATACTTTATCGTTTATATCCTTATAATATTATTTATTAACGTTTCATTCTTAACGTAAAAGGTTTAATTACTTTAAGAATTCCTTAAATCTTTTAAATAATACGGATTAAAAGGTAAAATAAGCGTAAGTCTTTATAAAATATAAAATACGCTTAATTAATTCTTTTTAAGCGGTATCCTTTAATTTATAATAACGCTAATAGGTAAAATAATCTTTATATTCCTTATAGTGGTTATTTAAAACCGGGTTCCTGGTAACTAAATAATTTATTGGGTCCTTGTTTTTCTTATTTAACCAAGAAAAGGTTTTATTTTCGATAAATTATATTAATTAATTAAGGTCCTTTTAAAAACCGTTTTATAAGTTATATTTAAAACTTATAAAACCCTTTAATTAAGAAATTTATTAAGGTTTATTATTATAGTTACGGTAAGTAAAATATAGGTAAAAAATAAGTTAAAATAAAAGGAGGATAGAAATAAATATAAAAAAAAGGAAAGGAAGAAGGGAAAAAACGGGTTTATTAACCTTTCCGTTTAGCGGTTTCCGTATTATAAGGGTAGTATCGTAAAATAAAAGAATAAAATTTATATTATAATAAGGTTAATATTACTCTTATATATTATAAAATACTCCTTTAAAAGGTTTTCTTACCGGGTATTAAGTACTTTATATTAAAGTAAAAGTATAAAATTAAATATCTTAATTAAAGATTCCAAAAAATAAAAAAGGTATATAATAAGTAAGAATTCTATAGGCTTTTATAAGTTTATTCTTAATTAAATTTATAATAATTCTTTTAAGGTTTACTTTACTTATAGTTTTTAAATTACCTTATTAAGGTTTAACCTTTAAATCGATTCTTTATATAGCTTAATAGAATTAGTATTTACTTATTTAAAACTATCGTAACCTCCTGTTTTAATTATTAACGTTTTTTTATAATCCGTCCGGATGCTAATCACCGTATATTTAACCGTAGTTACCGCCCATTTAATACCGTTTCTAATTATTAATTTACCGTCCGCTATTAATAAGTATTATTAATAAAAGCCTTTATTTTATTTTACTGCTCTTTACGAAGGCGTAAATGGGTTGACTTTAATGTAATATTAAAGTGCAAAAAGTATATTGCGTATAATTAAAGATATTAAAGTATAGAAGTATAGGAGTGAAGGGGCTAAAGGCCTTAATATACCCAGTCGGTAACACTCCTTATACCGGGTTAACCCCGGGCTTGGGCCGAGGTTGGCCCGGTAAGGCCTACACCTTAGCTACCAACACCCTTGAACCCTAATAGTTTTCGGAGTTATTAAATAGGACCATAAAGTAATATTAACGTAAGCTATATTAACCTATAATTTTTTATTAATAATTCTTAATATAATTTTATTAAAATTAAAAGAATTTTAGCTTAAGATAATTTAATTTTAAGTTAAATTAATATAAAAATAGTATTAACCGTTATTAAAATTAAATAAAAAAAATTATATAAGTATTAAGTTAAAGACTTTATATAACTTATTAATAATTAATATTTTAACAATATACTTACGTAATTTACGGGTAAATTAATTAGTTATTTTGATTGATTGATTGATTTATTTATATTACGGATCTAGCTAAGTTAATTCCGGCGTTCCTTAATACGCGGTTTTTTAACCTTATTAATAACTGTAAAAACCTAATATTTATAACGTTAAAATAAAAACCGGTATTATTAGATTTTTACCCTTTATCCTTTAAGGTAAAGGATATTAATAACTGTTTAAAAACTAATAATTTATTTATATACTTCTTGTATTTTAATTTCATTAAGAAAACCCATAATATTACGATCGTATCCTTATAAAGGTTACTTTTAAGTTTATTATTTTTCCGCTTTTTTATATATTTATATTCTATTAATTTTACGTAGCCCCTTTAAATACCTTTATTAATACTTACGCGCTTAATATATATCCTTTTTATATTATTATTATTATTATTATTAATTTTTTTCAAGATTTTTAATAAATATTTATTATTATATTTTTATAATTATAAAAGATACTTTCCGGGTTATATAATTAATATAATTAATTTCCGTTTCTTTTTTTCTTATTTAACCGGTAATCAACTTTCTTTATAAAGTTTTTAATAACTTTATTTATTTTTATAATAAAGTTAAATTATAATGATAATTTAATATATATTATAAACTTAATAGTTACCCGGATATTTTATTTTATAGATTTATTTAAGACGGCGCTTTTTTTATTATTATATTATATTAAGATCTATATTGGTATAAGCTACTTTATAAATAAGTTATCGGAGATTTATTAATTTATAATATAGCCATCTTTTCTTAAAATATATTTTAATAATTATACTTATTTTTTAAATAAAAATATAATCTTTTTATTTAATATTATACGTTATTATTATTAACGTTAACGCTATATTTATTCTATAAGAGACTTAATTAATTATTATTAAAAAAGGTATTTACGGTTAAATGAAATTTCTATAATAATACGGCCTTTAATAATCGGGTTAAATACGCGATTTATTTACTGTTATTCTTAAGTAACCTCTTTATAAAAAAATCTACTTCTGAATTTCCGTTACTACGTAATTTAACTATAATAATAATATTCTTATTAATATATAAAGAATATCGTATTATATTTAACAATATTATCGGAATTAAAATTAATATATATTATGATTATCGATTTCAGAATATACGGTCCTTAAGTATTACTTATTACCAAGAATTTATAATTAAGTATACCTTTAATTCTTAATTTAAGACCTTTAATCCGTTACTTTTTTATTTATTAATTTATAGTGAATTAAAGTTAAAAGAATATACTTATTTATATCTATTAAGATTTCGCGCTCCGGGGTCTTTATATATACCGGTATTAACCTTTATTAATAGGTTTAACTTATATCGTAATATATATTGTGTTTTATTAAGTATTTATATAATTATCGTAAAATTATCGTAAAAAAAATAAAAAAGAAAAGTAAATATCCTATTATTAATACTAAAACTATACGGAGCTAAGTTTATTATTATTATTAAAATCCTTTAATTATTTCTGATATAATTAGATTATAATATAATTATTAATATTAAAAAAGTACCAACTTAAATAAACATTTTTACTTTCACTTATACTAACGATATAAAGTAATAAATAAAGAGCTTTAAATTTAAATTAACGATAATAATATACGGATGTATAAAATATTTAATTAAAAAGATTAAATGATATAATCTTACCTTTAATACTTATCATTTTAATTAATTATATTATAATATAATAATAATGAGGCAGAAAGCCTTAAATTCGCGTAATAAGATTAAAGATTTTATTAATTTAAATATATTACTTAATTAAACCGCCTTAATCGATATCTCCTTATCGCTTAATATTATTTAATTAAGGTTAAGTAATACAATATACTTTAAATTCGTTAATATTATTAAATAAACGTAATAAGTACTCCTTAATACGATACTTACGTTTATAATAAAGGACTTATATAGCGCTTAACTCTATATCTTCCCTTTTCCGCCTAGGTAAAAAAGATTATAATTAATCTATTATTTTAAGTTTTACCGGATATAAAAATATATAAGACTTTCTATTATTTATTTATTAATTTTACGTATATAAGTTAAATTAAATTATATTTAATTATTTTATTTAAGGGCTATTTAATTTATTATAATAAATAATAAAGGTTTTTAAAATAAAAACTATATTATTATAGCTTTTATAATAATAATAAAGAGTAACTCTATTATTATATTAATTTTAATATTACGTAAATAACGTAATAATTTATAAAATAACCTATTAAAGTATTATATTGTATTTTAAAAGTTTTACGAGTACGCTATATTGGTATTAATAAATAGCTTTAAAAAAGGTATTAAGTTAATCTTTAATAAAGATATTTTATTTACCGTTATAAATAACGAAGATAATAATATATTTATAAATAATAGTCTATAATAGATTAATCGGGAAAGCTTTAAGGTACTTAAAGAGACCTTTTTAATTACGGGTAAATAATTTAAGAAAACCGTTAATTATCGGAATACTTATAATTAACCGAATATATATATTGGCCTTTATTATATTAAGGTTACGGTAGAATTCGTAATACTTAATAATTATATTATATTTTTAAGTAAAAATAAATATAAGTAAAATTATTATTAATACGGAATTAATTTATTTAATTTTAATCTTAAAAATTTTAAGTATAACGTTTAATATATTAAGTATCGAAATATAATAAATATCTTATTATATAAAGAATAATTGGATTAATCTTTCCGTTTTCTTTTAATAAATATTTAAAACGATTATAAATTAAAATTCTCCGTAATAATAAAAAATATCTATATTATATACTTAACCTTATTTAATAATCTATTATTATATTTTAAAAAATCCGATTAAATAAATATTATAAATAAGATTAAAATATTAATTATTTTAAACCTATTTTATTAATAAGTTATAGGTTTAAACCGCTTAAACTTAATATATATATTCTCTATTTTTATATTTTTTATATATCCCGGCCGTTTTAAACTTTTAGATCCTTTTTATCGTATAATTAAATAAGTATACGTAATTAATTACGGATAATAAAATATAATATTAACGGTATAAAAGAAAACCCAATAATACTAAAAAGTAGCCTTTATTAACCCGTAAGTATAATATATTATTATAGTAACTTAAAGCCTTAAAGTATTTCTACCTTTTTAAATCCTTATTTTATTATTTAAGTTAATTAATAATTTATTAATATATTTATAAATACTTAAATCGTTTAAGACCCGGATCGTTTTTTAAATAAGAGATTTTATATACGTCCGGAACCAATAATATACTTAACTTAAAAATGTTTTTCTTTATAAACTTTCCGTAAGAGAAATTCGCTTATTTATTCGTATAAGGCTTTTAAATTATATACTAATTATAAATACCTTAATAAATAAGATTTAAAATATATTCTTTATACTTTTATTAAAAAATAAGATAATAATCGGGCTATTTATTATCCTGCCTTTTAAATACTATATTATTCATATATTTCCGAATTATTAATAAAATAAAACTCTATAATTAATAAGAGGTAAAAAGGATTTATTAATATATTAAAAATATAATATTTAATTTATATAATACGGTTTATAATATTTAATAGGTATTTTAATAGCGGTTACGGTATATATAGTTTAATAAGATTAAACTTTAAAAAAAAGTTAAAAACTATAGGTATTATAATTATATAATTAAAAGCTATAATTATAAAAGATAGGCCATTTATAAATTAAAAGAAATTCTAAAGGCATCTAAATAAAGACGGAAGGTAAGCTATATATAAGTAATAAAGTTAAATAATTTCTACTTGGATTTTTAAGGTATTAAAATAAGTATTTTTAATTAAGTTTAACGTTAAATAAATAAAAATATAAATAAGAAATTAAGGCAGTAATTATTATATTAAATCTTAAAGTTTTTATAGGATAAATATTAAAGTATATTTCTTTTTAATACCCCGACTTATAAATAAGTATATATAGTTATAAATATAAAAATAAATAAATTAAAGACCTTTATAAAAAACTTAATTAAAAGCATAAAGAATATAGTTACTATAAAGGTATATTATTTATTTATACGTAAGGACTTAGCGTATTACGGCCGTATAAATATAAACCGATTTTTATTAATTATATTATTATATTACTGATTGATTGATTAATTTATATTACGGATTTAGCTAAGCTAATTCCGGCGTTCCTTAATACGCGGCCTTTTAGCCTTATTAATACCCGTAAAAACCTGATACTTATAGTATTAAAATAAAAACCGGCATTTATTAGGCTTTTACCCTCTATCCTTTAAAATAAAGGATATAACGGCCTTTTAAAGAATAATAATTTATTTATATATTTCTTATATTTTAATTCCCTTAAGAAAATTTATAATATTATAACCGTATTTTTATAAGGGTTATTTTTAAACTTATTATTTTTCCGCTTTTTTATATATTTATATTATTTTAACCTTACGTAATACCTTTAAACGTTTTTATTAATACTTACGCGCTTAATATATACCTTTTTTATATTATTATCGTTATTAACTTTTTTAAGGACTTTTAATAAACGTTTATTATTATATTTTTACAGTTATAAAAAATATTTTCCGGTTTATATAATTAACGTAATTAATTTCCGCTTCTCCTTTTTTTTTCCTTAATTAATAATAGCCTTTCTTTATAAGGTTTTTAGCGACTTTATTTATCTTTATAGTGAAATTAAACTATAATAATAATCCGGTAAATATTATAAACTTAATAGTTACCCGGATATTTTACTTTATAAATAATATTTAACGGTAATTATAAATATTAATTTTTACGTTAAATTTTAATTTAATCTCCGTAAATAAAAGATAAGAAATAAAGATATATTTAACGTTTTACTTTCTTTATTTATATTTATATTTAACGTTTATTTAATTTCCGGTATATATAATAAATAAAAATTAAATTAAACCGTTTTTATCCGTCCGGAATTAAATCGTTAATATATTATTATCCTTCTTTATAATATTATAACGGTAAAAATACTTATTAATAATCTTTTTATCGTTAAAAGTTAAATAACGATAACCTTAAGGTATAAAGTTTTTATATTTCCGTTAATATTCGGTTTATTTTATTATAGCCTATAAAATAATTATTATAATTTTTACTTTTTAAATCTTTTTTATTTCGGTTTTTTTTATATTTAATAAAAATTTATATATACTTAAATTAATTTCCGGAACGCCGGTAAAGTTAACTTCCTTTTTAACTTATTTCTATTTTATTTTAATAAAAAAAGGATAAATATTTTTAATTTATTTTTTTTAACTTAAGGCCTATTAAGATTTTAATGGATCCGCCCGTTTCTTATTATCGTAATTAAGTATATATATTTCTTTAACCTTATTTAAGTAATTATTTAATTCAATAAAACCTTAATTAGTAATATAAAAACCTTAAACTTTAATATTAAGATAAAGATTATTTTATAAGTACCGTTAATTATTCTTAAATATTAATTTTAAACTTTTTATAATATTTAAATAGGCTTTTTCCTATATCCCGGGGTATTTTTAAGTATATATTAAATAACCGTAGTATATATTATAACTAACTTTATTACGGCCTAATAAAAAGTCCGGGCCTTTTATATTATAACTTTTTATATTGATATAACGAGATAAATAAAGCCTTTTTCCTATAAGGTTATTTTCTTTTAAATTTTTTTTATATAGTCTTTTTAATTAAGCTTTTTATTTATTTAAAAATTAAGGACTTTAATATTAATATCCGGCTTTATTATAATATTATTTAAGTCTATTATTATTATTATATTATATAATTTTAAATTTTTAATTATATAAATAAGCTTATATTTATATAATATAAATTAAACTCCGTAAGTTTTCGCTTATTAAAAATAAACTTTATAAGTTTATTTTAATTTTCAATAATTTATATATATAAAGGTATTATAAGTTAAAAGGTAAACGTTATTAATAAAGTTTTTAACTTGGATTTTTTATTTTAATATAATAAGCTTTTTAATTAATAAACCGTTAAAGAATAAGAATAATATAAGAAAAATAAACGATCCTTAAGGAATTCCCGTTATAATAAACTTTATTAGGCTTATTTTTTATCTTAAATTGATTTACGTAATTTAATTACTTATAAAACTTTTTATTTACTTAATTAAAAAGGGTAATATCCTTTTCTTTTTTAAGTTATATAATAACTTTTAATAATTTATTTTATTAAAGGTATTTTTAATATTAAGAGAAAAAAAGAGTCATAATATATTTCTTCCCGTAACCCTATATTATATATACGCCGTTAATTAGTTTTTTAAGGGTTATTTTTATTAACCGATTTCTTTTTATTTTTTTTTATTAATCGGGGAGAAATCTATAATTTCCTATATAATCGTTAAGGATTTTTATTATTATTATTTTTAAAGCCTTCCTTAACGTATAAAGAAATATAATAAGTCTATAAGATTTTACCTTAAAATAATCCGGCTTAATAAGTTTTTTAAGGATAATCGTTTTTATTTTCTTAAATTAACGTTAAAATATGCTTAAAAGAAATAAGTAAAAACCCTCTTAAATAGTAAAATTATTTTTAATAGGAATCTATTAAGAATTTTACTCAGTTTTAAGGCTTTATCCTTCTTTAATTTATTATTTACTTTAATTATTATATTTTATATTATTATTTTATTTATTAATACGGGGTTAAGGTATATAACGCCGTTAATATCGTTTAAATTAACTCTTAATGGAGGGGGGAAAATATTCTTTTAAAGGCTTTGATTTTACCGTTAAAGGTATTAATAAATATATTATCGGATTTTTTAAAGGACGGGAATTTAAAGATAAACTTTAATTCTTTATTCCGTTCTTTATTATACTTTATTAACTTCTAAATATTATAAAATAAGATTATTAAGTTATATACCGTAAACTGAAAATAAATTTATTTAATTTTCTTAATAATCCTTTCCTTTTTTTTTTTTTAGTAATCCTTAATTAATTAAGTATTTTTTAATTTTTATACTTAAAAGTTTACTTAATTAATTTTTTTACTTTTACGGTTACGGTCGTATACCCTTTATTCTAATAAGTTTTAACTCTTTAAGAGGATTTCGTTAACGGGATTATCTTAATAATTATTTTATTTAATATTTTTATTATTTACTTTATAAAAAAGTTAATCCGGTCTCTATTATTTAATTAAGGGAGGTCCATAAACTATATTATTATTTCTTCCGCTTTTATATAAACCTTTACTTTTTTAACCGTTTTTTATACCTTTTTTACCGGTAATAATAGGGTCATATTAACGGTCCAGTCCAGGGTTATCTATATCGGTATATAGTCCGAGTTATATTTTAAGTCCTTTCGGGGCCCATATATAATAACCGTATTAACGATACCTTTTAAGTTAAATATTAAGTTAATCGTAATTTTAAATTTTTAACCTTTTTATATTATAATCCCTTTTAACGTTAATAATATAAAATCGGACCGGGCAATAATTATTAATAATTCTTTAAACTTAACGTAATTAATTATACGTTTTTTTTCATTTTATTTAATATAATAAAGATTAAAGTTTTTTATTAAAAAATATTCGCCGGGTATAATTATAATATCCTTAAGTAACGGGATCGTAAAGGGCTTTTTTCTATTAATCGGCGGCGGATTATACGTATTATAAATATTCAGGTTTCCCTTAGTATTTCCTTTTCGTATAATTTAAAGCGTACATAGATTCCCTTTATAATAAGTAATATTTTAATTATTTATATTTAGCCTTTTATTTATAAAGAAATATATCTGTATCTTCTTATTTCTTCTAAAGGTTAAATGAAAATTATCTAAAAGTATATATATAAGCTATACGGCGGTTTTTATATTATTATAATATTAATATCTTTTATTTCCTTAAATTTAAATATTGGTATTATAACTTTATTTATTTCCTTATATACGTTATATTATATTACCTTTAAAAGTATAAGCGTATTATATATTAACTTTTATTAAGTTTTCCCTGTTAATTTTGATTTATATAAACGGTTTCTCCTTAAAGTTAAACGTTATTTACCCCGGTTTTCTTATTATAACGATTATCCCGGTCGGGCGGCCGGCCTTAAAGGTTAATATTATTATAAGTTTCCTTTTTTTAACGTTATTGGTTATTACGCTTTAATCTTCTTCGTTTAATAAGCTTTATTTACGTTTTAAAATTATCCTTAATTATTTTATTAATTTAAATTCGTATAAATTATAGCGTTAAACCTTAATTATTATTTTAATTTTTTTATATTAAGTCTTTTTAACCCTTATTAAGTATTATAAATTTTATACCGGGTAATTATTATTCTTATATATTACGTATTTCGGCGTTTTCTTTATTAAGCCCTTTATTATTAAGCCCGTATATTTATACGTATTATACTTTCCGGCGTATATTATATACTTCGTATTATTAAGGTACCTCGTAATTATATATTTATATCCTTAATATTTAAAGTATTAATAAATATCCGCCGCTTAATCCTATAATTTTATTAATTTAAAGGATTCACCTTTTATTACCCCTTATTAAGGATATCGTTATATATCCTTATCGATATTACGTTTAAGATAGCCGTAAAGTACCTTTTTATCCGGTTAAGGGTATTTAGCTTCTTTATTACGGAAGGAAGACTATAGTTAATAATTTCCAGCCCGGGATAAAGGACTACGTTCTCCTTTTTATCCGTTTTAAGGTAATTTCCCCTTTTTTCTTATAAACTTTATTAAATATATTTTATTTACCGTAATAATAAATGATTACCTTAATATCTTTACCGTTTTATATCCTTTTTTATTGGTTTATCCTTTTAACTTTTTAAGCCCCTTTTTTGCTTTTAATAAGGCTATATTACTAAGGAGGATATCCTTATTTTATAATTTATATACCGCGATAATCTGCTTTATTAACGGTTTTCTTATTACTTTAAACGTTTTTATTAATTATAAAAAGTTCGTTTTTACAATTATATTCCTTTTTTTTTACCTAATAATTATATAATTATTATCCTCGCTTTCCTTAATATTACCGTTTTTTCCTTAATCTTTACCTCCTTTATTACCGATATAAGCGTTGCTTTCATAGTTTTCGTTATTTAGTTTACTTTTACCCTTATCCGTAAAGCTTTTCCCGTTATTCCCTTATTTTATATATAGCCTCTTTAATTCTTTTTGCCTCTTTTTATCGGTATTTTTATTACCGCCTTTTAAGCTCCGTATAGTTTCTTTAAATCCTTTAATTCCGCCTTTGTTTTTACGTAAAAATCTTTTACCCCTTATAACTTAATTTATAATATCGGTTAAGTTTTTAATATAATATCTTTCTATTTAATTGCGAAAAAACCCTTTAACGTTTTTACCGTTTTTTCCCCTATTATATTCCCTTTATGAAGTAATTATAATATTGTTTAAATAGAGGATGGCGACGAACAACGGGACCCCAGAGGTCAGAAACGATATACGCGTGTATAGCTTAAGTAATAATAAGGATAATACTTTAAATGCGATAAGCGGAAGCGGAATAATAATAAAGGTAAAGGGGGAGGAAAAGTAAGCGGCTTAAGTTAATAAGAACGGTAATAAATCATATAAATAACGCAATAAATACAAGATAAAAAAGCCTTAAATTAAATAAAAAGCTTATAATTAATAAGATACGCGTAAAGAAACGCGTATAATATATAAAAGTATTATTATTAAAAGTAATAAATAAAGGGTAAAAGGGATAAAGACAGTACGTAAGGACGGATAAAAAGTAAGTAAAAGCATAAAAGGTTTTATTAAGTATATATAAATTAAAAGAAAACTAAAAGAAAATAAGGAAATATTAAATAAATAAAAATAAATTATAAAAAAAATAATTATTAAATATATAAAGGAAAAGTAATAAGGGAGGAAACGGTAAAAGCGTTAAAAGGCCTCCTTATAATTATATAAAAGGATATTACGTTAAAGACCTAATTAATATTATAAATCGAATTACGGAAAATAAAAAACTTTTATATAAATATAAGGAGAAATTTAAGGAAATTAAAAAAGCTACGTAAAGCTTAAGGGATAATAATAAAAGCGCCGGCGGACGGAAATAAAAGGAAATAAAAAGGATATATATAAAGTAAAAAAACGACGGAAAAAGCTTTAAAAAAAAGTAAAGATAAGTTAAATAATAAAGGCTATAAAGGCGGTACCGGCGTTAATAATAAAGGAAATAAAAACGGGGGAAAAAACGGCGGTATTAAGGAAAACGAAGATAATAACCGTATAATTATTAAGTAAGGAGGAGAAGAATATAATAATAAAAGTAAACCTATTATAATTAATAAAAACGTTTAAGGTAATAAGAAAATTATTAATAAAATAAATTATTACGGTACGTAGACTATAAAGCGGAAATATTTTCTTTAATATAACCTTATTAAAAACGAAAAAAAAGTTAAAAAAATCAAAAAAATAAATTAATAAAAAAAAGTATAAAACGGTAAAAATATTAAGGTAATTTTTTATTATCGTAATAAACGGGATATATTTAATAAAATTTATAAAGAAGGAAAGGGAAGTTACCTTAAGGCGGATAAAAAAGGAGAATACGGTTTTTTATCCTGGGCTAAAGATTATTAATTATAGTTTCCCTTTATAATAAAGAAATTAAATATTTTTAATTATATAAAGAAATATTCTATAATTATCTTAAATATAACGTTAATAAGGATATATAATAATATCCTTAATAAAAAAATAATAAAGAATAAATCCCTTAAATTAATAAGACCTTAAAACCGGACGGCGGATATTTATTAATACTTTAAATATTAAAGGTATAAATATATTATTACGAGGTACCCCAATAATATAAAGTATATAATATATATTAAAGGGTATAATACGTATAAATACGTTAATTTAATAATAAAAAGCTTAATAAAAACGTACTTAAATACGTAATATATAATAATAATAATTACTTAATATAAGACTTATAATATATAATAAGAATAAAAGAAACCTAATATAAAAAAATTAAAATAACAATTAAAATATAATATTATAATTCGTATAAACTTAAACTAATAAAGTAATTAAAAATAATCTTAAAACGTAAACGGAATTTATTAAATAAAGAAGGGTAAAACGCGGTAATTAATAACGTAAAAAAAGGAAGCTTATAATAATATTAATTTTTAAAGCCGGCCGTTTAACTAAGATTATTATCGTAATAAGAAAATTAAAATAAATAACGCTTAATTTTAAAAAGAAATTATTTATATAAATAAAAGTTAATAAGGAAAGCCCGACGGACGTTAATATTTAATATATTTACGTTTTTAAGGGTAATATAATATAACGTACGTAAAAAAATAATTAAAATTATAATATTAATATTTAAATTTAAGGAAATAAAGGATATTAATATTATAATAATATAAAAGCCGCCGTATAATTTATATATTTATTTTTTAATTAACCCGGGAGATAATTTTTATTTAATTTTTAAAAATAATAAAACGATATAAACGTATTTCTTTATTAATAAAAGGTTAAATATAAATAATTAAAACGTTACTTATTACGGAAAGAACCTATATACGCTTTAAATCGTATAAAAAGGGAATATTAAGGGTAACTTAAATATTTATAATACGTATAATCCGTTACCGGTTAATAAGAAAAATCCTTTATAATCCCGTTACTTAAGGATATTATAACCGTACTTAATAAGTACCTTTTAATAAAGGACTTTAATTTTTATTATACTTAATAAAATAAAAAAAGTTTATACGATTAATTATATTAAATTTAAGGAATTATTAACGATTATTATATAGTTTAATTTTATATTATTAACGTTAAAAAAAACTATTATATAAGAAAGCTATAAACTTAAAATTATAATTAATTTAATATTTAACTTAGAAAATATTATTAACTTAATTATAATATACGGACCTTAAGAAAACTTAAAATATAATTCAGATTACGTTTTAATATAAATAACTTTAAATTAATCCGTTAATATAATTCCGCTTTTATTATTTAAATGAACGTAAAAAACGGTTAAGGAAATTAAGGTATTTATAAAAACGGTAAAAATAATATTTTAATTAATAGAGTTCCTTTGGCTTAATAATAAAAAATAAATCAACCGTTTTATAATACGGGTAATAAAAACCTTAAATAAAGTAATTAACGCGATAATCTTAATAATAAAGCCGTTTAAAAAATTAAAACCTATTAAAATAAGGAGTATATAAAGGTAACTATAAAGGTAAAAGTACTTATAAAGTAAACTATTAAGTATAAAAACCGGGAGATATTTCAGTAATTAAAGGAAATTTAAAAAGAAAAAAAAAGAATTATCCGGAAGGTTAAGTAAATATACTTTTAAGCTATAATATATAACTCGGTGGTTTCCCTTCGTAATATTTAAAAATTAATAAAATACGGTAAAGAATAAAGTAAAATACTTAAATTTATTCTTAAGTTTTTACCCTTAAAAAGATTAAATGGTACGGTAACGGATACCTTTAACGGTAAAATTAAGGCTCTTAAAGGGGCATTCTTTCCTCGTTACCGGAAGTTAACTTAATAAATATTAATAGCATTATATATCCTAAATTAATAATAATAAATAAAATAATAACTTAAAAGATAATAATTAAGGCAATTAATAAATTAAAAAAGGATAAGGTTCCCGGACTTAACAATATATTAAATAAGTTCCTATTTATAGTAATATTATTATTTAAAAAGGTTTTTATTTATTTATTTTAAATTTATTTTAATATAAAATATTACTTTTATAAATTTAAGGAAGTTAAAACGATTATCCTTAAGAAGCCGGTTAAGTTAAATTACTTAAAGGTAAAGTTATATAAACTTATAATATTCCTTTATACGTTAAGGAAGGCTTTAAAAATAATAATTATAAAGATTTTAAATAATTATATAGAAAAATATAGGTTACTCTTTAATTAATAAATAAAAATAAGAAAAAAACGGTTAACGGAAACGGCTTTTAAAGGCTTAATTAATAACGTATATATAATATAAAGTTATAAAAAATACGTTATAAATCTTTTTTCTTTAAATATTATAAAGGCATTTAATAAAATAAATTATTAAAGGTTATTATATAATTTATGGAAAAAGGGGGTTTTATTTTTCTTTATAAATTAAATAGAAAGTTTCTTAAATAATTAAATAATATTAATTAACTTAAGATAAAAAATAAATATAATAAAGCCCGCGATAATAAAAATTCCTTAAAGGTTATTTATCTTCCCGGTTTTATTTTTATTTTTTAACGGCCCGTTTATTAAAAATTTAATGAAATTAAAATAAAAATTTAAATAAAAAGCTTTATTAATAATATTTATTTTTTAATTTATAATACGTTTATTTATATAAACTATTTAAAATTAAAATAAGCTTATAAAATTTATTTATAATAAATAAAAATATATAAAGTTTAATTTATTTTATATAAATATAAGCTTATTTATATAATAAAAAGCTTAAAACTATACAATATAATAATTACGGTAAACTTAAATAATATAATAATAAAACCGGAAGTTAATATTAAAATATTTAATTTATAAATTAATAAGAAATTAAATTAAAAAAATTATATAAAAAAGGTTTAAAAGAAGATAATTTTATAAAAAAAAGGCCTTATTTACTTTATAACGTTAACGTAAAAAGTTATTTTATAAAAAGTTAAAACCGTTTATTAAGCGGTTATAAAATTTATAATAACGTATATAATAATTATTTAATATATATTTAAAAATACGTTTAAATATAAGAAAGAGCCCGTCCGGTAATTATAAAAGGTTTAAAATTAATACTTAAGAATAATAAATAAAATATATAAAGTAATTCCCGTCCCAATATTAGAATCCGAGGTTTTTATATTATTAATAAAGTTAATCCTTAATTAAATAATTATTTAAGCGAAGCTTAAAAAAATATAAATTTAATTATATTAATAGGAAATAAACGTATTTATTAAAACTATAAAAGGCTACGGATAAAAAAACGTAAAAAAATAGTATTTATCCTTTTTACGGAAATTAAATTAAAATAAGTTAAAAAAGAGGTTAACCTAACTTATATTTAAAAAGTTAACATAAAAGTATATAGACTTTTACTTAAAATAAAAACGACAGAAAAGAAAAAAAGTTATAAAAATAAAGTTAATAATAATTACTTTATAAATTATAAAAAAATAAATAGAGCGTTAACGTAAATATAAAGAATTAATCCTTTAAGGGTAATAATACCCGGCTTTAAATAACGATAAGGTTATTAATAAATATTTCCGGCGTTATAAGATTATAAAGAAAAATAATAATATATTAATAATCCAATTCCGGATAAATAAAAACGGCTTAACTTACTTCTTTTTTATTATATATACCGGTAACTGGATTAATATTAATTATAAATATAAATAGCGGAAATAAAACGTTATATATATATTAATTTCCTATCTATTATTTAAAGAGTTTAAACCGGGATTAATTAAAAGGGTAAAAATTAACGATTATCGTTAAATACTTATTAATAAAAAAGGTATTAAGGTAGTTATTAAATTTATAATAGCTATAAGTTTATTATTATAATTTAACTTAATTAAAGAAATAAATAAAATAATTAAAAATTTAATTAAAAAACCTTACCGTTAACCCAAAAATAAAAAGTAATAACGGGAAAACTATACTTAATAAGGGATTAAAGGGGCTATAAATATTAAAGCGGTATAAAAGGTAATATTACGTCGGTTAATAAAGTTATATAAATAAAATAATAATAATATACGTATTAATAAGGATATTTAATAGTATATTTAGAATTTAAAAATTTTAATATTAAATAAACCCGTAAGGTAACGGAAAAGCAATAAATTTAAAAATAACCCTTAAGTAAATTTAATTATAATATTATAGGTTTTCTTAAAAAAGATATATAAATAAATTCTTACTCTTTAAACGGCCGTAAATATTCTTAACCCTTAAAATAAAAATAAAGGCTAAGTAAATACCGGTTTTTATTCTTAATATAATAGATATCGGGTTTTTACGGTTATTAATAAAACTAAATAACCGAGTATTAAAGAACGCCGGAATTAGCCTAGCTAGATTCATAGTATAAATCAATCAATCAATCAATCAATATTCCCTTTATACGTTTAATAATTACTTTTTTTTATAATTTATCCTTAATTATTTAATATTTTTTTATTTTCGCCTGGCTTTTTTTTAGTTTATATATACTTAATAAGGTTTTCTCCGCCCCCGTTTATTTTTTATCAGTTACCACGTATTATCGCCGTTTCTTTTATCCTTTATTTACTTTTTATAATTACGTTACCTTTACGCGTTATATACGTCCTTTTACGTATATCTCGTTAATTATCGGCTCCTTATTTAATTTAAGAATTCCTTATTATATAGTTATCGCGCCGTCCGTATAAATTATTATTATTTCCGTTAATAAAGGCCGTTTACCCTTTTACCCCCTTTACCTCCATTATTATTCCGCTTCCGCCTATCGTACTTAAAACCTTTACCTTATTATTACTTAAGCTATATATATATGTATCATTTTGGACCTCTAGGGTCCCTTTGTTCGTCGCTATCTCCATCTTCGTTACTTTAATTAATACGTTGTTCATTATTATACTATATTATTATATTATTTATATTATTTTATATTTATTTTATACGATTTTTAGATTTTCTTTATTTAATTTTTTATATATTTATAATCTTTTAAGTTTTATCGGAGTATTTATTAAAGTCTTAAGGTAAAAATAATAAATAAAAGTATAAATTGGAAATCCGGGATCCTACTTTGAAAAATCTATAAACGTTAATTACTATATGTTGGGTAGTTATTATTTACGTTTATTAATAATAAAAGGTTTTATTAATAATTGTTAGAAGTTAATATTGTATAAACTTATATATAAAGGGAATAATAAGGATATTAAGAATCCTAAAATCCCCCTTTAATTATAACCGGTAACTTAATATATTTACTTTTTCCTATTCCGATAATTATTAAAATAATAAGTTAATAGTTATATAAAGAACTTTAAGTTTAAAATATAAAACTTAAATTTAAAGATTTATATAAGTTGTAAAATATTCGTTTAATTATTTTTGAGATTTTTAACCTTTAAGGATTTCGACCTTTAAGATTATTTATTTTTATAAGTAATTCCTTTCTTAAGTCTTTAGAATTAAGGTTTTCTTTTTTTATTATTTAAAAATTATTAATTATAGGATAAGTAAACTTATAAGTTTATCGTTAATTATAGTTATAATATACCTAGTTTAATTAGCCGCTTATATTATTCCTTTAAACTTATAATTATTTTAATCTCAAAATATTTAATTACGATATTTAATTATTTATACTTTTCCTTTTTTTAATAAAAATTTTCTTTTCAATAATTATTACTTTTATTATCGTAAAATTTATATATTAATTTCCGGATTTATTACTTAGAAAAAAATTACGATATCGGTATTAATCTATTTAAAATAATAATTATTTATAATAAACATTTAAATATATTAAGTAATATTATACTTATTTCCTTTTTACTTTTTACATTTAAATAATAATAATTTTATTTATTTATTTATAATAATAATATCGTTAATATATTTATTTATTTACCCTTCTTTTTATACCTTTCTTTATTATTATTTTATACCTTATAATTATTTCTTAAATACTTTAAGACTTTTTTAACCTTTCTTATTCTTTTTACTGCCCCTTTTTTCCTTATAATTTACGGGTTAATTTATTATTATTATATTTATTAATTAAACGCTATTTAATTTATATTTTTAATTATTAATTATTATTATTTATATAAGTTAAAATCTTTACCTTAAAATAAAGTTTTAAGAAGATTTTATTATTAAAAAATAGCGTTATGAATATTATAATTAACCTTTATAGATTTTTATTTTAATAAAAATTACCACTTAAAAAAGGATTAGAATTTTAATTTATATTATTTATTTTTCTTAATTTTTATAATAAAAGAAATATTTTATTTAACGGAACCGGATATAATTTTAAAAGTATTATAATAAATATATTAAGTATTAAAATTAACTTTTATAGATTTTTATTTTAATAAAAACCCAATTTTTACTTCTTTTCTATAAAATTTATTAAAACTTTAAATTATATTATCTATTTTTCTTATTTTTTATAATAAAATAAATATTTTATTTTATAAAATTAAATATGGCTTTAAAAAATATTACGATAATAATAAATAGTATAAAAATTGGCTTTTATAAATTATTATTTTAATAAGGAGGATTTCTTTATTTATTACGATAAAATCTTTTATACGTACCGTACGATTTTTCTTTTTTTAACGTTAAAAAATTTATCTTTTTTACTCTTTTAATTTAATAACTTAAAAGTATTACGATAAATAAAATAGCAGATAATTAATAAGTAATAAAGGGTAGTAATATTTAATTATTTAATTTTAATAATAATTTACTACGATAAAATCTTTTATAATAAAGTCTCCTATATATATCGTATGATTTTTAATTTCTTAATATTAAAAATTCATTTTTTTTTATTAATTTAATAACTTAAAAGTATTACAACGAATAAAATAACGGATAATAAATAATTAATAAGAATAATAATATTTATTTTAAGGATATTTCGTTACGATAAAATCTCCTATAATAAAATTTTTTATACGTATTATATAATTTTTTATTTTTTAATATTTAAAAATTCATCTTTTTTTACTTTATTAAGTTAATTCTTTAAAAGTATTACGATAAATAATATGGTTATTAACGGTTAAAATAAGGGTTAAGGGATAAAAAATAATAAATAATAAAAAAAGTAATTACTTAAAGGTATAAATTTATATTTATATATTACCGCTTTATAAAAATAAAATAGGAATTATAAATTAACTTATAAAACTAAGAATAAATCTTTTATATTAAGATCTTTTAATTGTAAAGCAGAATATAAAAGTAGTTACCAATACTTTAAAAAATAAGCTAAGTATTCCACGAAAAATACCAAGGCGATTTAATAACGTATTAATAAAGGTTTACCAAGATTAAAAGAATCCCTTATAAAGGCTATTTAAAGCCCTTATAAGGAATTAAAGTCGGCGCTTTTAAACTTAAAAATAACGTTATAAAGTAAAAAAGGAGCCTTTAAAAGGTACCGAAAAAATACCTTATTAAAACCGAGGATACGCTATATTATCTTTAATAAGTTATTAAAATATTAGCTTAATACGATAAACCTTACGGTAATAGGAATAAATCTTATAACGGGAAAAGTATAATCCTTATAAATCCTATAGATTAATTTACAGATTAATACGTGAAATATTTAAATAAAAATTAATTAAACGTAAATAATTAAATTAACGCCTTAATTTTACGTAACCGATAATAACTTAAGATAATAAGGTTAATATCTTATTAATAAAAGGCCGACGTAAGATTAAGAAAATAAGATTAAAATACCTATTTTATCAATTAAATACCGAGTTTAATAATTAAAATTTAATACTATATATAACCGTAAATATATCGATTATTAATTAAAAAAGGAGGATTTAAAATATATAGAATAATAATCTATTACGTATATAAAGATAACGAATATAAAAAAGCGAAATACGACCGTCGTATATAATACGGTACAACGGCTAAAAATAAAGAGATTAAAACTTAAAAATAAAAATAAGAAAACGAATAAGTAAACTTATATTAAAGTATAATAATTAAGATTTTAATAACGGCCGTTATAACCTCAGTAACTTATAAGAATTTTACTTTTTTAAAAATCTTAGGATACTTACTAAAAACGTTATTATTAGGTAATATTATATAGATTATTATACGGATAAATAAATAGTTAAGTATATTAGAAAACGAGATAATTATATATATACTTTAAATACTTTAAGTATATTTAAAATTACATTTAATTTACTATTTAAATATATATATATATACTATATTAAGAATTTCTTTTATAAGTAGTCCGTTATATAAAGGAGTAAACGGAAAAGTAAACGCTAGAAAACAGTATAATATCGTAATTATTAAAAACTATAAATATTATATTATTACCTATATTCGGTTAATAATAATAAAATTTAACGGGGGGACGGCCTAAGAATGGCTATTTTTGGCTGGTCCGGGCGCCGCTTTTAATATCTTTTTTGCCGGATAATTATTCCCGTTCTTATATTAAAATACGTAACTTATAACCCGATTATAAGATCCTTTTTCCCCTCTTTATAATATAATTAATATAGGACCGCCGTTTTCCTTATTCTTTCTTTTCCTTTATATTGTTATTAATTAATTTAATTTACCGATTATATAGCTTTTTAAAAGTATAATTAAGCTATAATATATATTATAAAATATTCACCAGAGTATTATTAATAAATAAAAAATAACTTAAATATTTTAGAATTTACCCAATAAGTTTACGGGAAGGGCAGTAAGTATTTATTAAGTTTAATTAAAAGCTTTTAATACTAATAAGGGCCCCTTTTTAATAAACCAATTCGAGTCTTATCGGTATTATTAAATACTATTATTTTACTAAGAAGGACCTTATAGTTACCCTTAAAAGTATTTTTATTAATATTCTATACGTTTTCTTTAATTAACTATTAAGGGAATATAAGGATAACCTTAATACGGTTAGTTCTCTATAAATATATTAGAATACTTTTTACTTTTTACGGAAGTAAAAAACGGGCCGTTATTAAATCAATCCTTTTATTAAGAGTTAAATATATAAAATATCTTAATTACTTTATAAAGTTAACGTAATTAATAATCCTTAAATATAATAACGGTTAACGATCGTATATAACCTTAAAAAGGATAAAAAGAAAAAGCTTATATTATATATAGAAAATAAATTTAAATTCTTAAAGACGTTTTATATTTCTACGGAAATGGCTTTCCTTTATAAACGTTACCGTATATAACTAATTTTAATTATATAACTTATTAGGATTACGGGCAATCGGCCAGGTACGTTATTGGCGGTCCGTTATCGGTATATTAAAATAACCTTACTACCGGACTTTAAGGGTGGAGAATAGCCTCGGGTATTATTTAAGATTATATTTAACTATATTAAAAACTACCTTAAAAAGAAAGATACGTATATCTTCCCTTTTTATACTATATTTATTACGGCGTCCAATACTATTACGGTTATTAATAAACGTAATAAAAATAAATTCGGGATTCTTAATATCTTAAATAAGTTATATTTTTTGCTTTATCCTTATATTATTATATTCGCTTTATTCTTTATAGATTAAGCTTTTATTATTCCCTTTTTAATTTTATCGGAGTAATTATTCCGTCTTTGGATTACTTTAAGGTAAAAATAATTACCGATACCTTTAAAAGAGGAAATAACGGATAAACCTTTATTTTAACGGTATAAAAATACTATAAAGAGTATATAGATCTTTAAGGAATAAGCTTTAATTAATATTATTCTTCGACCTTAAATAATTAAACTCGGAAATATTACCGGTATAAAACTTCCTATGGGTCTATATACCTTTTAACGTAATAATAAATAAGCTCTTAATAATAATAATAAATAAATAACGATCGTTAATTAAAAATTATATTTATAAATATATAAATAAGATTACGGACGTATAATATAATATTATCTTATAATATTATAATTCCTCCGTTTTTTAAAAGAATTACGTTTTAAAATATATATTTAATACTTAAGCCGCTTATCGTAATTTAAAATTATAAACCGTTTTAATATAAACCGTTAATAAAATAAATCATATTATCGATCTTTAATAGTTGCGGAAACTTAATCTTACGTAATAAATTAAGGTTAATTATTACTTAAAAATAAAACTTTTATATCGGAAACTAAAGTTATTATTATAGATTTTCTGAAATTAAAAGCGTTTTATTATTAATATAAAAGGGATTTCCTTATATAATAATTACCGGTAAATTTATTAAGCTTATTATAATTTAAAATGGTAATATAAGAAAACTTTATTAATAGAAATTAAAAAGAAATATAAGAAAAAGTAATTAATAATCGATATTTAATAATAATTAAAGGGATTACCGGTCATAAAATAAAAAGCTTTTTAAATAATTAATTTTATTTTTACGGAAAAAGTTTATATTATTAATACGTTTTTTACCTTTATTAAATTATTAACCGAAAAAGAATATTAACGGTAAAGAATAATTATTAATACGTTAATCGTACTTTATAAAAAGTAAAAAAGCTAAAACTTCCGTCGTCTTAGAATAGACTTTAAGGTTAAAGAAAAATAAATATTAATTTCTTAAACGCGGAGTTTATCGGAAATACTCCTGGTTAAATATAAAGTTATATAATATATTTTTTACCTTAAGAATAAAAATTTATTAAATAATAATTATTTTAAGACTTTTTCGATTTATAACGATTTTAAAAAATACTTTTATTATAAGTATTTCCGCTATTATCCGGAAAGTTAATTAATCGTTTATTCTTATTTAAAATATAATATAGTTTTAAAGAATATAATGCTTTTATAAAATTATATAGAAAATATATATATAACGTAAACTTAATAATTCTATAAATAAATTTATAAGTTTATAAAAAATCTTATTATTTTTAAATTTAACCGGAAATATTCTTATTAAAATTTATAATTCATTAATATACTTAAGAAGGATTATATTAAGAATTTAAGTAAATAATTATTATTATATATAAAAGTATATAAGAATTATATTATAATTTATAATTAAACCGTAAAAATAACTTAAAGGCCTTATTAACTTACCTTAAAATATTTTATATCTTATATATATTATTATTAAAGGTATTTAATAATTATAAATATTAATTATATACGCTTAATAATTAAAATTATATCTATATAAATTAAAGCTTTTTATTAATCTTAATATTAATTAATAATCGCAATTCCTTACGTACGGAATTCCTAACGGATATTAATATTTAACTTAAAATTATTATAAAAATCTTTAAGCTTATTTATAACGATTATATTATCCGTTTCCTTTTTAGTTTTCCGCTTAATTTTACCTTTTATAAAACGATAATAGTCTTTAGTTATTTCTATATTAATTAAGTTTTTAAGATTAAAACGCTTATAATAATACGTAATACGAGTATATTCTCTATTAAAAATAAGCTGGTTATTTTCGGCTTTTATATAATAAATAAATACGCGTAATATCTATATTATTAAAAACTTAACTTAAGCTATAAGACCCTTTACTTATATAATTATTTTTATAAGTATTTTATTTTAATACTTTATTTAAAAACTTTTATATAGCTTTTTTATCGTTTATTAAAAGTTAAACGGAAGGATTCATTTCTTTTTATAAAAGATTTACCTTTATTCCTTAATAGTTATATTAAATAAGCTCGACGTATTATAGTTAAATATTAAATATACCCGTCCAAGATATCTTTAAGGTAAAATAAAAGCGTAACGATATCCTATTTTAATGCGATTAAAAGTACGTTTTTATATTATTTTAAAGATCTATCTCTATTATAGGGCCCTCCGTAAAGTACGAGATATTAATACGTAATTATTTTCTTAATATAATTATTATAAAGGCGGTATAGTTATTTAATAAGTTTATTGCAAGGTTTTATTAATAATTATAAATATATAAAGCTTATATCCGGAGTATATTAAAATGCGATTATAAACGGATATAATTATAATAGCGATTTAAAGCCGGCTCGTAATAGCCAGATATTAATATATTATCCCGGGCGAATATTTATTAAGTAAAGGATATTAATATCGATTTTAATATATCGTTTAACCGTATAAACTATAGCTTAAAAAAAGCTATAATTAAAGGAAAAGTTCCGGTAAAAATATAAAATAATATTTAAAAGAATTAACGTATAAAAAATGCTAAATAGAATATAAAGATAAAATATCGGAAACGCTAATTATTATATTAAATAACGTTAAATAATAAATATTAATATCTTTATATATACTTAATAACTTCATAAAAAAATCTTATATAAAGGTCGCTTAATCCATAATATTATAAAGAGTAATAATAATACTATAATATAAATAACCTACCGTTAATAAACAAGTTATTCTTACTTATAAAAGAAAAAGGACTTATAATTAATCTATATACTTAATCGGAATTTTACCTTAAGAATTATTTCTATAAAATATTTAAAACGGTATAAATAATCTTAAATATTATATTAATCCCTATAAAGGAATTATAAATTTAATAAAAATTATTTAAAGATATATTTAATATTAAAGTAATAAAGCTATAATAAAGATTAAAGAATAAAAAAATTAGATTAATTAAAGTAAAATTCATAATATATATACTTATTATTAATATAAAATTAACCCGGAAGGTATTATAAAAGATATTAAGGCTAATAAATATTAATTATATTAAAAGATTTACCCGTAATTACGGGTTAATAAAGCTAAATTTATATAACCCCCAAGGGTAAATTAAATAGGTTAAAGTAAAAGTTATTAACTTCCGGAATAATATTAATATTACGAAATAAAAACGAAGGATCGTTAATAAACCGAAGATTCCTTTAACGATTATAATATATATTTATACGATATTCTTTTTATTTATAAGCGTTATTTTTAAATTTAATATTTATTTAAATAACGTAATATCAATATAATATAGTTTATAAAGAAAGGCAGAAATATTATAATTAAATATAAAGCCGTTTCTAACGTTAACTTAAGCTAAAATTAATAGCCGTTTTAACCTTTTATAATAACTATAAATAATTCTATTTTTAAAATAATTTTTAAATTAAAATAAAGAACGATTTAAAAGAAGTCCCGTAAATATAGACGGAATCTCTTTAAGAAAGTTTATAAATTAATATATTTAATTAATTCGGATTTCTACGTAATTATATATTAAGTTAATCGATATTATATTTATACCTTAATTTAAAGATTAAAATAGCCGTTAAATAAGGAGTAAATTATAAATACTATTATTAATTAACCTATTTAAGTTTAATTATATTATAATAATATTTTAAGTATATAGCTTAATATATTACGTCTTTATATTTTAAGATATAAGTCGTTAAAGATCGTAATCGAATAATTAAACGTATTTATAAATTAAAATCCCTATAGTAATTATAAACCGCCGACTCTACGGTAAACTATAACTTTAGTACTTTTTAATATTATCTCTAGTTTATTTAAGCGTAAATAATAAAACCTAATAGTAAGTATAAATTAATAATAATAAAGCCAAAAGCCTTTTAACGTATATAGCGACTTTTACCGTTACTATAGCTTCTTAAACGCCCCCGGATAAATAAGCCCCCTTTAAATATAAAATAAAGGCGTTTAATATAAGTATTAAAGCTATTATAACTCTTTAAATTTATTAACTTAAAATATTAAAAAATAATAATCATACCTTAAACGTTAATTAAGTTATATATATAAAGAATAAAATACTATATACCTTTTATTATGTTTTATCTTAAAATATTGTTTATAAGAAAATAAAGTTACTTTTCTTTTTTTACCGTTTTCTATTCGTTTTTTTTATTTTAAATCTATACCCCGTTTATTTATATATAAAATATTAGGCGCTTAAAAAATTCTTAACATAATAATATTATAATTAATTATTTTATAATAAGTTAATTTTTAAGTTAATTTACCGTTATTTAAATAACTTAATATAACCCTTATCCCTTAAATGCTCCCTATTATATATCGTTATAATTAATGGCTTAAAGGTTATAAGTTATAAGTAAAGACTTTAAGCGATTAAACGATATTTATAAAGTATTTAAAAAACGGCATAAGAATTTAACCATAAAATATATTAATCTTATCTAGTAATTAAATATTATTAATAAATATTACCGCAATAATAATTACGTACTTTAATAATTAAAAATAATATATAAAGAAATTAAGTTTAACGTAAAGTTTAACTATTAAGTACGCGATAATATATATTAATTCCTCTAGTAAGAATAAAACCTCCGTTAAAAAGTTAAGGTACGTATTAACGTTAATATTAATACAATAAAGATATTAACTTAATAGCTTTATATTTTTCTATTAATAATCCTAAATTATCCGATAATTAAAGGAAGATATATACTTAAGTCAAATATATTACTTTATATATTAAGCGGAATAACCTTAAAGCGGAATATAAACAATTAAAAAGCGTAATTAATAAATAAAAGGGCTTATAAACGAGCTTTTATAAGTACGGTTAATTAAAGAAATCTTAATAAACTTAATAATACTATAAGCGTTTTATTCTTTAATTAATATATTATATTATTTTTATATAGTTATAGATTAATATAAAATTTATTACTCTATAATTAATTAAATAAATAAATTATTTAATATCCGATTTTAAATAATTTATATTATTAAAAACGTAACTTTACGTAAATTTAAATTATAAATAAAACGTACGCCGAAACCTTTAAACGGTATAATAGCGGGACTTAACGGGGTTAATATTAAAGTATTAAAAAATATTTTATTTAATATACCGTAATAACCTAATAAAGGTAAACCGCTATTTACCGATATAAGGAATCCGCTATTCACCGATACGTAAACTCCGCTACTTACGGATACGTAAAATCCGTTATTTATTAAAGTAAATATTAAGTTATTCTGATATAAAGTAATATTATAGTTTAATATTAAACTTAATATTAAAATACCCAATAAAAATAACTTAGTATTTAAAGATAAAAGCTTTATAAATATAGGAGGATATATACTCGCGGAAGTAAGTAAAATAATTATAAGGATTAAGTAATAAGTTATAATTTTAATTGACGTCATAAAAATATAAATTATATTTAAAGTAATAAAGGAAAATATTATAAAAGTAACGGATATTATTTATTTCTTTATTATTATTTTATAAATTTATAAATAATAAAATTATATTTAAGTATAAGAATATACGTTATAGAGTTAATTTTAACTCCAATTTTCTTAAGTTATATATAACTTTTTTATAAGAATATAAAGTTTTTATAATTAATCTTAGAAATTATTTCTTATTATATATAAGATTAACTTAAAATTAATCTTTTATAATTATAATATCGTTAACCTTTTTTAACGCGGAAAAAGTAAACTTAATATTTAATTAAACTTAAATAAGAATAAATCGGGCTCGGGAATTAATAAGTTAATTAAGAAAACGTTAAATAAAAAAAAAACGTACCGCCGTGAAAAAGCTTAAGGATATATGAAAATTAAAAGATAAAGCTCGTATTATAAAGGCTAAAGCGGATTTAAACGCTTTTAATAAAGAAATACCCAATATTAATAATATTAAAGACGTTAAAAGTATAAATAAATTAATTAATATAATAGGAAATAATATAAAAACTTTATTAAAGTTAATAAGTATAGATAATACCGATAACTCTATAAGAGGTTAAACTATAAATACGCCGGCTATTATATTAACCGATATAAAAAGTAAAAATATCCTTATAAGTAATACCGATAACGATAATCGTAAACTTAATAATCTTAACGAAAATAAAAACGACGATAAAATTAACGGTAAAAACGTAATCTTAATTAAATTAATAAAGTTTATAGCTAAAGAAAAGAAACGAAAAATTAAATATTATAAAATAAGCTCTTATAATAAGCCCGAGGCTATTATTAAATATAATTTACTTAATAAAATTAAGTATAGGAGTAAGTTAACCTTTATAAGGAATTTAAAGAATAATCTTATAATAAATATATTAATAAAGCTTAAACTTAAACCTAATAAATTTAAGGTTTATAAAGGAAATTAAATAGTCTTTAAATATTCTTTAATAGATATTAAAGTATTTCTTAACGTAATACTTCCGTTTAAATAAAAAAATCCGGTCGATATTATAGATTTTAAGTTAAAGAATCCGTATATCGGTAAAACGGATAAATAAAGAAATAAAATTAAAAAGCATTAAATAAATTTAAGCGCTTTAAATCTACGTTAATAATAATCTTATAAAAGAACTATATTAAAGTAATAAAGGGTATAGATTATAGCTTTAAAATAAAAATAACCTTCTATTGGCTATTCCCCGCGGTTACCTTTAATTAAAAGGCCAAAGCTATCTTTAATATAACGATATAAATAAAGGATCGTTATACGCAATAAGAATTTAACGAATAATACGTTTATTTAAGATCCTTATCGGTACCTTTAATTATAAAAAAAATATTTAAAGCTGGTAAGGGTTTAAAAAGAACCTTTAACCCGGGTATAAAGGAAAACGTAAAGTAAACGGATTAAAGGAATTTTACGGTAATAAAAGGTAAACTATAAGACGTTAAGGAAGTTTAAAATAAGTAAAAGGAATTATAAATCGTTAAGGAAGTTTAAATTAAATAAGAATTATCCGATTAACCGTAAACGATTAAAGAGAGACTTAAAGTATTTTAAGATATATAAATAATCCTCTTTAATAATAACGAGCCCTTATAAAGTAATAAAGATAATTAATAAATAATTATGGATATACCCTTATATTTAAAGAAACGATATAATATTATTTAAGTAAACTTTTATAAGAAATAAATAGATTTTATATATTATTTATATAATTAAAGTAATACTTATTTATATATTAAATATTTTAAGAAAAGGTTTTAAGATATTATAAAGCATTATTATTTTAAGTGGTTACCGGTTTCTTACGGATTAAAAACGCTGTTAAATCGGAGCCTATAAATTTAATTTCAGTAATTAACTATTTTAATTAAAGCTAAAACCGGGCTTTACTTAATATATTACGGGGCGAAGTATAAATAAATAAGCGTTAACTATATTAAAATATATTTCTAAATTACTTTAAATTACTTCCGGCAATATATTATATATAATATTAACGTAATCGAAAAAAGTAAAAGATATAATTTTAAAAATAATAATAAAATAAATGTTATTCCTTTATTAATTATTTTATACGGATTATAATTAAATAAGCTTATACGTTATTAAATTTAAATATTACGGAAACTATAATTTTTTTCGCCTTTAATATCCGGATTTATTATATTATATAAAGAAATAATATAATTATAGCCCCGTTGAATAATAAATTAATAATTAAGAAGTTTATATATTTTACTTATTAATTTACGTAAAACTTATTATATATACTCTTATCCTATAAGTAAATAAAGGGAAAGCATAAGAAAAGAAAGAATATTATAATAATTATTTAATAAATAAAAATTATAATTATTACAGTAATAATTATTCTCCGTAATTACGTTATAAGGAATAATATTATATAAAGGTAAAGGATTAATAATTTAATAAAGGTATTAACGGTTACTTAAAGTGGTATAATAATTATAATTATTTAAAATATTAATATTTCTTTCTTTATTAATATAAAAAAATAAGCTTATTTTATGTAGTAAAATAACGTTTATTAACGTTAAGTCTTTTTAATAATAGCCGGCCTTATTAAGGATTATATTTATTTATATAATTTAACTTTAAGAGCTTTAAGGTAAACTTAAGCTTATTAATAATAATAATAATACTTTAACCGAATTAAAAGATTTATTAAATTATTAATATAAGCTAATAAAAAATTATATTAATTTATTAAAGCGATAACGATAATAAAATTAATTAGCTGAAGTCTGGCTTATTTAAGTCGTTTAAACTATAAACGTAAAATTATTACGATAGATATTAAGGTTAACATTATTATATTAAAAAATAATATAATTAAGCTTTTTATATTAAATATACTTATTTATACTTACCTTTATATATTGCTTTAATTTTAAGATCAATATTATATAATAAATATACGGCGTATATATTAGATTTATTACGATTAAAAACCTTTATAAATAACGGCCATAATTAATATTATAAATTATTTTCGGATCTCACGAGAATCTATATCGTAAATCTATAGTTATTTATTATTCGAAACGTTCCTTTTATTATTAAGCGGTATTATTTAATTTAATATAATCCATATTATTATTTTATTAAGCGTTACTTATCTTACGTAAAGTTACGTTAATATTATCCTTTTTAATTAACGTTATTATCTTTATTATTTACTTTAATAAATACGTAAATTTAAAAAAAATTATAAAGACTTATTTAATATTTATAGGTATATAAGTCCCCTTAACTTATTATTATATTTATATAAATCTTAATAAAAAATCAAAGATAAATAAACTCCTTTTAACGGAATATAAATATATTATAATTGGAAGAAATTTAATAAGTTTATTTATTACGACCCTTTTTATTAAGGATCTTAATATTTAAATATTAATCGTAAATTTTTATTTAAGTATTTATTTAGCTTTAAGCTTATATTTTTATATAATATTTTTTAACTTAAATTTAGACTTTAATATAATAAGAAATTTACTTAAAGCGCCGCTATAAATCTAATAAAATCTAGTCTTACCACTATTCGTACCAGCTTTTTATTTATTTTAAAATTATAGCGGTAAATAAGGCAATTTATAACTTAATTATTTCGTAAATTAACGTTAATAATTATATTCAGAATTAATTTAACCTTAATATAATAATAGGAACTTAAGTATTAAATATATATAAGTTTTTAATTAAAGTATTATAAAAATACGGTATTGTTAACGTAAATACTTAAAAAGGAATAATATATTTAAAAAAAGATATATTATATATTAAAGATATAAAGTAAATATTTAATAATTATTATAAAGAATAATACCTTATATTATTTTCTATATAGACTTATATATTTAAAAAAATTATTTTTTTTTACTTCCGTTATTAACGTAACTTATTTAATAATCAATTAATTTTTATTTTAATATAATAACGCTTTTTAACGCTTTATTAAGGATTACCTTTATTTTTAATATAAATATCGGATAGAATTATAAAGTTATATTAATATTTTACGGGTATCCTTATAATAAATTAACTTTTACTTTAAGTAACCGTTCTCCCTTATAAAATCTTTAAAACGACTTTATAATAAATATAACTTATTATTCTTTTTACGTAAACGGTAAAAAAGATCCTTTAATATTAATATAATCTTACCGTAACGCGTAATACGGTAATTAAGAGCTATAACGTTTCCTACGTAACCGGAAAAAGGCCGTTATTAAGGCCGGCGGGTAGGATACTTTAAATAAGCAGAATCCTTAAGCAATAATATAAAGGTTATTTAACGTTCTTACTTTAAAAATAAAAACTTATTAATCGTAACTTTTAATAATAAGGTTTATTTACTTATATTTAAAAAGGGAATAACTTCTTTTAATTACCGACCTTATAATAAGGGATAATAAGTATTAAAGGAAAAGTAAAAAACTTTATTTTAAGTTTATGCTTTTTATAATATTTAGAAATTAAAAAATAATAATTAAAATTATTAATAATACTTAATTTATAAAGGTTTAAAGCGTTAAAAATAATTATTAATAACTTTAAAAATAAAAGACTTTATTTTAACTTTTCTTTAATTATTATTTTCTAAAAAGGTTATATTAACTATAAATAATAAACGAATTACGTAAATTAAGTACCCGTTAAATTTAAAATATAAACCATTATAGCTTTCCGTTAAATATAAAAGATCTTTCCTTATTAAGTTAAAGGATTTCTTTACGGCGGTTTTAAATATTATAACGGAGCTTAAAAGTTAAAAAATAACGTTAAATACTTTAAAAAGAAAGTTATTAATTTTAATTAATAATTTATCGTTTAAGATTAATTAATAAAGTTAAACGTTATTGAAAAAAAGACGGTATTTTAAATAAGTAAAGGTTTATTATTATAAATTCTTAAAGCTTAATTAAATAAGCTTAACCTTTATCGTAAATAATAATACTTTAAATTATTACTTAATAACGATTAAACGTAATAAAGTAATAAAAACGCTTTTACCCCGTTTTAAAAACTTTATTTATAATAATATAATAAAATTAAAGGATATCCAGCTAAAAGGGGCCGAGGTTTATATAGTTTATAAGTAAATAGATATTTTACTTTAAATACTTAATAATATATTTAAGCGGGAATAAAAAGCGTTCGAAATAAGAACAGTTTATAAGGAGGTAAATATGTATTTTAATACTTTAAAGGATTTAAGCTTATACCTATAATAAGTATTAATGGAGCTTATATTTATCCATAATTATTAATTATATTACGGTAACTTTAAAAGTAATATAGTAATACTTAACCGTAACGGGCAGATTAAAATAAGTACGGTTTTTAAACTATTTTTTAGCCTTTTTAATAATATTTTAAAGTTAATATAAAAAATTATTATCTAGAATAACGGTATCGTACGGATAAAAAGGAAAAAATAAACTTATAAAGTATAAATTATATAATAATTAAGTTAATAAAGGTTTAAACGTATATATTAAATCGTAAATTTATTAAGCTAAATTATCCGGAAAATTAACTTAATGAAATAGATATAAAAGACTTTATAAAGTTTATTTAATAAACGTCGTATTTAAAACTATTAAAAATAAACGTTTTATACTTTACGATTAATAATATTTAATAAGTTAATTAATATAGCTTTTTAAACTTTAATAAAGATTTACGTACTTACCTTAAGTTATACGTATTTATTATATTAATAATAAAAAGCATAAATTAAAAAATACTTTAAATAAATTATAAAGAACTTTATATTATATATAAATTAAATAATTAAAGTATTTATTAACGTCCGATCTTAAACCCTTTAATATTTTAATAATATTTATTTTTAGATTTAATATTTATTATCCGTTAAATTTTTTTATCGTAACGGGTATAAGAAAACGTTATTTATAATACATTTTTTTAATATATCTATAATTTAAGTTTAAGATATTTCCAATAAGTATATAAAAATCCTTATAGAATACTTTTTGTCCGCTTAAAAGGCTTAAAATATAATAATTTATTTATTATTAACTTCCTTAATTATATTTATAATAATTTTTATTATTAAGATTATTATCTTTATATTCTTTAAGTAAAGTAATACCATTAATTAAAAGCGCCGGACCCATTTAAATTAAACGGTAATCTTAACTTAAAAAATAAAGGTTTTATAATATTACCGGTATTTAATTATTATATAATTAAAGTAATTTATACTATTTTCTCGGAACGGGTATTATACTTCGACTTATATAAATTAAATAAATTCTTTTTCCGATATTATTTTTAATTAATTATAAAGTTATTTCTACCTTTAATATTTATAATAATACCCGTTTTAATCTCTTTAAATATAACCCGATTAATAAAATCCGATATTTAAAAACTTAACCGCTTTACTTAAAACGGTATAGAAATTTCTTATAATTTTATTTATTAAGTTTATTTAATATTATAAGTCGCTTTTTATATTTATTTTTACCTTATAATTTAAATTAAAACCCGTTTTTTTATCTTTTATCGGTAATAATATTTTTAATCTTTAAAACGTATATCGATAATCTTAATAAGGGGCATCCCGTAAAAATATATAAATATTAAAGTTCTTTTTAAAGTATATAATACGGTAAATTACGGAATAAGTTAAATTTAACTTTATAGGGATAATACCGCTTTTTAAAATAAGTTTTTACGGCGCGAAAAGCTTATTAATAAACTTAAAATATCCGAGATATTGCTTATTATACGTATTATTAAATTATAATTACGGATATTTTAAGTTTTAGGTACTTTATAGGCCCGTAATAATTAAGTTAATTAATATATAATTAAGCCGTTAAAAGGAATTTAATTAAGATATTTAAAACTTACGTATTAGGAAATTATAAGCTTTTATAAGTATTAATTATTAAGTTATTTCCCGTAAAAAAAAACGGTCGATATAATCCAATATTACCGCGAAAAAATCATAAAGCTTAACGCAGAAATCATAATTAATATTTTAAAACTTAAGTAATTACCCGTAAAGACTACCGTTATTATAAAGTTTAATCGTTTAATTAATACGTATCTAATAATATAAATTATCCCTTATATAACCGTATATTACTTTTACTTTAAAGTTCTTAACGTATTTACCGATTTTTTTAATTATAAAAGCTATAATTTAAAGTGATAAAAAGTTTATCTTAAATTAAACTTAATAATGGTATACGTAATAATACTTAATTTAGGTTAAGCGCTGTTTATTATTTTTACGGATTATTTTTCTTAATTTATTTATCTTAAAAGTATTTAACCTAAAATAATTAAGCTTTTAAATAATTCCTTAACTTAATTTAAAACGTATTACTTTAATATATATTAATTATTTTAATAATACTTATATTATTTACGATTTAACTACTTATATAATAGTTAAGATTAAGTTAAGTTTCTTAAGTTAATATATATATTTAAAAGCTTTACTTTATTTTTCTCTTTTTATAAATTTTCCTTACCGTAATTATCTTTATTAATATAATTATAATAATCGATTAAATATATTATAAGGTTAACTTTATACTTTAAATCTTAACGTAAAATCTTCCGAAAAATAATAATTATTTTTTATTTTTCCTTATATTACGGGCGTTTTTTATAAGTATTAAGCGCCTTATATAGTTACTTAATCTTTTTTAATATTATATCCTTTTTCGTTAGGAAATATTACCGTACCATTAATATTAACGTTAAGTAAATATAAAACTTTAAAATTGGTTTATACTTTACCCGGTTTATATAAACTTAATATATATTAATTAAACGAATTATTAACCCTTTATTAAGTCTATAATATTAATTATATCCTATAAAGATTATTTACTTTATTATAGCCCCTTTAATCGTAATTTTTACTTTAATAATATTTAACTTTTTCTTATTAAGCTTTCAGTATAAAGCGCGCCCCGTTTTATAAAATAACTATAAAAGACTTCTTTATTTTATAGCGTTTAATTAGTTATTTATAAAAATCTATATATAATAACTTTACCTTATAAAACTTTACTTTTTTATTTAAGATATTATTTTACGTTACGCTTATATCGGTTAAGCCGCGATTACGATTATATCCTTAAGTTTTACGATCTGGTTTATAATTTACCTATATATTAGTTATAATAAACTTGCGTACTACGTATTATTCGTTAACCGAGGATTTAATTATAAAAATTCTTATACGAATCTTCTTCCTTTAATCTTTTATAAGTAACTAGCCTTTTATCGGTAAGTCGTAAAGAAAGCTTCTTATTACTATAATTACGTTATTAAGTAAGTATTTAACGTTTTCGTTCTTAATATATTTAACGTTTAAATACTTATTATTTAAATCCTTTAAAACCCTTTTAAGATTAATACCGAAGATTATTTAAGCGTTATATTTATTAATACTTTAAGCTAATATTAAAGTAAATATTTAAGATAGGCTTTAAACGCCGGGACCGGCGTTAAACGAAAAATTTAACCGGTTATTATAATCGTTATTATAAATCAGCAATCGGTAAATATAATGCGATCGGAAAAAAAGGAAGGGAAAAGGGGGGGGGAGGGGGGGAGCTTTAATAATTAATTAAATAATAAGGATACTAAGCCGAAGAAATATAAAGGGCGGCGGATTTATAATTTTCTTTTTTTAATTTTTTATTTTATAGTTTAATATTTACGTTTTAACTTCTCCCCCAGTTTTTTAACCTACGTTATTATTAAGTATTACGTACCTTTATTTATTACGGTATAGATCTTAACTTTTAACTTAAGTTCTTTATATTCGTTAATATTCTTAGCGCTATCGGTAAATTATATAATAAACCCTTTATTATAAAAGGCGTAAACCCCTTGGCGTAATTTTCGTTTTTCTATAGACTTACGGAGTCGGATATAAGACTTTTTTTAACCCTTAAAATAATTAGTATTATTATAATAGAAATTAGACTTATAAAAGGACTTAAATAACTTAATATTAACTTAAAGCTTTCCTTAATAGCAAATAATTTCTTAGCTTATAACTTAACTTAAACGGCTAATATTTTAAGCTATTATTTATTATTAATTTCGATAATAATACCCTTAACCGTTTATAGCGATTTAATTAATAAAGAATTTATTACTTTATTTAGCTTAAAATCTACTATAATATTTACCTTTATATTTATATTAAAGTAATAAGTAACTTTATAAATTAACCTTATTAATACCTTCCTAAATATTTCCTATTTAATAATTATTATTTTAATATTCCTTAGGTTATTTTAGTAAACGGAAGCGCTTTAAATAGCCCGATTATTATTAAAATATTAATATCGCTTTTATAAGGTATTATAATATAATAAAGTTAACTTAAAAAAATTTTTAAAAGTCTTATAAAAAGCGATTATATAAGGTTAAAAAGTAGATTAACGCTATAATAAGAAATTATAATAAGGACGATTATATTAATAAGATACGTTATTATATTATAATTATATAGGAATAAATAAATAAATTTTATAATTAATAAGTAGAATTTCAATATATTCTTAAGGGTATAAGATTAATTAACAGTAAAAAAAAAAAATAAAGAAGATTTCTCGTATTTAAGGCCTTATAAGCTTTATTTAATTAAGTTCTAATTTCCTTTTATATTTATATTGAATTAAGTATCGTAAAGTAAGAAAATTATTAATTAAAATAATATTCTATATTTAAAATATAAACTTTAAAGTTTAAATAAACGTTATAGATTTTTATTAAATTATTTAATAATAAGTAAAAATATAAATATTATAAAGTATACCGCTTTTTTAAAGTATTCCTTAACCGTAAGGGTTAATTCGGCCCTTAAGGTTTTAATTAAATATATAGTTACTTAATATTATAAAGGTTTTATATATTTTATATATTAAAATAACCATAAGGTTTAAGGTATTAAAATACGCGTTAATAAGTTATAATTTTATCGTAAAGTCCAGTTATAGGAGCTTATATGGGTTAAACGTACCTTAAACTCTTAAAAAGGCTAAAAAGTTTTTTACGTTAAATTTAACGTTAAACTTCACTTTATTAATTATTTATATATATATTTAAAATCCCTTTTTACTTTTAAATATATAATACTTATTAAATACCGAGAAAATATACTTTATAATTTTCTATATACGTAAATTAAGCGGATATCCGCTTAAGCTTCCGTTAAGCCGACTTAATAATTAATTACGTTATAAATTTCTTTATCTTTTTAATAATAAGGGCTCAACGAACTTTAAAATATCTTATAAGTTTTTTAACTTAATATATATAAAACGTTAATAAAAGAAGTTATTATAAAAAGCACCGACTTAAATAAATATATTCCTCCATATAGCTCGTAAATATTTAATAATTAAATTCCGTATTAAACTATTAATAAAATCTAAGATATCTAACGTAATTTTTTAAGAAGGGTTTTTAATAAATAGGATATTCTATAATTAAAAAGATATACGTTATTATAAATCTTAAGTTTTATAATAGAATATTAATTTTAATATTTATATAGATATTATATTCTTTTTATATATTAATTCTATTAATATATAAATTAAAACGAATTATTATATCTTATTAATTTAGATAATATATATAAGCTTATACTTAGATTACTTTTTTTTATAATATTAATTTTAAATATAATAAACTTAATTCCTCTTATATTCTATTTAATATATTTATTTTTTTCCTTTATTATTAATAATATTAATTAATTAATAAAATATATATAAATTATATTTTTACTTATAAGATATATTTAAAAGTCGAAATTATAAGTAAATACTTATAATACGACTAAAAAATTACGGATAAAGTAAATATTTTAAAGTAACGGAAAGTATAATAATATAACGGATAATATATTATTTATTTATAGAAAAACTATTTAATAAATAAATAAATTATATTATATTATTATCGTTTATAGATTTCCTTATAATACTTTTTTTATATTATTTTAATAGATATAAAAACGTAATAAATACTATAAAATTTTCATTAAAGATATAATTTTTATAAAATCTTAATTTTAATTAATATACGTTTTCTTTAAAAATTAAGTTTATATATAATAAGTTAAAAAATACCTAATATACTTTTAAAGGGTTAATATTAATTATAACGTAAAATTAAAGATAAGACTTAAAGTCCTTAACGCTTAAGGCATAATCCGTTATACCCGGATTTTATAACTTATTACGGTAATTAATAACGGAATAAAGTAAAAAGGCTATAATTTACTTTTATTAGAATTTAAGGCGTAATATATATTAACGAAAGGTAAAAAGGCTTATTATAGGTTATTACTTTAAACTATAATATTTCTAATATTAAATTTATTACGGTATTATTTAATATTATAGCGTTACCCGATATTATAACGTTACCCGATATTATAACGTTACCCGATATTATAACGTTACCCGATATTATAACGCTATTTAATATTATAATACTATTTAATATTATAACGCTATTTAATATTATAACGGCGTTACTTAAGGATATTACGTAAGTAACCTTTATATCGATGCTATAAGACTTAAAGGTAAGAAGTAACGTAATAAAAATAGGAATTAAGAAATATATCTTTTTAATTATATAACTTTAAATTTAAAGTTTTTACGTTAAATAAATTAATAATATTTTAAGTAAAAAGTAATTAGCCGTTTTTTTAACGTTAAGTCGTTAATTAAAGCTATAAATTACTACCGCTTAAAATTATAATCTATTATTAAAGGCCGTCTGAGATAAAAGGTTTTATTTTAAGGATTTTACTTTATAATTTATTATTTTAACTTATAATTATTAAACCTAATATATTATATTAAATAAAAAGGTTAAAACTTAATAATTTATAAAACGGAAATCGAACCTTATAAAAAAAGCGGATAAACTTAGGTAATTATATAACGTAAATATAATATTAATTATATAAAAAAATAAATGATTTTATATTTATCGATTAAAGGAATATAAATAATAGTTATTTTTAATATCTGAAATAATAAAGCGATATAATATATATATAATTTATTAATTAATTTTAAGTATAATATAAATTATATTTATTACCCGTAACCTTTAACCTTAATACGGTATTAAAAAGCGGCGATAACGGTTAAAGAAAAAGCGTATAAATTTAATATTATAAATTATTAATAAATACTATAATCCTAATACTTTATCCTTATTATTAATATAAAGTTAATAATAATTTTATAAAGGATAAAAATATTTTATTATAATAAATCTTTATTATTATATATTTCGTAAATCGTTTAACTTATTATTTATAATATTAATATTAATAATAATAAATATAATAGTTTTATTCTTTTTTAAAATTTGCTTTTTAAAATATAGATTAAATAGTTTATTTCTTTTAATTTATTAATTTTATTTTTAATAAATATATTATCCTTCGCGTTATTAAATATATTACTTTATTTATCGCTTATTATATTATTCTTATTATTATTTATTATATTATTATTTACGTCATTCATCATAATATACCCCGACTTATTTATATTTATTTCTTTAATAAAGTTTTTAATAATTTATAAACGATTAGGAATTATTTATTAAGTAATTTAATAGGCTTATTATAACCTTATAAGTAATAATTAAAATATTTAATTCGGATTAAGTTAAACTCCGGTATAATAAGCGATAATTAAAGATTTAATTTTTTACGTTAAAATCTTTACTTTTAAAAGAATTTACCGGATTATATTAATAATAAGAAATATAATAATAATTAAAATATATAGATTAATATTAATATTTAAGATAAGAATAAGAATATTTATGAAGTTATTAACGGTTTAAATAAGGTTAAAATTTATTACGTAAAATTTTAAACGTAAGGTTAAAGGTTATTATAAATACTTAAACTATAAATATATATATAAAGAAAAGGTAAAAAGCGCTTTATTTAATAATCTTAAGATTTTAATTAAGGGTAAAAAGTTAATAATATTTTATATTACTTTTTCTGCGACTGGCCGGCCGTCCGTAATAACGGCTGCGATTGGCTTAAAATTAAATAATAAAAATCTTACCGCTTAAATACCTTAAATTCTTATAATCGACTATAAAAGATTAAGGTTTTAATAGCTTATAACCCCGTTAACATTATATCCAATATGCCCTATAATAAGGATAAATGAATCCTTGATGCTTTAAAACTCCTTCGCCGGACTTCTTAAGATCGACTTAAGTTTTATTAAGCTGGGCTTTTATCGGTCCTTAAAAAGGTTTAAATAATCGCTTAATTGGCTATAGAATCTTTTACGTTTATTATCTTTATTACGTTTAAATATTTAAAATATATAGAAAATATCCGTTATAAAGAAGTTAATATATACTTTTAAGCGAAATCAATACCGTATTATTAAGTTTATAGTTAAATTAAATTATTAAAATAATATTATTAATTTTCAATTATAAAATAAAGTTATTATTTAAGATATTAAATTATAAAAGGTTTTAAGTTAACGGTTTTTAACGTCTAAATACTTTTAATAGAAAATTAATACTTGCGGATTTTCTAGACTTAATAAGTTATATTAAAATTTAATAATAATATTAAAATAATAAAATAAATATCTTTAATAATATTTTAACTTAAAAAAGGCTTAATTTATAGCTAAATGGGAGCGATATATTAAATCTATAATTAAAAATAAAATTAAATTATTCGTCTTTAAATAACTACTTAATTTAAGCGTAATCTCCGCGATTTTAACTTTAAAATTTACGTTTTTTTATAAAATAAATTATAAAGATTTTATAACGTTAAAGCGAATAGTAAGTAGGCTTGAATAAATAATATAGTTTATAAGAGGGAAAGCGTTTTGGTTTAAAAAGTATTAGAAATAATATAATAATACGTATTTACCGCTATTATAATAAAGAACTTCTTATATTATAATAATATAGCGTAACAATACGTAAAAACCTTTATTAAATCGATATTTAAAGTTTTAATTAATTAACTTTATAACTAAAATATTTATTAAGATCCGAAATCTAAGATAAAGTTTTATTTTTAACCGGATAAAAACTTAAGCTTTATAATATTAACGATAAAATTATATATACTTAATTTTAATTTATTAAGAAAGTTTATAATATTTATATATTTTAATCTCTTAAAGTATTAAGAGTTTAAAGGGTAAAAAATATAAGTAATAATAAGTAAGTTTTCTTTTTTCGTTTATTTATAATTACTTTAATACCTCTTAATACTTTATATATAATATAAAGGTATTTTAATAAGCATAAACGTGGTTCTTTAGCGTTATATTAACCATCGTTATAATATTTTATAGATGGAATTTCAGGGGTACCTTTATAAATATAACTTTCCAGTAAAAGGATTATATACCCTTCTTCAATAAATTTAATAATAATATAGAAATTACTCTTAAGGATTATATACCCTTCTTTATTAACCTTAGTATTAATATATAAATTACTTAAAAGGGTTATATATCCGTTTTTATTAAACCCAGTATTAATATATAAATTACTCTAAATAATTATATACCTATTTTTATTAAAATTAATATTAATATATAAATTACTTTAAAAATAATAAATATTAACGAAAATAAAAAGCTATAAAATAATAATTTAAAACTTAAAAGCTAAAATAAATATAAGGGTATAAAAGGATTTAATATTATAAAAACGTAATAATAAAATAAAATTTATTAAGGATTAATTCCATTTTATTCCGCCTGATTATATAAGTAATATTTTATCTTTATAATATTAAGAAAAACCCCTTTTTTACGTTTACCGCCGCTAGCTTAATATCTTAAGTAATATTTTAAATAGCTGCCGTACCTTAATCCACGGTAATAATATAATTACCTTAAGTTATTATTATTTACGGTAAACGATCTATATTGATTAAAATTAATATATAAGGTATCGATAAATAATCTGAAATAGCCCCCGGCAATAAAACTATAAGATTATGTCTTATTATTTTCTGAAAACTTTATTATTATATAAGTTTAATAAAGGGTAAAATTTAAGTTATTATTATATAAATATATTAATACTTTACGTAATCGATAATCTTAATATACTTTTTTTATAATTAAAAAGCTTTATATAAAGTAATTATATTAAAATTAAGGCTATCATATTTAACTTTTATATTATTAATTATAAGTAACGTAATATAAATATTATTATACGCCTTAATAATAATAAGGTCCGATAATATAATAGCCTATAATTTAACGCTTAATAATAAAGATTAAATCGTAACGCTAAAGGCTTATTATTATTTAAAAGGTTAAATCTATTATATAAAATAAAAAACCTTCTTAATATAAAGCGTATTTAATACTTTAAAACGTAAAAGAAAAACTATATAATATAAAAAGTCATAAAGGATACCCGGCTTTAAGCGGATATATTAATTATAATATTATTAATATTATTACGGTTTAAAAGCTATTCGATAAACGATAAAACGTTATATTTACCGATATACTTAACTTTAATAAGTCCTTTGTTTTAAATCGGAACGTATATATTAAGACGTTCTTAAAGTAATAAAAGTAATAGTTTAACGGCCTTTTCCCCAACTTTTATTAATTATTTTCTTTATATTGAGATTTAAAGCTTCTCCCTTATATATCTTATAACGGTTCTTATTAATACCTTAATATTTCGTTATTTAACGTAAAAGGGTCCTTAATAAGTTATAAGTAAGAGTTATTAATCGGTTATAAAGATAATTATAGCTTTATTAAATCTGATTGACGATTATTAACGTAATCTTAAATATTTTTATTTATAATAATAATAATAAATAAAGTTTTATTAATCTTAAATATCAGGGCGTTAACGCTCTATTAACGTAATTATTATCCTTTAAAGTATTTACGTCCTTAATATTTCTATTAACGTCTTTCTTAAATATACCGTTTTTATATCCTTTCTTTAAATATTCATTTACCGTTAACCTTTTTTTAGGTCAATACTTAATAATCTTAATAAGAATATTAGTAATTTAGTCGTTATTCTCGTTAATATCTTCGGTTATATAAATAAGTATATTTACCTACTTTTATACTTATTTATAACTTCTTAGCTCGGTAACTTTAATCCGATTTAAGAAATAATATAAGAGTTTTATAATTATAATATTAATAAATTATAAGTTTATTATAAAGCCGTACTTACGTTTATAATAAATTTTAGGTATAACGTAAAGGTAAATCCTTAACTTAAACTATAAGAAACCCCCGTCTGGTATTAATTTTAAAAGATTAAAGTCTATAATAATAATCTTAAATAACTTTATAATAAGAACGTTTTTTAACTTTAAATCTTAATATATAATATTATATTTATAAAGATATTAAAGGTTAAAAAGTATTTAATGAAAAGTATTAATATATTATAGTTTATTTACTTTTACGTCTGATAAATTGCTGCGTAAATATAAAAATATAATAAAAAGCGGCTTAAACGTTTCTCGGAAATCGATTATAAATATAATATTAAGCTTTATAAATATTAAATTTACGCTTACCATAAAATATACGTAAACTTATATAGGGATTATCTTTTATTATTATAATTTTATTTTAAATTTTATAAAGTTATATGTTTTTAAGGTATTTAAAAAGCCGGATAAACTTCTTAATAATATACGTTTAAAACGTTTAAGTAAGTATAAAGTAATAAATTAATATATAGCCGCTATATTTAATTAATTTACTATTAAGATATATAAACTTATCCTTAAAAATCTAAGGTTAATTAAGAGTTATTATAGGTGGGAGATTAATTATATTAAATATAATAATTTAAGGCATTATTACCGTCCGTTATTTAATAAAAATATATAGATTTACTTGATATTTAAGGTAGCCCTTTTTATAATTAAGAAAATCGATCTTAAAAGCGAATTTATTAAGAAAATAAATAATAATCTTATATTAATTTTCTTTTATATTAAATTAATTAAATAGTATTTACTTTATATCCGTCCGCCGTTTATCCTTTAATTAATTATTATAATTAATAAAGTTTTTAAATTTTAATATATTAATAAGCTTTAAACAATAGTTTTCTATAATTATAATAATAAAATAATAGTTATTAATACCTAGAGTTCCCCAATATTTTAAAAGAATATTATAAGATCTTAAGTTAGTATTAAATTATTACCCTTTATAAGGATTCTTTAAGATCGTTTTTAAGGATAGAATAATACCATTACTTAAGTAAAGGTAACTCCTGAAAAAGCATAATAAAGTTAACGTAAATTCTTTATTATTAATAATAAACTCTTCCGTAATAATATTTTTAATAAAATTATAATAAAAAGTAACGTTTTTTTAAGCTTATAATTCTTTTTATAAAACTTAATTTATCTTAAGGGGTTATAATAGTAAAAACCTTAAAATCGTCTATACTTACGGAATAAGAAAAGATAAAAGGTATATTATATAAGGATAAATAAAAACGGGTAACGTTATAACTTTAAGTCCTAATACTTATTATATAAATATCTTATTTATTAACGTTCTCACCATCTTTAAATCGCATTAAGTATATAGCGTTTATTCTATATAACCTAGTATTCGGATAGCTATATAGGAGGTACTTAAGGTAGCCCCTATAGTAGTTTATATATATAATTTATAATAAGTTTAGCGGATTAACTTTTTTATTATTATTAACGTTAAAATATATTAATAATAATCTTAATTATTTTATAATTAATTTAATTATTATTTAATATAAAGATTATTATTAAGTTATTACGTTATTCTTTCTGTCTTTTATTAGCTTAAGATTTTAACCTTAATTTATATTTATACCGTTTTACCGTTAATATATAATTCCCGTCTTATATACGATTTATAATTTAATATATTTACTTTAAATAATAATTTAATAATTATACGTTAGACCGTCGAAAAGTACAGTAATTTCAGGTTTATAATTCGCGTTTATAGAAGAACCTATATATAAATTTATTATATTAACGTCCTTTTTTAAAATAGCGTTATTACGCTTTTAAAATAGTCGATATATTCAGAATTAAAATAAAGAAATTTTTATATTAAAATATAATATAAAACTTATTAATTATTCTTAGACTTTAAGCTTATATATTTAATTTAATAATATATAAAAAAAAATAATAAAAAACGTATATTTTAAATACGTAAACTTTATATTTAATACTTTAATAAAGCTCTTCCTAATATCTTAAGACCCTATTTATTAATATATTACCTTAAGGATTTATTTAAGTATACTTTTACGTTAACGCCCCCCCCGGATTTATCGTTATTTATAAAGGAGGCTTAGTATTACGAAAAGCGGGCTTATAAGGGTTTATTAAAAGATAATAATTAACCTTATTACCCGCCTTTTCTTACGTTCCCCTTATAAGAGGTCCTTAAATAATATTAAGGAATAATTACGTACTAGAAGTTAAAGCCCGGGATTAAATAAATAATCCTTTTTACTTAAGAATCTAATTAATAAACGTTTTATAATTTTTAAGGGGATATATAACGTTATTATTATTTACGATAAAATATATTTCCTGGATTATAAAATAAAATAATCGATCATTATTAAAGATATAACCTATAAGAATATTACCGTTCTATCTTTATTATATAAAAAAGTAAATCGTTAACGGATTAAATTGAATATTAAGATTATTACTTTATACTTTATAATTAACTTAAATCTAAAATATATAAAAAATATAAGGTTTATAAATAGGAGCAGGTACGGAAGTAACTTATTTAATATAAGATTTTAATATTATAAATTAAATAATAACGGATTACGATTAATATTAAAAACGTTTTATATATTAAAGAGATTAAAAAGTTTATAAATTAAAGTATCGGATTAAAGGTAAATTAACAATCTTCTTTTTTCCGCCGTTTTAGGAAATTAAAAAATACTTAATCTATTATTAAATTAATGCGGTCTAGTATAGGGAAAAAACCTTTTCTACGGATATTACGGCCTTAAAAGCAAGATTTATTATAGTATATTAAGCTTATTACGTTAGGATCTTTTTAATATAACGTTTTATAAACGCTTTATCGTTTTATTTAAAATATCTTTAAAACGATTATAATAGCTTAAAGTAATATAAATATATATTTACCCGGCCAGCGTTCTTAATTTAATTAAAATAATATTATATAATAAAAACCGTATAAATTAAAGTAATAGGCGGCTTTAACGTTTATGAAGACTTATAGCGGATATATCTTAAAGTACCTTATTAAATATCGCCCTTTTTAATAATAATATATTATTAAGTTTATTTTATCGTAAAATTAATATTATCCTTTTATTATTTTAAAAGATTAACGGCTTTAAAACCGTTCTTAAACGCGCTTACCCTTTTTAAATTCGTTATATATACTTTTATTTCTTAATACTTTATTCTTACCGATAAATATAAAAAATATATAAAAGCTTATTAAAAGTTAAATAATATAAAGATTCCGTATTTAATATTATTATTTATAAGAATTAAAGAATTAACTTATAAAACGCTTCGTTTAAGCTCTTATATATATTATAAATAAATATCGACTATAAATAAATAGCTTTTAACTTAATTAAAATAGGTTATAACGAAATCTCTTCCTTCTTATATAATAAAATAAGAATTTAATAAAATTAAAGTTATTAAAAAAGATATTAAAAACCCCCTTATCTTTTATATTAAACTATAAAAGATAAAGGATATATATAATTAAAGTATTATAAATCGTTATTCTTAACCGTTAGCTTAGTTATTAAGGTTAATATTAATATATACGTTAATTAAAGACTATATATTTATACAGAATATAAGGTACTTTAAGAGTAGTGTAATACCATAGGTAAAATATGGATATAACTAATTAAAAAGCAGTCTTAAATTATTAATAAACTATAAATTTTAATAATATAAATTAAGTTAACCGTGATAATATTCCTTTATATAATTATAATTTATAAAGATTAATACCCTAGCGGTCCCGTTTTAGAGTATATTAATCTCCTGAAATTATAGGCCTTTAAGCCTTTATGAAAAGGCGTAAAATTAAGGTAAAAAAAAACTTTACGATACGGTAATATAATAAATAAGTTAATATATTAATAAAAATTAAAGACGAAATAATAAAGGAAAGTATTATATTAAGCAGTATATATTAATAAGTTAAATATAAAATTACGTTAAGTTCCTTATTTTATATATAATTTACTTATAAACTATATTAAATAGATTTATTAAAGATTAAGGGCGACTATATTAAAGCTATTCTTTATTTTCGTTTAACCTTTAATATTTACTTTATAATAAGTAATTCTCCTTTTATTTATTTACGCGTTAAGACTTAAGCTCTAAAAACGGCTTTATTATATTACTATCGAATTATACCGGATTAAGCGTGCGCTTATATAAAGCTCCGATTATCCTTTACGTATTTTTAGGTTAGTTTAAGCCTAGGTTTAATAATTAATAAATTTAGCTTATTATAATAGTTTTCCATATTATAACGGTTATTATAAGATTAATAATATAATGTTATTTAACGTAAACATAATAAATAAATTAATATAAAATTAAATAAATAATATATAACTTCCGTTCTAAAGTTAATATTATTCTTAATAGGGTTTTACTATATATTTATTAATAGGATTAAAAGCCGTTATTATATTAACGTAATTTATTTATATTACTAAAAAAGATAGTTAAAATTCGTAAATAACCTTTTTATTTCGTTAATAAAAGATTTAAATAAAAAAGAAGCTTATTAAGCTATTTATTCTTAATTATTAATTAAAATCCAATTAATACGTTATTAAAAATCTTTAAAAATAATTTTATAAGTTTATATAATTACTTTAAATAATATAAAGCGTTATAAAGTATCTTAAAGTAAATATAAAGATTTTACGCTTTTTATATTAAGCTATATACTTTTATTATAAGGCGCTTTTAACCAATAAATTAACGTAATAATCCTTATTAAGGGTTTTTAATAAAAAAAACTTATAATTAGTATTAAATAGATTATCTTCTAATATTTATACGTTTACTTATATATACGGGGTTATTACGGAAGCTTCCTTTATATATTTTTATAATTAATTATATATAGCCTTTATTTTTTATAGTTAACTATAAAAGTTTTATAGTTAATTATAAAAGATAAAAGTTTAACTTTATTTAATAAAAAATATTAATATATTTTATAAATAAAAATAATATTCTTTTTTATCGTTAATAAGGGTATAAAAGCGATTTTCCTTTATTATTTTACGATCATATAATATCTTATTTTATCTTACTTAAATTATTAAACTTTTAATTTTATATTCTTTTATATTTATTAATATTGGTTATGGTAATATTTATAGGATTATTTATCGTTATATAATAAGACGGGGCGATAGGTTATTACTTTTAAAAGTAAATTATATTAATAAAATATAGAATTTTTTTAAATAATCTTACCCTTAATCGTAATAATAAATCAATATTAATATTTATATTGTTATCTTAACCTTTATATAAACCTTAAAGCCTATTAAAGGACGTAATTAAAGTACTTTCCTCCCTTTAAGTAAATTATTAACTTAATTAACGCTTTATAGACTTTATTTAACCTTGGGTACTTTAAGGTTTAATAAACCACGTTCCTTTTATGTCTTTATTATACGGATTATAACTTTTATAAGGATTTACTATAACGTAATAATATAAATTAACTTCTACTTATCCGGACCGATATAACTTATTAATAATCACTTTTTTAAACGAAATCTTATAAGAGTTAAAATTACGTATTATTTAAATTAATAAAATAAACTATATTATTACTTTTAAAGTTATTTAAGTACTTAAGTAAATTGTAAAATTAATAAAACGAGCCTTTATAAAACTTTTTATTATTATAAAACCGTTATTTTTTTATATTTACTTTTAATTTCTAATTATATAAATAATTAAAATCGGCTAATAAGTTGCTTTTCGGCCTCCGTTATAAAAAGTAAATAAGCTTAAAAGCCAAGAGGATTAAAAAGTTATCTAAATTCCTTAAAAAGGATTTAATAATAATGAGAAAAAAAAAGGTTAAATTGGGTTATACGTTATTAATCGACCTTCTTATTATAACGGTATATAATTACCGATTTCCAGGTTAAACGTAAGCTTTAATAAGAAATTATAGGTTCTTAATACTTTTCTTAAGATTCTTAATAATATTTTAATATAAGAATCTAAAGCTATCCGTATATAAAGGTATATTTAATTAATTTAAATATTTATTAAATTAATAATTAATTAACTTAACTTATTATAATAATTTTCTATCCTTTACGTAAGAATATAATTATTTATTATTCTTCTTCGTTATTTTAAAGAACCTTTTTACGGAGATATTATAAGGTATTTAAGGGATTTACTTTATCGTTAAATATATTCCTTAAAGGGCTATAATATCTTTTAAAGTCTATTAATAAATTTTTAGGACGTTATATCGCTTAAAAAGTTAATATTAATCGTAATTACTCTTATAGCGTTTAATTAAATAGTACGATTTAAGAAGGTACGTTAAGAAGAAAGTCTTTTCTTATAACTTAAACGTCTTCTGAAAAATATAAACTATTAAATAAATAATAAGATTCTTCTATAGGATATATTTTAATCGCTTTATATACGGGTTAAGGATTTACTTTTACTTAAATTATTATTACGGTATCTTAAGTTTCTTTAAGCTACCTTGGAGGAAACCAATGATTTTTCAAGACGGTCTTGGGACGGTCTTGGGACGATCTTCAGACCGTCTTAAGCTGAAGACTCCATCAAGGTAGTGACGATCTTGAGACCGTCTTGAGACCGTCTTAAGACCGTCTTAAGACCGTCTTAGGATGAAGACGATCTTAAGATTAAAATTATATGATTTTTGACTTTTTCCCTTTTTAGCTAAAAGTTAAAAAAAAAAGTAAATATAATTTTAAGAATTTTTCAAGACGGTCTTACTTACAAGACGGTCTCAAGACTCCATCAAGCTGAAGACGGTCTTAAAAGTTAAGCCTCTTCCTATAAGGTATTTATAATATTACGGGTAAACGAAGCTTAATTAATTATTTTTTATTCTTTTATTTTAAAGAAAGATTAAAACTTTATAAGAGTTATATTATAATATTTTATAAGGTTTTAGAAATCTACATAAGTTATTCTTAATAATTTAATAAGGTATTATTAAAGATAATATAATTAAGCAAATATTTAATCTTTAAACTTAATCCGTTCCGTATTTAAAAGCCTATATTTATAGAGATAAATTACGTTTAAAGAGTATAATAAGAAAGACTAACGTTTATAATATTAAGAAAAGGGATAGGATTATTAAAGACCTCGATTTATAGTTTTTTATATTAATTAAATAGACTACCTTCCTTAAAAGCTATTTAAAATACGTTTATTAAAATTTATTTATTAAACGTTATTAAATTTAATAATTCCTTATATAAAGTTCGAAAAATCCTTATTTAACCTAAATACCCTTCTTTAAAAAGTATTATTCGTCTTTATTAAGTTTTATAAATATATATAGAAACCCAATTAACTTTTTCTTTAAGCAATTAAATTATCGTTTAAATTAATTTATATAATAGCGTTTTTATTTTAAATTATTAAATAAATAATATAGCTTTCCTTTACGTTTAAGTAAAAAACTATACCAATAAGGATCGCGATAAATATATTAATTATAATACCGGAGAAAATTATAAAACGGTAAGTTAAAATTTAATTTTAAAAATTATTAATTTTAAAACTATTTTATAGTTTAAGGAAAGCCACTAATTATCCTTTTTTTAAGATAAGGGCTCTATAAAAAGATATTAAAAAGCTTATTAATATATCGTATTATAAACTTAATATACTTTCTATATTAATAATAAGAATTATATATATTATTACCGGCATAATAAGTTTTAAGTACCTCGGATTTAGTTATAAAAAAAAAAAAAGGCCTGTAGAATATACGCGGATTATAGTATTACCGATAATTAAGCTACTTAAGCGGTATTTAATAATACCCTTATAATAAAGCTTACCGTATTAAAAGAATAACGGCTTATTTAACTTAAAGAAAAACGTTATTATTATTAAAATAAAAATTATTATAATATAAAACCGCTCTAAGTATAAACTTACGTGAATACGAGCCCGTAACTCCGTTATTTAACGTATATCGTTTATAGCTATTATTAAGCTATTTAAATATATATTATTATAAAAAAAGCGGTTTTTAAAAATTTTATTAAATTAATTCTATAGATCCCGTTATATAGTTTACTTATTAAGGGACGATATAAAAAAGCGTTATAAACGCAGTATAAATCTATCTTATAAAACGTACTGGAAGTTTAAAGGGGAAGACGGGGTTTTATTAAGGTAAGAATTTATTCTTAAAGATAAGAAAATATTAAATTACGTAAACGCTAGTTAAATATAACGGTTTTCTTAAAGTATTAGATTAACGGGATTATTATACTTTAAGTTACCGTTTTAAAAAGTTTTAAATATCGATAATTTAATTAATTAAAAAAATCTTAAAAGCGGAAATTAATTTTATTAAAGTAAATAATGAAAAAGGACTTATTTAAATATAATAAATATTATCCTGGCCCTGGTTATCGTTAATAATTAAAAGCTTTATTAAAAAGGTTTAAGACTTATACTTCTTATACGTAAGGTTTATCGTTAACGTTAGCCGGGCGGAGGAGCTTATAGTTTATCGTCGATTAAAAAAATAATTATAGTTTAAGGTTACTTATTTATTATAGTTTAAACGTTTTTACGTTAATTTATTATAATTTAATAGTATAATAAACGAGGTATCGGAGATTATTATTACCGTAACGGTTATCTTAATAATATTAAACGATTTTACGTTAAATATCCGTTCATTTATACTAAGGTACTTTTAAAGGATCGACTTTAAGGTAATAAAGCTATATAGCCCGTTTAATAATTAATACCGGAGTAACCGGCGGGCTATATATTAAAAGCCTTTTTTATTTTAGTTCTTATTATTAAATAACTTATAATTAAGAACATTGAATATATTTAAATAACGAACGATACTTTACTATTAAACGAATAAACCCAGTACGATAAGTCCCCCTGAAACGTATTAATATTATAACCGACCCCGGAATATTAACGACGGACTTAAGTTAATATTAAAAATAAAATCGAAAAGGTTATAAATTAAATAAGTCTTACTAAAAGTGCTTTAAAGGATCAAAAGAAACTTAAGTAGGATTATACCGCGTAAACCTCCTTTATCGATACTTAATATTTTTACGCCGGTAGTTAAAGGCTTTAAGGATCTCGTTAAGTTTTTAATTACGTAAAAAAGGCAAGTAAATACCTTATATATATACTCTGAATCGAAAGCGGCTTCCCCGAAGATTTAAATATATATATCGTAAAAACTATATCCGTAAGGGAATAAGGCTTTTAGTTTCCGACGTAAATAATATAAGTAAGTATTATTATTAAAGATGCTTAATTAAAGGATTCAGTAGTTTATTAAGTTTCATCGGTAAATTTTAACCGATCTAAAATATAAATTTTATAAATTAATAAAATTATTAATTAATCGCTTTTTAATCAATTAATATTAATAATAAATAAAAACCGGCCTTTTAATAATACCTTCGAGTACTTAATAATATATCGGTATATATAGATACTTATAGACGTTAATAAAGTTAAAAACTTCACTTAATTAATAAGAATAAGGCTTTATAGAAATTAACGATTTACTATATATACCGGGCGGATAAGCATTTAATAAAATAATAAAGGCTATATAGATCGTTTTCTTATGGAGTAAAAGAAAGGTTGGTATATATAGGAAACGGCCTAAATATTCCGTAAACTTAATATTTAACGGATTATAAGTGCGATTTACGGTAATAAAGTTAAATAACTTAATAATACTCCGTATAATATACTTAATATTAAGTCCGATAAAGTAATTAAGATGCGATATTATAAATAAATAGTTAAAACTTTACTTAATATATTAGGACTTATTAATACGTTTTTATATTAACTCCTTTAATTATTTATATTAAGAAGCCGGGGAAATTTATTAATTTATTAATTATAAGAAAATAATAAAAATAAAAGCCTCCTTAAACCGATTATAAAGATAATTAATTATTAATAAATTAAATAATAAGCTGGGTCCCGATTTTACTTTATTTTTAATTAGGATTATACTAAACTATACTCTTAGAAATTATATTATTATACGATTAAATAAGGATTATAAATATAACCGTAAGATTATATCTTTAATATCTTTAAAATCGTTTATAAATAAATATAATATATTAATAAATAAGTATAGAATCCGGGTATAAACGACGTTATAAAAATTCTGGTTATTAAGTAATTATTATTAAGCGGGAAAGGCTATAGTTTTATAATAAGTTATTCTTCCGTTATTAAAAGCCTTAATTCAGAAAAGGTTATTCTTAATAAAAAGGATAAGGAAATCTATATATAAAGTCGTATTATTTAATTTTAGTATAACGATCTTATCGCGTTTTAAGTACTTAAGGTTATTCTATAAAAAAAACTTATAAAGGGCAAGATTTTTAATACGTCGGTTAATAAATAATAGAATAAAAAGCCGTTAAAGTAAAGGATTAATTAATTCTTTTATAATATAAAAAACCTTACCGTAATCTTAAAGTATAACGTCGTTACTCCTGGAAGCGGTAATTTAAGTAAAATAACAGTAAGATATTAATATTTAAGTTTATAATTAAATTTAAAGGAATAATATATAAAGTAATAATTATATAAAGCCTTAAAGTCCTCTATATAAGGCTTATATGTTAACTTTAAAAGTAATAGTCTTAAAAATCCGGGATATTAAACGTTAATATAATCCGTTTTAAGACGATATAATTAATAATTAACGTAATTATAATAAGGCTTTAATAATAATATAAATTCCTAATAATTATGAAGTATTCTTTAAATTATTTATAACCGTAATCGATTGAATAATATCCCCGGTAGTTAAATCTTAAAAACGTCGTTAAACTCGTAAAGATTTATAAGTTAATAAAATATTAAAGGTTAAACCGGCAGAATTATATATTTATAATTATAATTTTTAAAGCGTAAAATATAATATTAAAAAATAAAAATATAAATAGTACTCTATAATAATTAAAACTAAGCGGGTAGCTAATATACTTATATAGCCGTTATCAGATTAAAACTATATAGAGATTTCTTTATCCCGATGATTATTAATAGATTATCAAGATATATATAAGTAAGTCCGTTAACCTTAATTAATATAATTACGTTAAAGAGTAAAATTATAATAATAAACGACGCCCTTAAGCGTTAATTAATAAAGAATTATATAAATACTAAAAACTTTTACGATAAAGATATCTATAAATATTAATAACGAATATTAAAAAATAAGGATAAAAAATAAGAGCAGAAGTAATTAATAATACTTTTAATAATAAAGAAAAAAAGATTTATTATAAATAAAGAAACGGATATATAAAGATATTTAAATATATTACTTATAGGAAGGCTTTAACGCCCTCCTCCCTTTTATTAGGTTATAATTAATTTTATAAATTAAGACCTTTTATAGGATCCTTTTATTACGGTGCCTGGAGGTATAATTTAAGCCTGCGAATAATTAACGTATTAACGGATATCATTTAGGAAATATACCGGTATCTTAAATAAATTCGGATTATATAGGATAAAATCCTTAATAATCGTAACGATTTTTAATAAAGATTAAACGTTAAAATTATTTTTATTGTTTAAGGCTTATTCCTTAAATATTATATTAATAATAAGTTAATAATTAAACGTAAATTAAAAATAATTATATTATTTCTTTCAGAATATAAACGAATTAAGGTTCTTAATCGGATTTACGTAATTAACGGTTTTATCCCTTTTATTTATACCTTCCTTAAAAATATAAAACTTTTAAAGTTATATATTAAGGTTATAAAGAGTTTACTCTTAAGTATATATAGAATATCTATTTACCGAGAATATATATAATTATATAACTCGTAATATGAATAATTACTATTTATATAAAAACTTATAATATAAATTAACAATTAATATTTATTAAAGTAATTAAGATTATAGGATATCAATAATTATAGTTCTTTATATTATAATATTTCTTTAAAATATTAGGTTAAAGGCTACGAAAAGATAAAAAAGAGTTTATTCTTTTTATATTATTTATTAAACTTATTTAAAAATAAACGATATTATAGACTATAAAGTTATCCGGGTTTATATATTTCTTATATAAAAATAACGAATTAAGGTTAATAAAGGCTATAATAAATACTTTTATTCCTTATATTTACCCGTTATTATTTTATAAGTATATAAATAAAATTATTTTAAAGAGTTATAAAATTATCTATATAGCGGTTTAAGACTTTTAGATGATTTTTATAAACCTAGGTTTTTAACCTCCGTTAATTAATTACGGTTAAAATATTAAGTATTATTATAGTATACTTTATAATAGCTTTTTCCGATTAAATTAAGAATTTTTATTTTTGTTATACGTTAATAAATTTAAAATCTTATAGTAAAAGCGTGCCTCAATAACCTTATTTATTATTAAGTAGTTTTTTTTTAAGCTTTTCTTAATTAATTTAAGATAAATCTGTTAAATATTTAGCTTAAATTATTACGTATAATACCGGCGTTTAGGCCTATAGAGGAAATTGAATTTACGTAAGAGACGCTATTTATAAAACTTATATAAAACGATAAAATAATGGATCCTATAAGTATTAATAAACCCCTTAAAGTATTATAGGGTAGTTCTTTAAATATTATTAATATAACGATTATCTCCGGTTCCAATAAGTTACGTAAATTAAGTAATTTATTAAAAATAATATATTATAAGGTAATAAAACAATAATATAATAAATATCGTTTAATACTTATTTCTATTAAAAAAGACGGAATATTTTATAAAATTTCCGACTTTATAAAAAACGTTAATAATAATCTTCGCTCTTTAAATAAATACGGTATTTTTTACTTTAATTATAACCATAAATATAAGCAGATTAAGATCCGATTATTAATAAATATTAATAACTTTAATTTAAATATTTATAAACCTATAATATTATATTTATAAAAACGATCGAATAAAGTTATATAGCTTATTTAAATAATAAAGGAAGGTAATTAAAAAAAGAATCGGCGGTAATTATAGTAATTATAATAAAATTATAAATAATAATATAAAAAAAAAAAAGAGGATTTATAAGTTATAATACGTTTTATTCGCTACCTTTATATATTATTTAAGCTTTTCTATATTTTACGTCGCTATAATATGATAATTCCTCTTTTAAAGTTTTTATTTTATATTCCTTTTATTTTAAGAATTATTGCTTCTTTCCTATATAATTCTTTATATATTATAACTTAAAATTCGTCGTTTTTAATCCTTTTATTAAGGTATAATTTTTTATTAAAGCGGAATTAAGTTTAATATTGTTTAATCGTTTATTATTCTAAGTTTATATATAACTACTAAGGAATATAATAATTTTATAATTAAGCTTATATTATTATTTAAAGTAAGTTTTAGTTTTTCTGTATATTATAAATTTAAACTTAAATAACTTCTTAATAATATAATATTATTCTTTTTATTAATTAGCTTTAAACTTTATTATTATAATTTATCTTAAGTTTACCGTAACGTTTTTATAGTTTAAAATTAACCTTATTTAACTTATTAAAGGCGAATTATCGTTTATTAATTCTCCTTTTATACGCTTTATAGTTTACCGTTAAGAATTTGGGTTTCGTTTTAAAAATTTATAATATCGGAGATTAACGCCCGGACCGAAAGTAGTATTCTGTACTATATTTCTGCGTTTTATAAAGGGTTAAAATAAAGCAATCGGAATAATATAAAACTTATAATAAATATTATTAAAAATAAAAGTAATAAATTTTTATTAAATAATAAGTTAAAGTCTTTTAGGTTCTTTAATATAGTTTTTTAAAGTAATTTTTTAAAGGAAAATAGCTTTCTTAAGTATAAAATAAAATATATTTAAGCTTAATTATTACGTTTTAGTTTATTATCTTATTAAAATTATAGTTTTTATAAAGTTTAACGTATTAAAATAATTATCCAATATAGATTATACCTTAAGTAGAAATTTAATATTATATTAATTTCAATTACGTATATACCTATATAAAGATTATTTTTTAAATTATACCTTAAAATTATATAAGTTATTAATAATTTTACGTATTATAACCGTTAATAATAAAAAGAAAGTAATATCCGGGATCGATCTTTAACTTAAGTATAACTATATAATATAATATCTATATTATATCCGTAAAGTTATTATTAATGCCCGTTATCTTATATTAATCTTAATTAACGTTAAAAACGTAATTAATATTTATTAACGTAATTATTTACGCGATAAACGCGGGTAACAGATAATATATAAGACTATCTTAGGTTAATAATAATTTAATATATAGGACTATAAAGCTTACTCGTTTATATCTGCTATATTACCTTAAGTAGGGTATACCGGGTTAAAGAAGTTATTTTTAATTTATAACTTAACTTTAATTTTAAATATAATTTAATAATTTAACTAAAGAGTTAAACCCTTAAATTTAACCGTATTTATAATTTAATTAAATAATTAATATTATATTAAGATTTTAAAATATTACTTAATACCTTTTATATAAAAAGATTTTCACTATTATTATTAAATAACTTAATATTAAAGGCTATTAACTACTTTTTAACGCGTTAATTAAACTTCGTAAAAATATCTTAAATACGAGAGTAATCCCTATATTACGTAAAATTAAACTTATATAGTTTTTACTTTTACGTAATATTCGCCCGTAAGAATAATTAAAGGATTATTATAATCCTTATTCAATTACGTAAAGTCTAGCCTTAATCTTTTAATATCTTTAATTAATAATAATAAAGGGTTATAGAAAGGAAGATTATTTATTATATTATATCTATAGAAAATTAACGCTTAATAAGTTTTCCCTCCTTTAATATATTTTAAAAATTATTTAATATTTATTAATAAAGCTTTCTATAAATTCTATAGGATTTATAATAAAATTATTTTAATAAAGGATAATAGATTTCCTTTATTATATTTTAATAAAAGATAATAAAATTCTTATAGGCGCTTTAATAATAAAAAATATATATCTTTCTTTCCTTTTATATTTAACCGTAAAATTAACTGAATCTCTTATACTTACTTTATTTATTACGTAATAATATTTAATTTCACCCGGATTAACGATAACGAATAAAATATAATATTAAATAAAATAAATAACTTATTAAACGTTTTTAAGGGTACTTATAATAATAAATCCGACTTTATTAATCTGGGAAACGTTAATTATATAAATAATGTTTTTTATTAATTAACGACCTTTATTATAAATGACTTTACCGTTAAACCGGGGACAACGGCTTTTATCTTTCTATAAAGTTATAAATTTAATAATAAAAATATTATATTCTCTTTAATAAAGATTGATTAAATAAAAAAAGAAATAAAAAGCCAGAAAAGACGGTACGTTATAAATAGATCGCTATAAATATCTTTAATTAATTTAAATAGTTTAAACGTTAAATACTTATAGCTTAACGCTTTATAAAAGGATTTAAAGAACCTATATAACTATATATAACGGCTATAGCTTATTTTAAAAGAGATTAAATAGATAATAAAAAAGGGAATAAATCGCGGAAATAAATTAAGTAATAAAGCGGATTAAAAATAATAAAGTAATAACGTAAATAAATAAAATTAAGATTAATAATTTACGCTATAAATATACTTATTATCCCGTTTTACGTTTTATTTTATATATTAATTATTTTATATTATTTTACTGAATAGCTTAATTATACTTTATTTTTAAAGTTTTTTATTTAGAGAATAATAATTAATCGTTATTAATAATCGCTTAATAATATACCGCCGGGAAATTATAAAAAATTATTTTAAGGTTAATATATTATAATTAAAGAACGTATTATTCGGTTATTTTATATAAGAAAAAGTTATTATATTTATTAACTTATCCATTATAATATATACTTAACGTAAATTACTCTTTTAAAGGCGCTTTCGGAAAATCGCGGTAATATTAAGTATTAACCTTATACCAAAAGAATTAAGTATTAATATATTTATATACCGTTATTTTTTAAGTAATTGCTACGTAAAAATACTACGCCTTATAAAACTCAGCTATATAGTCCCAAATAAATTAATTATATTAAAGAACTTTTAATTATTTCCCCTATATAGCTGTTAATAATTTATATCCTATTAATTTCTTTATATTTTAATTATCCGTTATTTAGTTTTATTCCATTATTTATTTATATTTAATATAATTATATAAACGGAGAATTAAGGTTTACGTAATTTTAATGTTTTTTTAATATCTTATTAAGACTTTTTACGTTTTATAATTATCGTATATTAACGGTTTTTTATTTTATTTTAATTAATATAGCCCGCGGTTACGTAAAATTAAATATTAAGTAAAGCTAATAATAACCTTTAGGATTAAAGGTTTAAGGTATAGTATTTAAGTTTTATACTTTAAATATTTAAATTAATTATTTATAGGAAAGTAGCCTTAAAATATTAAAAAATAATAATCCTTTTATAAAAGTTTATATTTATAAGCAATATAAAAGTCTTATAAACAATTTTTATTTAAAAATAATTATATTTAAAAAGTATAAATACCTCTTTCCTTATTAATAAGCAATATTCCTGAAGGCAGAAAAGTAAGTACCGTTATTACTTTTCTTATTATGCCGTAACGTTAATCTGGTTAAGGTATTATAGCGTTTATAAACCCTTTATAAATTATTTATACCCTTTTAAAAACGGGAATAAAAATAAAAAGAATAAGAAATTAAATATCCTTTATTTTAAACTTAAGAATAGTTTCCTTTAAAGTAATTATAAACCTCGTTTATAAGTAATATTAACGAGGATAATATTAACCCGCTTTAATATTAAATTTAAATTAAAAAGTAATAAAAAAAATACTTTAAGTAAAACGGTTAAATTAAAGAAGATTTTTAAAAAAATAAATTATTAAAAGAGCCGGGATAAAGGGATTGGTTACGGGAGTATTATATTAAAGAACCGTTTTAAGTTATATATACCTTTATTTATTTATATTATCTTTTTATAAAAAAAAAGTCCTCCGCTTCCCTTTATTATAAGTAATCGTTATTAAGTCTTTAAATATTTAATAATTAACTATTATGGGAAGTTAAAAGCGCTTAATATAAGAGTCCGGACTATATAATTAAGCTTAAAAATAAAAATAATTATATATAAGAATTTAATAATAATAATATTCCAAAGAATATTAAAGACCTTTACCGGATATTATTAAAAATAAATTAATTAATTCCTTAAAACTTATTATTTTATAACGACTTATTTAAGAAAACTTATCGGAAAATATAAAATAAAAATAAAGTTATAGTTATTTAAGATATTAATTTATTAATCGTTTTTTCCGCTTAAATATTAATGATTTATAACGTTAATTATTTTAATTATCTTTATAAAATAATTAATAAAGGGTAAAATAATATAATTTCTTTCCCTTTATGTAAAATTTATTTATAACCCGACTTTATTATAAGATTTAAGCGATCTACATTTAATTAAAAATAATTGAATAAACTTAAATTTTTCGTAAATAAGCCCGGGTTTAAATTTATTATTTACTTTATAATTACGATACGGATATACTTTCCCTTTTTTACTTATAAGGTTAAATATAACGTTATAGCGCTTAACGTTATTAACCGATAAAATATATATAGTATAACCGTTATTATAAAGAGTATCGTTAAGCTCTATAAAGTAATAAAGCGTAAGAAAAAATTAAACCGGGAGATCCTCGTTTTTTCTATCTTATATAATTATAAATTAATAAGGATTTACGGCTATTATCCCGTAATTAAAAAAGACGAAATTATCTTTTATTATTATTTAATTTATAAGTTTAGCTTTATAGCCTTAAATAATAAAGAAAAGTGGATTATTTATAAATTTATTAAAAACGTTTATAATTATTACTCGTTAAAACTCCATAAAATGATATATTTAAATATTAATAATTTATTAATTAATATAAGTTTTAACCTTTCTTAATTTATTTTTTTCTTTAAATCTATACCTTAAAGTTTATAGTAATTAAATACCGGATTTATATTTAAAAAAAATAATAATTAATTAAGCTTTCTGGCTTTATAAAAAGTTATTTTAATTATTTCCTTTATATAAATAATTAAGTAAACATCGAAGAAGTTAAGGAATTAACGAATTATAAGTTAATAATATTAAACTTTTAAAAATAAGAGGTTAAATATCTTTAACGTTAAAATATTCTGCTTATAACTATATAAGATACGTTAAGTATTTATTATTAAAGTCGGTACTATATATTTATCGTAATAATATTTATTATATTATTTATCGTATTATCTATCGTATTATTTATTATAGTAATTATAAATACCGTCCTTATTATTATTATTTTTATAAGGTTTATAAATATTATTATTATTATTAAGTATTAATTTAATATCTTACCCTTAAAGCTATCCCCTGAATTTATCCCGTAATATACCTTTAAAGTTATATTTATCGCAATATTTATTATAATATATTTATCGTAATATTTATCGGAATATATTTATTATAATATATATTATAATATTTTAAGTTAATACTTTTATATTATTATTACCGTTATTGCCTTTATAAGATTTATATAAACCGTTATTATTATTAATTATTATTATAAACGTTAAGGGTTAAACGTTACTTTAAAAATACGTCGGTTTTATTAAAAAGGAGGACCGCGTTCTATTTATTAACGCGTTAAAAAATAAGGAGGAGTTAAGCTTTAAGCTTCTTTACCGTTATATTTATTTCTTTAGTTAAAATCTATAAGGTATTAACTTAATAATTTATTTCGCCGATTAATAATAAGAAAAATATTATTTATTTTATAACTTATTACCGTAATTAAAGCTACTTTTAACTTAAATATAAATGTTTAACTTTAATAAAATCTCCCTTTAAATTATATATTACGTTAAACTCACTTTATCCTACTTTGAACCTTTTACGTAAAACGTACGTATTTTATACTTTATTAATTATTATCTTTAAACCTTATTATAACGGTTTATATAGTGAAATAATAATATATTAATTAAGCGACGGTAAAAAAGGTATTTTTAAAATAAATATTCTTAATTAATTTTATCTTATCGTATTTAATTAAGGTATAATATTATATTTTCTTATTTAAATATTATTTATATTTATATTAATACCGATATTAATTTAAATTTAATTAATACGGTAAAGAGTAAATACGATAATTTAAATCTTAATACTACGGTCTTATTTTAGGTCTTTTAATTAATAAAGAAATATATTAAGATTATAAATTCTATAAAAAAATATATATAGATTTTAAGGAGATATTATTAATATAATATATTAAGTTAACGTAACGATAAAGTTCACGGAAAATATACGGACGGAGTATCTATATAACCCGTCCCGGTATTAATATATTATATTTACGTTTACCGTATATCGTTATCCTAATTAAAAAGAAAGGCTTATTAAATACTATAATTATTCGGGACGGGGTAAATATTATTATGGATTAGAAAACCGAAAAAGCTTAAAAAATACTTAAAGATATTAAATTAAAGGCAGTATATAAAGGGGGAAATATTTTATTACTATTATATTTAATGAATTAAGATTACTTTAATAATAATAATACTAATTAATAAATATTAATAAATTAAATATTAAATTTATTTGTTTTTAAGCTTTTAGGAATTAAATCCTTTAATTAATTAAACTATAATACGTTTTTAAATATAATTCCTTAATAATATTATCTTAATTGAATTTAAGGAAATATTAAGCGTAAAACTTATTAATATTTATAATACCGATAAGTATATTTTTTATTAATTCCGTTTATTAATTCGTAATTAAGATCGCGGAAATAATTAACGTAAATATCATTAATAACGGCCTTAAATCCACTTATAGAACCCTAATTAGGAATCGCGGCTATAAATATATTAAAATTTATATTCTTTCCCTTTTCTAGTAAATATCGTATTGCCCTATTTTAATTATCGTATTATAGGTTTTAATTCTAGATGGATCTATAAATTCTTTATATAAAGTTATTTTATAAAAAAGATATAAGATTAAAATAAGTTAAGCTTTAAATATCGTTTATTGTTATTTTACCTTCGCTTATTATATACGTATTATTTTATTTATTATGGCCGAAGTTATAAACCGAAAAGTAAAAAGATTTTAAATATAAAAAATATTATATAAATGGATAACGGGATATTAGAGATTACTGGCTCTATTTACGCGGGGAGGATTAAGTTTATTAAAGAGGCAATATTATTATAATATTTAAAAAATTAATAAGTTAAGTTAGAACGTCTTTAACCAGTTAATATATCGTTATATTATCGGGATCTTAATCGATTATTTATTTATTTATATTAAGATTCCGTTATTCTTTTATCGGACGCTATTAACGTAAGGAGCCTAACTTCTTTAAGCGTTTAGGTCCGCTTTTATTATAAAGACGTTAAATAAAGTCTTTTAATAATATAACTTTTATATTAATTAATAGCTATTTTCTTAAAGGAAATTTATTTATTATAAATATATATATTATTAAAAGAATCCTATAAAACCCCGTTTAAATCCGTAATCTATACGGTTTTATATAATATTATACTTAAAATATTTTAAATTACTTTATTAATATTTTATTAATAAAATATCCTATTTTTATCCGTATATATTATTAATATATTTAAATTCTTATAAGATTTAATATAAATATTTATATATTGAAACTGTGTGTAGGCGGGTTTGCCCTCGTATTCAGCTGACAGCCAGCGCCGCTTTTACTTGCTTGTGCGCCTTATCCACGCCGCCTTAAATACCTGTGAGATTGCCAGGTTTCACTTATAGCTTGAAATCAAGCATTATGGGACCCTTTCATATATGTAGCAGGGTACTTTTCCCTCCTTTCCCCTTCTGCATTCCCTTCTTACATAATGGGACGCCGAACCCAAAAGAAGCTGGACCCTCTAGAGGTCTTCCTCCAAAGCATTAATACAGTACCTTAAAACGCCGGCTCCGAGTACCCATATAAACCGAAGACGAGAAGAGGTATTAATATTGTCGTAATAAGATTTAGGCGGTAAGCATCCGGACCCAACACTCAAATCCATAGTCTAAGAGTCATATAGATGGGCTAGTTACCTTAATAAGACTAAAGAAGAGCTACTCTTAAGAATGCGCGAGGCTTATGTCATGGAAGGCTTCCTGAAATATATATTCCAAACATCGAGACTTAGGGTATAAGCTTCACTGTAAACGTACTATAATTACTTCCACCTGCATTATAAGGAGCATTGTGATTCGACGGGTCTACCTCTCGCTACGACGTCCGCAATTAAGAGCGTTAGTGAATTACTTAATCTTCAGACACTACTTGCTTACCTTGCTTCAGAAAAGGCTACAGCTCTGTAACGAATTTGGGTTGATAAACGAGCCAAAAGCAAAACCTACGCTCCAAAGCGAAGATCTCTTCGAGCTCTTAAAGACCCTATGGATATCGAACATATCTTTCCGGTCTGAACGATAATAAATTAAGTTGGCTCTTATAATGTAGCTTATTAGCTATACTGGCAATCGCCCGCTAACAATGCTTAAGATTAAATATTAGGATATTAAAGTATCCCTTATACGACATAATGGCCGAGCGCGACCCCGCCTTCTTGTCGAAACTATATATAGAGAGACCAAATCGTATAATGGTAAAAGTGACCCGTAAGTAGGATACTTGCTTTTATCATTAGCTATTAACAGCTCTACAGCAATATATTCATCCTGCCTATTGTGCCTGACGAGCCGTGCCTACTCTTTTGCGCTTAAATAATTATACTCAGCCTTACCTTTAATGTTCGTGCCTTCGTAGACATAGATTCTGTCGATTAATTCGTAAGACTTTAGTTAAGGACAGGATCGAATAATCTCCAGATTCCGTGGAAGGAAGACAAATTAAAGGAGAAATTCTTTGAAGGCCTATCAGGGTATCCCTTATCATATAAGCAATTAGATAAACTTGGATAATACATTGGATTTAATCTTCCACTGAGATTCTACTGTTTCCGCCGTGGTACCGGAGCTACAATGCAGAATAGCGGTTTATAAAGCTATTAAACCCCGGTAGGATTTCATTATTAACCCTTTTTAGGGCGTATCAACGAATCGCAACGGAATGTGATTATGCGCCACGCAACGTCGAAACCATTCCAAAAGAACTACATCCCACGTTATATCGGACACGATACAACTGCCTTTTTCCGCGGAATCAAGCCCCAGGACGAAGTCGTCCAGTTCGCGACCAGTATACGTCGAACGATCGATCGGCGACGTCCCAGGAACCTGCCAAAGGACCTACGTCAGGAAGTCAAAGAGGAAGAAGAGCTTCTGATCCTCAAGGCTGAACAAAAGCAGTGCATCCAAGAGCTCGTTATGCTTAAGAAAGGCTTAGAGGGCAGCATCCGTTATCCCAATAAAGCTATAAAGGTTATTGAGAAAAGCAAAAAGAATGCTAAAAATGCTTATAAGGCCGCCTACCAGTCCCGCTGTATCGAGCGGCTCGCTCGGTATCAGGAGGACTGGAGCAAGCGACAACCGCACGAAAACATCAGGGTACAGCTCCTGGGAATGGAAGCTAATGTTTAAGCCCCAGAACGTATTAATACCATCAAGATCCTACCTCAGCGGCAGGACGTCGTTGATGCTTTATTTGACGTGCTTCCGGAGGAGAAGGATAAGTAAACCGAGGTCGGCGACATCTATGATCGTAAAGAAGCGATTCGAGCTATCGCGAGCCTTAGTCTATAGACGGATACGTCGCAACGGGGGCGTGGACGGCTACCGAAGCACGATACTGCCGCGATTATGAAGCAGATTCCCAGAGTGTTAACCTACAACCCTGCAAAGAACTGCGTATTCTGCTTTAGAAATCAACACAAGGTCCAACATGACTTTAATTATGTGAAGGACATTCGAAAGCATATCGTTAACATTCACGTAGATCAGATCTGGGCGGCTCGATCCTGTCCCTTACCTGACTGTGGAGATGGAGTTCCCCATGCTAAGGCTCTCTTTAACCACTTGGAACGGTCTCACGGAGCCGAGCTGCCGAAGGCGATTCCACCGCAGCCCAAAATCACTGCGAGGGGCAGACGTCACAAAAGAAGCTACTGCGTATGACTACAGTGCCGTTTATAATGAAGTTAACATCAAGGAATCGTAGAGGTGAAGGGAGGCAGCAAGATTCTTAGAATGTATTGTTTCAGCGGTCTCGAAGCTACCAGGGATACCTATCTAGCGGGCCATATTTAATTGCATTATTCCTGAGTCGGGTAATGTCTATATGTTTAGTACTTTCCGCCAGCAAGAACTGGGCATTGCGGTTCTCGTCCTCGGAATTAGCGCATTCGCGAATAAGAGCAGACAACGACTTGACAGCGTTAGCCCGTTTCCCCCTCGACCTCATGATCTGCCGGACCAGAGCAACTTTCGATCTATGATCGGGTCTTGCACAGACTGCGACCAACCGGTGGTCCTGCGCTCCGGCTTGTAGCAATGTTGAAGTGATAGCGGGTGCGGCGAAGATCTGACTCACAGTGCGGCTAAAATAAACCTCCTCGAGAACCGTTCGCCCCTGTTCGTTGCGCTCATCAGCATCGACGCCGTTGTCGAGACATGATTGAACGACTGCATACAGGTGATAGTCATCCCAATGCGATTCGCGAGGTACCTCCAACCAGCTATAGAGCAGGCTGCCGCTTGACCGGGTAGTTTAAGGCACCAATTCAACTTTTACACCGTGTTCCAACAGAACTTCAATGATCGCCTTCGTTTCATCCAAGGTCAGGTGATTCCTGCTCGCGATGCTGTCTCGTACTGCGATACTGAGCGCTATCTCCCCCAGGCGAACCGTTATTATATTTACGTCAGCGCCGGCCTTGATAAGGTACCTTATAATAGCCGCGTTATAAGCTGAGCTCGTATATATAAGAGAGCTATGTAAGCAAGGTAGCACCAGACGATCGTTCACGTTCGCGCCATTCTCGAGTAAGAGATCGATTAATGAAAGCTGCCCATTTATAGCTGCTAGATGGATCGGCTGCAAGTGGAAGTCGTCCCATACTGTTACCTCGGCTCCGTTTCTTATTAACGTACCTGCTATAGCCTGACCGGTGTCCTTTTCAAGGTATGCCAAGGCGTAAAGGGGCGTTCTTGCACCCCGGGATCGCTGATAATTTGGATCAGCCCCCGCATCCAGGAGGAGACATATTAGGTCCAACCTCTCGTTACGGACCGCGAGGTTTAACGCGGTCTGTTAACAGAGTGATACTGGAACATCAAGGTTAGTAATCCGATCCATGAAAAATTGAACCTCTTCATTGCAGCCGAATGAAACAGCACTGTAGAGCGCCTCGTTGGCAATTAAGCACGTCTCCCGCCGATGTCTAAGGGTCCAGGAGGGTATCGTTAATGGTATCGAGAGCAGATGGCGGTTACGAGACTCAAAGGCCAGTCGTATAATCCAGGAAGCCCCCAGGCGTGACGCGTATTGGTTGAAGATCACGAACTCCTGCCCTTCCCAACCATTCATATAGTAAAGCAACTCTACCAGCAGAAAGTTGCGCCAAAACCCTTTATACGATAAGCTTATTCTTTAAGAGACGAGCACTATTATTTACGTGAGACCTGTACGAGTTGCGCCAGCATCAATAGAACTCTCATTCTTGACTTCGGGATAAGCGCACAATCATCCATCGATACCGCTAGACTCTGGATCAGAATTGACCGTAGGATTTCCGCAGGAAGTGTCTCCATCGTTCCCACGTACCGTCAAACACCATCGGATGTGAATGCCGCCTTATAAGGTCTTGAGGCTATAGATCATTTAAAAATAGGGCATAGACATTAGTAAAAATAGACCGGTTGGGATTCTAAGTATCTATATAAACGCCTTTATCCACTCCAAAAAATACATCTCAAACGTCTCTAAGCATCTTCCATCCTACAATTATGTGTATCACTTTTATATTCGTACGATACAAGCTCGCTATTTCGGCTGAATCTAAGCGTAGTATTAGGTCTAAATTGCGCTCGCTCTTCTCTCGAAATAAAGCATATGCTCCAGATATAAGCACCGAGGATCCATCCGGGGAGGCGGGTCCTCTTACAGATGAAAAGGTATGTTTCCAGGTCGCTATATCCGCATTAAACTCACTATTTTTAGGGTACGCTAATCTGATCGAGGGGCAGAAGTAATAGAGTATATATTTGCGTTATATAATTAACGATCAATTAATATCTTGTTCCATTTTTAGATTCCTATACTTATGTTTTCCATCATAATAAAAAACACAATGTGCTAAGTATAGAATAGCCTTAAATGCCGACCACCTTCTGCTATAAACGATTATATACCGCGGTCTCCGTAGTCCGGAACCGTTGGTCTCTACTGTCGTACTTAATCCATCGTTGCAACTAGGTATATTAGTAAATAACCTCGCGTACGTCTTTGGTACATACAGTAGCAATACGATAACCTAGCCCTACGATCCTCCTCTTCCGGCTTCCTTCGATTACCTCAGGACTTCGAAGCTCGTCACAATCAGTAAACCAGTCCGGTGGAAAGAAGTCACGTGTGAATGTAACCCTATTCAAAAGCCAATCTTCCTAAAGAGGTCCATCCGTAAACCCCGCCATTTAATAACCAGGGAAGTCGTTACCTAGATCCGGAGTACAGAGAAAACTCTGGCTGGAAAGCATATTCAAATAATCGTAAAGGGCGGCCCACGGCACTTTTATTAGAAGCTACAAATGAGTAGCGTTAGAGCACCAGAGGTAAATCATAATGATATATACCACAGGCAGGAGCTTAAGCCTTAACTGTGGTGCCCCTATCGCGATCTGCAATATCATACATGCGAGGTCCACGGCGTATACAGTCTCGCCTGACGGTGTATTATAGTTGAGGAGCGCAGCAGTGATAGAAAGCGCAAAGTGAATTCCCGACTCCGCAGGATCCTCTGCTTTGGCAAAATAGGATACGAACGTATGGCTGGTAATGCTGTATATGATCTTCCTCATAGTGTGTAAATCATCTATTGGGCGACAGAAAAGCGAAGCGTGAAATTTGATCAGGAGATAGTCAAATTCGGTCTGGTAAACGAAAGGCGCTAACTGGGCGAACGCTGCATCCAAGATCGTCCGGAGGCTACGACCATCCGTGTCAAATGGCTTAAGCGATATGATGTCCCTCAGATAAAACGTAAGCTGGTTAATGGAGGCAGGTTTCTTGAGACTGGCCAATTTGTAGTAGAAGCGGCCAATTGTAGGCCGTCTACTGCAGAGGCTTTTATAATGGCCTAAAGCAGCATTACGGAACGCTTGTTGGACCCAAGTATAATCGCTGCTGCTAGTGATCCATAAATACCGCGTAAGGTTCCCAAGGTATTCAAGCCATTCGAGTTACAAGGATGGGACTCGTTCCACCAGACGCGCGATGACTCTGTACGCCTTATGGATAAAAGCGTGGATGTGCTCGGCTGTATCGGAGATGTAGAAGTTCAAGACATAGATCAGGTCATAGATCGTAATACACCACATCCTAGAGGGCATACGATGTATAATAACCCAGGCCTGCATGTCCGAGGTCGATAGCGGGTTATAAGCAATTAAAAAAAATTCGGAGAATTCTTCAAGAAGATTCACATAGACCGTGATAAGGGGCTGATAATCGATCCTTATTGGCGGGTCTGCTGAGGTTAAGCGCTTCACTTGCTCCAAGACAGCTTCTCGGCAGTGTAACTCGGCCAACCGTAGATGATCGTATGCCAACAGGAAAGTGTCTATATGAGGCATCCGCGCCCGTCCGTGGTGAAGACTGTTGCTCATTCTGTCCACCGAATCGTACGTCTTCCTGCTATTCCTTCAATCCCAACGCTTTCTTATATCATCCGTGAGTTGATCCCACCACTTGCAGGGATTCAACCTGAGTGGGGCACAGCGCCAACCCGTATAAGCAGACATTATGGGTCTTTAATAAGCAGGGGTAGGAGCTCGACAGCCGAAGCGCTATTCGCTTCGCCTTAATGTTTAATTATGGGTTGAACATGACTCGCGACAATAGTATACTCCATGGCCGTACGCTATATCGGTAGCCAACACGCGCTGAAACAACTGGAAGTGGTAGCGAGATAGAGTATAGTAAATTACAATAGCCGAATACATATTAACAAGCGAGCGGCAAGTACCATTCTACATCCGTCCCCACTTGACCAAAACCTTATTGTACCCTTTAAGTCCTCAAGTTCCTTGATGGACTAAGTTGGAGCGTCGCCCGTCGATTACGATCCTCTATGATATACGATTGGCCTGCCTTGGGCGGCCCAGATAATCGGACCCTTACTCGGCCGTGTTTAGTCATTTCTGCGTTCTCATCTGAAATATCAATGCTGTCAGGTGAGAGAGACTGTAAGCTCTACGCAATCTCATCCTCACTTAGCTTAAGCTCGTCCCTCGGTAACCAAATGACCGGTTGCTTTATGTCCAGGGATGGCATGCGCTCGCCTCCCCCCTGCTTGGCGCCTTGTAGATCGAGTGCCTTTTCCACCGGCTCGGCTGGCTCGAAAGTAATCCGAAATCGCTGTTGTGGGAATGCTGCTTTGACCTCGACTGGTCGCCCCACGGCAGTATCAAGCAATTCCGACCGGGTCCAAAGCCGTCTCCAAGCTTGGAGCAGGGTACGCTTACCCCAAATAGCAGTCCCCGGGCCAGGCCTTAGTTCTACCGCCCGATCGGTACCCTGAGCGATCGACGATGTCGGCAGGTGCTGCAATAACGGTGCGTAAGCTCGCTTCAGCATAAGCTGGTAGATCAAGGTACAGAGGAAAAGTAAAATCATGACGACGCTTTGGCCTGCGCATGCAACCTTGTTTCGATCATCGCGAACGAGCAGGAACAAGCCGGTCAGGTATACTTCTATGACGTATAACCCTACGAATAAATGGTTGATCGCCTTGTAGTAGATCTGGCCTCCTGTGTCCGTCCCGATGCGGAAGACGTATATAATGTTGTGCTCCTGCACGATCAGGAAGAGGGCAAAGATAACGACATTGAAGATAAGGATCAGAGGAGAAATGACGGAATAGATCAGCCCGATCACCGCGAGATTCGTATAGACCGGGTAAAACGTGCCCCACTGTACCTGCTGTGGCTGCCGAGCCGACCACTGCTCCCGCGGCGTCTGGCTCCGCAGTGCGGAAATAATGTAACTCACGAGGGGACCCCACTGGAGGAGGGCGCCGGCGCTGACGGAGAGACCCTGGAGGACCATGTACGAGAAGAAATAGTTGCCTGCCTTGGGCAAGCTCCGCGCAATCAGGGTAGCCACCGATTCGAAGTCGGTGTGGAGTCCGTTCAGCATTGCGGCCAAACTGGACGAAAGGGAGACCACCAAGAACACCTGCAGGAACAGGAACCCAAAATAATAGTCCTGGAACTGCAGCTCGCCTGCCGTCCAGCTATGAGCACCTTGCTCCCGGATGAGCCGCTGGAGGATGGCAGGGACAAGGAAGGTCACCCCCGCCAGCAGGATGGGGGGCAGCACCCCCTGGAGTACACCCTGCATCGGTTTTGGGACGTCGTTCAGCCACCTCAGCCTGGGCCAGACGGCGACCATGTAGTCCAATTGGGATAGGATGCCCGTGAAGGCGACCGGCAACGTCGAGACGACGCAGAGAGACACCATGAGCCCCCCAACAAAGAAACGCCGAAAGTAGCGCTCCTTCCACGTCAGCGTCAGGTTGCGCCAGAGGATCTGCGCCGACGACTCTTCGATGTGACGACAGCTCATGCGGTGAGGGAGGGGGTGATGGACCGCTTGACACGCCACCTGTGCGCCACGAGGCTTGTTGAATCGGATCAGCGCGGCCTGCCAGCTGCCGGACTGCTCATCGAGACATCGCTTGATGTGTTGATTTGCCTCTACAAGCCTCTGGCGGGTATCCGTGATCAGATCGATCTTTTTGCTGAGGAACGGCACCGCCGGTAGCCAAGATTTCCCAAGAAGCGGACGCCGTCTATACTGCCGTTGATCGGCTGGGATGTAAAGCCTCCACTTCTCACCGCGTTGACCCGAGCGATCACCGCCTTCGACGGAGGTACTATCGCCTTCGAGTGCGTTCTCGCCCACCCTGGTGGACCGCTGTCGGGCGCAATCCTCGTTGCGAGATGACTGCACGGCCTGGCGGATCATGCGCGTTTCCGCGCCTTCCAACTGCCATACCAGGGTCTCCCTGCTGTGGATCCGGCTAAGGATCACTCGGTAATCTCTGTGGAGCGATATGGCCTTCACCCCTCCGGGATACGGGTTGTACTGGCGCCTGAGGGTCTCCTTGGCATCGTCGGCGTCTTGGTTCGCCACATCTGCCGGGAGGTCCGTGATAAGGACGGTGGCGCTCTTTTGGGCTACCATACGCTGTTGCCGGATCCGCGTATACGTGGATGCCTCATACCAGACAACCCGCCACACCCACAAGATGACGAGGGAAGCAAGGCCGAGGTGGACCCAATAGAGATGGGTACGAGTCGATGTCACATTACTCCATGCAAATCTGTCCAGACCGTCGGCCGTATTGGAACCCTGTCCGGCCATGAAGTTCAAGGGCAGCAGAACAGGCAGCAGGACATATGCCAAAGGGACGAAGATCCGCAGGAGCATACGCAGGTAGCGGAGGAAGAGGTAAGCATCAAGCCCACAGCGTCGGACGATCTCTCGGTCAGTCGAGATTGCCACTTCCAATGTTGGGGAGCTATTGCGGGGTCAGTCATGCTCCGATCCATTACAGGTTTACTCACTACAGCTGCGGTAGGCGCCGTCGGAGCAAAAGATAGAGGAGGATCTCCAGGATAAAAATAAGCCCGCCAGTACTGAGCGATGCGAGAAAAGACTGAAGGAACCTGCCTTCGGACCGTGGAGCTTTGGCGTTGAACACAGCAGCTGAACCTGAATCATCTTTCGCCATATTCATCCCTCAATAAGGTGCAAAGGCGACGCCTCTTATGTGCCCCAGTCCTGCACCCGCTCCACGCCTTGAGGCTATTCCTTCATTCCAGTCTTTCCTGCATTGTGACGTTTCCGTGCTCTTTGCGTCGTTCCCCCAGATCCGGGGTCTCGCTTATAATGCATGGCATGCGGGCTTTGTGGTCTATTTATAACCGCAGTCAGAACTGGCCCTGAGAACATTTAAACCCCTCGGCGCCCCCCTCCCTTACTTCGAACATGATTATATATTCCCCACTCCGATCCGTATGACTAACGCTGGTCGCTTCGCTCATTCTCGCCTTTAAACCAAATGTTCAAGCGCAGGATACAAGGTCAGTCCGAGCCGTACCACGGAGTGTATAGCGTTGATAAGTCCTTTAGTTCCCAGTCTACATGTACGGCGGTTACCAACCAGGGTATTGCCAATACCACCTATATCCCCAGCTCGTTATATACATACAGTAACCAAACCATCGCGAATACCTATAAATATAACGGTGGGCTATAAGGATTTTCGGTATACTCAAATTCAGATCTCCCTGCTTGTTCTCCGAACATTACGGACATCTTTAAATACAAGGTGGACGATGAATTCTTATGTGTACTTCAGTGTGCCGTTTGGAATATAAACTTTGGTTTACCGATATGTTCTGGATTCACCTATCACGATAATATATGCTGGATTAAAGCAGGCCTTAATAAAATCACGTCTCTATTCGCCTCTTATCCAGGTGCTGTTTCTAGGATATTACATATATATCTCTAAGTAAAAATCGGACTAGAAAACAAACAGAGAATAATATACTCATTATATCGTGCCGATTTCTTTTTTGAGGTTTAACTGGTATGGCCCGAAAATTCTTAAGTTCTTGCATGTTATCTTCCTTTTTTAATTATTACCTTAATAGATCGTACCTATTTATAGTTAATATATAAATAGTCATAAGGATAAATATCCGTGTAAGGATTCACATAATACGATGGTTAGGATTTCCCGGCGTATTCGCCTAACATCACGGACTATCTCCATTAACGAATGGGAAATACGTAAGCTTATGCCAATTTCTGTGCGTTCTGGAATTATGAAGGGAATATACCCCTTTGTTCCGGCTTCTCCTGGTATAATGGATAATACTGCTTAAAGGATAGCGTAAATAAGGACACGTCTTATTCCGAACCAGTTTCAAACGCTATATCTGGTATACTACATACATTCTCTTAGATACGGAGGAAATATTATTCTTTTATGACGTACGTTTAATTATATTATAGAGAACTTAATCCTCTTAGTTTCCATTTAATCCTTATAATCCTGCTCCCCGTTAATTAGAGTTCGTCCATCTCTTTACCTGCAAACGTAAAGCTGAGTATAAGAAAGTCCGTTTTGATCCGTACCAAAAGTGTCCCCTGAGTATCCACCACGTCGACCCCATTGCCCGCACTACAAAGTATATAACCGTTTGCGGCCACGCGGAGAGCATCTGGAATCAGGTTCTGGGTCAGATACAGTGCTCTCTTATTTGTAAGACGTACACCATCTTGGCTGATATCATAGGCGTAAATTGTGCGGTGGCCGGTGCTAGTGTACTGTTGGCTTGATATACCAGCGACAGGGCGTACAGAGCCCGTATCGTTAACGTACATGGTATTGTGATCGGGTGAAATCGCAAGACCATTTGGTTCTTCCAATGTATCATCAACGATGCTGACCGCCCCTGTAGATGGCGTGAAGCGGTACACCCCAGCAGGAAGCTCTGGAGCAGAGATCGCGAAGTCGTAGCCGCCGGACGCCCAACCATAGTCTGTATAGCGAGGTAAGCCGAAGCTGACGGCAAGAGAATGAGCCACATACCGTTGTTGCTAAAGAAGATGTCACCTGTGCCCGGATGCACAATGAGGTCATCGATGCAGCCCCAGAGAGTACCGAAATAATTATTCAGTAAGACGGTAGACTCGCCAGTGGTGATGTTGACCGCTCGTATACCTGCATGGGAGGGCCCGCCACGCGTGATGTTGTTCGTAGAGCCGCAGACAGCAACGTAGAGGATACCATTATGGTACGACCCCCCATCGGCTTGAACGATTGGGGGATCGGTGTAGTATCTGCCAACAGTAGGTGGATCGTTGTTCAGTTCGACAAAGACCTGATAGAAAGAAACTTGGGAGGGATCGGTCTCAAAAAGCTACTTCTGCCGTTAACCCTGCACAGACGAATGGAGATGTGACCAGCAGGATACCCTCATAGAATAGACCCTGTTCTGTTGAGGCACATAGGTCGTCCCTTTAAGTTGAGCCGTATCATTCCACACAAGATCATAGCTGGGCGATCCCAGGATCTCCAAGCCGCGATCGCGATCGAACACAATGAAGTCAGAGTTGCTTAGGGTCTGACTCGGCTTGTCGCCGTCTACAGTGATATCACTGAAGTCGTAGGTATGCTCCAGATCAGTTGATGGGGGCCTGAAGAAGGGGTCAGGAATGGCGGCAGCATAGCTATCGACGCAGGCTATACGAGTCGATGGGTGACACCGGCTGAACAGCTGCTCCGCAGTGGATGCCCTGACCAGCAATACGATGGTGCTGAGGAAACGGTTCATGTCGAGCAAGTGATTGGGGTTGAGAACATTGGGAACAGTAGATAATGGTTAGACTTTATCGATCCTGAGACTCTTACGAGCGTGGGGTTGCTCGGTCCTGACATGATCGACTGACCATCCCATGCTCGAGGGGCTATTGATATTATGATTAAAGGATTGGTATAGCATTGTCGTTACTACCAAATAGAACTAAGCGAGGAGTTAATCAAGCGAGAGACGATCAGACCACGGACAGACTAAAGAACTCAGTAGTGCTTACCTAACTGACTAGTAATAGCGTGATACACAGTATTTAGTATATCAGTCTACGACTGGACCCACAGTCCAAGTTGACCAATGACGACTGACAACCCCTGCTGCACTAGGACGTATTTGTTAACCGACATTGTGAAGACATACTTCCAACTCCTATACATAAACAGATTCAGGAACTCGCTTCATTCTTGGGAAAGGAAGACGCGTACCCGCTTGAGTAGCATTCCATATCGCCAGCTTCTCGGGTCCAAGGATTACTGTTGTAAGGAGGTTAGCCTCAATTAGCTTCCATGGCGGTAGACTGGCCGAGCAACGTTATATAATTGACATTGTCCGTGAGTGCCACTGGAGAAAGGGAGCTTAAGTTGCAGGAAGCACTCCCCTATCACTATGGATCTAGACAAACAGAAGCTTGCCTGTCTGGGTTATAGGCAAGAGCTAACACGGGGTTGGACGCTGTTGCACAGTTTTGGGGTCTTATTCTCCATCATCGTAGGTTCCACACCATCCGTCGCAGTACTACTCTGACTTCACTGATAGAGCGTAATCACGGGCATTACCACCCTTTTCCAATATGGCCTTACCACCGGTGGCCCTGGCGTCATGGTCGTTGGCTGGCTTTGCGTATCCTTCTTCACCGTTATCGTTTCCATGGCTATGGCGGAGGTCGTATCCGTAGCCCCAACATCCGGTGGCCCATATTATTGGGCGGCTCGCCTGGCCCTATACCGATACGCAGCTTTTGCGTCCTGGATCACAGGCTGGTTCAATCTTCTAGGTCAAATGGCGATGACAACCAGCATCTCCTTCGGTTATGCGCAGCTGATCTCGACGCTTGCTACATTAAGATATAGATCCACCCCGATAGCCGGCAAGACGGTCGCCATCCTGGCAGGGTTGCTGATCAGTCACGTTACCGTGAATGTTTTCGGTATCAAGCTCTTGAGATATTTCAACAACGTGTCAGTCGCACTGAACTCGATTGGTGTATTTTCGGTGGCGGTCGCCATCTTGGCCGCAGCTCCCAAGCATCCCCCGTTCCAAGCTGTTTTCGCTTCTTTCTATGACGGCACCGGCAGCCCGGGCTGGAGCGTGGAATTATCCGATGCCTATGTAGCGGTCTGTGGTCTACTATTGAGCCAGTGCACCCTGACAGGCTTCGATGCATCCGCTTATCTCTCCGAGGAAACGCGGAACGCGGCAATGAACGCACCGTGGGGTATAATCACAGCGGTTGTGGCCTCTGCTCTGTTTGGCTTCCTCCTGCTTCTGTCGCTCCTGTTCTCAATCCAAGACTTCGGCAAGACCATCAATAGCGAGCTCGGTCAGCCAGTCGTCCAGATAATGCTGGATATCTTCGGTAGAGACGGTACCGTGGTACTCATAACGCTCGTCATCCTATGCATCTGGCACTGTGGACTGTTCTCAATGACCTCAAATTCAAGGATGATGTTCAGCTTCGCTCGAGATTCGGGCATCCCTGGCTTCTTTGCCGTTATAGATGCTCGCACCCATACACCCATCCGCGCAGTCCTCCTGGCAGCAGGACTGTCCTTCCTCCTCGCGATCCCTTCTTTGTGCTCACCGGTGGCCTTCTCTGCAGCGACCTCGATTGCTACGGTCGGGCTGTACCTTTCATACGGAATCCCGATCCTGATCGGTACTGTTTACCGGAAGCAAATTGGGAAAGGGCCATTTAGCCTCGGCTCGTCCTCCTGGCTTGTCGCTTGCGTCTCGTCTTGCTGGATCTGTTTCATCATCATCGTGTTCTGCCTTCCCCAACAGTATCCCGTGAACAGCGCAACCTTCAATTACACTCCCGTGGCTGTTGGTGTCGTAGCGTCATGGGCGTTTGGCAGCTGGTTCTTGTAGGCGAAAACATGGTTCAAAGGTCCCCCAGATCCGACTATGCCGGTTCTTAAGGAGGCGGGGACGCCGACAGCACTGCAGTCCCCTAAGTGTAAGGAATTTGGGTTCCCCCGTGAAGATGCACAAGAAGTAATGGAGTGTGCGGGAAGACATTTCAGCAAGCACGAGTGACGTAAAATGCGCACTAATACCTGTGGAGATTGGATTAAGGTCTTGCGAACATATGGATTATAATGGGGATTAACTTTCCCAGAATAACAATCTTTTATGAGGCAAACGTATAACAGATATGTATTCTTGACGCTTTCGGCGACCGCACTTCGCTCCGGTTACCACGATGGTTCTGCCAACGTATGATCTCGTAGATGAGACTTTGGTTGCTGGGAGAGCCAGTCGTTATAACGTGAAATGTTGCCCTTAATCACGTTTGCGGGCCGCCCGATCTCCCACGCATATGATACAGCCTCGGCGCGTTTGGAGGGGTAGACTGAGTCTATATCATTTCGACGCTTAGATCATCCTTGATGCCCAGATTTGTAGACCTGGATAGGATTTCACGTATGGTGGTGACCAACCGATGTTCTTCTTCCTCCCTCATCTTCCGTCGTTTCTCAGATCGCGCTCGGTAAGCGTGGCCAGCCACCAGGTATAGTGTAGCGAACGCGACTCTAAGGATGGCGACAGGGAAGATAATGGCAAGGATCGCGAGTACTCGAGAAGTCCTGGGTGAGGTCGATAGCTCGGGCTCGCTGTTGATTGGAGCGCTTGAAGATACCTCCATGTGATTCGCCATTTGTCAACATGAATATGGACCAGAACATCGGAGGACAGGATGCGAAAGACGGTATATGAAGTGATCTGAGCAAAAGATGCTTGGCCCGGGGAATTGCAGGGATCCTTTTGGAGCTAATTTTGGTGACAATTATGCAGTGTTACAATGGATCGCCAGTCAAGAATAGCATCCACACCGGTGTAAGCGAGTGCTTTTATACCCATAGCGTTATGGTCTGCCTCACGGATAGCCTTTTACGGTTCCCCTTACTCCTAGGGGGGACACATCGGGTGGTATGGCCATCGATTGCAGATATATAGTGGCCTCATCTGAGAACATATCAAGCTGAACTCATCTGTTTTTGATTATGGCAATTCGCCTTATAGCTCTCGCTCTCCTGCTTGTTACGGTTACCTTGTGGCTCCATCGCCATTACTTACGCGTCCCGACGTTGGAATTCTTCCCAAATGCCCACTGGACATGCAGTTTCTCGCCCTTGTGGATCATGCTGGTACGATATTGTGGTATGGAAAATGCGGTGATGCTCACCCGTCATCAAAGACATGGGGATATCCTGCGGCTGGCACCTAACGAGATCGGTATTGGTGGGATGAACCAGGGGATCAAAGATGTGCTGAGCAGTTTCCCAAAGTACCGCGTATACGACAGCTACCAGAATTATGGCACGACTACACTCTTCACCATCAAGGAGAATAACCGGCATAAGTATCGGCGGAGGGAGCTGACACTAATCTTCAGCCAATCTTTCCTCCAACATAGCCGCAGTGTACAGGATGCCACCCAGTAGATCCTCCAAGAACGATTACATCCTTTCCTTGAGAAGCTTAAAGGCTTTCCCATGGACATAAGAGAAATCAACGATGCCATGGCTGCCGATTTTGTCACCACTTTTACCTTTGGGAATCATGGTACCAATCTCGTGCAAAACGAACATGAGAGAAGGGATTTCTTGCTTAACTATTACCAGGAACGATCCTTAAGGTTTTGTGAACAAGAACTACCTTACCTAGCGAAATGTCTTTACTGCCTGGGTATCTCTTCAAGATTAAAGACAGCTCAAGATTTAACTCGATGGCTCGAGAACTGGTTCACCCGTCGATATAATCGGCTGGTTGTAACACAATACCGTAGTGATGCGGTCCTCCTTAACCACCTCCGCAAAACCGTTAAGACGAGGATCGAGGTTATCGCAGAGGCGCATGACCACTGTCTGGCTGGACTGGATAACACTGGGCTGATCCTGACCAGAATCATACAATGGCTGTCGCAATACCGAAGCGTGCAGAAGAATCTTTATGACCAGATAGCGAGACATCAGACGACCTTGCTCAAGGGCATCATCAACGAAGCCTTGCGGACCCAATCGCATTCACCCCTTACGAGGAGCAGCCCAGCTGTCCCTACCCCAATCGGTGAATCTCCACCGCTACCACCACGCGTGCGCATAACGATCTACCCCCATGTGCTGCAGAACAACTCGCAGGTTTTCTCCACACCCGAAGGATTTGATCCGAGCAGGTGGATTCGTCCAATCTCCAGCACCAGCACCGCAACCCCCGAACGTTGCGGGGAAATAGGCCGCTATTTCCTGGCTTTTGGAGGGGGAGCTCGTACCTGCATTGGACAGGATTTCGCTAAGCACGTGATTGAGGCCACATTAACACTTATCTACAGCTCCTTCGAGAGCAGGTTAGCGGATAGTGAAGCGATGCGTTGGTCGAAAGGCTTTACACCAGGGGTTAGACCGCATCCAATGAACGTCGTCCTCAAGAAATTGGCTTAACCGGGGACCTATGTTTTGATGAAAGCGCCATCGGATGGTCTTGTCTCTACTAGAAACACGGCAGTGAAGGATCAGCCTGTTGTATGCAGGGTTATCCACTATATTAGCCGAAGAAGCGTCTGGAACCCAGGATATAAGTCATATGATTGCAGTGATGCTTAATTAAGCCAATGTTGAATGCCGTACCATACCACGAAGAGTTAACAATCCGCTCGCAAGAATCACGCATTTCGGCTGGAGCGATCGTCAAATCCGCGGCGTGATCAAGGTCATCAGAAGTGTGCTCGGGCTTTGATGGAGAGGGTCAGCAGACGGCACAAGTAAGGCACAGAAAAGAACGATGGATCTGGTGTCGGTTTTAGATCAGATGTTGCGGAATGCTCGTCCGTAAATACGCCAGATGTGATGAGCGCTAGCAGCTCACACGCATAGCGCATATAAGATGCCGGCTCCTTACCCACCTTGAACCCCTGTCCAGAATTTTAGGACTACTATTAAAGCTTCATCCTACATTTACGTGCATTCTCGCGGTATTTCTGTCGAAAAGAGGTACGGAGAGTTGCGATCCAATCAGAGATCTCCTCCCTCTTATGGTTATAAGTATATGCTTTTGTATCTCGCTTCTCTGGCCTCCATCTTCTCTCCCCACCACCATCTCTATACAATGGACTACAACAACTCTCAGGCTGGCCACGCTGAGAAGGACCCCGAGACCCTTATCCTGGAAGTGAGTCAGGATTTTTCTCACACGAGCACGGCTGCGGCATTCAAATTACAAGAGGCGCAATCGAAGCTTCTCATACGGAAGCAGGTACTAGACAATTATAAGGTGAGGGTATGGTTATTGATGGAATGCTTGACCTCTGGCGACGCGCTTCTATGGGATAATCGTCTGACATCGGTAAGTGAGATTGGATGCCGTAATGCCTGAAACTGACACCTTCGAAGGCTCAACGTCAATATCTCGCCAGCCACGCCGCGGTGAAAGAGATGCTTGAACGCCACATAAACACCAAATCCAACACTTACGTTTCTCCCTATTAAGGGTCGGACTGATAGCGGACATCTGAAGCGGGTGGTCGATTCTTCTGTCGGTCAGCAGGGACGAGAGGCCGGGTTTGCTGTTGGGTTGGAGTCGTCTTAGACGGGAGGCCGCGGATGGTTTATTTCACAATATAGCCGCTGAATTAAACTTCTTGACGCACGGAAACGGAGCGCCACAGCGCTAACTGACGTATAACTTCCCGCTCGCTGGCTGCATAGGGCTCTCATTTGATCGCTGGCTTAGTCTTTTCTGAAGTAGCGTATGGACAACACGCAGCCCCTCTTTGGGAGCCGACAGTGGTACGATGTTGATCACACGTTGCGATGGATCGGTGATCAAAGCGCCCAGTTCCGTACTCATGGATATCTGTATCATGTGGAATCGAGTCCGCACTTTGCAGGCCACCGGTTGTAGGTGGCCCTCTGAAAGCGGGAACGAGGGCAAAATGTCTATGCACGCATTTAGACTCCGCCTGCACCGAAAATAGCAGCGAGCCAGAAACAGATTGTTCCTCGCTATTTTGGGACTTAGCTTAAAAGGCTTTTGAACACGAATCGACATCACCTATCTTCGTCCTCCCTGTTAGGTGATTGCCGACACGTACGTAAATACCGAACACGATGATAAGCTTCGGACGATATTGCAATTTAGAGCGGCGCAGGCAAACACTTGCGAACCGGGAAAGGTTCCGTCGGAGAAAGAATAGCCTCCTCCGCAAAGCGAATGAGCTATTATAAGTCTGCGATGCGAAGGTCTATCTTTACATTGAGCACAAACAGAAACGCTTCCTTTATTCTTCCGACGACGGCCCCAACTTCCCACCACCTGCAAATAAGGATACCGTCGGTAGACGCCACCTTCCCCCACTAGTCGCTGCTGATGTCCACAGGAGCACCCTCGCCCCAGCATGACTCGCACGGGCCCCACCGACTACAACCCAAGCAGCTCTATTACCATGAGCTCCTTACCGCTTCCGATCAGCGACGAGGATGACGGGAGTCCAACAGAGTCATCGAAGCGGCAGTCAGAATCCGAAAACGAGCTCCCAGATATCCACACCGAGACCGCGCCTTTGCTCCGGTCATCTCGCCAGTCCACTAAGTTGACTATTGAACGCCTTCACCGCACAGACCCTTCGCACCAGAAGGGATCCCGATAACGACTATGACTCAGGAGGCATGATTAGAATCAGCGATCGTGGTGATGGAATCTTGGCGCGAGCCCAGCATGTAATTTAATTAAGTAGATACAAATTACATCTTGTACCGTACGCAGATGCCAGTACCTCTAAGCGAGCCAATCGCATAGCATTCCCCTGTCAGGCCTCAGTTTACAGTCCCTCCGCCAAATTCACACCACATCATAAGCATAGCTTTTCGCCATGCCTCAATCTCTGTACATCGGAAGATATGGCCTTCCCCACAGTAAGCGTCCGCTGTGATGTTCGACCTTGGACTAACCAAAACCAGGGCGAGCGAGGTCGCAACATGCAGGTCCCGACCTTGTACAATCCCTCTTGGGGCCCCACCAGTTCCCCTACAGTCCTCATAGATCTTCAAGCAATGCAAGCGGCACAGACCGAGACCAACCAGCTCAGGAGCGAGAAAAAGCTGGTCGAGGCTTGCCTTGGCAGAGCGGAGGAGGAGCTGCACGTCGCGCGACGGGAACATCGTGACGACCAGAATGAAATTGATCGCCTCCGCCGGACCGTCTCCGAAAAGGAGGAGCGGGTTGCGGGTATAGCGGAGGGCATCAGCCAGCTCGCGCGATACGTCAGCCGCAAGGAAGAAGGAGAAGCTAGCGAGACCGGGGATTTGATGGTGCAACTCCAGCAGTGCCAAGATGACAGGCTCGAGCAGAAACATGTACAGGCGAGATTACAGGAGTCGGTCGATCGCCTGTTGATGGGAAACAAGCGGCTGGAATTGCAGATCGCAGAGGATCGGAAGAGCCATCAGGAGGAGCTCAGAAAGCGCGGTGTACAAATTCAAGAGCTTCTTGAGCTGAAGAAGAAGCACGAGGCTCAACTAGAGAATTCTCGATCGCAACTTCAGAATGCACGAAGACAGCCCTTTTCCCCACGTGGTTTCCCGCCCGTCGGCAACCCTCCCCTGGGAAAATACAATCGAGGAAGCCATTGATGATATTGGAAGGGTGTTTGATTGTCTACGCTACATAGTGGTAAAAGGCAGTAGACAGCAATGCAATAGCCACAGAGACCATTGACGCCTTCCACGCTGCTGAAGAGCTCGTGAACATGGCTATCCGCGAGTGTATCAGTTGAGGCGTCGACCAGCCCGTTCCCGACGCCCCCGAAAACCCTGTTCCCGACGCCCTCACGAATCCTGTCCCCGATGCTCCTGTTCCAGACGCTCGAGGAAATCCTATAACGGATGCGGGGAACGTCCTGCTGATGGCTGTTCCCGCCGTGCCTAGTACTGCCGAGGTAGAAGAATTCCACGGGATGTCCTCGTGTATTTTCAGCAGAATTGGTACGCCATGCTCTTGCTGCTCCACGGGAAGGTTCATAATATCTGCAGGTATGTCGATGACCCCGAGATAGGATGGCGTTGGAGTGGGTGAGGTTGTCTGGAGCGCCTCTGATGAGGTCGATGGCGCCGTTCGGGCTTGAGTCACAGAGCTCACCGGTTCCCCTGCCGTCACCGGCGAGAGTAACGGGTCGAGGGCGCTGGCGGTACCGCTCATCGACGGAAGCTGCGGCATCGATCTGGGGACGGCGTTAAATGAGGTCCGAACGCCGGGTAATAACTCACATCGAGCTGGGTACTGCCGTGCTCTGAGAAGCAGGCAGTTGGCCGGCATCATCGCTCTCGCTGGCCACATCAACCCCGGCTTCACCTGCCGATGTAGGACGGGCTGCGAGGGTCGTCATTGGTGTCATCTGTGTCGTAATCCAGGCGTCATTGACAATCAGTGACTTTCCCTCCTGCGTGGTATAACGAAAGGTCAAGGGCGTTGACTTTTCGATTGTATTGCTCATGCTCATGCTCATACTGTTGTGTGATCTTCTTGCGCATTTACTGGTCTTCTCTCATAACCCAGATGTGGGAATAATTGTTCCTGCTGCTGGAATATACTATCTTTAGTCCACCCCTGAATCGCGTGGGCCCCATCTTTCTCGTGCGATCCAAAAATATCTTTCGGTTCGTGCAGAGATCAAGGGACCATCCGAACTTTTTTTAGGTACGTGGTTGATTATTGATGATGAACGGCATGGGGCTTGGTAATAACTGAATGAATCTATGGCATGATATATGGTAAAGACTGTGACTATGCTTTAATGCGTCTATCCGCTGACCTCATTCTTATTGGCGCGTAAGCCAAGGCATTAACTCGATGTCTTCATCCGTCAGCTGATTGCCTGTGTCCGGATGACGATTGTTCTGGAGGAAGTCAAGTATTTCTGTATGATTTATCTTTATCGACTCTTCCACCTCGAGATCCTTTTGCTTCAGTATAGCAAGACTGAAGCGTTTTGTAACTCTGAGAGCTACAGACGGAGAAATGTACATTTTATGTGAGCCTTCGTCTTCGATGAAGTAGAATGTGATGGGCTCATGGAGCCAGTCTTCGGGCTGTGATTGCGGTGTCTTGGACCTTGTTTGCCTGGGCAGTGATTGCCTGGGCTCCCCGCGCTCGACCTTCACCCGCGCCTTGAAGGCCGCATCGGGGAAGTCATAGTCCTTTGGCAATTGCGTCATCTGGTATGATCCAGATTCGAACCACATTTTGGCCATACCTTTCCCGAACGTGGCCCCTGGGTAGATCTCCAAATACGGATGGGCGTTGGTGCCCCGATTGACGATAACTCGGTACCCATATGGGCCTGCCCTCCGAACGTGAACAACCTTCCCAAAAGGTGTGCGCCCATCTGACATGTCTCGAATGCGGACACGAACTTGGCTCTTCACACCTCCTTTGAACTTGTCGTCAGGAACAGCAACATCTGCTACTGCAGAAGATCCCACTGGAGCAGGCTTTCTTTCTGCAGGGTCAGGGACAGGAACATCCGCTACTGCAGAAGATTCCACTGGAGCAGGCTTTGTTTCTGCAGGGTCAAGGATATTCCATGTCTGAGGGTATGCATACCGCGTATTAAGGTCACCTATCCATCTGTGGACGTCCGTCAATCGTCCGTGTGCTTCCATGTTGGTCGGATCTGTCTTCAATTTTCCATAACACTGTCGAGCATCTCTGAAGTACTCTCGAAAGTTGTCGATTCGGATGGTGTAATCAGAAAGGTCTTTCTTCTTATATCCGTCTTCTGCATTGATGGTCCTGATAACTGTATTCAATCTTTTCAGCTCTCCTATTGCTGTTTCATTATCAGGATTGTCGTAGCAAAGCGTCTTCAGCTGTGGTGATGCCTTCTCGTATACTGCCATGCGCCTCTCGTCCGGTGCTGGGGGGTCTTTTCATAGTTTATGCGATCTTCAGCCTCACCCTCCTCTCCCTCCGAAGACTCTTCTCCTTCTGTCTCTCCATCTTCCTTTGCAATTTCGTCAACCCTACGCGACGTATCCGGTATTTCGCCGGCATTGTCGGCAAATTCGGCTGTTAAAGATGGGGGTTCCCCTTTGGGGTATGTCGATAGGTCTGGGTAAGTGATCTTGGACTGGCTCGACGACGAGCCGGCCATACTCTTGGCGGTATCAGCAGCCCCGGCAGCCACACCCTGTGCTGGTGTTTCCAGCGATTGGGATCCATGGATCACACCTTGGGTCGTACTTGCGAGAACCGGCTCTGGCTCCGGCGTGGGTACTGGCACTACGGTCGTGCTTGCGGCTTGCGTCTGTTGACGTCCTTGATCTGCCTGTAAGCGAGCCGTATCTGGCTCCGGTGTAGGTGTGGGGGTATCTAGCTGTCGCGGTTCCTGCGTTTTCCGTTTCTGTGGAACGACTTTCTATGAGACATCTTTCGCTTTCGCCCTGCTTGACTTGTTGACAATCTTTGCTTGAGTCATTAGGCCAGACGGCTCACCCAGTTTACCGCGAGAGCGCGTTCTGTAAAGGTTGGGCGCCGACTCTTCTGCCCCCAGTAAAGGGAGGACGTTTGGTACGTCAGTGGTTATACTGTATTCGAGAGACTAACAATACTGCCAATTCTTATGACGATCGTAGAGGGAAATGTATATGGATGTTTCCTACAAGACCAGTAAAGGTAGTGAACAAGCATCCACGAATTGCAAAGTTTTATAGAGCGAGGCACTAATTGGAGCAGTAGAGAATGGTGGTTAATGGAAGGCGAAAAAGGGTATACAGCAGAAAAGCGTGTTCGACAGGAACCGTTCATTCTTAACGACGTTGTAGATAACCGCCTACACCCCTCAAAAACCCCTCTGTCACAAGATACCTCCGCAGCCTATACAGCTCACTAAGAGCGTGGCTTTCGCAGCTAGCTTGTCCGAGCGGGGCCTAAACCTCGAAGCTCCCAATGACATCGCCGATGACGAGGTCGCACTCACTATCTCCAGTGAAATAGTCAACGTCCATAACAAAGGACCCCCGATAGTTACGCTGTACAAAGCCGAGTTGCGAGAATAGGTAGACACACCCGGCCTCAGTTTCGGCTGCGAAGACTCTATCCATGATTCTCCAAGCCATGCAGGGAAGCTGCGGATAGCCGTTACTGTACAGCATCCTGAGAATCGCCCTGGTTTGGCAGATCTCTTGATACGTAGCTGACCGCTGGCAGCCCGGCGATCCCAGGAAGGTCAACTCGAGTGCAGTTAAACTCGGAGAAGTATAATACGCGGCGTCAACCTGAGCCCCCTTAAAGAGCAATAAGCGCATAATATCTGAGTGACGGAGCACGCAGGCCCGCATTAATGGAGTCTTATCCTCAAATCTCCCCTCGGTGTTGGCTCCTCGCTCCAGGAACATCGCGAGGACGTTAGGAAGGTCTTGTCGTACCGCGCAGTGGAGCGCAGATTTACCATTTGTGTCAACCAGGGTAGGATCCGCGCCATATTCCAGGAGAAGCCCTATCTTGGTTAGGGTGTTCTGTACATCATTGTGTTCTCGGTCGATCTCGCGTAAGGCGCCATGAAGAGCCGTTTCTCGACGATGAGATTCTTGAGAATTGGTATCTGCTCCTCTGTTCAGGAGCAGATTCAAGAATTGTGTCCCTCGACTCCAAGAGGCGGAAATCGCCAGAGGCGTGCTCCAGATTGTAGTGCACAGGCAATGCGTGTAATAGTGGCTGAACATCGGAGTATGGCCCCTCGAGAAGTTGGCGTGTCGCTTTCGTGGAAAGTTTCCCTCGTGATCAACGCCTTTTTCCAGCAAAAAGAGTGCAATATCGTCATGGTTGCTTTGGATGGCATAACACAACGTCTCGACCTCGAGGGAGCGATACTGTCGATCACTACCGCAGCCCACCAATTCTGCAGGTCGAGAAAGCAGCGGAGCAGCAGGGGAATTGTACGCTGATCGGACGGTTGCGAGGTCGCTTAACCGAGCTGCGTATGCAAGTCTCAAGCTGAGCTTACCGAACTCCCAATTAGCAATAGCTTCGACTATTCTGTCGTCAATGTGATTGCGCCATTTCCCTGGCGAGATCAGCATCCTTATAGTGTCGGTATAGCTGGGACTCACGGCAGACTGCGCGCAATATGCCCAGAGCATGGCTATTATGCTGCAACGACGCACTGGTAGAAAGTGGGCTCTCTGGTATACCAATTACAGACCAGTCGGTCACGAAGGGTTGTAGTATCATCCATTATATCTCGTTGCACAATCCATCCATAACTGACAGCAGGACTGACAAGCATCAAGTCAGCAGTAATAAGGGCCATTTCGATGGCGAGGGTTAAGTTCTTGTAAGATGGTGCTCAGATCCACCTCCTCGTGTCCCAAAAAATGACAAATCAAATACCCAAATCATGTTAAAGTGTTCCATACGGGAAGCGTGGTATTGATTGAAGTTGCAAGCAATAATGCGAGACGTTAACTCGGTTGCCATGGTGCTTATCACATCCGGAATTCTGGATCCAGGATCAGCCGAATCCAGTTACCACCGTCCGAGATAGTGTCGTTGCTGATCATTGGCTCGCTAAAAATCCAACCTCCCCTGCACAGTAGGATGGCAGGGACCCAGCATCCGGGGTGTTAGACTGAAACCTATATGTAACCCTATGTCAATCCCATGTACGAACTGTCCGAGCGCTGGTATCCCTACTCCATTCTGGTCTTTAGTGGTATATATGAATAAATTATTCATCGAATAAGTATCGATACAGTAGTATGGCTTGGTTTGGTTCAGGCGAAAGGCGGAAGATCTAGTAGGTGCCTTTAGATCATAATAATAGAGCTGGAATTATCTTGCATCCATCTTATCTCTAGCAACTTTAATCATGGAATATACCAGGTAAATTGGGTTGTACGTTTCCTTCTGTGATACATATATTGATCATATAGGCTGGGAACATCGGGCCTTAAAGTCTCCAAGGTCATTCTCGGTACAATGTCTTTCGGAAGCTCGAAGTAGCAGAAGTGGGTACTAGACGAGGAGCCAGCGATTGATATGCTGTTGCATGTATACTCAATGGGGCTTAATACATGGGATACAGTAACAATCCTGAAATCCTTGAATAGCAGGCTAGATCATTAACTATATAGGCGGACGTTTATTCCAACGGAATATCAGAGAACGTTATCCGCAAAGCGTTGCGGAAAGGACGAATCCCCCGGGAAAATGTTGTGTTAATGACCAAGTACTATTTCGGCGTCGACAATATAGGTTAGCAACGTTTTATACCAGAGATGAGCGTAAACGATAGGATGGCGGTCAATTAGGTGGGCTTGTCCCGTAAGTACTTGATCTCCGCCGTTTCAGCGAGCTGCCAACGGCTGGGTAATGTATACATTAATGTCCTATAAATCCATCGCTTAGACGACATACCGATACATGAAATTGTGGACACTCTATACTATCTGATTAACATCGGTTATGTCCATTATGTTGGCGCAAGTACTGTGAGTGAATGATGGAGCTGGTGATCACGGCTGACGGTGCAGATGCATACGCATGAATTCCAAGAGCTCCAGCACACCTTCTAAGCAAGGCATCAGACAGGGTTCGTCTCGATGCAGGGTCTTTACAACCTGTTATATCGCGAGGAGGAACGAGAGATGAAGCCTTACTGCGCAAAAGCTGGAATTGGCTTCATTGGGGTATGTGCATGATGTATGCATGCTAGGTGCAAACTCCACGGAAGACTGATGCTCGAATAGTGGTCCCCGCTCGCCCGAGGTATGCTCACCCGATCCGCCTGTGATCCGCAAGCAACGATCCGATCCGAAAGTGATCATTATCTGCCAATATTCGTGGATGCTAAAAGCGACGCCAGCAAGGTCATTAGGGAGCGTTTAAAGGTGATGGCGAGTTCTAAAGGGTCATTAATGTCGACTGTTGCTCTTGCTTGGTGTTTATATCGAAGGACCATCCCAGTGGTTGGATATATGAGCAAACGACACCTGGAGGAAGTATGTCAAGCTCTCAGTGTTGACCTCAGCGAGGCCGATTGTGCCTACCTAGAAGCTCCCTATGAGCCCTTACCAGTAGCTGGTTTCGAATAAATGTCTATAGCCGCTAAAAAACTAGCCATACTTACGCCTGTACGTAAAATAACCACTATATCAGAGCTACGTACGGCATAATGGACTCGCTTACAGGCTAAGTCCTATTACGACGAATAAGGCTAGCTTCTTTCTGGGGATCTCGATGGACATACATGAGCGCGTAGAAAGGTTTAGCGAGATTTAGCGAGATTTAGCGAGATTTGATTTAGCGTTAAGCGAGATAAGCATACCTATTATAGACGGCTGTCCGCAGACCAGAACCGTCACATAACAGAAGTCTACGCTAAGCAATATTTGCGAGGATATGAATCCTTAGAGCCATTTCGTCCGCAGACAGATGTCGGTCAATCTCGATCGTCTGTGCAATAACGATGTCTTGCGACCGCCCTTAGTCTGCGGTCAGTAGGAAGTCTTTCGACATGACTTACAAAAAGGACCCTCTCCCATCTCCCACAATAAGTGGGAGATTAACCTTTGAACATGCTTAACAGAATGGCCTTATCAAAGCTTCCTGCCCGTGCGGACAATAAAGTCATTTTCCCATTTCTGGACCTTCCTAGTGAATTACGTGAAAGGGTCTATGGTTATTGGTTCACGCCCCTTATACTCCACCGGCAACGCCGAGGCGGTCAAGGCGAGCTCGCCGTTCTACGTCTCCGCTTATGCTATAGGCAGGTTTATATCGAGATTAATAGAGCCTTCTTCGCCTTAACTATATTCGCATATACTGTCTGCGGCGTTTATCGATTCTCTGTTTCACCCGCTTTTGCGGCGAATATATGGCACGTTCGGCTTAACATCAATCCTAATACCCACAACGACTTCGGTCTTAACAAAGTCATTGGCAGAGCCGCCAAGGTGCTCCTTAATCGGTGTCCGTTATTACTCTCTCTCGAGCTATTCTGCGCAGGTATTATTTTTCATCACCTAAATTTCATCCCAAAGACTGCCATTTAGATCATCAGTAATCTTGCAGATTCTCGGCTGGACCGGCTTCAATTCAGCGTCCGCCATTGTCGGCCGTTACCAGTTCCAATACTCTTCGGCATCTGTAATATGGATGCCTCCTGGGACCCAAACTATTATAACCATCCTCGGGCAACTTTCACCTTGGACTACGTAAAGATGCGGAGGAGACAAAGGTTACGGAGGAAAAGCGGCGAGGATAGGGACGAAAAATCTTGTTATTAATGATAGCATACCTATTACTACTGCTGATACTCTGATTCCCAAAGATCTACTCGATTATTACCATGCTCCCTGACCGTAACGCGTACCTCGTCCCGCTGTTTATCAGTAGTAGATACTATAGGCTGTTAGCTTTAAATCAATAGACATATCCGTAACATACCTATGACTAGCATTTTGCGATTTTTACGTTCCCAGTTCCGTAGGTAGGTTAACGCTTGCTCTGAAGGACACTTGTTATCATTGACTGTACATTAAGCTAATGGTACGCCGCTAGAAGGAAGACCAGAGCTGTTAATAGGTAGTTCAGCATTGAGTGGTCGATACAAGAGTATTTATTCCTTAACGAGATAGCGCATGTTCGCCGCTCCCCTAAATTTGATGAAGCGACTATTATCGGATTTATGGTCGTGCTCGAAGTCTGTAGCATATATCGCGAATGATACGATCTAGAGAATGTTGGCCTCAACGAGGGCCGCAGTGATAGGTACGTACCTTGGAGTAATCGTCATCCGTATAAATCCTATTGATCTCATTTTCTAAACAGTCTATGAAGTCTGTAGATTTTAGTCGCAAATGGTATGGTCAACACGGGCTGGCCTACCTCGGCTGCGGATCTGTTATACAACATGCACTCGATTGACAAACGTTCGACGACATTTATATCCATTAAGGACTTGCCGAAGGTATGACAGAAATGCAGCGATTCCAAAATCCGTAGCTATCATTAGTAGATAACCATACGCATCAACAGCAGCGGGAACCCCATGCGGGCCGCTAAAGATCACCACCCGGGGCTCCAGTCCAGAAAGTGCGTAATAATCAAGGTCCTTTGTCAGGCCCTTGCGGACATCTATTAGTAGTGACAACCGCGACTATCTCTCGGGAGACCATGACACAACCATAAAGGGATGGCTTTGGAGAACACCCGGGAACCGTACAAAGGGGAAGACAATATTGATATATTGCCCTGCCATAACCTTCAACTCGCGGGTGAGGGCGATATCAACCCGTATCACCTGTCCTTGCCTTTGTCTTTTGACTATGGCTTTGGGCCACTTGCTGACTCGACTGAGTAGTTTATTACGTCGGACAATACCTAGGAGTTCGGCCAGGAATGTAGAAGAGAATAGCGATAAAGACACGAGGATGTAGAGGCGCCGAAGAACCGAAGGCATATGACGCCACATCGCATAGACGATGACAACCGCCAACCCCTGATGTATTCGCAACCAGATCTCATACGAGAAGGTACGCATCAGGCGGTGGGATGACAGCACCAGGACCCCTAGCGCGAGGGCACCCTGCGCGCCGTCAGCTGCCGCTGCCGGAGGATGGATGGCGGCACGTACAATGAATGCGTACAGATGTCCTTGGTCGCGCAGAGAAAACGTTCTTCGTCCAGTGATCACGTGGAAAACCATGTGCGCACATGCCATGAGCCCCGCGGCCCTGTGAATTTGCCGGATGCGAGAGACACCTACGAGGAGGATGTCGGACAAGAAACTCAGATGCCCACCTGCCAGGACCGGGATCAGGTTGATGAGTGACATGTGGCCGGCGCGGAGACCAGCTTGAGACACAGTCCCTGTACGAACGGCAACGCAGCACGCGTTGGCTGTGATGTACGCTGCATGGAGCGCAACGTCGTACCGACTCCATGGACCGATGAGGCGATAACGAGAGATGAGATTTCGCAGGAAGAGGTGCCTGAGGATCCACGTTAAGGCCGGCGACTTCAGGCGCTGATGGATTCTATTGATCAACAATACTAGTAATATGCCGCCCAAGGTCGTAGCGTAGATCTGAGGGACATCCATAATGTTGGAGAAAGATTTAGGCAAGGAGGAAGCTGGGGCTTTTGAGGACTGGGAAACGCTATAAATAAACTCGATATGAATAGAACAAGTTATTTTGGGATGTAGTGTCTACCTGATTTTAGATCTGCTCATCTAGGGTGGAGGCTGTTGGGCTGGTGTAAGGTCGATGGAGCCTCGAGGCAGAGATACTCGCCCAGTCCACGAGGCCCACCAGGCAATCCGGCCGCCAAGGTGCCCTCAAGAGCTTGTGCTGGACTGGTGAGCGGTTTTCAAGCAAGGTGTCGGAGACAGGGCTTACGGTCTTCAGCTCTTCAAACGTCTGGACCTCGGTGGTTGCCACAAAGAAGCATGCAGCGGGCGATGCCATTGGCCAGCGCTCCAAATCTGCGATTCGTAGGTGCCCGCCATTATCATGCTTCTCCATGAGTTGCATTACAAGTCTCGTAAGCGCCATGATGTCGTTACTAGATCCTCGACACACTGTGCAGCATTCTTGTCCCACTGCCACAGTGGATAAGCTTCGACCAGGGAGAGGGGCGGGGCGCGACCAACTGATCTTGAGTTCCCCTTGGACGTCAAGTAAGATGCTCTCACAGCTCAGACCTCCATGCTCAAATCCTCTGGCGGCGAGGTATGCCAGCCCGTCAACAACCTACGACTCGTTAATACCTGAAAACCGCGCAAGCCATACCTTACTTGTCCAAGGATTGCAGCCAACTCCTGCTCCGACGGGTACGGTGGGGCTGCCACGATCTGACCAAGGGACACAGTCAGACGGGGGAAAACGACGTGATAAACTCCCCCGTTAAGGAAGGTCTCCAGTGGGGCTAATAGTCGTTCGTGCCTCCAAGTCTGAAGCTTATACGCTTCCTGTTCCCCCATCGTCTTCACCATGACGCACTGACGGGAGTGGTCGCGTTGGCGCACAGCGATTGTTACGAATCGATCGTACTTCATGCAGTATATCGGCTTGCAGCTCTTCCACGGTGACCCTCTTGTTAAGGCAAGTGTCCCTGACTTCTCGACTGCCTGCTCATCCTGGACAGGTGACCCTCTCGTCAAGGCGGGAATACCCAGCTTTTCGAATGCTCGTTCATCTCGGATAGGTGACTGCCCACTGGTCGTTGGTGAGGGTTCCGGCCTCGACTTGACCGCGTCCGATGAACCAATCTGTTGCTCAAAGTTGCGACGGAGAGAGGCGATAGGCCCGCGAGGGCCCGGATCGCGTTGAGGAGGCGCATAGTCAGGTATGTAGCGTGTGTGGCGATTCATTCCGCAAATCTTTAGAGCAGGATGGAGGAAGTTTGGCGGTCCAGCACCGAGTTGGCCCCGTCCCTAATAAAGCACAGGCATACGAGAATAGATTTGTTTCCAAATATAGATTCGAGCGAAGAGTGAGACCGCGTTGGGTATTTCTAGCTGCAACGTCTTCAGACATCTCAACGATCTCTCAGTGATAGACCGTTTCAATGTCACGAATTAGAGCTCTCGAGGTGGCGGAGCTCGAAGCGAATAAGAGACTGCATCATCAAGGGACAGCCCGAGTCAGATTGAGATGGCTCCATTTCCCGCAAGCCAGCTTCGACGACCTAGATGCGGTCAATGTGGCGAGACTGCGGTCTTGCCTGCGCCGGGACTGTTGCCGGCTGGACGTGCACAATTACATTCCCGCAATCATCGAGGAGCAATCCTTGCGCGATGCCCTAGAGGTATCGCGGCTAAGTCGCGAGCGCCTCTTGTCCTGTCCGAATCATGACATACCTGAGCTCACCTTCCCCGAGGGCTTTCGCCTGCAGTGCTTGCACGGCCGACACCGGATTGAAGCAGCCAAAGACATCCTTCCGCCCAGCGATAAGTGGTGGACTGTGGACTTATATTTATCAGGTATGGCGTGGGTGCTAAATAAAAGCGAAACTGACCGCCGGACGCAGACATTGATGCCCGGGCAAGGACGTGCCTGATTGAGGAGTATGCCAACGAAAAGCCCCCAACAGATGGCGAGATTTACCGCAAACTACGTCTATATCACTTTCAACATAATTGGACGTTTGAAAGCCGGTGGTGGAACCGTCTGACTCCGCATGGGAAACGCTGTCTACAGCAGCTCTTCCGCAAACCTGAGCTGACAGCAGCTGTCGATACCCTCCTGGACATACCCGCTTTGTTCAGTGGATGGAGAAATGGCGTGTGGCACAGTATACTGGCGATGCGCTGTGATGATGTAAACATCCCTTTTCTGCTGCATGGTCCAGGGCATTCTAACGTCTCCGTCAGGAACTTCTTACCTACCTGAAGCACATAAAGGATGTATGGAGCGATATCGTCTCCGGAGATTACAGTGCCATGCAGCGAATCGATAGGGTTACCGTGGAGGCTTTAGAACTCCGCGCGCCCCGAGCCTCGACGAGGGATGCAACCGAGATTCGACAGCTGATACTTGGGGGTTCAGCTTTCAGCTTTATGAGTGAAAGCGACCGCCGGATAATCCTCGGACGAGCATTGATGATCGGTGGACTTATCCCATCACTACACACCTTCTTCGAGAATATGGGCTATTTGAGGGTACTCGTGGATTGCATGACACGGTTGGTCAAAGTACGTACCGGCGAGACCATCTACTCAGCCTTGGAGAAAGCCTTTGTGTCAGGATCGACAGTCTCGACAGTCCTCCAAGTCACCGAGTCTACCCATCTTGAGAGACGCTTGACTGCCACCGCGTCTGCAGATATCGCTTATCGGCAACTGTGGGCCTTCGCTATGCGCCACTACCCTCAAATGCCCCGAGAATCCTCAAAAAAGGATGGCCTGGCAAAGCCGACGAAGTCCATTGATCAATCCGTGTTAACGAATTTTGGCGCCTTGGCTGATCGTCTGGGCTTCAGCACCCCAGAGATAACGCGATTGAAGGGCGGTGCCACATGGGCCAGTGAGGAAGTCGCTTCACGCTCCGTCAGAAAACGTCTCGTAACCGAGGGCGAAGGTATCCCAAGAAAGCGCAGATGGGGGCTGCCAACGGTTCAAGACCACCAGACAGATAGGCATAGTCACTATGTCTTGGATTTGGAATGTCACAGAGACGATCAAGGTGAAGGTATCACATCCTTCTTCGTACGGCAGTCAATCTATTCGGCCTTCTTTGGCTTTCCTGATTTAGTCCCTGAGGGTGGAATATCATCGGTACATAAAGAGGTGGCGGGAAACTTATCCGAATCTCTGGCAACGTTCGACTCCAGCGCACCAGGTTATGTGATCACGCATGATTTCCCAAACACAGCGTCTAGGCACCAGCAGGAGGTTATAGAAGGTCATATACAGGACACAAACATGCAAAACTGGCATGGAATCCACGGGTATGAGACTGAGCAAGAGTCACAAGATCTGATGACGGAGATGATGCGTAATAATTATCAAAGAGTTGGAGCAGAACGTCTGTTACGGGGTGATGAAACATCAGCTGAAGCATCCTTTATGGATGCAGAGTCGGAAGATCTGCAAGCAGAACGGGAGCAAGCGGCGCAAATAGCACGGGCAGACCATGAGAAGGCAGAGCGGATGAAAGCGGATCGAGAAGCCCAAGAGAAAGCAGTACAAGAAGAATTGGAGAGGGCAGCCCGAAAAGCACGAGAATTAGCCGATCAAGAAGCACGAGAAAAAGTCGAGCGAGAAGCACGAGAAAAAGCTGATCGAGAGGCACGAGAGAAAGCAGTTCGAGAAGCACGAGAAAAGGCCGATCGAGAGGCACGAGAAAAGGCCGATCGAGAGGCACGGGAGAAAGCCGATCGAGAAGCACGGGAGAAAGCCGATCGAGAAGCACGAGCAAAAGCTTATCGAGAGGCACGAGAGAAAGCAGTACACGAAAAAGCAGCACGAGAGAAAGCAGCACAAGAGAAAGCAGCACAAGCTCGAGAGATACAAGAAAAGGCCGAACAAGAAGCACGAGAAAAAGCAGCACAAGAAAAAGCAGATCGAGAAATACGAGAAAAGGCCGAACAAGAAGCACGAGAAAAAGCAGCACAAGAGAAAACAGATCGAGAAATACGAGAAAAGGCCGAACAAGAAGCACGAGAAAAAGCAGCACAAGAGAAAGCAGATCGAGAAATACGAGAAAAGGCCGAACAAGAAGCACGAGAAAAAGCAGCACAAGAAAAAGCAGATCGAGAAATACGAGAAAAGGCCGAACAAGAAGCACGAGAAAAAGCAGCACAAGAGAAAGCAGATCGAGAAATACGAGAAAAGGCCGAACAAGAAGTACGAGAAGAAGCAGCACGAGAGAAAGCAGCACGAGAGAAAGCAGCACGAGAAATACAGGAAGAACGAGAGAAAGCAGACCGAGAAGCAACCCGTAAAGCACAAGCACGAGCATATATTCATCAAGAGCTTCAACGCAAGCGAAAAACATCGCAGGGAAGCGTAAACAAACATATCAAATTGACTCAGATTTCTATTTACGAGTGGCGCGACGGACACTTCTGCATAAGTGAGTCGTTTAGCCCGGAGGAGGAAAATAGGATAAAGGCGGAAGCCGAAAGATACCAATCTGGACACTATCAGCTCTATGAGGGGGCCGGACGTACGGTATCGCCTGCCAATTGTGTAGAACATGCAGTGGGCACTATGACCTTTTGTATTTTTGCAAAGCAAGGGCCCTTAGATGAGCGGGATCAAGTGGAGATGGGGAACATTATGAAAGAAATAAAGGAAGGGGTAAAGGCTAATCGTTCAGCTGCTTAGATCTCTTCCTTAATCCAGTGTTATCCGCCCGAGTGGTCGAACGTGATCGCTTGACCCCCCTTTTCGCTTTTCGACACGGTGGGCCTGAGTCCCTTGGGATGGTGGCGAAGTCACTCGTCAACCCTTGCTGTTCCATGAACCATTCCACGTTTGTGGGGAAAGCACCAATGGCCCGCGAAGGATATTCTCTATGCTCCGATACGAGATCCTTGTCGTGTTTGATGTAGATGCAGATGTCGTCTACGAGCTGATTGACTCTGAAATCGATCGGCTTCTCGTACCGCTCACACTCCCAGCAGCGATCTCGGAGCGGATTGCAGGGGCTCGGGAAATATCTCTTCACGCCAGTGATGCTGAATGTCCATGCTTTCTTACCTAGCGCAATAAGAATCTCCTGTATCGCAAGCCTGGGGAGCTGGCAGAGGATGAATCCCTTGCACAGCCACGAGCCAGCCGAGTAGGAAGGACGGCTATCCAGCGCAAAGTAGAACGAAGATGCCAGCAAACCGGCCACAACCACGCGGCAATCCTGATCGAGTTTCGGCTGGGAATGCAATAACCCCCGGACATGGTCCATACAGGTCACGTCGTCCAGATCGACCATAGAGCTGGGAAGCTCGAAGTTCAGGCGGACGTAGTCCTTCCTCCTGGAGTCGTTCAAGCGATTCATCACTCGCCACCATGCCGACTCGGCGTCGATGCTTGTCATAAAGACCTGCCATAGCCGTGAGATCAGTCCACTCCTCTCCGATGGCGCATTGGACACCTTGACCTTGCCGGTGCCGAGCGAAAGCACCAGGTCAGGTTTTGCATATTGGGGCCAGATGCGCTGGACCTCCCAGGTGGCAATATCCACCGGATTATTGTGCTTCATGGCACCGTCCTGGACCAGACCGATCCCAGGGATGCTTGCTGGCTGGAACAGCCTTAGAAGTCGCGTCAGCTCAGCCTCGGCACGATTCAATACCACACTCACCCGGGTGCCGCAGTTGTTGCCCTTCCACTGAGCCGTTAGTAGGACTGTGCGAGGATCATGCGTAGGGAACTTGTGTGACTCACGCCTGCCAGATGCGCACCTCTTCCCCTTCCTGTGTTGGTCGCGAGAGCCGATACCCTACACCGTCTCATCGGCCGATGATATTTGTGCGACTGGGGGGACAACTCACCACATTCTTGAAGGGGGGGATTGTCACCGTTGTAGTTTGCGAATATGACGGTCTCCGAGCTGGCCACCAGCGAACCCGTCACGGCGACCTTGATGCACGACGTGTCACGCCTATAATCAAAGACCCATTGATCTCCGAGCTGCTTCTGCAGAGCTAATTCGACCTTGTCTGAGGAGTACGTGCCATCCTGGAGCCAACATGAGATCATCCTCGTCATCTGCTTGAATCGATTCCTCGTGGGTGGCTTTCGCTGGTGGAAGAGGCGCTTGGCTAGGGTATCAAAGATGTGAATGCAGTGAGTCACGCTCCAACCGTGCAAGAACAGCCCTAGCACGAGCAGGCCCCCTTGGTCATGGAAGTGAGCATCGCGTTGCGGTCCGCAAGGGCCTACATACCTGAGCTTGTGCCAACCGCCAGATCGAATAGATCCTGCACCTTGCAGCTGTCGCTGAGGATCGACTGAATGACACTGAGATACTCGAGAGGAGCAACCCCTCGGACGCCCCCGCCGTCAATGCTCAGCACACGTACTCCCGCAGTTGGTGGCCGGACATCTTTGGTGACGGCTCCCCTGGCGCACAGCGTGCACCGCGGGATGGTATATCGCGTGTGGTGTCCCGGAACCAGCTCCCCAAATCGCTGAAAACAAGCCATGCAGGTGGCGTGCCCGCAGCTCAACACGAGCTCGGGTGGCCGGCCTAGACAGATGAGACAGGTGCTATTGCTCTTGAGCGTGTCCCAGGGAAGATGATGCTCCTTCGCTATCTGCTTGTGCCATTGGACTGGATCGGCATTTTGCTGGATGAAGAGACTCCGCACTTCGTTGATGGCGGTCTCTGCCCTTGCGGGATCCGTGTACACAGCGTGAAGGGCCCTGGAGGATAGAGACCGATAGATCTTGTCAAACACCAACCTCGGATCAAAGCCTGTTCGTCCGTCAGCTGGGCCACATAGCGAACGCCCGGGTAAACAGACGATGACATCCATTAGGATATGCGTCCATCCGCAGCGCAGAAGCTAGATATGTCATGGCGCCGATGGAGGGCGCACCGGCGCTAGTCAGCTGAAGATAACGCTGAATATGCTGGTCGTAACCATCGCGGTGGCCTTGAGTGCCAAAGGCGAGGTCTATCAGATCTGGGGCCCTCTCATCCATGACTGCGTGTTTGATAATATCCTGCATAAAGAGGCTGAGGTGTTTCGCAGAGAAGAGGCACATGGATTCGCGGCGGAGCTGGCGCATCTTACGCACCTCGTGCAGCAAAGCCTCCTTGAGACCACAGCGTCGGGCGAGACGGGAATTCCGTCCCCTGGACATTGGGAATGGGAGAATGAAAGAAAAAGAGTCGAGGAGCGGATTCTGAAGATCGAAATCCAGATCCATCTGCTGCAGGACCTGGTATGTTGGATTCGAGTAGTCCACTGTGAAAACAATGACAATGCTGGCTGGGAGCGCAGTCCCGTGAGTCCAGATGTTTGTGGCCCAGCTCCTCAATCTCCCCACGACCTCGCCAAGGCTTGCGAAGTCGTCGGCGAAGATGCAGATCACGTCACTCAAGCCGCAGAACACACGCGCTTGCACCAGATCAAAGAGACTGATGTTGTTATCCATGGGCCTGTCAACGGTATAGGTCTTGATTTCGTGACAGGAGTCAACTGTGTCGGTCGCAACGCCGTGTCCAGGGTTCGCGTCGGCCAGGAGCAAAGGATGATCGGAAGTGTTCATATCGATGTGAAGATTCACCATGCTCTCACTGTTCTTCCTCTTACGAGAGGAGAAGCAGTGGGGGAACAGTTGCCGGACGGCGACATCTTTAGCCTCATGTCCCACGAAAAGCACCAGGGATGGATGTTGGGTGCTGGCGTCCGGCAATTCGGCGACCAACCTGGCCAGCCTGCCTTCGTCGTGGAGGGCGCCGTTTGGGGAGTGCCGAGCGTTTGAGCTGCTGATCCATGATACGTGCTCGCAACGAGCCATGCTGTGAATCGAGAAGAGACGTGGATGTAGGGTGCATTTGAAGGACGCAATTCAGGGAGATGAGCCACCCGAAACAGGGGTCGGTAGGAACACGCTTTTTGCCTCGCGCTGGAAAGATGCGCAGATTGCATTCATCTATGTCTACGTCTACATAGATGTCCAACGGCTGGCTCACTCGACACGTCTCCTCTTGCGGACACTGCCCATCGCCCCGTCGACCGCGTCCTCAGCACGATCAGAGGTCGTCCTTTTAACTTGAGGCGGTTCGGGCTGCCATTCCATCTCCGAGTGGCGCTGAGGACCGTCCTTTATAAGCTTGCGGATTCGACCGAGAACCTGATTCTGGTCGGCACCCTGCTGTTCCAGATCCTGAGCAGCAAGTTCCATGACCTCCTGGAGCGTCTTCAACCGGTCTTGTGCAGCGTCGCACTTGTCTCGTAGTACACTTCGTTCACGCTCAAGTTGCTTGATTTTGCCTTGCAGTTCTAATGCCTTGAGCTCCGCCGTCAACCTTTCCCCTTGGCTTTTGAGGTTCTCGTCCTTTAAAGATTCCGTCTCCCTCCTGTGATTCCGATGGAGGTGTTCCGTGAGCTCTTGTACGCCGCTCGTATCCTCCAGACGGATCGTGATGTGATATCGTGCGGGAACTGATGGCGGCACGGCGTTTGGCATGCTTAGGGATCGATGTGGCAGGAAGCAGAAGTGGAATTAGGTGAGGTGGATAATTCCCACTATAAATAGGCGAAGCAACAACTGCTCCTGGCAGAGGAATAATAATAGAGCCGTGGAAAATGCGGTGCAGTTCGGTTTCAGAAAACTTCTAAATTTGTCTGGTATGTTCAGAGCCAATGTCTATAAGATACCTACTGATCACCATGATGTTGAGAGTAAACTTGACAAGATGAATAACACCAATAGCGCTTCAATGTACGGTGGCATGGCCGCCGTATCCATCATGTGTCCCTGCTGCAATGTGTCGATCTATTTCAATCAGCTACAAGCCTATCTTCCGCCGCCCTACATTCTACCACAGACTGGCCTTCAACTCCAATCACAGCCATTCGGCGATCCGCAGGCCTACGATCCGGAAGATGTCCCAGCCGAGTCTGGCATCGACGAAGCATCCATAAACGCCGCAAATCTCCCATGGGGTGAGACTTCCATCTTTGAGCCGGACGCCATTGAGGATGAAATCGGCGTAGCGCAAGCCGGCCTCGGAGCTTCGGATCCAGTGGCAGAACACGAAGCAACTGTGGCAAGACACGAACAGCAATTGTCAGAGTCCAAGGAGTCTATGGAGCGCCTACAAAAGCAGCTCGAGAGCGTCCAGGAGGACCAAAAACTGCTCAGGCAAAGGTGATCTTCGCCAGGTGATCTCCAATCGACCGCTGCTGACCCCACCAGGACTCAAAAGTCACACAAGTAAGCACTATGCGCTTGGACGTCCGAGCTACTTGGCTGACGCTTGTGGAAGATCCCTGAATCAGTTGTTGGAATGTTTACATAAGGTGTGGCCTGACTTTACAAGATTCGTGGGTCGAAAGGATGAGACTGAAGCGACGGAATCTTAGAGTTTAGATGAGGTTTAGTTGTATCAAATGCATTAAATACTCGTCCTGTAATCTACCCCCGAGCTCGCTAAAAAGCTCGCTAAGAGCCGAGATCCTCGTGCGGATACGTACCAGAGCGCTAATCACGCTGTTCGTCAAGAAGATGCTTGAGTCATTTGAAAAAGCCAAAGTAGTGTCTGCTTTAACTTTGACCCACATTGTAAGCGAGCTTCGATAATCATTGAATACCACCGCAACGATGATTGAGCTCAGGGTTCCTACAGCCACGCTAGGACATGTGGAGCAGACGGAAAAGACTTGGTCATGAACGCTATGGCACTCTGATCCAGGTTGCCAATCGGATTCGTAGATCAGGGGATGTGGATGGAGGTCTATTGACTAGCTAAGATATCAGGATGGGCCAGCTTGCTATGAGCCTGACATATGGTCCTCTCTTTCGCATCCGGAATGTGGAGTTGTGCCTTCCTTGCGCTGGTCGGCATCATCGCCCTGTGACGAGCCTGGTGTGCCTGCGTCTGAATTGGCTCTTGCTGATGCCGCTTCCCCTTCGCTCTTCGAAACGACCTCCGGCGTTAACGTCTCCACACGGGAATCGAGATCTGCGGGCAACATCACTATAGGACGGGGGTAGTGCTGCTCTATCTGGGGGTTCATCAGAGGGATCACCCTGTTAACGAGCTGTTAAGGCTTACAAGCTCAAGGAATGGGGGTGGCCATCCGGATTCTGCGCGTGACTTGAACACATGATACTTGCCGTGTCTGTTGAGGACGAGATATACATCAGCAGAGCATAATTGACTCAGCTCTCGGAGCTTCCGGAAGGAGCTTTGCCTTCTTTTACGGTACATCTCGTTAATCTGTCGCTTAGTCCTCATTTTGGCTATGACAAGGAATGTCGAGGACTGAGGAATCCCCACCAGATAATGTGGTTTACAGGCTGACATGCAAGACTTGTTTCAAGGAGTAATGCGTAAGCAGAAGTGAGTGTTGCTATTTCTATTTATGAGCTTCCTATTCATAGAACTTCTCCCTTTCGTGCTGCATCGCAAGCGTCTGCTTGAAGTCCTTCCTGGAGCGTGCCATTTGGTAACCGTAGGCATCGAGACTATCCCTGATTTGATCGAGACCTTTTGCCACCTTCGATCTTCCGATTCGAACTGCTACCAGTCCTTCGTCTGTCTGCTGACAGCCCTGCTTGATCTGCTCGTACGCGATCTTCACGTCCATCTGGCTCTTCCAGCAATGTTCTGCATACTCCTCAAGATGTCGAATTTCGAGCAGGAGACGGCCGCGCTCTCGTTGCAGATCTTCAATTGAGATGTGTTGCCTTTTGTTGGCATTTAAATTCGCAGGGTGTCGCTCGATGGCGGCCGTCGTACCTCCTGACTGCTTGACCATCCGCTCAACCTCATTGAAGCTTGGCAAGGTCTGGGAAGACCCCTGCCATGGGGTAGGTTGGTTTGTATTTCCGATTGGGATACTGGGTGAAGCACAGAGTTCTACCGGTTCCCTGATATGTGTTGGTTCCTGGAATTGCAGCTTCCTGGGTCGAAGCGCACGCGGTCGCCGGCTTGCTGTGGGATCATGTTTGTGATCCGACAATGCAGGTCTGACTGGATCGTACTTTAAGGGCGGGACGTATGTTGCCGGCGGAAGGGTGTCCATGGGGGCTTTAAGGGTGATGGCGCTCATCTGTCTTGTAATGAGGAGATAGAGAAAAAAGCCGTCAACGCGAGCTGCTTTCTTCTCAAAGGTTGGTGGGAAAGCTGCCTCTCTATCGGCCAGAAATATTACAACCCCTATATGACCCCCAGAAGTTGAGGGTTCTCTGCAAAAATAGAAATCAAAGGAATTGTTCAGCACTAATAATAGATGTGGCCTATGAAAACATGTGACAGCCCAACTCCTGAAACGAGCAAACATACGGCGAGGGACAGTATGGATGAGCGCCGCGATGACTTCTTGTCCCACCTAGTCCAACGACCAAAGCCAACCTACCAGATACCTTCGCCTGCGCATCGCAGTCAAGGGCCTCCGTTGGGTGAGTGGTACCACCATACTCACATATTATGTACTGACCATGCTCTCAGCGGACGCCACTTTGATTGATGGATACGGAGACCGCGCGACGCCGTTCAAGGCCTGCCACCAACGCTCAAACGAATATGGAGGACAGGGGTTGCGGCCTACGCTTATATGGAGTCATGTCACTCGCGTGCTTGACGATCCTGTCGACTGGCTCGAGAAGAATCCGAGGGTGCTTTCCGTTGACGAATTCCCGTCCAGTATGAGGACGCAGCGGCAACTGGACACTCTGAGGGCGGAGGAACTCCGGGCTCTTGTTAAAGTCCTCCATTACATTGGATGCCAGAGTAGGGTTGCAAGAGGTATGAGCCCGCACAAGCTTAGAAGACCCGAGACTGGAGCTCCATCGGCAAGGGATCGCTTGATATGCCCGATATGCACATGGCAGGATGTCAACCGGGTGATCGATTGTGGACACGCTTTCTGTGGCACATGCCTCCAAGGCTGGACGTGCATCAGTCGAGATTGTCCAATTTGTAAGCACAATTGGACTCACACGGTGGAGTTCTATATATAGCAGTCTCCATAGCATTTATAGCTGTATCTATTTTGGGAGACCTGGCTCATGGATGTGTTCAAATGCAACATATATATGGCCTTGAAAACCCTCGTGGGAATCCATCGAGAGATAACTAGACAGCCATGCTAGCCCGCAACCAAGTAGACTTTGACCACCTGATTGAACTGCTGTCTCATAAAGAGCTTGAAAAGCTCTTCCAAGCAACCCTTCGTCACACCGACTGGTCGGCCGTCACAACCGAGATCCGTAACGAGCCAGCATCACCCTTCCAGACAGGCCTCTATCGTCAGATAATCGAAGCCCTTTACCAGAAACAACTTCATGGCGGGAGTGGCTCAACCCAGGACCCGACGACGCCAGTCTCAGCGGCCAACTTCAGTAATGGCGTGGAGCGAGGCCATTGGAGGGCTTGTCGGGATAAGCAGGTCCCTGGGGAGGCGAAAGCAGCCCTCGAAGCCTCGGGAGAAGATATGGAGCTGGTGGATTATGAGAGCGATAATGAAGGCAGCGAGTATTATGCAGGGACAGAGAGTGACGACGACATTATCGACGACATCATCAGCGAGGGTGAAATCAGCGAAGACGAAATCCCCGAAGAAGGCTTCAGCGAGGAGATCAGCGAGGAAGAGTGCAGTGGACCCGAGTAGATAAGAGTGAAGTAGTGTGTGCCTGAGGATGCCTCAGTGTGTATAGTAAAAAAAGCCTTGGACACGTAGATGCATTATGATCCACGGCTCGCTATGGTGTTTTGACCTCCCTTCACCACGGCACCCCTGCTCGTCTCATGAAGCTTAAGGAAAATTGACGCGCCGGTGCCTTGCACGCCGTTCCAATACAGCACTTTACCTCCTGGCTTTGCTCGGTCCCCACATTAGCTTCGTCGTCCCCGGGGAATGTGTACGCTGCCCCTGCACACACGGCGAAAAACTTGGCAGCCGGGCCTTTTGGTGTGCTCCTGGCTGGGTTTATACACAGGGGCCCGTCGACGACATCCTCACACGCGATTCCTGGCTGGTTGAAGAGGTCGATATTGCAGCCAGTGATAGTTGTGTCCCCCACACCGCAGGTGACAGGTACGGTGAAGCCGTCCACGTAACTCACGTCGATGTACGGCTGGTCTAAGAAGCTGCCTTCAATCTTACTTCCATTCGCGTTCAGGTTCGGCCCCACGACAATGTTACCTGCCCACCCTTTGGGGAAGAGGAAGCTTGTCGGTGAGGCAATATCGAGTTCCGTCGGGGTCGGATCATTGATTGGGGTCGGCGCACCCACATTGGACCTAAAGGTGAGCGAGACCGGCTTACTGTACTCGTTGGTGATGGAGATGGTCAGAAGGTCACCGGTGGAGGAAGGAGCATATACCGTTGACACGGTATTCTTCCATGTCGCCGTTCCGCGCACTTGGGTCACAGTAACAGTGGAGGCTGGAGGAGGACAGGGAGAGGGCGAGCTTGCCAGCAAGGCCGCCACGGTAGAGGCACTGAATGACTTGCGAAGACTCATGATTCGCAAGCTGCGAGAGAACGCATGTAAGGACGACGAGCTCCTAAATATTCGTACATTCATCTACCAGGTATCCTCTAGCCAGCCCAGCACCCGCATTCCACCACGCAGCTGGTTCTCGTGGAGGAGCCAGCAGCCCGATTGTGGATATGCACTGTTTCCCGAGTGCCACAGGTTCCGGTGGTATATGTCCATGTCAGACGGCACCGCCAAACAACCCTTCACATGGGATAAATTGTTCGCTAAAAGATGATTCCTGAGCCAAACGACTATAGAAATCCCCTAGGCGCTGCTCCCAAAGATCCAAGATCTTGCGATGGTCGTAACCGAGTTTCTCACAAATAGTTTCCAAGCTGTGATGGATCCTTCAGCTTTCGATTGGCTTTCTTCAGGACTGTAGACTAACCTGAGCAGTGGACACAATTTATAAATGATACATGGGATCGAAGTGAGAACTTCTGGAGGTATGTCTTTGCCGCGGACCTCCTCCTTGAGACGATCAACGATCTGATTGCGGTATTCACCGGCCATCTCGCCAAATCGAACACATTGAGCATTTGAAGTACCCTCTGATTCTTGTCAGCCAGATCTACATTTGGTCAAGGTAACATACGGAGCCAAATAAGGTCTGTTGCAGCGTTACCCAATGGAGTCTCCATTAAATCGCGGATTAACGCGTTAACGAATTTGGCAGCGGTGATCTGTCGGTTTCGCTTCTTCGTCTGGTCGGAAGAGGCCACTTCACCGTTGGCGATGCAAATGGAGGTACCAATGATTTCGGTGAAGCGGTGCAGTAATAGGTGATGCGACGAGGACTGTCCTAGCGACTCGGAAAAAGCGAGATACCCCTCTCCCGTTATTGAGGCTTCAGGAGTAGAGTGCTCGTCGATCTTTACTTTCAACAGCGTCCGGAGTGCACCCTCCCTCCTCTCAGGTTGTTCTAGGAGTCCGCTCGTTTTTGCAAGCGCGTCTGTTGGCATACAGTCAACTTCCCCCAACAGATGAGCTTTTACGGTCGTCGCGAGGCTTTCCTGATACTGCATGATCTCTCTATTGGGCCGTGGCAGTGGGGGTTGGGTGCGCCCCGATCGTGACCGAGACGACATGGGGTCTCGATGGTTAGGGGGTGTACGCCTAGGGCGCGGTTCTCTGAGCCTGGATGATTGACGGGGCCCTCGGGAGGAACTCTGACCGCTCCCCGAGTTTGATCGGTCCTCTCCACTGGGAGGTGTTGGGTGTCGTGAGCCTTCGCGGGAGGTATGTTCCGTCTCTACGGATGGCTGCAAATGCGATAAATGGCACGCACAAGCAGCTTCCAAATGCTGGAGACAACCACCATGGTCTGAACAGGGAACTCTGATTCGATTTGAGAGGTATGCCGTATAATCTCTGTCTGATCCATCGAAGTCATATTTGCGGGCGCTATACGCCTCATTATTCACCATGGCCGCTTGAGGGCATTTGGAGGGTTTGGCAGACGCATCATAGTGTTATGTGTATTGTAAGGTGGTGACCAGTTACATAAATAGAGTCCTATTTTTGGTCGAGCCTTTATTTCTGCCACACGCCAGAATTAGCATTCGGTCTTCCATCATGATGGAAATCACTAGAGGTTTTCAAATCAGAAGAGCTTCAAACTTAGACTATACCAGTGCATGTAACGCACTCCTTGGTCTCCTACCAACGGGTGTAAAGAAGTTCCTATGATCATTCTGAGACATCTCTGTTGTAGGTATCGCGATGCATACGGTTTTAAGATCGACTAGACCTGGGCGCCTATCACGTTTCCTGCTGGACGCCGGAGTGTTACGCGCTGAGGCTTGGATGACTCCCTCCGTACGCGGCTCGTTAAACTGAAAACTGCAAACGTGGGCAGACTTTGAATTTGAGAGAAAGCTTCGCTACACAACGAGCGTAATGATGATGTTTTTCATTCCCGTCCGAAGTTTACCCGCCAATCCTATCAAGCCTCTCCATCACCAAGACGCAAGATCATATGGGACGGCGATGTCCAGTGTTTCCTCGTGTTTTGATCACGATCAGGATGAACTCCTGGAAGGGATAACCATATTCCCCGAATCTGATTTGGGCACGGCCAGCTGATACATCGAGCTGGAAAACAACCGAGGAGCTCTGAGAAGGTTAGCAAGGATCAAGATGCTGGTGTGGATAAAAACACTCTTTCTACTGGAGAACGTTATTCTCCATCCCTGGAAGCACAGTTTTGAGAGTCGATCCATTATCTGCTGTTGGTGTCCTAGACGCCATACTGGCTGTTCATATATGGTTCTTTTCAACGGATGCACTCCATGTTCGCGGCAGCGACTTCTGCAGGGTGCTAGTGCACGACTAGGGAGACAACGCCACCATGAGTGCCATGCGGAGTGTCGAAATCGTGCAAACTGGACTGATCGGATACCGGAGCATCCATCAGCTCTACAATCATGCAGGTGTACCGAATGAATATGCCCCCATTTTCGGATGAATCCTTACAGCAATATATAGTGCGAGCCACTATAAAGAAGCGCTCGATCGACATCAGAGCATCCTTGCTCCACCCCAATGGATGCAAAGGAGTTGTAGTCTCAACGAGACCCTATCCTACTATCTACTGACCTTGTACATCCTGACCCAGGCTATACTCAGGCACCTTGATCAGTCACATCATCAACTGGCGTACCCTGCTGGTCTGCGAAACTCGATCAGCGAAGGCCTCCTTAATTCGATCAACGGACCTTTCTTGTGCTTATCATAATTTCGCTTCAGTGCGAGGTGAACCAGCCACGCCCCCATACCTTCCACTTGTAAGTTATCGATGATTGTTTGACGAGTCTCATCATCCTCGGGATCTTTATGATTGGTGAAATACTGCTTGATCCCTCTCACGGCTGGGACAGCATTGTCCAATTGGCCGGGACTTATAGGACCATATAGCCCAATGCAGGTTTCTTGCGCTTTGGCCTACACCTGTTCGTTACTCCTCAACTTAACTTGTCGAATTGAAGCGCACCATCAAAAGCCTCCATGGACCGTTATACTCAGAGCCCATACCCAGCTTGGAACGAACGGAGCGAACATTCTCCTTGATGTGGATAACTACCATTTTCGATACTTAGCTGTACGGTCCTCAGCATGGAGATGATAGCTCCATCAGGAGCCCAACGCTGTCGGAAAGAGAAGTGGGGGTTGGAGGTGCCAGCACAGGTATCGGGAAGCTACTTTAGCGTTGTTTCCGCGCCAGTTTGACATGGGGCGCGATGGGACACAGGTGGGTGGATTAAGGGCATTTTCGAACGATGTGGGGCAATCTGAGGCAGGTATTAATTTGGGGCAAAGCGGCACAAGTGGTAAAGATCGGCGCGAACATAGATATTTCGGGGGCCTTGCGACGTTTTCCCCAGAGCCTAGTGCATGCAGTCCAAGGATCGACACCCCTGTGAGTCCTCACAAACCTGGACACATAACAAGTAAGTGCAGTTCAGAGCAAAGGCATTAGCAAAGCTATGCTCTCATCTGACAAATACCTGATTTCCATTATTGCGTTCCCCACTCTACCTGAGAGGTGTCTATACTGCAAGGAATGCTCTGTGTATTATTGCTGCCTGTTACCAGAGCACGTCGTCCGATCGCTTGAATATGAATATAAATGTATCTTGAGGGTGCACCTTCCTATGTTGATCCCAGTTACTAACGTCTGCTGATTCACGGCTATAGATCCGCAAATCGACTGACTGTTTTTCTGGCGTATCTCAGATCGGGCGTCGATTATATCCAGATTTTCCACTCATGTCACAGTCAGCTTGAGGGCTACTAAGCTTAGCCGTTATAGTGCCCTAAAGCACGCTGAATGTAGTTGGCATGTACCCTCCTCTCCTCCAATTGCCGAGATTGTTCAGACGAGAATGGGTTGGAAAGGAGATTATACTTATATCTTATACCTACCTTACTTTACACCTATTTTCCTTATCTCTGAAGAAGTTTTTGATCGCCTTAAACATTGGGATGGGGAGCTCCCTTCAGCCTCTAGAGTGGATTGGCTATAACCAAGGACGGTTTGTGGATAGCCATGCAGCTGGCTTACGTATCATACAGGAATGGAAAGCTTACCCGGGCAGATTTGAACGACTTGCGGAGGAGAGTGGAACTATCATTGTATACACCAGGAAGCCATTGACGACACGCCTCGAGTATGAGCTCTATGACCACATTGATAAGACGAGTTTCTACGCCGGCTATGAACATGATCTCTGCTGGAACGAAGTCTGTGTGCAGGAAGACTGTGGATTGTTCGTTCGATCCTTCTTCAAGCCTCAAGAGATCGCGAACGGGTATCTACGCGGTGTCGTTCCAGAAGGCCCATCAGACATCGGGTCCCTCCATCCACGCTGGAGGTATCTTCTCCACGACAATGGGCACAGGCAATGGAGAAACAAACTTTGTGATAAAGTTACCACTTTTGGCCGCAAGCATATCAATCGGCAGAGGTAGGGTGATTCCAGTGTGTGTGTAATGGAAAACTGATATGTGAATAGCGGCACAGAGTTAATGCAGCAGCAGATGGACACAGCTCTTGTCATGTTACTGGCCACATCATGGATAACCGGGAATACCACAAGATACAACCCGGAATATAAAACATTGCTAAAGGAGATGGGATTTGGTGATTGCCAGCGCAGTGTGCTTGGCTGTCTTTGGACTACCAACGAAGAAGGGCAGATGCTACTTTGTCTATTCGCAGTTCTGGCAATCTACGATATCGAGAAGCCAACCCATAAGAAGCTCGCCAGGCCAGGGATCTCCATTTCCATGTTCCTTATATCCGGTCAGATCGAAGTTTCAGACTATGTACCACAACAAATTCTGAGATCGTTCTTGAGAACCTGGAGCGTTCGACCCTGCCGGCCGGATCAGCGATGGTTTGGCACCTTTGTACAACGATCTACGCCGCTTGATACGCCATACGACTGTGATGCAGCGAATAGTTACTGGACCTCTCGATTACACTACTTCGAGACTCATGAAGATGCTACGCGACAATTGGCTACAAGGAGGATGAATACGCCAGCAAGTTATACTTTGCATTTCGGCAAGAACAGACTCTCGAATCGTGCTATTGCATTTGGTCATATGAGAGAACAGCAAGCATACACGCGATGGTATATGCTATCGCGCGACGGAGTTTGAAATAGAATCGCTGGTTTCCAGGCGCAATTATACCTGTTTGCAATTTTCGCTTAGCATTGGATGAAGATCTGAATCGAAATGCTCGTATATCCAATTGCCTGCACTCGCTTCGTTTGAATTGTCTGAATTTACCCTTTCTCCCACTCTAACCTACGAGTGGTGCGTCGGATAAGCCTTGCGCAGACCCAACCTAATGCTTCAATCGTGACCAACAGGCTCGGACTGCTATCATTCGTCGCTACCTATAACACGCTAGCTCCTTGGCTTCTTCGACGCTCGCTGGACGGACTGTGTGAAGGAAGTGGTCGGTGTGATTTCTTGAAGGCTTCCCTGGCTGTCATCCTCGCCAAGTGTGTCTTCGACATTTGTTTGCTGTGAAGGAGAACTGTCAAGGTTGATGTCGGTGGGCAAGCCATCGATACCCGAACAAATCCTTTTATACTGGAGGGGCATCCATTCATCGTAGACGTTCTTGGTGAACTTGTAGGCTGTCCACTTCTCCTCGCCATCAGTGAAATCGAATTTACGAATAGGTTGACGATAGAACGTAGTCTTTTCCTCCTCGATTACAGGGTAATGGCCGTAGATTCTCACGGAGGTATGATCGTGCGAGATAGAGAAGGCAAGAATCTCCCGGTTGAGCTCTTCCTCGCGACCTACTGCTCTGTAAAGTTGCACGACTCCTTTCACGGCAACCGTCATACTATGAGCATTTTGCCGGTCGGCAACCTCGAGAGCCGCAGCGCCGCACTTGACTTCGCAGGTAAGAAAGGGAAAGTACATGCGCGTCGTAGCCATGAAATAGGTTTGGACCTTTGCGCCAAGTTCGCCAATGAACGGTTCAAGCTTCTCGAGCTGGCCTTCAGTAAACGCAGAACGCCCGAACCCCACCGAGTAATCGGGCTGTGGGCGAGTACCATGGATAGGGAGCGCGCTATTCCAGCCTTCGTTGACGCTTTCATATAGAATTTTGAGATGCGTAGCACCGTATCTTGCGAGCGTCTGGGCGGAAGGGACAATCAGCAAGCCGATATCCCGAATGACCATCGCTTCGTTTCTGGTCCGAAGATTGTGTTGGGTCTCTTCGAAAAGGTCGTCGCGGAACAAGGTATCTTGAGGGACAGCTTGCTCCGGTCGGAGCAAGCTGTGGCATAGGGTTTTGCTGCCACTTGTAATATCCAAGTGGGATTTGCGCATGTAGCTACCCTGTTTCTCCAACGCGTCTTCATATTCCGGGTCCTTATATTGGGCGCTTTTGGCTTCCCGAGGGAGTTGATCGCTGGCTGTCTGAAGGCTGCATTGCGAACTCTTGCGGCGAAGGGAAGATGAGGACCTTTTCCTCGCAAACAGATGACGCAAATGGTGAAAGCCGTGCATTTGCCTGCCCCTTTCGAGATCTTTGTCTTGTTCGAAGTACTTCTCAGGCCACCTCCTAGTCCGAACCCAATGCTCGAGCGGGTTAAGGTTGTATACCTTAGGACTCTTGATTTCTTCCGTACGTTCCTCTTCAGCTTGCCAGCTCGAGGGTTCGTTTCGCGCACGCTTCGAAGCAGGCTGGATGGAAGGGGAAGAGCTTCCAGCTTCCTGTCTCTCTTGCTCTCGCTTTCGTTTTCGAGGTACTTTACTGCTGTCGTTGGTGGTATTTGGTGAACGGAAAGGCGGTGCCCACCCCTCCTTATTACGAATGATGGATGTGGACTGCTTGTGGGACTGCCGTGGACTTTTGCGCGGAGCTTGTTGTTTCTTGATGCCTTGAGGGTACTTCCCTAAAAAATTATGAGCTTAAATATAAAGTGCAAACTTCGAAGACCAACCCGCACTTTGTGACTTCGTGATCAATGTCATTGCTATTGCTACGTCGAGTTGGCAAACCTTTATGTAGCCGCTGGCAGTTACAAAAATACTTGCAGTGTAGATTGATAGCTCAGAAGTACGGCGCCAAAAGTCTTGGCAGGATGCACCCGAGTTTATACAGTAGGTACAGCGCCGAACTAATTTCTAGCGTCTCTAGAAATTTGCTCAAACCTCCACAAAATGGCCCCAACGGTCGCCCTCCAGCTTCTGAGCGAACCAAGTCGAGAATCTGAAGCTCATCTCCTCGAGATCTGCCAACTTTCCGCGCCAAAATTCTTTGATGAGGGATCGGTGGTACCCGGATTCAATCATGGCAGTCGCTTGTCCATTTTCAATCCGTTTCAAGTTGACGGTATCCTATGATGGTAAGCGGTTAAATCGGATTGGATTGAGATTGACCTACATCAACAGAAATCGTTGTGGTGACTGTGATTCGACCACTGGCCAGCTTCTTTCGGCGGTACCGACACACGGGGCACGCTGCACGCATAGTGAAAAGAAGCAGTGGTTGCCAGTCTTCATATGGAGATGCAACCCTTCACATATGTACCACAGATCCTCGGCTCGATGTGATAGATGCATAAGCAATCACATTGCTAGCCGACTCTCAGGCCGTGTTTGTCCCTGGACCTTTCAACTAGCGTGTGTGCCTGATCTCAGAAGTCACCTCGTTCTTCCCTGTCCTGCCTTTTCTGCTAAGTGGAAAAAGGGATGCAGCAGGATGGACTCTTTCGACTTCCGCCAAATCTAGTTCTGGAGTGCTGTGAGAATCCGCGGAAGCACTACTGCTTCGTTCGTCACATTCTGCATATATCCACCGATAGCACCAATTTTCTCTTAAAGAGATTGGTGCCTTAGCTTACTGCTGTACCACACATTTCTCAGCAGATCAAAATTAGTCTATTATTACTCGCAAGGTTCCCGTGAGATAACCAAGTCACGCGTGACAGGCGGTTTGGGTGAACGCTGCAAGTCATTATGTGCGACTATGAATCGATTGACTATGAGTGCAACCATCGGAGATTCATAGTTGTTAATTGGTGTGAAACGTACAGAGATACGCAGACCAGATGCCCCCCTAAGGTGATACGGCGATGCCACCACGGCCGTGTCTGCGGTCTGTTGAACCCATATCACCAGATGGACATTCGGGCTGACCGAATGGACAGGCAGCTGTGCAGCGGACTCGGAGACAGATGCTACATTCAAAAGGCGTAACGAATATCTCGAAAGGACCATGCAGCGAAAACGCTTCCACCGATAACACTGAGAATTGACTCGCGTGTCACTCACTTTTGTACATCGGTACCTTCAGGCCCAGGCAATCGAAGAAATCCCATCCTCCACGGCAAAATTCTTATCAGTCTCAGCAGCTGCGACCAATGGTTTCTGCAGCGGGAAAAAGACATGATAACATGATCTTCAACACCCATAAGAAGATTCCTCCGCCGCTGGATATAAATTGGGTGTATTCACGGAGGGCTCAGCACTTCTGACGACATCTTAACAAAGTCTACTCATTCCTCCAATCTATTGTCCTTGCTCTCAAAACATACCCGGAAGACGATTGATCACACTGGTAAAGCAAACCGCGCTATCCTACGTCTCTGAATACTACTATACTGATACGAATACCAGAAAGCTATGTGCAAAGCGCTTATCCCGCGGATTCGCTTCGTGTGCGGCCACGAACTTGCGGACGCTCCACCCTCCGTCATTCCTTTTAACGGTTGTGGCGGATGCGGAATCACTCAGAAGACGGAGCATTTGGGGCATACCACAAAACGAGAGCCTTGTGAAGATTGCATCGCCAATCAGGCTTGGATTCAGAATGCACAAGGCAAGTGGGCGAAAGCGTAGGATGTTTTGCCGAATGAATGATGTATCTATCACCAGCTATGGCCATTAACTTAAGTATGTCGGGTTTAAGGCCCGCTATCATAATTCCGAGCCGCTTTGCGACGTCCAAAGACGCTGGTGGATGATTTCGTCACCCATCCTTGACCATCGTATTGCGATCATGATGCTCCTGTCCTTTGGAAACCTTGGTTGGGTTTACAAAGTCAATGATCGAATTGCGGTCAAAATACCACGAAGTAAGAATGACGAGAGATTTCTGAATGAAATCAGAGCATTTGGTGTTTTCACACACCACATACCGTGCCCGAATATTGTTCAAACATTTCTTTGTGTGCCCCAAGCTATTTTCCTTCCCTTCTTTACTGGCGGAACTCTAGAACAACGGATAACAAGCTCCCAAATCCGAAATGGTCATCGAGTCGTCGGTGTCCTGAAGTTGGAACCGGTTACACTTACGAAGCGATGGGCAACGGAGATATCAACAGCAGTGGCATGGCTAGAGTCCATTGGATATGTACATGGCGATATGGCACCACAGAATCTTGTCCTCGACGAATATGATCACTTGAAACTTATCGACTTCGAGGATCTGGCGAAAATCGGGACGGAGTCGAAAGGATCTCATCCACCATGGGCTCGACTACAAGGCCCGGAGGCTGGCAACGAAGAGGGAACTTTTGGACAGTATGGTCCCCGTACAGAACAGTTCGCGGTCGGTTCATTGATCTACCTGATCACACGAGGCTTTGAACCATACGAGGATCAGGATCTTGGATCAGAGCATGGTCCTACCGTTGTAAACCTTTTGCAAGCCATGGAATATCCGGAGCTAAGCGCAAATGCCTTGGACAATTTGATTGAACGTTGTTGGGAAGGAGCTTTTGCTTCTTTGAAAGATTTAGCCGACGCTTCTACGCTATCTCTGAAGGCTCAGAATACTGCAGCGGCCTTTGGATCAGATTATTGTCTGGCTTGCCGAGAGGAATGTGAAAGTGTTGTTGCTCACGGTCTCATCCAATCACAAGGAGGTATAGACTTTGGCCGATAGATTAAAAATCAATGTCAAAGTATCCACTATTGTTCGCCTTCGGACGTGGGGATAGGAATAGTAGCCAGTGGCCTCGAAATAACGAATAGATTAGCAGAGATAGCATATCAAATTTCCCGAACAACGAAAGGAAATGTGAAGCTGGGCAAAGCCCATCTCTAGCTCAAATGTCAGTCCCTACTAGTGACTATTGGATGCGTCCAAGTGATGCGTCCAAGTGATGCGTCCAAGTGATGCGTCCAAGTGATGCGTCCAAGTGATGCGTCCAAGTGATGCGCCCAAGTGATGCGCCCAAGTGATGTCCCGAAGCGATGTCCCCAAGTGATGTCCCCGAGATGTCCCGAACTGATGTGCCCAAGTCTATGCGTTTCACGCCTTTCCCTGTTCGATAGGTTGCTGATCCACTAGCTAGCCACCAAAATTGCTTCAAGAAGTCATGGTAGCTTTCTCAGCTATATACCGCGAGATGCTCAGCCGTCTTATATATCTTGACGGACTGCATATGTTTTGATGATGTATTTGGCAGGTTGAAAGTACCTCATTATATACCATAAATATGGTTGCCGTCTCTGGGATCAGTGAATCACTCCCGGATCCGCGCGGAGAATCACCTCCTAACTCCCCCGACCAAGATTGGTCTATGCTTTCCGTGTGGTCATTACCGGAAGATTTCGATATAGAACGATACCTTTCGAGATTGACGATCCCGAGGGGTATCATTTATTCGGCGGAACACAATGAATCTGAACCTTCTCAGGTGGATATCGTTGTTGCTACATCATGTCGCAGCTTGATGTGCATGGGAGAGCTACAAAGAGCACATCTGTACTGGGATATTGAAGTAATGTATTCATACCTCCACCAACATACCTGCTAATGGTGTCTAGCGTTCAGACACTTGCGTCCTCCAGGAGTTCACGGAAAACCTCTTACACTTTTGCCTGGGATGTTGCGATAGTTACGATACCCCTTCCGTCCTCGAAATCCTCAAATGGGATCGTGAAGACTGGCTCCGGCCGTTCTATAAAGACATCCCCTCCAAGATGATGAAAGAATCGGAGGAGCAAACAATTTCATTGTTTCGGAGCTTTCTTGAACTTTCCGGTGGTAGGGTGGCACGTTCACAGCACAAATTCGGCATGGAATATACAACAGCACAGAACGCATATTTATGCACCAGTTTCCTAGGTGTTTTGTGCTCACGTCAATTCGGACATTTCATTCCGGAAGAGATGCGAGGCGCGCTGTCTCAGTCGAAGCTTTTCGAGGGACGACCATCGCCAGACACAGAGAAGATAATCAGACGGAGCCTCGATATAATGACAAATGTGCCAATCGGGTTTCCGGACAACTATATGGTACGGTATCATCGAACCTGACATCGGCGCATACTGATTATGGCCTAGCAACTCCCGTCACAGCTACTGTTTGGTCTCGGCGTCGAACAAATCACCAGGATTCGTTTCCATTGGTGAATCGCTGTCCTACGTATATTGATGATACGGTCCTAACAGAATATAGTGAGCACATATACTGCAAACTTCCGAGCCTCCGGCGGGATGAGAACAATATCCTTATACTTCTTGTTCGGAGCTCCTCATATACTCCTCTAGGGCTCGAAGTGCTGAGGGATTGGATCAACTCGGAGGAAAGCGTAAATCTCTACCAGCGACTGATTCAAAACCTCTGGCTTAAACAAACTCCAGAGCAGATGGGGCTGACCCTAACTGCTTTGTTGTGTCGTGAACGAATGATCACTGGAAATCCGGACCCAACCGTAAGGCCTGTTAAGGGTAGCTACCTGGCAGACTTCAATACTATCTTGAACGGTCAAGACGTCACAAACAGGCAGAGGGTCTTTACCCAGATGGTTTCGTCCCTTTCCCGGATGCTGTGGGCACTCCAAGTCAAGGTAGAGGCAGTGCAACTTCTTCAGGAGGTCCTTGGCATCGTATTACTGGAACCGCTATCTGGGGTTGCAGACCAATACTGCGTTGAGAGGGTTCATGAACATGACCATGAAACGTCTTTTAAGAAAGCCAAAGAAGGGTTTTGGAGAAGCGTAGGCGCAATGTTTTGTGAGGCACCAGGATTGGCGCTTATTCCCGCCCAAATTGTGGTGGTTACTACAATGACCTGAGGGGCGAGAGGGGGGCTTAGATGAGATGAGTACAGATCATCACGCTAGAAGACAAAAATGGGTTCGCATTATTTAAGGGCTTGGCAATAGATTTCTTTTGTTGATTGTAACACTCGAGATACTTGGCAACAGTACGCAGCATAGCCTTGTGACCAGGTCTTCATAGTATGATAAGCATCTCATATCATACGCCGACTAAACCTAATTGTCCCTGTTTCGGTAGCCTCGCGGGCCTTCCTGACAAAGAACTTGATGAGATCGCTTTCCAACTCCGCAGCGCGACAGCTGCTATATCGGCTGAGCTTTCGAAGCGGCACGGTACGAAGGATGCAAAGTTTGAGGAATGCTGCGATGACCTGTTGCAAAATGCCAACAAAATAAAGAGCGAAGGGTCAACCAGTGATCAAAAGGGCAGTATACATGGATTCGTTGCGTACATGACAGACCCAAGTCTCGTTCACCGGGAGATTAATAGGGGAAGACAATTTCTGTGGCTTATATCGAGTACCACAGGTTGGTCTTATGCAATTTTAGTGTTCTGTGTTCTGGGCAGACACAAGATCCACAGACTATGTGAAGTGGAGCGTGTGAGACTTGCCGAGTACGTTGCCCAAAATCGTGACCTACTATACTGCCCTACGCTCGACGACAGTGAGGCTTGCCACAGGCTTGACCGAATAGAGAAGCCTTCGTTTACAGGATCCAGAAAGCGGAAGCGCAATCATAGTGAAAAGGGTGACGCTAATTCGACTCTAACAATCGCTGCTCCTGGAAACCATATAAAAGGGCGCGGCTTGGACTTTGTGGGTCAAGAAATGGTGCCTGTAAAACGCGCAATGGTCCTCAACGATATACCAAATGATCCAGTTCAGCCTTCTGAACGAGATCCAAGCCCTGACTCCTCATCGCTATCAAGTCCTCTATCTTCCAAGCACGAGCATGGGTGGGTGGTTAATGACTTCTGCCCTTTGAGGTTGGAAACCAGCTATAATCGGGAACGACGTGAAGTCTCCTCTTTCCTACGTGTGGTGTCTTCTCTGGGCGGTTCCAACGTATGTGCTCGCATACTTAATCACGGCCTCAGCCCACAGAGACGATGGAGTTATAACGGCAACGTGCATTGTGCGACCATGCATGACGCCGGCTTCGATGACCAGGTCACTCGACTTTTCTCAAACAAGACCAGGCTCGAGCAAGTGGTCGAGGATTGCATTCAGCTTGATCTAATCGTCGTGCATGGAAAGCTAGATAGCTCGCTTACATATTCGCTGAGCGATCAAGCACGAAATTGCATATCCAAATTATTCGGGGAAAACGAGTTGAGCATGCTCGGACTGATGTTCACAGCCCACCTCTACCCCCGTGATCCAACATTGGAGCCTTCGTAAGTTGAAAGGTCGTGTTTGGATTCCGCCACTGACTGTAACCTTAGGTTTCGGGACCTCGGAAACCTCTTATTGCCTAATATGGAGCGTACCTGGCAGTACCTTCAAAAAGAACCTTCCCTACCAGCCTCTATTCGGGAGAACCTGGTAGAGGCATGCTTGGCAGTCTGTAAACTGGGTGCTGCGTCCCGCACAAATGAAGCAATCTCAGTATTGACTAAAATTGATCTTACTGGTCTACCAGAACACCTGCGGATGGCAATTGTACATCGGCAAAGCATCTCATTACGATTCCAAGGTGACCATGATCGTTCTGAAGTTGTGATACAGGAGCTTCTGCAGCAGATCGATATCGACTCCATGGATATCAGATCACACTGTGCCTATGGGCGTTTGCTACTTTCTCAGACTGAAAATGCAATTTTGCGAAAACACTTCACCGAAGCAGCTTTACTTCTAGGAAGCTGGGAGGCGAAAAGTTCCGTTATCTCTCCATTGGAGTTTCAAGTGATTCGGATGAAGAATACAGTCTTCGGTAGGGTCTCACGATACGAAGGCAAATTCGAACACGCACAGTACTGCCTCGAGAGATGTCTGCAGACGATCCCCAATGACGCAAGTCGCTTTCATGTGATGTACCACCTGGCGGATGTATACTGCGAATCAAGGGTGCCCAACAATGCTGAGAGCTTGGTACTTCCGGAATTTAACGTCCTAAGAGCCAGCGGCAGGAAATATTCAAAAGCGTTCCGACGTCTGGCCATGCCATTAGCGGAGGCTTATATTGAGCAAAGAAAACTTGGAGCAGCTTTGAATGTCCTTTGGGAACTTCTCGAAATTTTTGATGGGATGGATGGCTACGATGTGCCCGATCAGTTAGGTCACGTTCGCGTACTGATTGGTCTAGCACGTGTACGCTGGTACGAATCTCGATATTCCGAAACCCGTCAGATGTTAGAGCGTGCTCTTATTCTGACTACGAAACACCGAACATTCTCAGAGGGCAACTTTCATATTGGTATTATTCATTTATTCCTTGCAGCTGTACATTCTAGGACTCACCAATACTCGAAATCCACAGAGTCTCTGGCGTTAGCTACTAATATTTTTAACCAGCAGGTGCCTCGGTACTTTATGCCTGGAATGGGTTCATATTTTTTGAAGGAACTTGGGGAAATTGTGCACCATGAAACACTGGGGTCGGCCTTGTGAATGTCTGAAGACCATTAAATGTATTAAAAGATCTGTCTCAAGACATTAATGTCTTAAGCCTGGTGTATAAGGACGTCAGATGTATTTATAGATATGTCTTGGGACTATCGCTATGCTAAGACATCGAGTCTCTGACTGCAATTGTCTGAGGACATATCCATAGGCGCTTCTAATAAACAGAGCGCTCCGCTGATCAGATGAAGACTTCCCGTTACCAGTGTTTGCATACCAACGTTCGCACCGATGGTCTTGGCCCGATGTAAGGCTCCCTCGATGGTACGCTCGCAGGACACCGTGGCCTGAGGGTCAAGAGTCTTCCAAAAGCAAGCATAATGCTCTTGCACCTCTGGCGAGAACCGGTTCTTCAGGTTTCTGTCTACAACACTCAGTTAATGTTACCTTTGTCAACAAATGCATATACCGATCTTAGTCCTGCCATCTCGCCTTTCATCATATGTACTCAGAATCACGTGCTGTATTTGCAACTTGTTGTCTTGTAAACAGTCTGCAATACAACGGAGAAGTACCGTGCCATCTCGTTCCGAAAAATGGCTAAATATGAGAATACGTGGAGGGGGTTCATTGTTACTAGGAAAAGGTTAGGAATTGTTCCCATTCTTGATCTGTCGATATACTTTTGAACCAGCTCAGCGAACCACTGCACCGCGTATCGCATGCTCAACTCATTATTTGCACCATCAAGAAACCACTGACAATTGTGATCATTAATTTGTTGGTACCGTCCTGGCCAGAAGAAATGATCTACACCACGAGTAAGAGTATCTATGTTAACGTGCGCCTGAGGTGCCTTTATCGAGAGCCAGGCGCGGACTACCGCGACTGCCAAAGAGCAATTTGTCCTTTGAAGTTTTGGCTTTAAGGCTTCCTTTACAGGAAGGGCAGGATCGATTCCAATGAAATCTACTACAACGTCTTTTTCCACTGCTCGCTGCTGGAGTACCGCGGTGACTGCACTTTCTTGAAGTGTCGAAAAGGCTCGACTCCCGAATTTCAAAATTCCTGCCTTATGCCAGGCAATATCTTCAATCGTTGGGCCAAGGAGTTTCACGTGATCCATTGCGATTGAGGTGATAGCGGTAACAATCGGCGCCTTGATAACATTCGTTGCATCAAATTCCCCGCCGGAGTGGGTCTCGTAAACGGCTACGTCTACCTTCTCCATAGCAAAGACGTGGAACGAGAGAAGAGCCAAGAGCTGGAGGTATCGAGGGATATCCAGAGTGGGTGTAGAGTAGTGGGGTAACTTGTCCCAAACTTCGAAAAATCGGATCGTAAAAAGCTTTTTCGATATCGGCACGCCATTGATACGAATCCTCTCACGGATATCCTTCATATGTGGTGAACTGTAGTGTCCAATTTTCCGAGGGTACCCAGTAGCTGCTCCGTGTACTTCAAGGAAAGATGTAACAAATGCACAAGTGCTACCCTTTCCTTTTGTCCCTGCTATATGTATAATATTGAGGCCATTCAAAGCTTCGATCTAACAGATATTGGTCCATTAATTCCTTAAGACCTACGGAGTGGAAGCTTGTACCGAGTAACCAAGAATACTCAGCCATTCTACCATATCGTCAGAGCCACGCATGCCGTTCAGATTGGCCTTGGCTTTTGCTTTCCTGCTATTGAGGCAGCATATGGCGTCCTATATTGGGTCAACATTGGAATATATATCTGTAAGCTTGCTGACCTCGTAGGTTCTCTCCATGTTGTTGTCGGTCGTTGTCGACCAGAGATCTCAGTCCCTCAGACGTTATTATTACTGTGTGGCGCAGCCACTGGCAGAGAGAAGAATTTTGTCAGCCACATCTTGGCAATTCTATTTGAAATCTGATGCTATGCTTTACTACCAATACTGCTTTACATCTAGTCAGCCCCGTTCCGTCTCACGCCTGTACTATTTGATGCGCTTTACTCGGCCTTTCCTTATGTATCCTCCGGCTCTGTCTCATGCCCAGAAACCCCTGCTTCTCACGTTTCACTCCGCCCTTCCTTCCTTACGTGTCCTCCGGCTGCTTTGTCTCATGCCACTATTCCCCTTCTCTTGCCGTTCAATCGGCCATCACTTGCAAGTCCTCCGGCTCTGCCTCATGCCCACTATCCCCCTTTCCCTGCGTCTCAATCGGCCCTCTCTTGCGAGTCCTCCGGCTCTGTCTCATGCCCACTATTCCCCTTCTCTTGCGCTTCTTCTGACACAGTCCTTTTATAACAGCAGACGGTATAAGCCCTGAAAGATCGTCTGCCGAAATTGTTGCGCGTAGACTCAGCTCGCACATGCCGTCTGCCACCGGCTTGGCGTTTAAGAGCTGGCATAGAGTACCTCCAAGTGTAAAGGTCTCGGGTTGGAGGCGAGGCCTGCCTCGGCATCGCGAGGACAACCCTGTGGCTTTTGCGGACACGCTCGTCGCAAGAGCTCCTGACTGAGCTGGGCAATCGCGATCGCGATAAAGGGGACTGTTGCAGGTCGAAGGATTCGACATGGCATTTTCCCCGTCAGTCTCTTGTATTGTAGGGAATTCGCGCCCGCTCTTTTGCCCTCCGCTGAAGCATGAAGTGGTATCGACCATAGCTTTCATGTTACCGGCTTCACGCTGACTGAGGCAGGATATAGAGGATGATGGGGTTCTGGTTAATAATTGAATGTGGTTTTCTGGTTCTCTTTCTGCCCCTAGCAAGCTATCGATGGAGGACGACCGACTTGTTGATGATTGATCGCTGGACCCCATGTCAGAAAGGAGAATTGGGTTTCCCGCTTCTCTTCCTGCCCGTGGCAAGCTACCGATAGAGGACGATCGGCTTGTTGATGATTGATTGATAGACTCTTCATCAGAAAGGAGAATTGGGTTTCTTGCTTCACTTCCTGCCCTCGGCAAGCTATCAATGGAGTACGACCGACTTCTTGTTGGTGATTGATCGATAGATTCTTCATTAGAAAGAAGGATCGGGTTTCTTGCTTCACTTCCTGGCTTTAGAAAGAGAATTGAATTCTTGGCTTCTCGTATCCAAAACGGTTCAGGTGGTCTGTTGAAACGCGACTTGGGATTGCTTAGGGAGATAGGAATATTGTTGTCGGAACTCTGAATGCTGGTCTGCGTTGACATCTTGTGTTGCCGAGTGCAGGAAGATGGCCAGAGAGTGCAGGAGGATGGCATTGCAAGGCCCTTCCTCTTTATACCTACTCCCGGTCCCCATCCATGCATCCGATGTCCCAGGTCTTACTAGATAAAGTATCATCTCCGTTTGAGGGGTAGTACCGACAATTTGTGATTGGTTAAAGCCCATAACAGAAGTAAGGGGCTAATAAGGAATACTGTTCAAAATGGAAAGGATAAGGGCGAGACTGAAAGCAGCGTGAAAAGAATAACAAGCCTTTATGTATATAGCCAAAGCAGCCAGGGGTACTAGGCCCTATCTGGCCTAAGCCAATGGGATCAGAAGCAGCTGCGAGAGCGCCTACAGATAATTTATAGATTAAAACGGATTAAACGTAATTTTAAGTTTCCCCGTATTAAGGTTTTTTAAGCTTATACTTAATTTAACGGTTAATCAATAACGTTTTAAGGTTAAATCTAATAATTTATAGATTAATAACGTTTAAAGGTTTAATTAAACTTTAATAAAAATTAGTAATATTTTTACAATTATATATATTAATATAACGGCGGCGCCCTTAAAAGCGGTATTATAAGGCCCTATTTAAGGTTTTATAAGTATAGTTATAGTATAAAAATCCATTAATTTAACTGTTCCGTAAGAATTAAATAATTACGTGGATATCTTTTTTAATAAGATAGTTAATACCTTACCTAAGTTAAAAAGGGTAATTATATAATCGACTTAAATAAAAAAAGCCGCCTTATAAACTTTTATATAACCTATCCAAGATTAAATTAACGGAGCTCCGGTAATATCTTAATAATATTTTAACTTAAGGTTAAATTTATTACTTAACGTTCCCTATAAATGCCCTTATCCTTTTCATTTTAAAAAAGGATAATAGCCTTTATTTCTATATAGATTACCGGGGTTTAAATACGGTTACGGTTAAAAATTAATACTTATTACCCTTAATCATTAAGACTTTTAATTAGTTAAATAGCTTTTTACGGTTTATTAAGTTAGACCTTAAGGATATTTATTACCGGCTTTAAATTAAGTAAAGTAATAAATAGAAAATAATATTCCGTACGCGTTGTAGTTATTTTGAGTATTAAATTATATTATTTAAATTAATTAATACTTTAGCGACTTTTTAAGCCTATATTAATCGCGTTTTTACCGGCCTTATCAACGTAATCTATATAGTCTATTTTGATAATATCCTTATCTTTAATAAAAAACCGGCGGATCATTAACGTTGAATTAAATAAGTCCTTAATTAACTACGTTAATTCCAGCTCTATACCAGCCTGAAGAAATATTAATTCAATATTACTTAAGTCGAGTTCCTAGGATTCGTGGTCTCTACAGAGGGGATACAAATGGACCAGGAACGTGTTAAGGCAATCAAGGAACGAAAAATCAGTCCCAATACAGCGGCTTATCAGAGATTTGCAGGCCAACGATAAGTTTGCCTGCGAAATCAAGGAAGCCGCCGTTAAGCCGGCTAAAGATCGTTCGCGACTCAGCGAGACTTAAAGTATTAACTTAACCGGCCTCGTTAGGCACAATAACCGGCTATATATCCCTAAAGACGGAGTAGTTTAAAAGGAACTAATTAATAAATATTACGATAATAAGTTAATAGGTTACTTTAACGCTAATAAAACTTATAAGCTATTAGCCCGGAAATATTATTAGGACGGTTCAAAAGTCCAGGTAACGGACTACGTTAACTATAATATATATTAAAGGGTTAAGGTACCCCGCCATCGTCCCTACGGCGAATTAACTTAACTCCCTCCTCCGGTGTACCCTTGGAAGGGGTTAATTATGGACTTTATTATTAATTTGACCTTTAATAAACGTAAAAAATAAGTTTACGATTCAATCTCAATAATTATAAACCGTTATATAAAGATATATCGTTATTTACTCCTAATAAAGAATATAAACGTTATTACGTTAACAGAATTATTATTTAAGGAGGTTTTCCTTAGGTATAGCGTATTAAATAAAATCGTTACCGATAAAAACTCCGTTTTTATAAGTAATTATTAAAGTTTAATATATTATTATTTAAAGATAATAAGTAAACTTAATATTACGTTTTACCCTTAAATTAATAAATAAACGGAACGTTAAAATTAAGGAATAAAATAATATTTAAGAATATTTATTAACTTAAAGTAAATAAATTAAATAAATTTATTACTTACAATTAAGTATTTATATATAAATATATATTATTTAAGTTTAAAATATAACCCTTTTTATATTATTTATAAATATAATCTTAAAATTTACTTTAAGTTTAAGGATAAACTTATTAAGGACGAGGTACCTATAATAAAAGAAAAAGTTAAAATTTTAAATAATATTTATAAGAAGTTAACGGAACGGTAACGCCGTATATTAAAATTAATTAAATAAACCTATAATAAAAAATGTTAATTAAAACTATATAATATTAATAATTTAATAATATTAAATATTAAGAACCTTAAACTTAAATGACTAAGTAAAAATCTTATACCTTAATTTATTAAATCCTTTAAAATTAATAATAAAATTAAATAACAAACGTACCGTTTTTTCCTTTTTATAAATTATTATATTTATTTTACGATTTAAATTTTTTTCTTAAGTTATACTATATCCGAGTTAATAATAAAATAACGGAAATAATAATATATCCCCCAAAACTTATTAATAATAAAGAAGAATAACAAATTAAAGAAATTACGGACTATATTAAGAACTCCCGGGGTATTTAATATAAAGTTAAGTAATTTAATTAAAACTTTAAATATAATTAATAAATTTTAACGGGTAACTTAAATAATATATAAAAACTATAAAAGTAATATAACGGAATAACATAAAAGAAAAGGAAATAAATATAAAATTAACGTTATGATAATTAAAAACTTTATATTATAATTAATAATTATATATAATAATTAACATCATAAGTTACTTTATTAAGGCGCTTTCCTTTTACGTAAGTTATTAGGGATTTATTATAATTTTATTTAATAAGATACGATATACTTAGTATAATTAACGTTATAATAATATTTATTAATTTATTATAATTATAATAATTAATCTATAAATATAATAATATAATTAATATAAAAGCGTAAAAATAAATTATAAGCGTTTAAAAATATTCATTAATAAATTAATATTAAGTTAAAGTAAAATAAAATTAAAATATTAATAATTAAGGATTGATTAAAATATTATTATTGTTAGAGTGCAAGCCCCTCTGGGGTGGTTGGAAGGCAAAGGGTGTATTGCGTATAATTAAAGATATTAAAGTACAGAAAGTGAAGGAGTGAAGGGGCCGAAGGCCCTAATATACCCAGTCGGTAATACTCCTTATACCGGGCTAACCCCGGGCTTGGGCCGAGGTAGGCCCGGTAGGGCCTATACCTTAGCTATTAATACCCTTAAACCTTAATATTACCCCCCCCCCTAAGAAAACCTCGCTTTTAAGCCTATAAGTACGCTGAAAAGGAAAAAATTTTAAACTTAAAATTACTTTTCTTATCCATTATTAATTAGCCGGGTAATTAATATAAGAATCATAGATTACTTAACTTACCCGTTATTAATTAACCGGATAAGTAACATAAGAGTCATAAATTACTTAACTTACCCGTTACTGGTTGGCCGGGTAAGTAATATAAATATACGGGGGTAGGATCGTAGCGGTAGCCCTTATAATAAGCCTTAAAACGTAATTTCGTCCGGGGGGTTCCGGGGCAAATATCGTTTTTTACGATTTACCTTTTTTTTAAAATATTTTTTTAACTTCCTTATTTTATATATTAAATTTATATTAATAAAAAGGCGTATAGTCTATATAGGTAAGTAATATTAATAATAATCGCTTTAATAACTTTAAGGAGTTATAAAGTTATTTTAAATAACTTTTAAGCTTAATAAGGACGTAATATACGGTTTATAATATTAAGTTTTATACCCGGAAAGGTTATTATTTACCTTAAATACTTAAAGTAACTTTTAAAAGCTACTTAAAGTATTACTATATTATTTAGATCTCCGGGCCGTAATCCGGGTTTATCCGGGTATTTTTTATAAAAAACTTTAATTAATTTTTAAATATAAAGGAATTCTTTAATATTAATATAATACCAGATATTATCCGGGGGTAAATTTATTTATTTAATTTTATATTATAGTTTCTATTTTTAACCAGTATACCAAAAATTAATAATTTCTTTAAGCTTTTACTTTTTAATACCTTTTTATTTACGATAACGGGTTTAAGGGGTAAATTAATTTATTTTAATAAAAACGGTTTCTTTTTAATTAAAATACGGGTTAAGTTATTTATATAAAAAATAAAATAAGCCCGGAAAATATTTAAAACGTTTAATTTATAAAAGGAATAATATTATTTAAGGATAATATAAGGATTTAAATATTTATAATTTAATTTTTTATTAAATTAATCGGTTATTAAATATTTAATATTTATATAAACCTTATTATTTATTTTAAACTTTATATCCTAGCGTTAATAATTAATTTACTTAAATATATTATTATAAACTTTATTTAAATTAAAATATATAGTATTTAAGATTTTTTATATAATTTTAATAATATTAATAACTTCCTTAATTTAAAGTCGTTTACGGGCGGTAATATATTTAATATTATTAAAATTAAATAACATCCTTAAATAAAAACCCTTATTAAGGTAAAAAAGTATTATTTTAATTAATCGATTTAGGTTATTATTATCCGTAAATTCCACTATAAATAATTACCGTACTTAATCGTTTTATAAGTAATTTACGTAAATTTAAAGTTTTTACTTTATTTCTTAATTTGTTTTTTTAATTTAATTATTATTTTTAATATAATAAAGAATTGAAATCTAAGGGTCAATTTTAAGTTAATATAATAAAGAATGTTATATTTTATTAATAAATTAAGGGCCGTAATTTAAAATAATATTATTTAAAAAACCGTAATACTTAAATACTTCCTTAATAAAGAATTAAACTATTTCTTTAATAAAGGTTTTTTCTTTTTTAACGTAATACGGGATATAATATTAACTTTTAAATAGTATATAAACTATAATAAGGATAACGTTTATACCCTTATATTTAAATAATCCGGTAATAAAGTTAATTAAAAAATTAATTTATTTTTATTCCGGGATTTTTAATTAATAAAGTAATTTTACGGGCTTTTATTACGGAGTTTTAGACCGAAAATAAATATCGTAATTTAAAATATAACGGTCGATATTATCTTATAAAGTAAATTAAAAGAAATATTAAGAAATAAGTTTAATTATACGATCTTAATTAAGATAATTATTAATTAATTTATTATAAATATATTTTAAGATCTCCGTAATAAACGGTATTAATACTTATAATTTATTTTTATTAATAAAAATATTAAACTGAACTTTAATACGGATTAAAGGTACGCCTTTAAAATTAAATAATTTATCCTCCGTAATTACTTTCTTAAACTCCGTTAAGCCTTTATTAATACGGTTAGCTTCACGGATTTATTTATAAAATCCGAATTCTTTAAGGATTAAATAACTTAATATTGGTACTTTTTCCCTTTTATTTAAGGTTAAGACCTTAAAGCGTTTAAAGGGTAAAACGGTTTAAAATTAATCTTTAACCTTATTATTATTATCGCCTTAAAATTAATATTTAAGTATTTAAGTAAAAGCGTTAACCTTATTATTTTATTTACCCGGGCGGTAAATAACCTTAAAATTAAACTTAAAAAAAATATTAAGGTATTTTATTTAACGTTTTATAAGCTTTTAACTTTTAATAAAATACTTTAAAGTTTAATTATTATTAAAAATATAGAAGGGCTTCTTAATTATTTTTAGTTTTAATTATTAATTCTTTAAGTACTTAATAATAATAAGGAACTCTTTATTATAAATATTATAATTATACTTAACCGGTAATATATTCTTAAAATAATAAATTATTAAATATAACTCCCCGGCCTTATTATATTAAAAAAGAATATTACCGGAAATATAATTTAAAGAATTAATTTTAAAAATCGTTTCTTTATCGGGATCGTAATAAATTAATATAAAGGCCGTAATAAGAGCCTCTTTAAGTATTATATAAGCTTTTAGTATTTTAAAGACTATATAAATAAAATTTCCTTTTTAATAAGTTTTAAAAAAAATTTATTATTTAAAAGAATTAAAAAATAAATCTTTAATAGAAATTATAGAAGTTAATAAATTTTTAAAGGGCTTTTAAGTTAACGGGGACCGGTTAATCCTTAATCTTACTTACTTTATCGGGGTCTATTTTTAATCCGTTAATAATAAGGATGAAGGTTAAGGATAAATATAAAAATATAATCGGTTAGAATGGCGACGAACAACGGGACCCCAGAGGTCAGAAACGAGGCACGCGTATATAGCTTAAGTAATAATAAGGATAATACCTTAAATACGATAAGCGGAAGCGGAATAATGGTAAAAATAAAAAGGAAGGAAAGGTAAATAATTTAAATTAATAAAAACGGTAATAAGTTATATAAATAACGCGATAAATACGAGATAAAAAGGCCTTAAATTAAATAAAAAGTTTATAATTAATAAGATATGCGTAAAAAGACGTATATAATACGTAAAAATATTATTATTAAGGGTAATAAATAAAAAACGGAGGGGATAAAGATGGTACGCGGGGATAAATAAAGGGTAAACGGAGGTATAAAAGATTTTATTAAGTATATATAAATTAAAAAAGAGTTAAAGGAAAATAAAGAAATATTAAGCGGATAAAAATAAATTATAAAAAGAAATAACCGTTAAATACGCGGGGGAAAAGTAATAAAAAAGGAAGTAATAAGGACGTTAAAAGGCCTTTTTATAATTATATAAAAAGATATTACGTTAAAGATTTAATTAATATTATAAATCGGGTTATAAAGAATAAAAGACTTTTACGTAAATACGGGAAAAGGTTTAAGGGAATTAAAAAGGTTACGCGGAGCTTAAAAAGTAATAATAAAAGTACCGGCGGATAAAAATAAAAAGAAATAGAAAGGATACGTATAAAGTAAAGGAATAACGGGGGAGGCTTTAAAAAAGGGAGCGGAAATAAGTTAAATAATAAAGGTTATAAGGGCGGTACCGGTATTAACGGTAAAAAAGGTAAAGGTAAAAAAGAAAATAACGGCGTTAAAGAAAATAAGGATAATAATTATATAATTATCGGGTAAAAAAGAAAAAAATATAATAATAAAAATAAACTTATTATAATTAATAAAAACATTTAAAGTAACGGAAAAGCCGTTAATAAAATAAATTATTACGGTATATAAATTATAAAGTAAGAATATTTTTTTTAATATAATTTTATTAAAAATAAGGAAAGGATTAAAGAAGTTAAAGGGGTAAATTAATAAAAAAGGGTATAAAACGGTAAAGGTATTAAAATAATCTTTTATTATCGTAATAAACGGGATATACTTAATAAAATTTACGGGGAAAAAGGGGAAATTACCTTAAAATAAATAAAGAAGGAGAATATAGTTTTCTACCTTAAATTAAAGATTATTAATTATAGTTTCCTTTTTATAATAAAAAGGTTAAACGCTTTTAATCGTATAAAGAGATATTTTACGGTTATTTTAAGTGTAACGTTAATAAAGATATATAATAATATTTTCAATAAAAAAATAATAAAGGGTAAATCTTTTAAATTAATAAAACCTTAAGATTAAACGGCGGATATTTATTAATACTTTAAATATTAAAAGTATAAATATATTATTATAAGGTACCTTAATAGTATAAAATATACGGTATATACCGAAAAGTATAATACGTATAAATACGTTAATTTAATAATAAAAAGCTTAATAAAAAATATGTTAAAATACGTAATATACGGTAATAATAGTTACTTAACGTAAAACTTATAATATACGGTAAAAATAAAGGAAACCTAACGTAAAAAGATTAAGATAATAATTAAGGTTTAACGTTATAATTTATATAAACTTAAATTAATAAAATAATTAAAAACGATCTTAAAACGTAAATAAAGCTTATTAAATAAAAAGGATAAAACGTAATAATTAATAACGTAAAAAAGAAGAAACTTATAATAATATTAATTTTTAAAGTTAATTACTTAATCGGGATTATTATTATAATAAAAAGATTAAAATAAATAATACTTAATTTTAAAAAGAAACCATTTATATAAATAAAAGTTAATAAAGAAAGCTTAATAAACGTTAATATTTAATATATTTACGCTTTTAAGGATAATATAATATAACGTACGTAAGGAAATAATTAAAGTTATAATATTGATATTTAGATTTAAAGAAATAAAAAATATTAATATTATAATAATATAAAAGCCGCCGTATAATCCGTATACTTATTCTTTAATTAACCCGGAAAATAGTTTTTATTTAACTTTTAAAAATAATAAAACGATATAGATATACTTCTTTATTAATAAAAAATTAAATATAAATAATTAAGACGTTACTTATTATAGAAGGAACCTATATATATTCCGGATTATATAAAAAAAGGTTATTAAAAGTAATTGAAATATTTATAATACGTATAATCCGTTATTAATTAATAAGAAAAAACCCTTTATAATTTTATTATTTAAGGATATTATAGCCGTATTTAATAAATACTTTTTAATAAAAGACTTTAAATCTTTATTACGTTTAATAAAATAAAGAAAATTATATAATTAATTATATTAAATTTAAGGAATTATTAATAATTATTATATAATTTAATTTTACGTTATTAACGTTAAAAAGGGCTATTATATAAAAAAGTTATAAATTTAAAACTATAATCGACTTAATATTTAACTTAGAAAATATTATTAACTTAATTATAATATATAAACCTTAAAAAGACTTAAAATATAATTTAAATTACGTCCCGATATAAATAATTTTAAATTAATCTATTAATATAATTCCGTTTTTACCATTTAAACGAATATAAAAGACGGTTAAGGAAGTTAAAATATTTATAAAAACGGTAAAAATAATATTTTAATTAACGGAACTCCCTTAACTTAATAATAAGGAATAAATTAACCGTTTTATAATACGGGTAATAAAGGCTTTAAATAAAGTAATTAATATAATAATCTTAATAATAAAGCCGTTTAAAAAAGTTAAAATTTATTAAAATAAAGAATATATAAAAACGATTATAAAAATAAAAACGTTTATAAAGTAAATTATTAAATATAAAAACCGGGAAATATTATAATAATTAAAAAAAGCTTAAAAAAAAAAAAAAGAGAATTATCCGGAAGATTAAATAAATATATTTCCGGGTTATAATATATAACTTAACGGTTTCCTTTTATAATATTTAAAAGTTAATAAAATATAATAAAAAATAAAATAAAAACTTAAACTTATTTTTAAGTTTTTACCTTTAAAAAGATTAAACGGTATAATAACGGATACCTTTAACGGTAAAATTAAGGCCTTTAAAGGGGCGTTCTTTCCCCGTTATTAAAAGTTAACTTAATAGATATTAATAATATTATATATTTTAAATTAATAATAATAAATAAAATAATAATTTAAAAGATAATAATTAAAATAATTAATAAGTTAAAGAAGGATAAGGTTCTTAAATTTAATAATATATTAAATAAGTTCTTATTTATAATAATATTATTATTTAAAAAATTTTTTATTTATTTATTTTAAGCTTATTTTAATATAAATTATTATCTTTATAAATTTAAGGAGGTTAAAACGATTATCCTTAAGAAGCCGGTTAAGTTAAATTACTTAAAAATAAAGTTATATAAACTTATAATATTCCTTTATACGTTAAGGAAAGCTTTAAAGACGATAATTATAAAGATCTTAAATAATTACGTAAAAAAGTATAAATTACTCCTTAATTAATAAATAAAAGTAAAAAGAGGACAATTAATAAAGATAACTCTTAAAGGCTTAATTAATAACGTATATACGGTATAAAGTTATAAGAAAAAATATATTATAAATCTTCTTTTTTTAAATATTATAAAGGCGTTTAATAAAATAAATTATTAAAGGTTATTATATAATTTACGGAAAAAAAAGATTTTACTTTTCCTTATAAATTAAATAGAAAGTTTTTTAAGTAATTAAGCGATATTAATTAACCTAAAATAAAAAATAAATACGATAAAGCCCGTAATAATAAGGATTCCTTAAAGATTATTTATTTTCCCGGTCTTATTCTTATTCTTTAATAACCCGTTTATTAAAAACTTAATAAGGTTAAAATAAAAAATTTAAATAAAAAGCTTTATTAATAATATTTATTTTTTAATTTATAATACGTTTATTTATATAAATTATTTAAAGTTAAAATAAACTTATAAAGTTTATTTATAATAAGTAAAAATATATAAGGTTTAATTCGTTCCGTATAAGTATAAATTTATTTATATAATAAGGAGCTTAAAACTATATAATATAATAATTATAATAAACTTAAATAATATAACGGTAAAACCGGAGGTTAATATTAAAATACTTAATTTATAAGTTAATAAGAAATTAAATTAAAAAAATTATATAAAAAAAATTTAAAAGAAAATAATTTTATAAGAAAGGGGCCTTATTTACCTTATAGCGTTAACGTAAGGAGCTATTTTATAAAGGTTAAAACCGTTTATTAAACGGTTATAAAGCCTATAATAATATATACGGCAGCTATTTAATACGTAGTTAAAAACACGCTGAAATATAAGAAAAAGCCCGCTTAATAATTATAAAAAATTTAAAACCGATACTTAAGAATAATAAATAAAGTATATAAAGCGATTCCCGTTCCGGTATTAAAATCCGAAATCTTTATATTATTAATAAAGTTAACTTTTAATTAAATAATCGCTTAAGCGAAACTTAAAAAAGATATAAACTTAATTACGTTAATAAAAAATAAACGTATTCATTAAAACTATAAAAGGCCGCGGATAAAAAAGTATAGAAAAATAATATTTATCCTTTTTATGGAAGTTAAATTAAAATAAATTAAGAAAAAAATTAATTTAATTTACGTTTAAGAAATTAATATAAGAGTATATAAACTCTTATTTAAAGCGAAAATAATAAAGGAGAAAAAGATTATAAAGGTAAAATTAATAGTAATTACTTTATAAACCAAAAAGAAATAAATAAAGCGTTAACGTAAATATAAAGAATTAATCCTTTAAAGGCGACGGTACCCGGCTTTAAATAACGATAAAATTATTAATAAGTATTTCCGGTATTATAAAATTATAAAGAAAAATAATAACGTATTAATAATTTAACTTTAAATAAATAAAAACGGCTTAATTTATTTCCTCTTTATTATATACGTCGGTGGCCGGATTAACGTTAATTATAAATATAGATAACGGAAGTAAAACGCCGTATATATATTAATTTCTTATTTATTATTTAAGGAGCTTAAATTAAGGTTAATTAAAAAAGTAGAGATTAATAATTATTATTAAATACTTATTAATAAAAAGGTATTAAAACGGCCGTTAAATTTATAATAATTACGGGTTTATTATTATAATTCAGCTTAATTAAAAAAATAAATAAAATAGTTAAAAACTTAATTAAGAAACTTTGCTATTAACCCGGAAATAAAAAATAACGGCGGGAAAACTATATTTAATAAAGGGTTAAAGGGGCTATAAATACCGGAGCGGTATAAAAGGCGATATTATATCGGTCGGTAAAGTTATATAAATAAAATAATAATAATTTATATATCGGTAAGGATATTTAATAATATAATCGGAATTTCGAAATTTTAATATTAAATAAACCCGTAAAATAACGGAAAAGCAATAAGTTTAAAGGTAACCTTTAAGTAAATTCAATTATAATATTATAAGTTTTCTTAGAAAAAGCGTATAAATAAATTCCTATTCTTTAAACGGTTATAAATACTCTTAGCTTTTAAAACGAGAATAAAGGCTAAGTAAATACCGGTTTTTATTCTTAACATAATAAATATCGGGTTTTTACGGTTATTAATAAGGTTAAATAGCCGAGTATTAAGGAACGCCGGAATTAGCCTAGCTAGATCCATAGTATAAATCAATTAATCAATTAATAATAAGGATAAAATTTAAAAACTTAATTTATTAAAATTTATATTTATATTACCGGATATTTATTTATAAACCGGCGTTATATAAACGCTTTAATATTAAGTATATATATTGGATATATTTTTCTTAATAGCGTTATAAATAATAATATTATTTAAATAAGCTTAAATAAAAACATTTAAATAATTAAATAAAACCTTATTTATATATTATTAATATAAAGTAAGGTTATTAATTAAACCGAAAAATATAACTTTATACTTAAAAATACTTAATAAAATAATAAATATCGTAAAGTCCTTACTCTCCGGGTATATTTGGAATTTATTAAAGGTTATAATAATATCCAAACGGATAATCCACTTATAACCGGTAACTCAGGATAATACCTCTTTGATTAAAGGAATAAGGTATTAATTCCTCTTAATAATAACGTTAATATTATAGTAATTTACGTATAATCATAAGTCGTTATTAAACTTAAGGGTAAAAAAGATAAAGGAATTATAAAGGGCTTTATTAAGTTTAATAAATCTTTTTTTTAAGTTCTTAATAATATATTCCTTTAATTTCTAAAGTTTATAATTTAAAAGCGGATAAATATAACTTTAAAAAGGAATCTTTTTTAAGGTTAAGTTAATTTTATAATTATAATCCCGATACGGAGGTAATTTATTTATTATTACGTAATTAAAGATATCCTTAAAATTATAATATTCTACTAGAAGTTTAATTATAATCTTATTTATAAGGGTTACTTCCTTTATAAAGTTATCCTTATAAATTATTATAATAGAATTATTAATTAAGGCGTTATTAAGGAAATTTAAGTAATTAATTAAAAAAGTTATTAAAGTATAAAAAATTTAAATCCTTTTTTCCTTTTAAGTCTTTATAATAGTATAAAAGGTTATTATATTAATAACTTTAATTAAGAAAAGTTTCTTTTCCTTAATAAGTTTTAAAAAAAAAAAGATTATTAAGTAATTTTTTTTTTTTTTTTTTGGGGCTTTAATAGCTTTAATTTTTTATTTTCTATAAATATATTTAAGGCTTAATAAATTAAAATTATAATTTAAAAGATTTCCGGAATAAGCTTTACGTTTTAATAATCGGCCCCGTTATAATTATATTAATTTAATATAAAGAAGATTTTATTAATTATAAAGTAAGTAAATACGTAATATTATTTTATTTAAGGTTTTTTAAGGATTATATTATATACATTATACCGGGTAATAAATATAAAGGATTAACTTTTTAAATAATTTTTTATAATTATCCGAGGATAAATTATATAAATAATAAACCGTAAGTATTTATTTTTATAATCTTAAATAAACTTAAGTCGGAAGAAAGTTAAAAAAGAAATTTAAAGTATTATATAAATTCGTAAGATAATTTATTTATTAATAAAATAATAACCGGTAACGTTTAAATTAATTAAAAAAATAAAACAAAATATTAACTTCCGTAACTTATAAACTTATTAATAATTTAAAGTTTATTATCTTAAAGGTTAAAAGGGTCTTTAATACTATCGGTATACCCAATCATTAAAATCTAAAAGTAATATACGTTTTTATTTTTTATAGCAATTTTTATAAAGTTTAATTTTTTATTAACGGTCGGTCCGAATTATTAAATAAAATATTTTTAAAAATATAAAAGATCCGGCCGCTTTAATTATAAATAATTTCTTTATTTAAATTAAAAATAATATAATAAATTTAAACGGAACGTTTTTAAATATTATTTTAATTACGTTAATAATTAAGGTAATCAGCTTAAAAATAATTCTTTTAATAAGTAAAATATTTAACGTCCGGAGGAGGAGTTAATTTTACAATAGCGGAAATAATTTATAAAAATCCGGACTTTTTAAAACCTTTTATTTTATTAAGGGGTTTAAAGGAAGTAATACGGGTTCTTATAATCTCCTTAATTTCCTTAATAAGGGCCCTATTAAGCTTAAAGGTTTTTTATTAACGGTAATATTCCGAATATTAAAAACAATTTATCCTTTTTAAGTATATTTAAGACTTTTTTAAGTTATTTAAATTATAGCTTCCTCAAAGAACATTTTTATGAAACCGGGTAAGGAATTAAGTAATTAATTTACGGATTATTATTTTTAAGTTCTTTTTAAGATCTATATATTTAAAAACCTTAATTAAACGGGTAAAATCGAAATAAAATATTATAAATTTATCTTTATTAAATATCTTTAAAATTTAAAAATTATTAATTTAATCTTCTTTTTAATTAATATTTTTAAAAATTTAATTTAAAAAATTTAAAATTCCTTAAAGGTTTAAAAACTTAATATAATATTTTTATCGTATTTTATTTTTAATTACTTAAAGACTTTTAAGTTTAATAATACCGAAATATAATTAACTTAAGCTTATATAATTAAATATTAATTTTTATTAATACGGAGTTTAATAATAATATAACGTTTAAAAAAACGATATTAATTATAATTTTTCCTTATAAAAAATTTTAAATCCTTAATTTTAATTAATTTAAACTTTTTATAAGGGGTTAAGGAAGCCGTAAATCGGTAAAATAAAAAGGTTAAATTATTCTAATAAAAGTTTTTAAGCTTAATAATAAGGTTAATATTCCGGCCTTTTAATTTACGGTTATAGTTTTTTAACGTTTAAATACGGTCTAAATCCTTTAAAGGTAGGAAGCTTAAGTAGTTTTATTATTATAAACGGGTATATTAATTAATTTTTAATTATAAATCTTTTTTAATATTATTTAATTCCATTTAAAGGACTTATATTTTATTGTTTACGTTTTTATAATATTATATATTAACGTTTTATTCTTAATATAAAAGGTTTAATTATTTTAAGAATTCCTTAAATCTTTTAAATAATATAATTTAAAAGGTAAAATAAACGTAAATCTTTATAAGGTATAAAATACGGTTAATTAATTCCTTTAAAGCGGTACCCTTTAACTTATAATAACGCCAGTAAATAAAGTAATCCTTATATTCCCCATAATAGTTATTTAAAACCGGGTTCCCGGTAACTAAATAATCCGTCGGGTCCCTATTTTTCTTACTTAATTAAAAAAGGCTTTATCCTTAATAAATTATATTAATTAATCGGAATCCCCTTAAGTACTACTTTATAAGTTATATTTAAAACCCGTAAAAGCCTTTAATTAAAAGGTTTATTAAAGTTTATTATTTATAATTATAATAAGTAAAATATAGGTAAAAAATAAGTTAAAATAAAAGAAGAATAAAAATAAATAAAAGAAAAGAAAAGGAAGAAAGAAAAGGACGGGTCTTTTAATCCTTTTATTTAACGGTTTTTATATTATAAAAATAGTATTATAAAATAAAATAATAAAATTAATATTATAATAAAGTTAATATTACTTTTTATATATTATAAAGTATTCTTTTAAAAGGTTTTCTTACCGGGTATTAAGTACCTTATATTAAAGTAAAAGTATAAAACTAGATATTTTAATTAAAAATTCTAAGGAATAAAAAAAATAAATAATAAATAAAGATTCTATAAGCTCTTATAGGTTTATTCTTAATTAGATTTATAATAATTCTTTTAAAATTTACTTTATTTATAGCCTTTAAATCGCCTTATTAAAGTTTAATTCTTAAATAGATTTTTTATATAATTTAATAAAATTAATATCTATTTATGTAAAGTTACTATAACCTCGAGTCTTTATTATTAACGTTTTTTTATAACCCATCCGGATACTAATCGCCGTACGTTTAACCGTAATTACCGTCCGTTTTATACCGTTTTTAACTATCGGTTTATTATCCGTTATTAATAAATATTATTAATAAAAGCCTTTATTTTACTTTACTACTCCTTATAAAGGCGTAGATAAGTTAACTTTAATATAATATTAAAGTATAAGCCTTTTTAAGGTAATTAAAAGGTAAAAGGTATATTACGTATAATTAAAAATATTAAAGTATAAAAGGTAAAAAAGTAAAAGGACTGAAGGCCTTAATATACCCAGTCGGTGACACTCCTTGTACCGGGTTAACCCCGGGCTTGGACCGAGGTAGGCCCGGTAGGGCCTGCACCTCAGCTACCAACACCCTTAAACCCTGACAATTATAATTTAATTAACGCCTTAAGGGTTATAATATCGTATTTATATTATTATTTAATAATATATAAACTATAAATGTTTAAACGTTAAACGTTAAACGCTTATAATATACGTAAAGAAAATAAAAATAATCTATAACGCCGCCATATTAATGTAATAAACCTTTTTCTTTTTTATACTTTTTGTTACGTGCAAGCAGTACAGATACCAAGATAGGCATAGCGCAGGGGCTTAGGGCTATGTATGCTTGGCGCGTACCCATATAATTAGCAACACCGTCCATAGTTGCAATCCAGGCAGTTACCACTCCACCCTCAATACCTGCACTTCGTCTTTTTCCCTGACACTTTTAAAGCCGGATAAGTATTAATTAATTAAATAAAATATAATAATTTTACTTTTTTATTCCTTTTTTATTTTAAGGTTAATTTAACCTTAGTATTAACGGGTTAAAAGGCTCTTTAATAAATTTCGGAATTATTATTTTCCGGAATTAGGGTTAATTTTTTAACCGCCGCCGCTAAAATAAATTATACCTCCTTTATCTTTACATCCTTATCCTCGTTTTTATTCGTTTTAAAACCCTTAAATTCAGAATAATTAAAAAGAAGATTAATAAAAAAAGTCCGGTTTTCCTCCGTATTATTTTTTATTTAAAATAAGTTAACGTTAATATCGAGCTATTATAATATTAATATATACCTTTACTTTAAATTTAATAACCTCCGTTTTCATAATAAAGGCCCGAGATAACTATTTCTTTATTTCCCCCTTAAGGGCCGTTATCGACTTATAAACCTTTAATCGGATACGGCGATACGCTGGCTCGGTTATATAACGCGTTACTTTTATATACCTATATAATTTACGTTAAGCTTTAAACTTACGAAAAAGTTTATCGCGTTAATATAATAAATAAGATCTTTTTTAAGGCCGTAACGCCCGATTAAACATATATATTACCTTACGTACCTTCTTAATAAACTTATCCGGAAATTGTATTTAATTAAAACGTTAATACTTTAATAATAATATAATTTTATAGTATAATAACGGTTATTATAACCTTTAAATTTATATCGGTTATAAAAACCAATATTATAAGTATAGGACTCGTTCTATAAAAAATATATAAAGTACGGGGTATTTATATACTATTAATATTTATTTAATTATAAGTATATTTTTATTATAATATATTAACGTAACGTTATCGTATTGCGTAAATATTATATATTAAAATGTTAGGATAATACTTATTTCTTTCTCTTATTTACGTTATATTAATATACCTTTATTTATTATTATTACGGATTATTATTATATTAAATATATCAATATTTATACGTAATTAACGTAACTTATTATAACAATAATAAGATTACGGATAAAAGCTATTTTATATATTAATCAAATATTATAGTTAAAATTTACGTATAATACACTTATAAAAGTTATTAAGATTATTAAAGAAAGAAAAAGAAGAATTTTAAAATAATAATAAACCTTTTATTACTTAACCGTTATCATACCGTAATAAATTAATAAGTAAATTCCTAGGTAATATATTAATTATTAATTAATATTATTAAGACTCTTTTTTAAAAATTTTTTTATTGGGTTTTATAAAAGGGTTTTTAATAAGCTTTATTATATTATATTAGCTATACGTTAACGTATAGTATTTTATTACGTTTAATATATTAAATAAAGTTCTTAATACGTACTTTAAAATATACGTATAAACTTTTTTTTTACCCTTTTCTTACTAAATTTTAATAATAGGTTTTTAATGAATTTTATATATACGCTAGCTATATATTAACGTCTCCTTTATAATATTATTACTTATTTATATGATTTTTATCTTTAAGGATCAAAATATAAAAAAGGAGGTATTATTAATATTTAATACTTAATAAACGCTATATATTAAGTATATTAAGTATTAACTTACTTAAGGGCTATAATTAAGTAACGTAGTTATTTAAGCGGTAACTTTTAGAATTAAGGGCTTTAAGAGTTTAAGCTTTTTATATATAGGTATACGTAATTATAACCGGGGTTAAAGTCATTATTACCGTAATCTAAGTTACTCTTAAGACCGGTTATTTAAGATAGGCTTACGTTTAGCCAGTTTATAATTCCTTAAGAATTAATTTATCTTTTAATTTAAGTATTAAATCTATAGTTATACTTTACATCTTCTATAAACCTTTTTTAACTAGCCCCGCCAGCTGTGAGCCGGCGGACCTGTCTAACAGCCTTATTCATCGTATATGAATTATAAATAAATAAGACGATATTATTATTTTTAATTTAAATAATATAATTTTAACTCCGTATTTTAAAGTATTAATATATATATAAACCGACGGAAGAAATGGCGACGAATAAAGGGACCCCCGGGTTCCAAAATAATGCGTATACGTATAGCTTAAGTAATAATAATACGAGTATATTAACTGTGATAAACGGAGGTAATATAATGGTTAAAAACGAAATAATAAATAAATAAGTGGCCTATATTAATATAAATAATAACGACGCGTATAAATAACGTAATAACGGTAAATCGGATAAATACCAGGGTAAATAAGGGGATTAAAGGTAATAAAATACGTATATAAAAACGTATAAAACGTATAAGGAAATAATAAGTAAAAAGATTATAAAGGAAACTTAAAAGGCAGTATTAATAATAAAGACGGGCGGCGTATAAATATAATACGGAAAAGGGTTTAATAAAACCAAAGGTATATAGAATAAAAAAGCGATAAATAAAAAGGGTAAGCTTATAAATATTTAAAAGAATAAAACGGGGAATATAAATTATTTTACGCGGAGGGGAAATACGGATAATAATAAAGCGATAAAAGCGTTAAATAACCTTTTTATAATAAAATAAAAAGATATTACGTTAAAAACGTAATTAATACTATAAATCGGGCTAAAAAAAAATAAAAGACTTTTACATAAAAGTAAGGAAAAAATTAAAAAAAGTTAAAGTAACTATATAAGGCTTAAAAAGCGGCGATAAAATTATTAATAAACGGGGGTAAAAAAAGTTAAAAAAATATAATATAAAGTGAAAAAGCGATAAATAAAGCCTTATAAACGGAAGGAAGTTAAATAATAAAGGCTATAAAAATAATACTCTTTACGGTAAAGAAAGAAATAAGGATAAAAAAGAAGGCAATAGTATTAAAGAAGGTAAAAACGGTAATAATCCGCTTATTAAACTTTAATAAAAGGAACGTAATTATAAAAGTAAACCCTTTATAATTAATAAAGTCATTTTACGTAACGGGAAAGCCTTTAATAAAGTAAATTATTATAATATATAAACTATAAATTAACGATATCCTCCTTAATATAATATCCTTAAAAACGAGAAAAAAACTAAAGAAATTAAAAGAATAATCTTATAAAAAAGAAGTTAAACCTATAAAAATATTAAAATAATTATTTATTATTATAGTAAATAAAATATATTTAACGAAATTCATAAAAAAAGAAAAAGAATTTACTTTAAAATATAAAAAAAAAAAAAAGAATATAGTTTTTTACTTTAAGTTAAAGATTATTAATTATAAGCTTTTTCCCGTAATAAAGAAATTAAATGGTTTTAATCGGGTAAAAAAATACTTTACGGTTATTTTAAACGTAACGTTAATAAGGATATATAATAATATCCTTAATAAAAAGGTAATAAAAAGTAGGTTTTTAAAGTTAATTAAACCATAAAATAAAACGGTAAATATTTATTAATACTTTAAATATTAAAGATACGGGTATATTATTATAAAATATCCAAATAAAATTAAGTATATAATATATATTAAAAATTATAATACTTTTAAATATATAGGCTTAATAATAAAAGGTTAAATAAAGAACGCCTTAAAATATATTATATATAATAGAGATAATTATTCGGCTTAAGAATCTAAGTATATTATTAAGGTTAAAAAAATTTCATAAAAAGAAACAAGGATTACGGTTAAGGTTTAATATTATAATTTATATAAATCGGGGTTAATAAAATAATTAAAGATAATCTTAAGGTATAAATTAAGCTAACCGGATAAAGAAAGGTAAATAACGGTAACAGATAAAATAAAAAAAATAAACTTTTCATAATACCGGTTTTAAAAGTTAATCGCTTTAAGTTAATAATAATAACCGGGAAAATATTAAGTTAAAAAATACTTAATTTTAATAAGAAGCTTATAACTTAAATAAATATTAAAAAGGGAGTCCTTATAGAAGTTAATAAATAATATATTAATATTTTTAAGGGTAATATAATATAACGTCCGTAATAAAATAATTAAAATAATATTACCGATATTTAAATTTAAGGAAATAAAGGACGTTAATATTATAGTAATATAAGAATTATTATATAATTCATATATATATTTATTTATTAACTTAAGGGAAAGGTTTTATTTAACCTTTAAAGGGGATAAAACGATTAAAATATACTTCTTTATAAATAAAAGGCTTAACATAAATAATTAAAACGTTAATTATTATAATAAAAACCTATATACGTTCCGTATTATAAAAAAAGAAACTTAAAAAGGGACCTTAATATCTATAATATATATAATTTACCGCCGCTTAATAAAAAAGGGCTTTTTACGATATTATTATTTAAAGATATTTTATTTATATTAAATAAGTATATATTATTAAAAAACTTTAATTTATATTATTATATATAAAACGAAGAAGGATATATAATAAATTATATTAAATCGGAGGATTTATTAATAATTATTACGCGGATTAACCTTTTACTTTTAACGTTATAAGGAATTATTATATAAAAAGAATATAAATTTAAAATAATAATTAACTTAACCTTTAATACGGAGGGGGTAATTAATACGGTAATAGTATATAAGCCTTATAAAGACTTAAAATATAACTTAAATTATATATTAATATAAATAACTTATATTAAACTATTAACGTAATTTTATTACCGTTAATAAAAAAAGTATAAAAACCGGTTAAAAAAGCCAAAATATATATAAAGGCAGAGGAAACGGTAATTTAATTTACGGACCTTTTACGGCTAAATAATAAGGAATAAATCGACCTTTTTATAAAACGGGTAATAAATATATTAAATAAAATAGTTAAAAAGATAATCCCGATAATAAAGTTTTCTTAAAGAGTTAAAACTTATTAAAATAAAAAATATACGATTACGATTATAAAGGTGAAAAAGTTAATTAAATAAACGGTTTAATATAAGAATAAAGAAATATTTATATAATTAAAAAAAGCTTAAGAAGTAAAAAAGAATTATTAAAAAAATTAAATAAATATACTTCTGGTTAACGGTATATAACTTAATCGTTTTATCTTATAATATTTAAAAGTTAATAAAATATAATAAAGAATAAAGTAGGAAATTAAGGTTTATCCTTAAGTTCTTACCTTTTAAAAGATAAAATAATATAATAATTAATACCTTTAACGATAAAATTAAGGCTTTTAAAAAAACGTTCTTTCTACCTTTATTAAAAGTTAATTTAAGTAATATTGAAGGTATTATATACCTTAATCCGGTATTAATAAAAAAGGTAATAATATAAGATATAATAATTAAAGCGATTAATAAATTAAAAAAAAATAAAGTTTTAAAATTAAATAAAATCTTTAATAAGTTCTTATTAATAATAATTTTACTGTTTAAGAATATTTTTATTTACTTATTTTAAGTATATTTTAATATTAATTATTATTTATATAAATTTAAGAAAATAAAAACGATTATCCTTAAGAAGTTAATAAAGCCGGATTACTTTAAAATAAAGTTTTATAGGTTAATTATATTCCGTTATATATTAAGAAAAACTTTAAAGACGGTAATAATAAAAATCCTTAATAATTATATAAAGAGTTACGGGCTTTTCCCCGATTAATAAATAAAAACGAGGAAAAGTCGGTTAACGGAAACGGCCCTTAAGGGATTAATTAATAATATATATATAATATAAGGCTACGGGGAAAAATATATTATAAATCTTTTTTTTCTTAATATTATAAAAGTTTTTAATAAAATAAATTATTAAAAATTATTATATAACTTAAAGAAGAAAGGAATATTATTATTTTTTAATAAAGTAAATAAAAGGCTTTTTAAATAATTAAATTATATTAATTAACTTAAAATAAAAAATAAGCTTAATAAAGCCCGTTATAACCGGGATTCCTTAAAGATCGCTTATTTCTTTTATATTATTTTTATTCTTTAACGGTTTATTAATTAAAGAATTAGATAAGTTAAAATAAAAAGTTTAAATTAAAAACTTTATTAATAATATATATCTTTTAACTTATAATATTTTTTTATATATAAATTATTTAGAGTTAAAGAAGGTTTATAAAGTTTGTTTTTAATAAATAAAGATTTATAAAGCTTAATTTACGTTATATAAATATAAGTTTATTTATATAATTAAAAGCTTAAAGTTATAGGATATAATAATTACGGTAAACTTAAATAAGGTTATAATAAAACCGGTTATTAATACTTAGGTTTTTAACTTTTAAGTAAATAAAAACTTAATTAAAGAGATTATATAAAAAAAGTTTAAAAGAAGATAACTTTATAAGAAAGGGGCTTTATTTACCTCGTTGTATTAATATAAAGAATTACTTTATAAAAGGCCCGGACTATTTATTAAGCGGTAATAAAGCTAGTTATAATATACCTTATTATTATTTAATATATACTTAAAGGTACTTTAAAATATAGGAAAAAGTTTATTTAAATATTATAAAAAGTTTAAAATTAATACTTAAAAGTAATTAATAACGCTTATAAAATAACCTTTATTTTAATATTAAAGTCCGAGGTCTTTATATTATTAATTAAAGTCTTACTTAATTAAATAATCGCTTAAATAAGGCTTAAAAAGTATATATACCCGGCTATAACGGTAAGAAACGAAAGGATCCGTTAAAATCTTAAAAGGCCTTAAGTTAAAAGGGATAAAGTAAAGGTCTTTATCCCCCTTTTTATTAAAGTAAAACGGGAATACATTAAGAAAAAGGTTAACTTTACCGGTATTTTAAAGGTTAATTTAAGTATATATAAATTCTTATTAAATTTAAAGGAGGTTAAGGTTAAAAGGATTTAAAGAATAAAGGCTATAACGATTACTTAGTAAATTACGATAAAGTAAACCGTACGTTAATAAAAATATAGGGATTTTATACTTTAAGGATATTAATATTTAACTTTTAATAATAAAGTAATTATTAATAAGTATTTTTACCGTTATAAGATTATAAAAAAAGATTAACTTATTAATAATTTAATTCCGGATAAATAAAAATAATTTAACTTATTTCTTATTTATTATATATACCGGAGGTTAAATTAATATTAACTATAAATATAAATAAAGAAAGTAAGACGTTATATACGTTTTTATTTTTTATTTTTATTTACGGAAATTAAGTTTAGATTTATAGTAAAGGTTAATATTTACGATTACCGTTAAATATTATTTATAAAGCGAATTATCCGGGTAACTGTAAAGTTTATAATATCTATTAAATTATTATTATAGTTCGGCCTCATAATAAAAATAAATAAAAATATTAAAAACCTTATAAAGGAGGTTTATTACCGGTTAAGGAAAAAAAAGAGAAGTGGAAATTAATTATATTAATTATATAAACCAGAAAATATCTTTTATAGCCGTAAAAATATAATAATAAATACTTATTAAAAGTTTTTAAAAAAGTTAACGGTAATAATAATACGAGAAGGATAAATATTAAGCGTATAAGTATTAATAAGGATATTTAGAGGTATTACGTAAAGTTAATATAATATAAATATATAAAGGAACGGAAGAGTAATTGTTAGACTGACTCCGCTGGCGGCACGCCGGCGGGACTAATAAAGGTAGGTATAGAAGACGTAACGTTACGGTCTGGATACTTAAGTATTACTTTAATAAGTAGATTAATAATAAAATTAATTCTTAAGGAACTTAAAAAAAACTAAGGTATAATTTTTACTTAAAATAAAAATAATAATTACCCCGCTTTACGCCTATTAAACTACGGCTTCTAAATAACGTATATTAAAGCCGTTATTAAGGCCCTTTATTAAGGTTTAACGGCCTATTTTAACGTAGTAATATAACGTATTACTATAATGCCGGCGTAAAGATAACGTTAATTATTAATAATTATTTCCCCCTTTATACGTTAATCTTTAAGGTATAAAAAGATATATTTAAGAAATTAACGTAAAGCCGGTTAAGTATAAGGTTTATTAAAAATTTATTATTAAACTTAATAAGAAAAGGGTAAAAAGAAAAGAATCCTTAAATATATACGTAAATATAATAATATTTATTTAATAATAATATAATAAGGGCACTTTACGTTAATAATTAATTAATATAACTTATAAAGCTTATTAAAAAAATTTTATAAAATTTAATAAAAAAAAAGTAAATAAAAAAAGTCTTTATAATATTAATTAATAGTTACTTAAGGTTTTATTATTAATTTATTACATTATAATAAAGGTAAGCGTTATTATAAAAATAATACGTAATTATAATAAGGTTTTTATTTTATTTTAAATTTTTTTTTTCTCCTTAATAATCTTAATTATTCTTATAAGTATAATATATTAAGGGTTTATATAAGTATTTATAAGTTAATACGCGTATAGCTATATACCTTTATTATTTATATTATTATTATAATAAGTAACGTTAACGTTATATAAACGTTTTATTTATATTAATAGTCCGTTTATTTTTATTTATTAATAAAATATATAAGTTTATTTTAATCTTTAAATAATATAATATATATATAATAACGTATCGCCGATATAAACGTAAATATAATATTAATAATATATATAATAATATTTTATTTAATTTACTTCTTATAAAATAAATTTTTATACCGGCGGAACCCCGTACCTTACTATAGGTATTATAATAAATAATACTTAAGCCGTTATATCCCCGTAAGTATCCTTAATATTATTATAATATTATTATTTTAATATATATATAATTCCCGGATTAGCTTTAACCCCGGGTAACTTAATAATTACGTAAGTAATATTACGCCGGTTTATTATTTATCGGGGCGCTTATTTAATACGTACGGAAGCATAAAAAGATCTTTTAAGATTTAAAGGTTTTCCGGTTAAATATTAATTAAATATTAATAACGGTTAACCGTATAAAGTATACGTTCCGTTAAATTATTATAAAAGTTAAAAAAGAAACTTCGGTTCTTTAAATAAAAAGAAATACGTTTATTGTATACGTAACGGCGGCGGAAAAAAAAGTTTATTTTTTTAAAAAGTAAATAAATATATTTAATCCGTTTATAGCATAATAATATTAACGTTTAATAATTAAATCGAATTATTATAAAGGGTCCGGACTCTCCGTCGTTAATCGATTTATCGGAGGATTTATTTTTAAGTTCTGGCGTTTCATTAATAATAAAAGGATTTAACTTTAAGCTTTTAAATATACGTAATTCAAACTTTAATCCGTTTAAGGAAGAAAAAAAGGAAATTATGCCCTCCTTAATAACGTTATCGGGGGGGTTAACCTTAATTTCTGGGAATAATACCTTAAAATTAAGTTAAAGAGTCCCTCCGATAAATAATATTAAAAAGAAACCTTTAATTAAGGCGGAAAAGAAAACGGAGAAAAAAAGAAAAAGGAAAATAAAAAAAATTTAATGCTTTTATACTTGTTTTTAACCTTATTAACCTTTTTATAAAAGGAGAAGGCTTACGTTAACGTAAAGTTATAAATTATTCTTTTATTTTTATACGTTAATATTATTAAAGTTTAACGTTAAACGTTAAAATTAATAACGTTAAGCGTTAAGCGCTTATAATCTATATATTATTAAAAAATAATAAGGCGGACGATATTATTAAAGTTATTAATACGTTAACGTAAACTTAATAAATATACTTATTAATCTTTTATTATTTTAAATAATTTTATCTTTTTAACTTTATTTACTTAATATTTCCTTAATAATATATTAAGCGCTTATAATTTAATATTTATGTTTTTTCGTTTTTTTTAATATTATTATAATTATTATTAAAGTTATTTTTATTAAGTATAATATTATAATAAAGATAATCGCCTCCGTAATATTAACTTATTTACGTACGTAATACCCGTAATAAGTAAAGTTATTAATTAAAGCTTAAACTCTAATTATTTTACGGGAGGATAATATATAAAGGTTAAGTAATTATAATATTAATTATATATATAATTATTAATTATATATATAACTTCCGTTATCGTAACGTTATAATTTTATTTATATTTTTTTTTATTTTATATTATTTTATTATATTATTCCCGTAATTCTTAAGAATACTTTAAGTCCGTTTCTAATACTTATTAATTATATTTAAGGTTTTAATTAATTTATTTAACTTAATATTAAACGCTTTTTTTACTTTTAACTTTATTAATAATTTTTTTAATTATTTATTTCTTTTTATTATTAATTAATTTAAGTATTTATATTATAGCTTTCGCCGTTTAATCGTTAACGTAAATATAATAAAACTTTAAAAAAGAAATATAAATAATAGGATAAATTTAATAAGTAATAAAAAAAATAAATAATACGTTTACGTTTTAATTTTATTATTAATTTTAAAGGGTCTTATAAATCGGGACGTAAGCTTTTTACTTAATTACTTTAACTTAAGGTTTTTAATATTTAATATTATTAAATCGTTAACGTTATATAACTTTAACTTATATTTTTTATTATACGTTTTTTAAGTTAATTTAATAATACGGCGTTATTAATTCATTAATATTAATTATATTTTATATAATATTTTAACCCTATTTTTTATTATAAATATCTTTTTTTTTTTTTATAAGTTTATTTTTAAGTTTAAAATAAATATTTAAATTATAATTATATATCGCTATAAAAGGATTATAACTTAAAGTTAAATATTCTAAGTTTATATAAATAAATTTAATTAAAAAAAAAATAGCTTTACTTAATTTATTTACTTAAAATTAATAAAGATCCTTAAATATTATTTAAAACATTAATTTTAATATTTTATTTAATTATCCGTTTATAAGTAAAAAACGGTACTTAATTTACGCTTTATCTTTATATAATAATATATTAAACTTTAGAATTTATTAATAAATAAAGATTTTTAATTAATTATAATTTTAACCGGTATATTATAGCGTAATATAATTTCTTTAAAAAGAAATTTATTAATATAATAACGTCGATTTATTTTATAACGGGGAAATATTTATATATTTTTATATATTTATTTATGATTATTAAAATTAAATTATAAACGTTATCCTTAATTTTATTTACGGATAAACCGGTAATAAAGTTTATATTAAGTTCTTTTTAAAGTATAACCGATTAAAAAATAAAGTAAACTCGCCGTAAAAACGGTAACGTAGTATTTTAATCCTTTAATAAATATTATACGTTTTAATATAATTATTAACTTAAGTTTTTAAGCTATTTTAATAATATTTACTGGTTAAAAATTTATAAATTTTTTCGGCTTTAAAATAACCCGTTAACGGGTTATTATAATATTTATTAATCAGTTCTTTTTTAATTACTTTATCCCGAAAAACGTATATATAGCCCTTATAGGTAATAAGGTTATTAAAATTAAGTTTTTAAGTATTATTATAACCTTAATAAGAATACGTTAACGTTACGTTATTATCCTTAATCTTATATATAAACGTATTATTAATTTATAAATCCTTAATAAATAACTTAATCGGCCTAAATTCCTTATAAGGCTTTTTAAGTAATTATTGAATCTTTTTTTACGGAATAATAACTTAAATATTTCTTAAAGCGAATAATAATTAATAATTAATAATTACCGTCCGTTGGTACTCCGCCGACTTATTAAATTAAAATATAAGCTTATTCTATAAAATAAATAATAAAATAATATTAAAAGGTAAAATTCTTTTATAGTTTAAACGTTTTAATAAAGGATTAATAAAGTTTATTTTACTTTAATAATAAAATACTTTAAAGTTATAATTAATAAGTTTTAAAACTTACTTAACTTAACGCGGGCTTAACGCCGGCTATTTTATAAACCCTTAAAGGTTATTATAATTTATTTATATTTAAATAACTTTAAGGCTCCCTTTTAAATAATACCGTTATTACTTAATCATTATAATAATAATAAAAAGCTTTTAATTATACGTCTTATAATTTTATTTAATAAAGGTTATTTCTTTAGATTAATATATAATTAAGCGTTAATAACTTTTTTTAAATTATTAAAATAAAATACTTACGATAATAAAGTTAAATATATCGGTCTCTATTTATACCCCCCGTTTTAAATTAAAATAACGGAATAATAACGTATTAATAAATATTTTACGGAGTTAACGGAACGCCGTATTAACCGTATTATTCTACTTTAACGGGTTAACCTTTTTCCCTTCCTTATTGCCCTTAAGTAAATTAATTAAAGGCTTAATTATCCTTAAATATTTATAAATAAAATAATAATAAAAATTTATAAAGCTTAAAAAGATTTATATTTCTTAATAAGTTTTTAAGGTAAATTAATCCTTAATAATTTAAATACGTTCTTAATTTATTTAAATCTTTTTAATAAAAACAATAAACTTTAAGAACTTTATTTAAATAATATTAAATTAATATTTCTTAAGGTTAATATAAAGTTAAAATTAATAAAGTTACTTAAGGATTTATTAAATATAACGTTAATAATCCGCCGGATTCTTATTAAATATTAAAATACTATTTAAATAAACTATATAAATTATATCGATAAAGTTAATAAAAATACGGTTAATATAAACTTAAAAAGTTATTAAGGCGTTAATTAACTTAAACGGTATAATAAAATACTTAAAATAATTATAATATATATAGAATACCGTTTTTTACTTATCGCTGGACTTAATCCGTAACCGGTAATAAATATCCTTAAGGTTTAACTTAATAAACTATTTAAAGTTATTTAACCGGTTAAAGGTTTTAATAATTAAAAATAATAAATATCGATTTTTAACTATAACCGTATTTAATTTATAATAATTAATATAAAAATAAAAACTATTATCCTTCTTAAGTATAAAAAGAATTAAAACGTTTACGGGCGATATTAAGTAATAAATTTAACCCTGGGTTATAATAACCTTAAGATACCGCCGGAGCTCCGTTAACTTTACCCAAGATAAATTATATAAAAAATTATATAATAGTTCCTTATTATTTAAGTTAATAACGTAATCCCTTTATTTTAATTTAAATAAAATATTAATTATATTATTAAAAAAAATATTTATATATTTACTTAATTTTTTCGGGACGTTTTAATTAATAAAGTCTTTTATAATACTTATATACGTTAAATTACTTTAAGGAATTTACGGTACTTTTAAGCGTTCCGTTATTACGTTTATATAAACGATTATAAAAACTTTATTAATCTTTATTAAACTTTAATTAAAGTTATAAATATTATTAATTTATAACTTATAAAAATTAATTTTAAAGCGTTATTTATCCGCCGCCGGATTAATCGTTATTTATAAGGCGTATAAAATTAATAAATTAAAAATTACGTTTAAATCTTCTTAATTAATAATATAAAAAAGTATTTTATATTATTTTTATTACCTTTAAATATTAATTAAATAATATTATAATTAATAAACGTTATAATAAAAGATTTACTTATTATTAAGAAAAGCCGTTTATAATAAAACGACGGGGGTTAATTATAAGTTTTATTAAACCGTATATATTTATAAAATTAAATTTATTTAAACTTTAATATTAATTAATATATTTAATAATTAAGGATTATCTTAAAAACTTATTTAATCCTTAATAATAAAAGCCGGGTATATTTTTAATTATTTCTTTATTAATTTTAACTTTAAAACGTTATTAAAACTTTATTGTTTTTTAACGTATTATCTTTTTTATAAGATTTTATGTTTATTATTAAGACCTTATTTTATAAGATAATAAAATAATCGGATATATAATAGCTTTTTCTATAATATATATAATATTTAATGTTCTTATTTATTTTAAAAGCGGTATTAAAGTTTTTAAATATAATTTTACGCTTTTAACCGTAAGAATTAATTTTAATAAAGGTATATATTAACTTTAAGCCGTTAAAATTAAATTTAAATACCTTATTTTTAAGGGATTTACTTTTATTGGATTTTTAATTATTATTAATAATATACTTTAAGTTATTTTCTTATATAATCGTTATTATTATAATATTGTTTTAAATTCTTAATACTTTATTAATTATAAGGATTTTAATTTTAAATTCCGGTAAAAGTTTTATAAAAAATATATAAATATAAAATTTATTTAATAATAATAATAAGTCCTTTTTTATAATCTTTAAAATATTACGGAATTATGTTATTTTTTAATTAAAACGTTACTTAATATTTTTAAATTACTTATAATAAAAAAGTTAATAGTTTTCCGGATTAATTATTAAGTTTAAAAGCTTATCCTTAAGTTTTTAATAATTTATTTTATTAATCTTTTTATCCGGTAAATTAAAGATTTTATAAAAGATAAACCTTAAATAAAAAATTACCTTTTTTTCTTTTAATAAAGAAGTATTTAAAATAAAGTATAATTTATTTCTTTAAGTTAATAAATTACGTTTAATATTTACTTTTAAATTTATTTTAATATAATTTAAGTTTTTCTGGATAAAAAAACTTATTTTTATGGGATAAAATAAAGGCCGCCGGCGGTACGTTATCGATATAAAAGTCTATAATAAGGTTAACGTAAAAAAGAGTCCCGGAATATAAACTTTTATATTACGTATTAATACGGTTAAATATATACTTTTAATAAGTACGGTTTTTAGCCTTTAATTAATTAATTTTAAATTATAATTTTAAGAATTAAGCTTATTAAACCGTAATATTATAATAATACTCTGCCGCTTTAATTTACTTAATTATAATAAAAAGGTTTTTAATTAAAGGGTAAATATCGTTTTTTTATTTTAAGGTTTATTAAGTTAATTAAGTATTTATTATAACGGTAACGTTAAGCCTTCTCCTTAATAAGGAAGAAAAATTAAAATATTAAATTAACTCCGTTAATAGTACGCCGGCAGGATTAATAAAGGTAAATATAGAAAACGTAACGTTATAATCTGGATACTTAAATATTATTTTAATAAGTAAATTAATAATAAGATTAATTCTTAAAGAGCTTAAAAAAAATTAAAATATAACCTTTACTTAAAGTAAAAATAATAATTATCCCGCTTTACGCCTATTAAGCTACGGCTTATAGATAACGTATATTAAGGCCGTTACCAAGGCCCTTTATTAAGGCCTAACGGCTTACCTTGGCGTAGCAGTATAACGCACCACTATAGCGCCGGCGTAAAGATGGCGCTAGCTGCTAACAGTAATAAGCTTAAAGGTAATCTTTATAAAAATATAATTATAATATTATGGATTTTCTTAAAAAAGTTAAAATATAAGAAGTATATAAATAAATTATTACTCTTTAAACGGCCGTTAATATCCTTTACCTTAAGGGATAAAGGGTAAAGGCCTGGTAGACGCCGGTTTTTACCCTGACGTTATAAGTATTAGGTTTTTACGGTTATTAATAAGATTAAAAGGCCGCGTATTAAGGAACGCCGGAACTAGCTTAGCTAGATCCGTAGTATAAATAAATCAATCAATCAATTTTAATCGAAAGAATAACTATAAAGAATAAAAATAAAAATCTTAGTTAAAAACGCCTTTTATTAATATACGTTAAGCCACCTTATCCCTTATAATTAATAACCGGGATAAACGACCTAAGTAAGTCGCTTATATATTGCCACCGCAATACTTATGGTCTATCCACCAGGTGCACCACCCAGTAGCTCTTATGAGCCAGCATGTTTATAACAGGGAGAGCATAATAAATTACCATAGTATAGAACCTATACCTTACTTACTTATATAAGGGCTGCGGCCCATCTCCAATTGCACTACATGGCTACTTGCTATTTTATCACTTTTGCTCTTTTATCCCTTCCCATCTTTTCTAACTCTTTTTAATTAAAATAACCGTATTTTGACTATATAATTTAATAAGTAAATAGAATTACCTTAAATTAAATCGTATTAAGATATATACTTAACTTAGCTTTTAACTTATATTTAACTTAACCTTAAATTTATATTTAACTTGATTAATTTAAAAGAATACTTAATGTTTATATGCTTTAACTCCTTTCACCCAAAATAACCGTATTTTAAATATAGAATCTAAGGAGTAGGTAGAATCTCCTTGAACCGGAAAGGATTCCGGTGGTGTCCCTACCTTGTAGATTATAATTAAATAAATTTAATTAAAAGGTACCCTTAAAGTGAATAACTTATCCTTAAGCGGGAGGTAGTTAAAAAGGGTAACTTAATTAAAAAAAGTTAAGTTGAAAAACTTATAAATAAGTAAAATACTTACGAGTAAGCCGGATATTTAGAAGCGTTGAAAGGCCAAGTAAAAAGGGTTATACTCTTAACCTGCTCGTTCTGCTCGCGTATACTTAAAGTGCTTATATGCTGGTTCATAGATTTGCAGATGGATTAACTTATTAACAATTCTATATACTATTAATGGTTAATAACTTTAAGCTTTAAAGAACAAATGATTAATAAAGATAAATTAATAAATATAATAATTATTTATATTTACTTATTATATAGTCAGTAAGAAAGCGCTTTAAGGGTTAATACGTTAACCTTTTTTCCGATAATTTTTTTAATTTTTTTAATATAGTTATTAATCTTATATAATAACTTCATATTCTATTCTTCTTTTAATTGTTAATTAAGCTCATTTAAATAAGCTAAAGGATAACGTCGTTAATATTTAAGTAATATTACTAAAGTAATAAAGCAAAGCTTTAATAATAACCTTTTTAAACATTACCTAGATAAATTTATTTAATTATATCTTTATATCCGTTCTTCCTATTCATAAATTATAGCTTAATAAATATACATTTTAATAATAACGGCAATTAGTTTCTAATGGCAATAATGGTAACAAAATAGGTTACGAGTATAATCCTTAATAAAGGAGTTAGTTTTACGGTAAATTATAGTTATACCTACTCAGAAAGCTATTAATACGTAGCCTTTAATAAAGAAATACCCTACATCGATTTATTAATACCATAAATCCACTTATAATACGATAAAGTAATACGTGGAATAGTGAACGTTACTTATGCAAGGCTTCAAGTAATTTATATGGTGGTGGCTAACAAAAACACGGGAGGAGGGGGGTGGGTTTGCGAAGCATTCGCAAGCTTCTCAAATATGCTAAAAGAATAGCAATATGCAAAATAAGAAGGTATAACGGACATTCAAATCTCATCAAGACCTATCAATTGTTGATAGGCACGGAGATTGTTTCGAACGCGATTATCATTAGATTGACGCATACTGTATCACTATGACTTGGAACACTAGGGATCGAGTCTGTTAAATGTTGGAATGTTGATGACTCCTCATGGTGTTGTCCAGTGCATGCATGTGTTGACTCAGAAGTGTTGTGTATATTAGAGCAGCTGGCCGTACATCTCAGAACGGCCGGGATCCTTTGGAGATAGATTTGCTCTTCCTGCACACACCTAGATAACTGAATCAATGAATACGTTGCATACCCATTACATCATTAAATAGTTTCACGACTATTCGTCACCGGAGGTAACCTTGATAGACTGGCCTGTGACTTGAACATAGCGACAAAAGCTGTATGCCACCAAATTATAATCTGACAAGTTGTGAGTCAGATATACTATACAGAGATCTATCTTTGATCATCTTTTCTCAACTCATAACATGCTATTTCAATGAGGTAGGGTTAGGATGGGGGAGCGCTGTGAGTAGCAATTATCGGCGCATCGGGCAAGGAGCCTGTGGTTCGGTATGGCTAAGCCAACAGGCACATCTGCCTTGAAAGGAGGAGATGGAGAGGCGGACAGGTCAATCAGGAATGACTTCACCATGCATCAGAGAGCTCTAGAAGCTTTGCGCGCAAGCCGATCAAGGATTGCTATCCCAGAGTGCCATCAAAACGTCTCCTGCGACGACGGGCCCTGGTAGTACAAACAGCTGCCTGAACTTCCGAAGGATTTCTAAAGCTGTAACATCCTGGTCACTCAACACATACCACCATTCGACAGAGCAGTACGCGACAAGATCGCCTATCTATACTGTCCACTTAACCTCAAATCGATGATCAAGTCTTATGATCTGGATCAAGATTCTCTCATTGGTCTATATCTGAGTCCAAGATCGTCATAACAAGCAATCGAAGTTCCATGCCTGTTTGCTTCGAAATTTAGGTCTTCATGTCGACCAAAGTCAAGGGCTTAACTCAGACAGCATAGCTTATGCTCACGTCATGGCGGGGACGCTCGCAGGCTTATACTAGAAAGTACATGTAGATGCTACCGACACCAAGTTCGCTCTTGCCCCACCGCCTGCAACGAGGTAGAAAGTTGAGGCCGACGCATCGCGTGCTCAGCCTGCCAATTCTCAGTCTGAAAGCTTGGGCAATCATGCTCCCTGGATTCTCAAATTAGACTGCTGTAGGCACAGAGATTTGGACAAGCGAGGCGTGGAAGGGGCTGTAAAGAGTTACTACGGAAATGATCCCTGATACCCACGTCCACGTCATTCTAACGGCAAGAATCAGATACTCTCCGGTCGGTCAGAGTTCAAGAATCGTTTTCTTGAAGCCAGTGCAGTGATACTAGATCTACAAGGCCTGGAAGGCTCTCTGCCAATGCTATGGATGGATCTAGTGGAGCAGGGACGTTGTCCAGAAAGGTAGTGGATGGTTATCAAGACGATGTCTCCAAACCGTTCCTAGCGCAACGATTGGTTCAGATGTTGGGAAAGACCATTCCGCTGGAGCCCGTTGCTCCTATAAGTAGATGATACCCATTCATCCCGGTGTGTTACACATTACTATACTGTCATGTACCTACTGACACCCCCCATGACCGAATCCTTCCGACTTTTCTACAGTATTCAGACGCCGCGGCTCAGAGTTCCAACTGAGAATTTTGACTGCACGACCAGAAGGCCGGCATCGCCCGCTTCTTCTTAGTTGCTCTGAGATTGCGGCCATAGCAGCCAAGAGATTGCAATGCACGCCTTGACAGCCCCAGCAACCCAAAGTGCCACCGTAATGTGTCCCGGCCTGTCCACGATCCAGCCTCCACAAATCGCACCCACAAACATCGCCAGGACTCCCACCAACCGCCGAGTCCTACGGACATTGTCTCTCGCAAACAGATTGCTATCCGAGGTGAAGTCGTACATCATAATGGAGGCCACAACAGTTGGCATCTCGGAGAGGCCAAGCTGCCTTCCAGCAAGGATCTGGCCAGGTCCTTGTATGCTGAGGAGAACAATTGGCACCAGATCCAGCCAGCGAAAGAGGTCTCGGCTGATGTCGATGCTGGACTCAATCACATCCGTTTCAATCAGGATTGCAGCAAGGAAAATGAGCATCGTCTGGAGGGAGAAGGAGAGGACGAGCGTGAATCTGCGGCGAGGGTTCCCCGGGCTTCCAACAAGCAGTCCGAGGTGGGAGAAAAAGGCACAGCCGACGAGGAAGGCGACAAAGGAGCTGAGTGACTTGACCCAGCCATATGGCTGAATAGAAACGCGATTGTGGGAGGTATCGAGGCCCATAAAAACAAGATTGCCGGTTTGCATGAGCACAAAGATCCGGTAGGCTGGACGATGCTCGAGGTTAGAATTTGCCATGATATGATTGTCACAAGGAAATGACTACGCTATTGAGAGGAAAGGCACGCTACCATTGAAGACAGTGCTGTCAAGCAAGCCGGTAGAGAACCAGCAAAAGTACAACAGGACGTCCGCGCCCAAAATGTTGACCTCTTGATTCAAATGACGGGTGGAGTGTGCTGCTATGATGGCGCCACGATTCGGACGTCTAAGGCTTTGGATACCTTCTTCGTCCCTGGACGAAAGCTCTTGAGGCCATAGTCGGGATCTTGAAGACGGCGAAGCTGTCATCTTCCAAGGTTCGATGAGCAAGAGTCCAGGTGGGATGGTGCTTACCACGAACAAAAACTTCCGTAGGTCTAGTCTTCACCAAGGCGCAGTCCAAACAAAAAGCCAATGGCAGGGACATTTCGCTCCGATTCACTGCCTTCAACGCATGGTGATGAGTTTACTTGGCTAGATACTTACTCGCCGTCGCCCCTGTTCCGATGCAGGTAAGGCAAGGACAAGAGTCGCAACGGCGACTTGGTAGGCGACTTTGCAGGTCTTGGTCAAACTCTATCGTAAAATATCTGTACTGATCAGTGCTCGGCGCGCAGCAATGACAGGGTACTTACAGGTCTAGAAGCAAGAAAGAATGCATGCACCTCCAGGCTAGCTTAAGCTTGATAGCCGAGCTTAAAGGCTAGTCTATGGGAGGAGAAGCTGCTGCCAGCCTGCCGTAGCGTTGCTGCTTGGCTTAGCGTAATGAAGGAGACCTGAGAGACATGGAAAAGTGAGTCGACTCCGATCGCATGTGATATAAAGTCCTCAACCCGGAGCCGCGTATACTCGATACTCAAAAATGTCAAGTATAGAATGATTCGTCTCTCCATGTATGTAAGCCACTGTAAGCTCGTCGGCCCGCTGCAACCAACACAAGCCCAAGCCGCCAAGGTTGGCTTCAAAAGAGCACTAGCTCATCAAAATCCATCATATCATCATATCCAAAGTCCGCTGCACAACCCTTTACTCTGGTCACATGAGTCTGTCCCGTACCCCAACAACCACATGAGTCTGTCTTGTAGCCCAACAGCCATGCGCAACCCCGGTGCAATTGTCGTTTTCCTCCTTCACCCGACAGAGCATTCGCCGCCAGAAAGTTCACAAAGAATCCGTACCTGACATGCTTTCCTGGGTGACTTATCGTCTAACGGACCCTCCAGGCATAGTACATAGCGACTAGAAGATGGGTCCGAAGTAGCCCGCATCTCGACCGATGTCTACCCAGATGCCGACATGATACCCGCACCTTTGTTCGATGAGTTGTGACTTGCATCCTGGGTGATCTCCAAAATCTTCCAGATTTCGTATCGCCAGAGCATTACCATGTCGTCTTCATGATGCTTTTGATGGATGTCAGAAGGGGCTAGAGACTGTGTCGCAGTTTTTGATAATGTGGTTTCTCCACCGTCTTCCGAGTGCATTTTCCCAATAATGCGCGAAGGTGAAGAGCTGCTTGGCCGATGCCCCTTGCCCAGAACGGGGATAAGTTGCTACATTATCCTTCCAGCTGGATAGATGGTCATCAGTAAATGAGCATAAATCTCCATCACCAGGGACCTCAACTGAACGGCCTCGTACCAGCTTTCCGGTCTTGAGTGCAAAGACCGCCGCCTTAAAAGGATATGCTTCGTCTCTAACAACACTGTCAGACGTTATATCGCTTTATATCTTACGGAATGGATCTACGCTCAACATCGGCGTCTCGACAAGTGCACGGGTTGGCACGCCCTCTGCCTTGCGCCGCTCAAAAAAGTTCCCGCACTCGGTGATCAAGTCCGCCCATTCGGCTAGAGCTCTGCCAGAGTATCTACTGGCTGCTGAGGCTGCGCCCTCGGGCTTGCATGGAGCCATAATCTGGGCTTCCTGACCCTCGACCCCAACGAGTTCCGCGGGGAAAGGAAGCCTCGGTGGCTGAAGATGTCTTTCTTCGCCAGCCTGGCTACTGATTTTGTCCGTCCATTCCAAAGAGAACTTGTATGAGAGCGCTCTGTGTGTAGGAAGGGCAATATTTTGCTCTCCCCTCAGACCCCTCCGACCGCTCTCGGTCTGCGTCCAAGGAGACAGTAATGACGTTGTATTTCTGTTTGCCTGGGAGCTGCCTTCAGTGCTGTCTTCCTCGCTAGATCCGCTGCGTTTCCCTGATTCGGCCGCCAGATTAAAGGGGATCATGCTTTTCAAGGTTGACCAGCGTCCCTTCCCAACTACGCTCTGCTCTCGAGAGGTGTCGGACAGGTCTAGGTCAGACAGCACGTTTCGGGCACTACGCATCTCGTATGGATTGGCTTTATTCGGTCTACCAGATGAGAGGATCCCCTCAAATGTAAGGAACATGCCACTGGAAGCAGGTTGAATGTCGTCCCTTGCTATTAGGAGGCATCGACTTGGAGCGGGACTGCAAGGCGCAGTAGATATCCTCGCAATACCGCCAGATTCCGCAAGCTGCTGTTGGTAGCGATAGTAGGACCATGTCTCTGCGAGGCGATGTTCAAGCATATTCACAATGTCCGAATTTAAGGTCGAGGCTTTCACATTCAAACGGCCAATCCTCCATACCATGAGCCGCATATAGAAAGCCCGGACCATCGGACACCAGTGATTGAATTGGAGCTGAAAGACGTCAGCGGTAAGGAGCCATTCCGAACACAGGTCTCTCTTCAATCGATCAGTCGCTGCAAAGGTTCCCCACATCCGATAGAGAAAAGCAAACAATCGAACCTCCGTCATGCTGTTATGGCTGCCCAAAAACCGCTTGAACACCTCAAGCCAGAAGACCCAGTCAACCACTTCAGACTTTAAATGTATGCCCGATCGAAATCTGTTCAGAATCACCAGAACTTCCTCCAGGAAGTCGCAAAGTGTGAAGCAAGCATCATGATCAAAGATCGAGGTGCCACTAGCTGCAGCTTTCAAGACCACATGGAAGGAGTCTGCGAAGTAGCGTTGCGCTTTCTCACCCATAACATTGGAACCTGACAAGCAATCCCTGAGGAGCATGACAAGTCGATTCTCTGCCATTGAACGACTGAGACTAGTTGCAGATAAAGGCAAGAGGCTTGCGGTTGCGTCCGCTTCGCCCAGCATGTCAGCGAATGTGCGAGCCGAGGGCGCACATGTGGCCTTGGAAGTTTGATCTGGGTTCAGCCGCTGAAGCGTGCCGTTCAATACTACCAAGAGCTTTGCGTGCACCAGGGCCCATCCAGGCACACTGATGAGCTCCTCATTGGACATGCTTTCTGGCAAAAGTCGGCAGGTAAGATCAATGTAGAACTTCACGAACACGTAGAATAAATCCGTCTCGAGCCCAGCCCATCGAGCGACCCAAGGCCCGTACCAGTTGATGTATGCAGTGGCAATGGGTAGATGGGGGCGACTTTTCAGATGGCCCACCATTTGTCTCATGCTTCGAAAGGCCAGAGCATGCAGGCACGTAGGAAAAGCAGCGACGAATGCCTCCAATCCGTTAGACTTTGAAATTGGTGATCCCCCCCCATAATGAGCACCGATGCGACGTAGAAATCGTGTTGGTATCTTCCACAGCCGGATTAAGATCTCTGCGATTCCTTCGCAGTAGAAGAATGCATACGCCGTCGCCTTTCCGCAAAAAGTGACGACACTGGCCGGGACATTTCGAACTGACATCTTATCAACAACATAAGCCATCTGCGCAAGAAGATTCTGGGTGAAGGTGTTCCTGACGTTATGAATGACAGAGTCGGCGAGGAAATCCGACATGTTTGAACCAAGGGATGTTGTAGAACGCGATTTGAGGGGTGACTTTGCCGTCCTGCTCGGACGTGCAGGAACAGTTGTCCATTCGGGCCGAAGCATGAGGGCAGTCACAGCCTCGAGGATGGCGGGCCTGTCGTTCCCCGACACGGACTCACCGTGTCTCCCGTTGAGCATCTCCAACAAGCCCGTCCACCATTTGTTGAGAATGACGGTGCGGCGATCGAGATCTTCGGGTCTCAGCGAATTGATCGAAGCATGCTCGACATAAGTTCTCAAAAAGGGAAGCAGGCCGGTTCGCACAACAGGTGTTTTAGTAGTACTAGGCCGGGACTGGAATCTATGAGGACGTTGTCTCAGCATTGTCGTCAGTAAGTACTAATCATTGAGGTTCTGCTTACTTATGATAATCACCGTCAAGATTGCGGAAAACACTCCACAGCTCATCTCGTTTCCGTGGGGTCTCGGTTCCAGTGGCACCTGTTCGTTCCAGAAATACGGCCGTTGACGGGAGGGCGGGCATGCTCGTCCTTGGTCCTTGGTGATCAGTCGATGGAAGCTTGTCAGTCGAAAACGATTTGGGAATCGGCGGGGCAGAAGGAAGCTGATTCCCAACGTCTTTGTTGATCAAAGCGCTGAGAGGACGCCTGGATTTCCGCCTCAAGAGAGTGTCCCGACGCAATGATACGTCTCGTGCAGCTTCACCATCACTACTCCAGCCCTCCCGCCTTTCACGGGGAGCAGATTCTCCCAATGACCTGTTTGATCCGTGTTCAGCACCGGTAACGTCACCTCGGTCTTGCCTCTTACGAGCCTTTTCCGAAGGAGGGCCCGAGACGTGAGGTGGAGGCATCCATGATCTTCGCGTCAGCTTTGATATAGAGCCGGATATGGACCTCCTCAGCCTCTGTGTATCTCGAGTGGCCAGATGGTCCGTTGGACCTGGCGTCTTGACAGTGTCATGATCCTCCTCTTCCGGGCCTGGCTCAAATCCAGAAAGGCTGGGCTTGGACTCTAGGGACGCTGGCTGGAGTTGGTGCTTTGCCGAACTCTTACGCCGCAGCAAGGATTGTGATGTAGGCTTTTTGGAAGAGAATGTTGGAAGACCATTGTTGGTTGAGGCCGCCGCGTTCGCAAGAACGTTTTCGGAGAAACTGCGCCTGAAGCTTCCCCGTTTAGCGGGCACATCGGCGGTCAGCTCAGTGGCGGGCAATTGAGTATGACTGGCGGACCGAGGTATGGGGGAAGGTGGTTGTGAGAAGTCCCCTATGTTACTATGAGGTTTGTTGCCGATTGTCACGTTAGACAACAACTTGGGCTGAAAAGGGCCATTGAACATGATATGACTGACAGCCGTTTGGCACCCTGTGGAGGAAAGCTAGAACGAATGTTTCTTGCCTATGCAACACATAGCAAGTAGGATGCCTTCGTCGGACCGAAGTATGCTGAAGACCGCGGTCTAGTCCGACGCCATGTTTTCAAAGATGATCTTGGTATGTCAATGACCCCATCCGATCATGAAGACTCGCGGATCAGCTCAAGTGATATCAGGGGACCGGTGCAAACCTGGGGATTGTGGATGATGTTGCCTAATAAAGCTCGAGGAGCAATGAAAGTAACTAAGGAAACGAAGGGTAGCGACAAGAGTTGTACAATGTCAAGAGATGGTGAAGTTCAAAAGAGCGTCTTGGGAGGACGAAGAGGGTGATTTGTACGTTGGAAAGGCAATTAATATTAAGTCATAAGGTACCTGGAGTGCTGGATCAAACGATGAAACGCAGCAGATGTCTTGTTTGGGCCTTTTTGCAGGGTGGAGCTAGCCGAGTCAAAAGCCTCCAGGGCTGCTTGACAGGCTCGACAGGGGTCTTGACATATTGACAACACAGAGTATTCTTGCTGCGCGCTTCGCGAAGCTACTATGTGCCTCTGTCACTGTGATCGCTGGAAGGAACAAGGAAAAGATGGATCAGCAGAGCTGTTTACGGTAATGGAGGATTCATTAGGACTGCACTGATGACTGGAAGAGTCAGTGGTAGCTTGACTCCCTCCAAGTCTTGACAGCGGATGATTTCATTTGGCCGTTAAGCTAAGATACCGATACCTCAGGGAATCTATTTTTGGATCTTTCTTGGAAGCAATTCTTTCCGCATTTGATCGACTGAACTTAGCCATCTGAGAGATTCACCAATCCTCCTGCCCCTGGGCCTTCTACCTCGCATGACACTCCGCCCTTAGCTCAAGCATTCTGCTGTGATCAGTGCATTCGCCTTCACCTTCAGGTCAGACAAGCCTCAAAGAATGAGATCATCAAGGTTGCAACCGACGCCCCCTTCAATTCCCTCTCATCGTGAGCCACCTCGGATGCTGACCCGACACTGTCGTTATTTGCAGCAGGCTGCCTTGAGGAACAACTTGGATCTATGATCATTCCGCTGCTGTAAGGATGATCATTACCTCGGATCCGTGCAGCCTCAAGCCATCGGTAACTTCTTGATATCACCTACCACTCCTCCCTTTCCTTTCTCCAGCCACTCCTGGTTGATCAGTAGCTCCTTCTTGGGGTAAATGAGCTTGTAAGCATTACGGATAGTGCCATCACTGACCCCGGCGACCACCGAAATGTCCTTGGCTGACTTTGCCTGACCCATCAGGTGAGACGCAGTGTAGATACATGCCGCCGCAATTGACAGGGGAGAGCGCCCAGCAAGCATGCCGCACTTGTCCATGTTATCTGCTATCTCCTGCGAAACCTTGGAGATCTGGAACGAGAGACGAAGTTGAGAGCAGAACCGCTCGCAGAGCTCTTTCGGATCGGTCATCTGGACGGCATTGTAGAGGGTAGAGCTAATGTCTTGGTTGAATTTCCCTGTGAAGGTCAGATGAGGTGAACTATCAGGACCAGTGTTATGCCACCGCTCGCCCTTACCTGGATCGTCATCCACGGCCTTCTTCTTCTCGGCATTACGAGTAGCGAAAAACTTTTCGAGAGCCTTGAAGATTCGCCCTATCTCGGCTGTTGCGTCACCATGTCAGCGTCACCTCAAACTTTTCGTCTGCAGCGCGCTTGACCAAACCCTGGGCGCTCAATTCTGTAATGCAATATCAAGCGGTAACAAGTAGTACGGATGGACAAATTTCAGCAAAGGCAAATGAATGAAACGGCCTACCTTTGGAAACCTTGGTCAGTGCAAAGACCTCACGAAAGGTCCTGGGCACTTTGTGCTGTCGACAGGCAATAAAGAGCATGCCTGCTATGAGCGTTTCCTGGGACTTTCCGCGGAATGCACTTGCATCGTGAACCTCTTTATACATGCCCTTGGTCGAGTCTGCGACGACCTTGGGCACTTGCATTGACTCGGCGAAAGCATCGATCTCTTTGTAGGCGGCCAACAAGGCCTTCGTGCCTTTATCGTGCGTTGCTTTGTTTTGAGCCCTTTGTAAATCGCGATTGCGGCCACCGTTGCCGCCCCCAAAGGAGATGGAAGTTTGCAATTGAGCTCCGTTGAGCAGTGGGTTGGCCGCGTCTCCAACACGAGAAGGATCGTCCCCAGCTTGATCATCATTGGAGAAGGTGCGCCACTCGGATCGCGTGTCGACGATCCTGTCACCAAGGACAAGCCCGCAAGAGCCACATACGGTGTCACCCGAGGAGAACTCCTCGACCAGATTCGGTGGAACCTCCTTACACTCGCGACAAATCAGATGCATGTTCAGGTTCTCCTTCCATGGCTCCTGTGAGCGAGCACCTGAACCGGGACCAGGCTCTACCACAGGAGCAGCAGTATTGGTTTGGGCTGTAGCAGCGGTAGCCATGCCGGAAGGAGTTCTTGGCCCTTGGAAGCGCTCCTGTGCACGCTGTTTCACGCCTTTCGGCGTTACAGCAAGCTGATGTTTCGCAGCCAAAAGCCGAATGAAAAGAGGAGAATGCAGCTTGACGACTTTCTGACAAAGCGCGAAAGCCGAGGCAAAGACGTTGAGGGAAGCAGCTTGTCTAGCAGGCTTCTTGACTTTCGTACCAATGAAGGTGTCCGTGGAGAATAGCAAGTTGTATTCTTACAGAATGTCAGGAAGGCGAACCTAGAAGTGTAAAATCCGAGTGTGGTTTAGGTGACCAGCAACTTCGAATCGTCACAGCTCCTGAAGGTTGCAGAAGCCAGTAGCTGTCCAGATGAAGGGATGAGAAGATCGGGAAGGGAGGCACAAAAGGATGGGTGGGACGAGGAGGTGGGGAGTTAAAGAATCACTGGCGGCCTAACCTATCCCGGATTAGCGCCGTATCATCAGTACGTCTTTGCTTCTGCCGGCGAGCCTGTCCTGTACCCGAGGATGATGACGGCGAGCTTCACTTTCTTTTCATATAACGGACTCATCTTACTCTAAAGGACGTCCATCCTCGATAGAGAGACTTCCCCGACAACAATGTCTGTACTAAGGGCGTCGGTACATTTAGAACCTTCATCATGCGTCCTGTCCAGGCCTTCGCTGACCATTACAGCGTCTTGCAGTACCTCGCATCCCTTTACAACATGCCATACGGCAGAGACGCACTTTCCTTGCTCCTACAATAGCTCTCCGGGGTATGTTATGTCTTTGCGGTTGCCCATACAAGGGACTTTGACTGATATGTCACGTTCAGCGGATCTCGTACAGGATCTGTATCTGAAAGAGCTGAAGAACTACAAGCCCGCCGCTCTCAGCCCAAATGACGCCGACGCACATGTCCAAAAATTTGCCATGCCCAAAGCACCACCGTCACCGGAGGAATCGGACATAGCTAAAGATCTCAAGTCATATGAGGAACAGCCCGTGGAGGTCGAGGGGCAAGCTGAGCAAGGGCAAGTGGTGGATGAAAGCAATTGGTTCGAGGAAGATGAGCCAGAGGAGGAACATACGGCACATTGAAGAAGCTGAACGACTGTCTCTCTATTGTGTATCACCAGAGAATTCCAGAATTCTGCTCTGTTCGCCGCCCAATGTCTCCAAGCCTCGCGATTCGACTTTGGATCGCACTTTGTAGTTCTAATTTGGCACCCCTACGGTATAATGCTACCAAGGGCAATGCTATGAAACTTGCTAGAGCAGGCAACAGACATGCCTCCCCGGCTCAGGGACAATCTGCTCTGAACACTTATGTAGCCCCCTGGGTTCTTCCAGCCATTGCTTGCGTTTGGACATAATATGGTTTGACTGCTTCATGCAAGACTTCAGCAGGACCTCTGGGTGAGGATCCAACACTGTGTCCGAGACGACCGCGTTTTGTGCTATCTTTACCACTGCTGGCCACAGCCCCTCAATGTCATTGGCTGGACCGATGTCTCAAATATGCACAATGATTCTGGAACCATCGAAATACGCATGCTCGATGTGTCCAATCCTCACAACAAATAATCTGAACCAGTCGCGGCGCAAGTACAGTCCGCTGTGAACACATGGGACGCACGCTCTAATGTTGATCGGCACAATGAATTGGCACCTTCTATGAGCGACGATAGTACACCACGGCAAGATCAAGAATGCATCCAGGATATGTAAAATCAGTGGCAAAGGTGTAATTTGATTCAAAACGAGGGTATCCTGAATGGTACATTGCGTCGTCGATGCAAATAAATTGGAGGGGTATCACGATTCGACTTCGCCTTCTTCACTTCCATTATCCGCCCTTGGACTACTAAGACCAATCTGCTCGTCAATACCGTTTGACGTGCCTGGTATCGAACCTTGTGGGACCATGGACGCTTGCGATTGGGTGGCAGGGTTGTCAGATAAAGCAACATGCAGTGGAAGGGCTTGACTGCTGCTTGTGCTGGAGACGCCAACCTTGCGGTGCGGGTTTTGCTCGCCCCCAGACTGCAGACGTTGCCTTTTTCGAGGGCTTTGGTTGACATCTCCATTAGTCTGCAAATGATTCTCATTGGCTTTGAAACCTGCTTCACTCTGATCTTCAAGCTCTCGCTTTGCGGAGGGACGGGGTTCCGAATCCAGACTGCTCTCTGTTGCTGCTTGGATTCTTGGATGACGAGTCGCGTCCTGGTTCCCATCCGATCCCCGAGGCATCCTCTCGTATAGGCTGTTATCCCGCCCGGGCTTGGCCGGCGTACTTTGGTAGACGTTGGCCATGTAGTCACAGGCCTTGGCAATATCTCCTACGCTTGCTCCGACGCTCTTCCACCATGGTAGACCTATATTACTGTCTGGAAAGCTGACAGTCGATTGACGGGCTGCGGCATAAAGTGCGCTTGCGGCTATGGTCCTCGATGGGAAAAGAAGGCAGAGGGTAGTGAGACAACTGTCACTGATGAAGGCCCAAGCAGCGTTTCTGAGCTTCTTGTTGTTCTCCTCTCCATATCTCAGCAGCAGGTCGTAGAGGGTCTTGTAGGGTGGCTCCAACCTCAAGTCGAAGCACAGTGCTTCCAGAAGTAGGTCCTCATTCAACAGAATGTTGTCTCTCCACCTCCAGTATTCTTTGTCCTGTTCGTCCACGGTCTTGTAAGGATCTTTCTGGGCCACCCGGACGCAAGCAGTGACTAGATCTTTCATCTTCCGACAGCACTCCTCCACCTTGGTAGCTAGAAATAAGCTTGTGGCAGCCATGGAGTAATAGTGATGGCCTGGTCTGCTGGGGGTATCCTGCATCGAATATCTTACGTAGAACCTATGCAGAAAGACGGAGGCCGTGCCCAGGGTGATTTGAGGAAGCCTCAGCATGATGCCAACCTGCAGGATGAAATTGACACCCTTGCTCCTATTCTCACGCTCCTTCTCGGGTGAGAGACCATCAAGGATAGAAGGGGCCCGGAGGAGTTCTTCTTCACTGAACAGCCACTGCGACTCCGCGGCCATGATTATCTCATCCGGTAGTACAGCAGTCTGGAGTGACTGAGGAGTAGAGGAGCTCTTCATCGTTGCTGCAGGCATGGTAGAAGCTGGCAGAGGATTGTGATTTTGGATGGGCTCTTTAGAGAATTATGATGTGGCTGGTGCTAGTGATTATTGCTTGGCCAAAGGCTTGGGCTTCGACTTTTGATGAAATGAAGTGTCGGGACAGTCCATTCTCGGTAGGCAATCGTCGCACTCAATGGACGTGTATGTATATACTTAAGAGCCAATCAAAGACCTGGAGAGCCCACAGCTGCACATGTGGTCGCATACCCCTACATTCGGATTCACGAATTTGAGATTTTTGTCAAAATCACGTACGACTTTTGTACTCAACAACCACACATTCAGGTTGGACGCGAATGGAGGAAATGAATTCTCATAGTATAAAGACTCTACAGCTTAAGTTTAAGAGATTAATACTTCATAATGAATGTATTGGAGGTGGTATGTTGAGTCCAAAATGGTGTTCAATAGGGCTACTGCGGGGTAGTTACGGGGCCCAGAATTTTCACACATTCTATCTATATAAAATCCTTTATACTCCAGCTATATATGCTCAAAATAAGGTAATATTGATACAAGAGGTGCTAGCCTTTATAAAGATCATATTCAGTTACTATGAATAACCCTTGAATAATCCTTGAGGCGTGGTTGTTGCTGTTCTGTAGTTTTGATGGTCCGCACCAGCTGTACAGTTGACTACCCACTAAATGAAACACTCGATTTAAGAAACTAGCTGCTGTAAGTAGGCGAAATCTACCTGTTTCTTACTTATCGGGGGTATACTGAATGTACTTAGGGGGGCTCTTTAAGGGTTATATACCCGGGAGGCTCCAGCCTTACCAGCCTTATCACCCTTACCACATAGCCCCTACCCTCATCTGCACGCGTACCTGCACTCTTACCCTGGTATTGAGACCGGTAAAGGTAACAGTAAGGTCTAGCTAGGTATTAAGGTGAAGGTGCAGATGCGGGTGGTGAGTGGTAAGGGGGTTGGTGAAGGTGGTGAAGGTGGTGAGGGTGGTGAGGGTGGTGTGAGGGTGGTGAGGGTGAGGGTGATGAGTAGATAGTACAGGTATATACAAGTGAGAAGCAGTAACGGCCTATTCAGGAGTCTATTCAGGGCCCGTAATAGCTCTCAATCCACTTCATTCGCGATATAAGAAATCCCCTGCTGTAAGAAACACCCTACTCGAACCGTGGTGTTTCATTTAGTGGGTAGTTGGCCCCCTTGTGTCCCCTATAGCGGAATCCTTTCGGCACCCCCCCTGCAGGACTCCGCTGACGAGGACCGTTCTAGGTGCTGCTCCTAGAATGGGAGGATGGAAAAGGGGCTAGGTAACATGCCGTAGCACCAGGTTCTGTGCACTTTTGAAATTGACAATGCTACGTTCGAAGGCAGGTGGCAATTCTGACGAGGTTCAGACACACACACACACACACACACACCACTGCTTTGGACGGCGTGTAATTGACTCTACCTCTATAATACAATGTTTTTTCCTTGCCATCATTTGCTAGCTTCTTAGAAGAAGCTGTTCAGATCAAGCTTTCGCCCTCTTGGCCGTTCCTGATGAGCCCACCAGCGTGTGCCAGCCGGGTGTTCCAAGTTCCATGACCCATCACACCGCTTGCTTGTCCCGCTTAGATTCTCCTCCTCGCTCCGGACGATATCGTCGAAGTCGATCAGAGCATGATCGCTCCCCTCTACATCTGGCTCGAGTGAGTACTCAATGTTACTCCCCACGGTGCCCATAAATCCATTAAAGTCGAATATCTCATTTACCACCGCGTCCTCCTGTACAACAGCCTTGTACTGTACCGTCATCCATGCATCCTCCAGCCTCTGCTGTGCCGCTCTGCGAGCTGCCCGGAGACCTCCAGGTGGGATGCCGGCAGCGACAGCTTTTGCCGACCAATCACTGGGTAACTCAATCTGGGCTCGAGGTTTGCACAGGGCTTGTATCAAACCGTAGTGGTCTGATGGAGCTCGAATGGTCCGCAAATGGGGAAAGCCACCTGCGCGTATCGAGGCGACAAGGTTCTCGTTAGCTGAGCCGGGCACAAGGATATCCCAGTGTAGGAAGTCAAGAAGTGGTGAAGCCATGATTGGCTGCATAACAATCTCTCCCGGGGGCACCTCAGGAGACGTATCTTGAACCAGAGTGAACTTTTCGAGGTTTTTTAGACGGAGCAGGAGCTTCGAGATGGCTGAGACATAAAGTACGTCCATATTGACCAAGGCTAATTTCCGTATCCCGAACGCATTAGGCGTTCTCGAAAATTCGGAGAGTCCCCAGAAGGTAACGCCCTCGAGATCCTGAAGCCGGAGGCTTCTAAGCGGTGGCAGATGCTGTAATGTGTGATCATCAAAATCATCCATATCGAAATTGGAGATACAAAGATGTTGGAGTGAGGGCAGTCGCTGGAGGATGCCGGGTCCTCGGACTTTCCTTGGGTCGAAATCATGTTTCATCCTCACGAAGACGTCCTTCTCCAAGATTCCTTGATTCGGGGAATGAAGTAGGAGGGTTGTCAGGTACGACCACGTGTTATGATAGCCAGCGAACGTGTCCTTCTGCGCCATGTCCATCAAGCCTGGAGCCAGCTGCTTTTGAGATCTGAGCGTGATGGCCGGATTCTCACCTATCAGCCATAACTGTTCTTTCAGCCGCCTTCGGGTGGACAGTGCATGCACCAGCCTGTCATAGGTGTGGCCGTAGATTGTATAGCAGCCCATGAGCCTTTCGAGATTGGGACAGGCCATGACCACCGATGCGACTAGGTTGACCCACTCATAGCTCATGGGTTCGCCATGAAATTGCAGTTGAGGAACCTCCAGTTCAAGCACATGCTGTGCAAGGAAGGCCCGTGAGCGCAATGTTCGCCGAAGTAGTCTCAACCGTAGAGCCGTCTTCCCCTTTGCCCTTTTCAAGAAGTCTTCGGAATCGTGGCCAACCAGGGAGATACGAGCGTACCTGAAGATACAAGTCAGCGGTCACGTTTGGCCGAGTGGGAAAGCAACGAACAGATGCTTGATTGCAGCCTTGTCCCACGCTCTACAGGTCAAGGCGAGGGCGCATATGTTTCTGGCGAAGCATGTATGGCAGCTCTCCATCTCATGGAGAAGCTTGAGTTGGCGCGAGATGCAGTCGTAGATCTCCGCTGGAAGGCATTTGAAAACCGGCCGTCGATCTATTCTGGGCTGAGCAGAATTTTGCGAGACCTGAGAGCCGAGCGAGAGAGGTGATGGGGATGAGTATGTGCTTGCTGACGAAGTGAAGGTTGAGGGGCCACTCCGGCTTGAGGGGAAAGCGGACCTTTGGGATAAGGGAGTCGAAGATCTCCCATCCTCGTTGATCGCCGTGACTGAGCTCCTGGACAAGGCGAGTGGTAGCTTCTGGACTCTGTATGCGCCAATCGTCGGATCCCAGATCTGACCATGCTGAGGTCGATTGCTTTGCAACGAGGTTGATTCTCAGCGCCGGATACTAGCCACGCCAGGGAGAAGGCAATATAGAATCATGATACGTACGAAGCGGAAGAGGAGGATGTTGGTCCGAGGAGGTTCTGTCTATCTGCGCGACTTGCCATATATTGTTGGCTCGAAACATGAGGCCTGTGACAAGCGAGTCTCGTTCCCTATCGAGCTTGTCGACTCCTTTGCACCCTGGGAAATTGGGCAATTGGGAAAGTGCCACGCCAGGATGACGGAAGCATCCGAAAGCCGCCAACAGGAACCATGTCCCAGGGGCCCCCGCAATAATTGATCAGGGCACTTTATATCAGGACTTTCTACAAAGGCCTCATTTTTGCCCCACGACTTTTCCTCCCCTGTTTCCATAGATTTCTACAGCAAAGACATTGCTTCTCAGGAGTGTCAACCTACGCCTTCTGCTGCCTTTGGCGCCAACCCTAGGTCGATCTGTGTAGGGATTGACGATACTCCGTACACGCCCAGAAGATGTCAAGCAAGCACATATGATATTGAACTGCAAGGGGGTATTGCTCGAGCAAGAAAAGGTATGTACAGCATCTGCAGCTTGCGCGCTTCACTGGCGCCTCGCCATATGATGAGCCTGACTCTGGTCGCTTCCCAACCACAACGCCGTCCTGATGTCTATGCATCATTCGTCCAATGGTATGACTGATCGTTATTCACGACGTGACTAACGGCCTCACGCCAAAAGGCTGGTTCCTTTCGGATGCCCGTCATTAGATTACTACCCATGGGCTTTTCGTACATGTTCCGTCAAGTGTCTGAACATGATTCGCTACATATCGAAATGCGAATTGTTGAAAATGCTGTCATCATTCGATGTCGTCTTGAGAATGCCGCTCATGCGCTCTCCTCGTCTGGCCGCCGGTATCTTCTCCCAGTCATCGTCCTCTTCCGCATCTTCGTCCATGCGATCGAGGTGAGTGCTTTGAAAATGATCTTCCATGGTGCTCTCATCTACGAAAGTGAAACCCTGGAAATTTGCCTGCATGCCAGGAGACAATGGTGTGGAAGCTGTCAAAGGTCCACCCGATCGCTGGACGGCGCTATCATTGAGAGATTGCGTATCCGCGAGGGCATTGGTGAATTCAGGATCAAAGTTGGACACATCGAGAATGTTCTTGAGCTTGGGCTTGAACGGTGGCACAACTTGTTTGTTGGCAACTGCTTCCCAATCCGTATCAGCAAAGAACACATGCTCCTTGAGCTCGTTGGCATCCCGATCTGCCCCAAGTCGATGTCTGGGATTCCTGTTGAGGAGGCCTTTTACGAAGTTCCTTCCATCCGCACTCAAGGTATCCTTTGGAAAGCGGACTTTCCCAAAGGCAATGTTCTTGTACATCTGCTGTGTGTCATCCGCATAGAATGGACTCCACCCGCAGCACATCTCGAACACAAGCACACCCAAGGACCAAAAGTCCACCATTGTAGTGTAGCCTTGCTCATCTAGGAGAACCTCTGGAGCCAGGTATTCGGTAGTGCCGCAGAATGTTTTGGTCGTTTCATCCTTGGCCAGGTTTGCCTTGGACAATCCAAAGTCGCAGAGTGCTATATGACCAACAGCATCCAGTAAAATGTTCTCCGGCTTTAGATCTCGGTACACAATGTTAAACTTGTGCAAATGCTCAAGTGCCAAGATCAGTTCAGCAATGTAGAATTTGGCTCGGGCTTCACCGAAGCGACCCTCCTTTTGCAAATGGTAGAACAGCTCACCGCCAGACATGAAGCCAGTGACCAGGTACAGGTTCTCGGGCGTTTGGAACGAGTATTTCAGACCGACAATGAAAGGCGAGTCGGCTGACGCCGTTCGCACGAGAATATTTCGCTCGCCGATAGTGTGTGCAACTTCCTTTTTCTGAACAATGACTTTCTTCGATAACTTCTTCATGGCATACACTTGATGCGTATCTCTCTCATAAACCTGATAGACTTGACCGAAAGTCCCTGACGTAGATGTTAGTCAAGCTTCGCCACAACGACTCGGGCAAAAAAAACCTCTGCCGATGAGTCTGAGGACTGGAAAGTCCTCTGGACCATATTGTTTTTTGGCTGTCTTCTGGAAGGAGAACTCGACATTGATCTCCCCAGAGACCTGATCGGTCTCTTGAGCCCGAGCCTCAAGCTTGTACCACCCGTCAGCCTTGTTTACATCTCCAAACACACCGGGTGCTATCTTTGCTTGTCCCAAAAACGCATCCTGGTGACCGCTGTAGACGAAGATCTCCACGTCTGACTGCTTCCCCGAAACATCACTAGCATCGGAGTTAGCTGCCGTGACTTCTGCACCATAGATCTAGCTCACAATACTGCCTCGTGATCCCACTTTGGATCTGTCACCTGCTTGCCATTCTTGAAACTTTTTTGATCCACAACACTCGTTGTACTACTTTGCCGACTCTTCATGGGTATCGCCATTGCTCGGCCCACATCCCCTCCATTTCTCCTGATCGGAACGCCGCCATCAATACCCCTTCCATTTGATAAGTGAGTATTGTCCGAAGCATCTTGCTGAGGCTCATGAGCGATTGACTCGATCCTTTCGAAGGAACAAACAGCATAGGGCGAGTAGCTTGGCTTTAGGCCCCGGGCGGATATGATCTTGACGAAGAGCTTTCCTTTCGGCGGAGCTACTGGTGGCGCTGGCCGAGAGCTGGCCTGATCATTGGAGTCGCTCTTGGTACTCTTTCGATCTTGGTTGTTGCTTGGGGAGGCATTCTTCTTGCGGGTCTCGGAACGGTCGTTCGAAAGAGCGCGGGGAGTTAAGGGAGGCGTGCTCTTCATACTTGGCGAAGTCGCGCCATCAGTCAGCTTGATGGTCTCAAGATTAGAGGTTAGAGATGAAAATGCAGAAAACGAAGGTACAGGGTCTATCGGTGAGGGCGGAGTAGTTGACGGTCTTCGACTGGTCGGGTTGGAAAGGTGAGATGCGTGAACGGTGGGCTTTGCGGTGATATTCAATCGCGCAGTCAGATCCGAGGCGAACTTCTTCGTTCGCAGGGGCATCAACAGGTTTCCAGATTGAACACGTGCCATAGACGGCCGGTGGGAGGCTTGACCATTCCCGCCAAGCTTGGACGCGAGACTGCGACAGAGGTCGTGCCTTGGCTCGTGTGTTGATGAAGATGATGAGGAGGATGTCGGAGGTGTCGGGAGGTAAGGCCGACTGGCCAACTGTTCACACAGCATGCTTGGGGGTGGCTGCGGTACAGAGCCGTCTCCTAGAGGCGAGGCGGGAGCAGTCGGCGGGGCACACGTGGAGGGGACCTCCATGGCCGAGATTGCGTTTGTGTTTGAGCGGGAGAAGAGCAAGAGGCAGAACTCTGAAGACGGCGGGCTGCAAGATATTGGAAACGAACCTGTCCAAAGTAACTGTGTAGTATGCCAGGTAGGCGTTTGTCGGATGGGTCCGGTCGAGGTGTGGCAACGCCAGAGGGACAGCCACTCAGCACTCTATCAGGACTGTCCGCATCAGACCTGCTGTGATGAGACTTGTCAGTATCGAAGATTCATTACCAGTCTTAGTGGCGCAATCAAGATTTGATGACGAGCAAGTCATGGTTCGCTTTCACGTGAAAGATCGCAGAATGTGAGACAAGCATTTGATTGTGCAGAGAGTACAGGAGAGTCCAAGAGAGTTCAAGAGAGTCCAAGAGAGTTCAAGAGAGTCCAAGAGAGTTCAACAGAGTCCAAAGAGAGTCCAAAGAGAGCATCGACATCAAAAGCTGATGGCAGAAGCCCGGTTGTGACGTTGAGGTGTGCTGAGTCAAGGACGAAGAGAGAAGTAGAGAAACGAGTGTGATGATTTTGTGTTGGGAGCAAGTGGCGCTAGCGCAGCCGATGTTCCATTTGGGTGTGAAGGTAAAAAAGACGAGTGATCACTTCTGTTTCCTATGAAAAGCTTCTTTGCGTATCCCGAAGATGGGACATGTTTCAAGTACACTGGTCCATGTCACCATCAAAGATTTTCAGTGATGCGCATTGCTGCTGTAGCTGTTCAGGGAGAATGCAGAACGACACATGAAGCAGTCCCGTCTCGGAAAACGTCGGAGCTTGCCAGCAGTGAGGTCGATCCACCACGAGAATGAGCGCGGTAGGACAACGGAATGGATGGTCCTGTCTAGATCTTGTAGTGCGGTTGTCCCCAAGGTGTTTCATGGGAGGTTGGAAAATGAAAATGCAGCATGATGATGTTGTTTACCGCTTAGGAGACGAGCTTTCGCGTACCTTGCCTTTTGCAATGCAGCTTTCAGATAGTTCGGATTGATGCCATCGTGCTGGGCCATTACGGAGCCCGCTGCTCAAGCTTGCAAGAGGATAAAGAGGACTTGCAGAAGAGTGGAGAATTCAGCAATGCAAAATTTGTTCTGAGCGTTTCCGATTTTCGAGGACTTTATGAACAGTGGTAAAGAGGGGAAAAGTGGGCCGCAAAAAGGCGATGGCGGATATAATCTGGATGGTGGGGGTTTTGGATGCGGAGTTTGCACGAGGCTTGAAGGCTGAGGCCACCAAGGCTTTGTTGAATCCTTGCGACCTATTTGCATATGCCTCGAAATCTCTCAGAGGCTCGAAGAGTAAATCTACAAGTCTAACAGGCTGGAGCAAAGTCAGATCTGACCGAGGACTGTCTACTGAGCGTGATTTGCTATCAAAGCCAGCTGGGCAAGAGCAAGTGATCCGACTCGACCAAAGACGAGACAGATATGGGGAGGAGAGTTGGGGGGGCTTTGAGGGATCGGGGTAATGGTCACCAAGTAGCCTTTTCCATTACACCAACCTGAGAGGTTATTGAAGAGAAGGGAGACCTCAGTGTTGTGATATCAGCCAGGGCAGTAGAAGGCGTACTTTCCAACGACAATACTGGTTATGAGTATGACACTGATATACGACATTAGCAACCTCAGAATCAACAGAGACAGCCCATAGCCTGTAATGGTCATAGTTGTATCGATCAATCCCATGATCGAACTTACCGTGGTACTGTCGTACTCCGAGGGTTGTCGCCATTTTCGCTTACTCATCCTTCTAGGTGCCAAGGCAGCGTCGAGCGTCGACACTGTTAATAATTTTGAGTGCCATCCAGCGCCTTTCCCAATTCCCAAGTCATTCATAAAAAGGATGTCACCTATGTTAGACACTCCACTAAGTACATAAACTATCGGTCCTCTCCTCTAATTCTATCAAGATTTATCGTACTGCCAGCCTTGGCAATTCTTAACCACATTCAAATGAACATTTGGGAAAGCTTTGATTAACACTCACTCACTAAAATCCAAAAAGTAGCTGCTTTTGCTGCTTGTCCTACGCTGTCTCTTAGAAAGGCATGGTGAGATTGTCGCGCTCGAGAGCCGCGGCCGCTGCAGCGCAACGTACGGTTCCATGTCCTCAAGGCCTGCACCTTCTGACACTTTCTAGGTACGCCGACCCCGCAAATTAGCGATGGCACGGATGAAGATTTAGCTGGAGTGGTACAAGCGAATACGAGTCAAGAGGAGGAGGTTGACGATGACCAGGCAGATCCAGAAGAGGAAGAAGAAAGATCTACGCCGTTGGTGGATTCGGACGTAGGGTCAGCCCCGGCTACCCCTGCCTATGGGCGGGGAGGCGCTCGAAGAAAGAGAGGGGGCAGGGGAAGGGGACGAGCGAAACGGCTTGATCTTAATGGACAAGATCCACGAGACAATGGCTCCGACACAGCAACGCCAAGACGACGTGGAGGATGGCGGGGACGGGGCTACGGCGCCGGGCGGTGGGCAAAAGCACGTGGAGGACCCTCGCATGTGACCCAGGTTCCGGTGGATAAAGAAGGCAACATGGCGAATGTCGTCAACGACGAAGTTGAGCTTCCAGAAGATCCCAACGGAGAGGAAAAGGTCACGAGAGAGGGCGAGCTGAAAGGCGACCGCGAGTACCGCGTGAGAACTTTCCGAATTGAGGGCAAGGGCGACAGGCTATACATGTTATCGACAGAACCTGCACGTTGCATTGGCTTTCGCGACAGCTACCTCTTTTTCCAGAAACATAAGCAGCTCTACAAGATTATCATTGCTGAAGAGGCCAAGAAGGACCTGATTGATCGTGGCATCATCCCACATTCCTACAAGGGAAGAGCTATCGGCGTTGTCACAGCCAGGTCTGTCTTTCGAGAATTCGGTTCCAAAATCATCGTTGGCGGCAAAAAAGTGGTTGATGACTACCAAGTTGCAGAGGCAAGAGCGAATGGCGACGTTGAGGGAGAATTTGCTGTTCCCGAAGACGAAGTGCCAGGAGGACCAGACACGTACGACCGCAACCGCTATGTGGCATGGCACGGCGCAAGCAGTGTCTACCACACGGGTGGCCCAAGCGTCCCGTTCCTGAATGGAAAACCAATAGAGAGCAAAAAGCGGAAGATTGTTGTGACGGGTGCTAATTGGATGTACGAGCATGCTCTTCAGGCCAGGTGAGTTGCTCCGAAACCACAGCTCTGATGTGCAAATGTGACGTCTGATTGTGTGCTCACCTCAACTTCGTACAGCCAATTCAATTCCTTCATTACAGCACAACGTCGTCAAAATCTCGAGGGTGTCTACGATGTCCACACCAATTTCATGCAATATCCACGTATCATGCAACCATCGCATGTACGGTGGGAGCAGGTCATACCTAGTGACCCAGATTCGCGCACAATGAATGACGATGACTCCGATCAAGCTTCAGACTGGGAGAACGAGGGCATGCTAATCAATAAGGCTAGTCGTTCAGACATGCGTATGTCTGCCAAGGTGCACCGCAAGTACTCGCGCAAATTCATGGTAACTGACACTTTGTGCGAAACGCCCGCGACGTCCACTTTGGGATACCCAGGACCGGATGAGGCATTGATGGATATTGACCCCCCTGGCTTGGTTCATGTGTCGGAAGACGTGATCGCAGAGCTCCCAAATGACTGCCGTGAGCAATTCCTCAAGGCCCGAGGGCAAGAAGTTGAATGGAAGGCAAGATGGGGCTCAGAGAGCACGGAACATGCAAGATCGGATCTCAGAATCACGTACAACACATAGGCATCCGCTGAAGTATTGGACAGTGGATGTAGCACTTCGGATGTAGCGAGCGGCGTTCTAAGGCGCACACGATACCCAGTGGGGCATGGCAGAAAACCAAAAAAGGAGATTGGAAAAGCGAAGAGGCGGTCAACCCGAGGCTGCCGTAGGTGGTTGACGTAGTCAGTACTGAAGAAGTAGGTCAACAGAAAGTCTCATCGGCTTCGAGTGCATACTGCTCAATCATATGGGCGTGACCAGCGTGACCAGCAGGGCCGAGGACACGAACGGAGTCGCGAGGACCTCCGACGCAATGTCTGTCATGCGTGAAGTGGACTGCCTGACTTCGGGATGTGGGCAAGTTGAAGAGCTTAATAATAATGGTGTGGCCGAGCGGTACGCCCATGTTCAAGATATGGTTGGACCATCGTAATCATGGATTGAAAGGGCGAAGCATGCAGTCATGTTACTGATTTCCAATCCCTGTGATACTACGCGGCATGGGGAAAAGCTCGAGGGGTCGATAAGCTGGTTATGTGACACGACAGGTGTCCAGGCTGTACCTGTAACTCCGTACACGCCATATGCACATGCTCCAAAGGCAATAAGACCCTAACATCGTGGCCAATCCTGCAGCCACCAGCAGGCAGCGATGAATTGCAGAGTTCGCTTATTCACACTATCAGGGCATTGCTTTTAGTGTCGGCGGTTTACCTGTCTGAATCTTTGACCCACGGTTTGTGAGCTTTGATACAGCCTCAGGGATAGGTCATCCAAAACTTCCATTCTTCCGTGACTACAGGAGGCGACTTTGGAGGCTGCCAGAGCCCCCAAAGCATATCTTTCCGCAAGAGACACTGGAATTAGAATGTGTCTCACAGTGGAATCCTGTCATTTATCATCTCGTATTTGGTAGCCTAGACCCGCGTATAATACCGGGCTTGTGATCCGTAGCCTGACGCCACCATCAGAAATACAGAAGGCTTTTTTTTTTGGGATTTAGAATTTACGGGCCTTTTCTCCCGCTCATCATCTCATTTCTCCCATCATCTTAATTCTTTTCTTTTGCTTCTTCATTGATCTTCACTCAGAACCCTCTCCTCCGCCCCCTCGCCTTCGTTCCCCCACCGACGGAATATACGCATACACAAGAGCAAGTGGACAACGTCTTCGCCACTGCTTGCCAGAAAATGTTTGCTCGGATGGAAATTTTGCAGTAATCTCCCATTCAAACCCTTCGACTCCTTGGCTCTTCGGTCCAGGAACACTTCAACTTCAAGCACCCTTCTTACCTTCGGTAGAAAGTGTCTGATCCAAGCTGGCCTCGCCTTTCGTCCCTGCCTCCCACTTCCGTGAAGACCTTCCGATTGTGAGCCAGCAGAATTCTCAGAATTCCCACTGTGGCTTCTTCTGCATCACCAGAAAGTTCTCATCAATACATTCGCTCGGCAGTCATCGATTGTTCTGGCTTTCTCTAGTCCCAGAGCCGCAGAATGGCATTGTCAGTCTCGGGTTGAGTGCTACTTGACCTATCGTGAAGAGCACCGGAACTTTTAATTAAGACTTCGAGCTCACACATCAACTCAGCCACCAGGGCATGGAGTCCTGAGTATTACCACCGCCAAGAGCGACCGTTGGCTGAGGTGGTCCTCGTTCGTGATATTTCGCTACCGTCAATAGTCTTGTTCTTTTAGCGTTACGAATCTGATTTTAATACAACTTGATCAACCCATCACCATCCCCTGGATTCCCTGATCTTGATTCAACTCGTCAAGGACCGTTCGCTACGATCCCTAGCGATCATTGGGCTTGTTCATCAGCCTATTGCCGGGTTGCTTGGGTTACAACAGTCTACCCAATCCCCCGTGGCAGCCTGTGCGGCTGATCGAAAAATGCCGGCATTGCACCAGAATCATGTGTCGTCTCATATGCCACTGACTCCACCGGACTACTATGGCCACTTCCAAGATGATGGATATGGCAGTGGTTCATTGTCTGTCTTGGAGCAAAGATCAACTGCTGAGAGGACTCCATCCTCAGCCTATGACCTGAGAAGCTGCGGGCTGAATGAATATGCCGACAGGTATATGCCTTATCAGCCAACGCAGATGGCTCCAGTCCCCTATTTCTCGGACCCAGTGTCCCAGGCCTCTTCGGCTTACACGACTTCGCTACAACCCGGGGCTACGCAGTACGCTCTGGCAATCAAGTCTCAATATTACTCATATGAGGCTCAAGACCGCAAGACGAAGGACTTTGACCAAAAACCACAGCCAAAGGGTACCGCGACTGCCTCCAAGCCCAAAGACGAGAGGGTTGGAGGTGTTGCAGCACATCTTGATTACGAAATGGACGAAATGGTTGCCTTTGTGTCTGAGAAGGCACAGAGAATGTATGACTTCCTTGCCTCCAGGATATGCCTTGCAGACATTGACATGACTCGAAGTATCCTCAGCTCCAAGTCCACACCCCACCAAGATTTCCGAAGATATGTCTCAGTCGTCTTATCCTCAACTCGGCTTCCAAGTTCGACGATCCTGTTGGGCCTCTTGTACCTATCGAACCGTGTGGCTTTGTTGTCCCGTAAGGGGCAATATCCTCAAGGCGCTCAAGATGTGTATTCAATGCTCACGATCTCTTTGGTCCTGGGATCCAAGTTCTTGGATGACAATACGTTTCAGAATCGATCATGGTCAGAAGTGAGCGGTATGTCTGTCTTGGAGCTCAATTATCTGGAAATCCAGTGGTTGCTTGATATCAAATGGGATCTCCATGTTGATCGAAACGACCCAGAAGGATTTCAGCTGTGGCACGGACTTTGGGAGCAAAGCAAACGCAGGAAGCTTGATCTGTCAATAGCCGAGTCCTTGAGGCAGAGCAATATTCAGGAGCAAGGACGACAGCGCCAGCAACAACTGCGCACGAGGCAACAACTTCCCCCATTGGAGACACACCTTGTACACCCTGAAGCGAACCTTGCCCGTCAGTCACAATTTCCCAGCTACGCGCATGGCCCTTGGAATACTCCCCAAAGTGCGGCATGGCGATTGCCGCACCAACAAGCCAGTTATTCGCCCCCGTCAGCGCCTGAGACCGGCCCAAACACGCCAGATGCGTACGGGCTACTCAACTCCTTCTCTTACGCGCCACAACGCATTCAGCCGGCTTTCAAACTACCTACTGCTTTGCGGACGTTGCCGTCCAATCCCCCCCCGACAGGCTACCTTGGTCAGTACCTCCACCAGAGCGGCTACGATTACAGCAACCCGTACGAAAGGGAACTTTTCACTTCTCAACGAGATCGCCATCTGTTTGCGCCGAATTACGGGGTCCAGTCCGTCGTGGGATAACGACTTGTTCCACAGAGGATCTGGCACCCGCTGTAAGGCTACGATGTAGACCATGAACAGCATGATAACCGCATGTCTGGGGCCTTTGCGTCGCTGTTTTGCTGGCCCGGGGTAAGCGAACGGCGTTGCTGCATCCAGGATTTTAGTATGAGCATGCATGGGCGGACCGTCTCTCAGAATTTTACGAATCTCCTTTGACTTACGTCTCCCACGTTCAAAAAAGATAGACCCGACATTTATTCTAACATTCAATTCATTAACGGAGTCGCATCATGAGGGATTGGATGGGTATGTTCACTTCCATCAGAAATTGGTTCAGAAAGTTCACTGGCGATGTCTTGCTCTCTGGGCGCAGCTATCTCGCTACAGCTTCCGGAGTTTTCTCAGCAATATTGCCCCAATTTAAATCTTTATTGGGTTATCGTAAGCTGGGTGGTTTTTCCCGCCAGTAAACATGATACCCCGAGTTCATGGCATTCGTTCAACGTCATCATCATTGTCATCAATACCATCGCAAACATATGTCCGCATGGTTTCGTTCAGAAGTGAAAATCAGCGTCCAGACTTGGTTGCATACAGGGGGAGCATATTGCTAGGTGGAAAAGCATTGAATTCAAGATTAGAATTGCCATTGGAAAGATGAGGTATGGGGCAAAGGGAGGCAGATCTCCAACGTTCTATCTTGTAAATCTTATGAGGTGGTTTGATAGGACATACCCGTTGTGAGGTCAAACGCTTAGATTGAAGATCAAATCAAAAATGATTGACCCTCATACCATCCAAGCTTGGGTATCCGAGATGTGTCTCAACACGTGTATGGTGCCGCTCAGCCCAGGCCATAACCCATATCACTATAACCCTGGTCGAATGAAAAGGCGTCGTCATTCTCGGGCTCAACTGCAACGTGGGCCCACTCAAGAAAGCCTCCAGCCTGTGTCGGGCTCTCAATCAAATGTAAACACGGAAATGATATGGAGAAGTCGCACAGTTCAAGTATGCAGTTGAAGGCGCTTCAAACCTGACCTGAAATACAAGCTGCTTCGCATGCAACGCTTTCTATTCTATAAACATGACGGCCGACAAGGTGATCTCTGTTTTCGGGGAAGGGGAGACGAGAAGGCGGCGTCTAGGCGTAGAAATTGACAGTATCCTGTGTCGCAAGAATGAAGTCAGTCGTTGCATCCAAGATACCACGCTACAGGGAAGTGCAAAAAGTCCACAATGTAGAACAGGGTAACTCACCTTCTTCTTCGCCTGTACCTCCGCAATCGCATCAACGTAATGCTCGTGTCCGATCTTGACTTGGCCTTTCCTCAACGCAATCATGCCCGCCTCCACACATACGGCCTTCAACTGCGCACCCCCAAACTCGTCCGTACTCCTTGCCAGTTCTGGCCAGTTGACGCCTTCATCCACCGTCATCTTCCGGCTATGGATCCGCAAGATCTGCGCCCGAGCTTCTTCATTCGGCAGTGGAAACTCAATCTTCCTATCCAGCCGCCCCGAACGGAGCAGCGCCGGGTCAAGCACATCTACACGGTTGGTGGCTGCGAGAACCTTGACACGGTCATCGGACGCAAACCCATCAAGCTGGTTCAGCAGCTCCAGCATCGTTCGCTGCACCTCCCTGTCACCGGACTTCTCGCTGTCGAAGCGCTTGGTGCCCACGGCGTCAAGCTCGTCGATGAAGATGATGGAAGGGGCCTTCTCCTTGGCGAGGGCGAAGCAGTCGCGGACCAGCTTGGCGCCGTCGCCGATGAACATCTGGACGAGCTGAGGGCCGGCGAGCTTGAGGAAGGTGGCGTCGGTCTGGGCAGCGCAGGCACGGGCGAGGAGGGTTTTGCCTGTTCCGGGGGGGCCGTACATAAGAGCTCCTAGACGATTATTCATTTAGCCGGCGATGAAGGAGATGGCGGATAAGCGTGTCAACAAGATGCTGTTACCTTTTGGAGCCTTGATCCCAATTTTTTTGAATCGGTCCGCTTCCTTCATGGGCCATACCACCGCTTCGACCAGCTCTTCTATCTGTTTGTCTAAGCCGCCGACATCTGTGTACTTCTCCGTCGGTTTCTCATCCACCTCCATGGCTTTGACGCGGCTATCATATTCGGCGGGTAGCGTGTCAAGAACCAGATACGAGTCCTTATTGACTCCTATGAGATCGCCCGGCTTGAGGGCAGTGTGTTCCACAAGACCGATGAGGGGTAGGAAGATGGTTTGGCGGGTGGAGGTTTTGATCACGGCAGATTTGCCCACTCTAGTCGCATCCAGATCGATATTTGCCCCTTCTTCTGCAGCTTCTTTCTCAACGTCGAGATCCAATAGTTCGACCACATTCCCCACCAAGTAGGGTAGCTGTCTGCAAACACGTTGATCAGCGTGTGGTTGGTAGACGGCTCCAGCACCGACGGCAAACCAACCTATTATTTTCAATCTTGTCCAAGTTGTCCTTTATCTTCTCCCGCATAGTTGCCTGTTCATGCTGCAGACGCTGATACTCGCTCTTCATAATCCTCATGTCGTTATCGAGCAGTCGCCGCCTCATATTTATGTCTCTTGTGCTGGAATGTAATATCTCTGTGTCTATGATGTCCTCCTCCTTTTCCTCCTCCTTTGCATCCCTCATCTCCGCATCGCCCTCTTGCTCTGGCTTCTTCCCCTCCTTCTCACCATCTCCATTCTCCTTCTTCTCGTCCTCCTTCTTTCCCTCTCTCTCCATATCATCTAGATCTTCGAGAGTGGACATGGCAGTAGCAGGGTTCACCGACGTGTTCGAAAGACGGAGATCTCGGTTGAATTTTCCTACTTTCGTCAAGAGAATGATATGACTACTTGCTTCGCGATCTTCAAATTCGATCGAATATACCAAGAGCTGATGAAGAAGTCATGGTTGTACGGAAATATTCCGTAACGTCATGGCGGATGTCAAACAGACCTAGCGCTAAGCCTTGTTCACTGAACGGGGCAAAATGCTCAAGATTTAAGGCCACATACAAGTATCAATTGCGTGCGCATTCACTTATTGAACCATTGCTTCGAGCAAATGGTCAAGAAAAACCTACCCAGGCTGCATCCATGGACACTAATATTGTACAAGGTTTGTTCACGACTTACAGTTGCATGAGTTTTAATTAATAATATATGTTACTAGAATCTTAAAATGATACCCGGTATCGTGGCCTAATGGCAAGGCGTTGCTTTCCGGTTCTATCTAACAGATATTTTGGATCTGGCAAAGATTGTGGGTTCGAGTCCCATCGGTATCGTTCTTATACAATTTTGCTCTTTTGGCAACCTATGCTATGAATGACAGCAATCAAAGACGTCGAGGGAGAACCTATCAAGCACAAGAATGTCTGCTCAGGGTACTGTTGATGTACGTCTTTTCAATTGGAGACTCGTTCACAATTTGCTCTTAACGTCCTGATACTTCATCAAAGCCCTCCCGTTGCTTAGGACGATTTTCCCGCCTTCAATTCTGGTAATGAACCTGATCTCTTCCCAGCCGTCATTCATCTCACCCGTTCTCCATACCTCGGTGATCAGCTTGTCACCGGGCTTGACCGGAGCAGCAAATCGAGCTTGGTACTCCTTGATGTTGGCCGGATCGCTTCCTCCAATTATTTGGAGCAAGGCATGACATGTTGAGTTCCATGAGAATAGGCCATGAAGGATAGTGCCTCCGAAGCCCATCTTCGATCCCGGCTCAGGAGTCGCATGCAGTGGGTTGTAATCGCCGTTCAGCCTGAGAGGTGTAAGTACTGAAGGAGTGTGTATTGGATCAAGACAGACAGACCTGTAGAGATGCGCCGTCTCTGCCGTTGTTTGCAAGGCATGAGTTGCATCAGGTTCCTTCCCCTCTGGTGGAGGGTAGTTGACAGTCGCCGGGCCTGCCCGTCAGTCAGGCCTGGCTCAGACGCATGATCAGACATGGCGATGCATACCTTTGGGACCTCCCCACCCTCCTTGAGCTATATAAAACATGCTCTCGATGATTTGAACATACTCCTCTCCCCCATTCTCTGCCAACACCAACTCCCGCTCAACCACAGTACCCTTGCCCTTGTCGTACACACCAAGAATCTTCGCTCGCATCTCGGCCTTCTTCCCCTGACTGGTGGTAGGTATCGGTTTCAAGAACTTGATGTACCGTTGGCCGTCGACGACGCGGCGCGCATCAAGTTTGGGGATGTTGGGGATTTCCATTGCGCCAGCCTGGGCGTAGAAGTCGACCACATCCTGAGTTGCGCCCTTGAAGGCTGCATAAATGTCAATTGGCGAGATTCACTCGGCACTATCGGTCGACTTACGAAGAACTATTGGGTAAGTAGGAAATGCTTGGAAGGAAGGATGCAGTTCCTTTTGGGTTTCAGCAATTGGTGATGGAGGGAGTCAACGGCAAGTACATAGAGAAAGTGCAACTCGTCCGCCGTGCAACCAATGCTGTAAGCAAAAAGCAACAGGTCCCTTAAAATGGTTCAGCGACGGCACAGTGCTCCAGAGGGTACGCGCCAATACCGCTTATTCCAGGTGACTTCTTGGGAAGGCAGCTGATGACCAGCACCCGGGTCGCTTGAGTCACTCATAATTGCTTACTCCTCAGGACAAAGGAAAAAAGAAAAAACATCAAGCGATTCCATATATATTTGCTTTGCAGAGGGATTCTGGAAGACGGCGAACATGAAAGACATGCCTCGGCGAATTGCCCCTCCATGGAATCACCTAAAATTCTATAATGCTGCGGAGAGGGTCTTTGAGGGGCTTATCAATCTGAGAGCCATATTAATATTGCATCATCCTGCATTTGCATGCTTGACCGTTGGCTCCAAGAGCCTCAATAGAGCCTAATGCATCCATCAAGAAATTGGGGTCTCACGTTTGGTTTCAATGGCTTCTTTTAATCGTTGAAAGTTATATATTTTGGTGGCATTGCCAGCCACTCACGTAAAGAATATGACGCACCAATTACAGTCATACCTTACTCACAGGTCATGAAACGCGCGAACCATATTCTTTCATCGCTCTTTCCGAATCACCCGAATCACCTCACCTTCTCAAGCAGACCAACCAACAATTTGCTGTGACCTGTCTCCTTCTCATCGACTTCAGCAGCAATAGTAGAGTACGAGTATCGGTTCACCTTATCTCACGTTATCCATCACAGCAGTAATCAGAAGTCTGCCCACAATGGCCGCCAGTCATGCGGGAACGATATATTTCTGGCGCGAGTATGAAGATCCGTATGGTTTTCTTTCTCAATGGCATTCATCTCCTTTCACTGCTCCGCCCGTGAACGACTTGACGTCCCGAGACCTCGCCACGTTCGTCACCACAGAGCAGTATATGATGTACCACAAGGCCATGCTTTTCGACGATAGAGAGATTGCAGAGAAGATCATGAGAGAGCGCGACCCGAAGAAACAAAAGGCCTTGGGCAGGAAGGTCGCAAACTTTGACAACAAGACGTGGGACCAACACAAGGAGCGGGTGGTCGAAGATGGTAACTGGTTTAAGTTCACGGCAAACGACGACGAGAACATGAAGAAGTTGCTCATCGAAACTGAAGACAAGCTGTTGGTCGAGGTTCGTAGCCGTCAAGAGGCATCTCACCCTGCCTAATGCTTGGCGCATGATTCTTACTCGTGCAGGCTTCGCCATATGACCGTATCTGGGGTATCGGTTTCAATGCAGTCAACGCTAAGGCAAACAAGCGTGACTGGGGCCAAAACCTTTTGGGATTGGCCCTGATGCGCGTGCGGGATCGAATGAGAGCTGAATCATCCAAGCCCTCCGGTATGGGAAGCTTGGACAACAAGCAGTAACTTGACCGCAGATCCTGCGATACATGGGAGACCTCGACACAACTATACATCTGGAGCGACCTTTTTGGGGTCCGAGGGCTTCGAACCCTCAAACAGTTTCTAGAATAAGTTATGCCGTCATGTCTATGAATATCCAGATTCGACTCAGATGCCGAATGGTTCGGAGTACAGCCGCTCATCCATGCTCGCTCCTCTTGTGAAGGCTTTTGGGGGTATCGTCGACGGGGCTGTTTGGAGCATGTCCTCACGCTACGGGTCATCAACACCTGCTGTCGTTAGCAGACCCCATTGGTTTCGAGAAATGCATCTCACATCTTGAAGTCGAGGCCACCTGCTGCATATCTGCTATCATCGCCGGTCTGGAGCTCATATTCTATACTGATGTCGAGATCTCTCTTTTTCTTTGCGTTTGGTTTGCTCTCCAGGAATCCAGTAACGCATTCGCCGTCCTCGACTGTGAGAACTTCACGAAGGTAGAATACCGTTTGCTTCCAATGCGTATATTTCGAGTGGGGTCCTGTCGAGAATCTGATAGGTTTGTGACATGCAGCGAACTCAATATCGAACCAAGCGATTAGCGCATGAATGAAGTCCGGTCGTCTGGCCTTGAGGGAGAATGGTGCGCGAAATGCCAAGTCCTCCGCTTTGATGGTGTATAAATCAATCTCGAATACTTTGCATGGATCTGTAACACATGCTTTCAATTCGACCGTGTCCACAAGCGGCTCTGCCAGTGCGGTATCCTTTAATGGCGTGAAGTCGAAGCCGTAGACATTGTCCCAGACTAGATGACTTGGTCAGCGAAATTTTCGACTTCGATTATATCAGACCTACATCCAATTTTCTCGTCTTTATAGTCTCCATCCTCTATACCAGCCATATGTATCGTTGCCTTATCCGGGAATATCTTGCCATCTTTCACCAAATAACGATCTCGGGCATACAGGACGGTATCAAGCATGCTCTCGTACAGAAGGAAGTAACCCATCCATTCCGAAATGATGATATCGACCTGGGGAAAGGGCATCTCGACCTCCTCCATCTTGCCCTGTAAAAGAGTGATCTTCGATGTCATGCCATTTCTTTCGACGATCTCCCTGGCCTTATCGATTATGGTTGACATGTCGACGCCTACCACATGCTTCGCACCAGCTTTGATGGCGAACCTAATTGTTTTGTCCATGAGCGGCATACCGAGTGCATTGCAGCGAGTGTCTTACATGCTGAGAATGCCGGTGCCGCAACCGACATCTAAGACGACTTTGTCTTTGAAGAGGTGCTTGTTCTGGTATATCGCGTCTCTGTATGATCTGGTCCTCACTTCATCTTTCTATTGGTGCTTTGTATATCAGAAATGCCAGGAGGAAGACACAGCATTAAGACTGACGAGCATTTCCTCATGGATGCCTCCAGACGAGGGGAGATCGTTAGCGAAATGTTGTGGTAATTTGGATCGATGCAATGAATACCATGATGGTTGTAGCTGCATACGGTCAATGGCAAGTTCAGCTGTGGACTGAGCTACACACCTGTTGAAGTAATGAACCTCTGCAGCGTCGAGGCCTGCTAAGCGATCCTCCCCGTTGGTAGTCATTGCCCAATGTGATGGTAGTGCACAATTTTCTCCGAGAAGAGGTCCTTCCTCCACGGGTTTCAGGTCTTCCATTTTCGTCGGTAGTTTGAAGCTATTGCAGGCGAGTACTGTACATGGCATATCATGCTCCCTGATTCCAAAAAAATGTTCGAAATATTTACTCTTGGCAACGTGCTCGGAGATAACGGGGTTTAGAAAGGCCTTGCAAGACCCTGGCGATCCCCGGAGCAAACGCACAGTAACAAAATGAGATATATGTAACAAAATAAATTTTCCTCGGACACTCATGACGGTGGGGAATTAGCTCAGTGGTAGAGCGCGGCATTTGCATTTACGATCACGAGCCTTGCCGAGGCCGGGATTTCGATCATCCCATTCTCCATTTTTGCGTCAATCGATAATCACCCTCGTTTTCCCTCATGAGCCTGAAAACCCTTGACAAATTTCAACTCCTATGCCCCAATCGAAAAGGGAATTCGGGAGGGTTCAAAAATGCTGATTGCAAAGTAGAATGCTCAAAGCCTTCCATCGACGCTTTATCGCCGTCGATAGGGTGTGGTGCTAGAATGTCCTGTTAAAACTCTGCCTTGACTTCCCCAGAAGAGTCTGCTGACTGGAACTTGCCTTGGCCTCCCCTCCTCATAGAAATATGTCGCGGAAAATTTCCGCTTCCGCCAAGTCGACTTTAGTGCACCCCAGAGAACCTTCTTTCCGAACGATGCTCCTTGCAGTAGCTCATTTGTGTACATATTACATATTTTGCTCTCCTTCTCCCAACCAGACATATCGTCTTTCAGCAATGGTTCGGATAGGCGTAATTTGCTGCCTGTTGTTTGTTGCTCCTATCGTTCGAGCATCCCTGGGTGACCACCTGCCTGAGTTCCGCGATTGTGTTTCCGTAGGCCTGCCTATGGTTTGCTCCAAGAAGGTCGCTGATAGCAAGTAGACATGTACTGCCGAGAATTGTGGAAGAGGCACTCCTACCTTGCGTGAGTCTCCTGCTTGATTACTCATGATCCCGACACTGATGCTCGAAAAGCTCTCCGGCTTCGCGTCTTCTTCTGGACATGTCCCACGAATTGTGACTACGTGTGTCAGCACATTGTCACCGACCGTCGCGTATCAAGAGAGCCGCCAATGTTGAGCCCGATAGTGCAATATCATGGAAAATGGCCCTTTCATCGCTTGCTCGGAATGCAAGAACCAGCCTCAGTCCTCTTCTCCTTTCTAAACCTTTTGGCGCATCACGATGGCATTGCGAAGGTACGGAGCAAAATCCCGGCAGGGTATCCAATCAGGCAATACTACCTTTGGTTTGGCTACATCGGCTGGGCTAGCTGGTTATTCAGTATGATTTTCCACACAAGAGACTTTGATTTGACGGAGAAGCTGGATTATTACGCGGCAGGAGCTAGTGTCTTCTATGGGATGTTTTACACCCCTATCAGGGTTTTCCGGCTGGACCAGGATCGACCCGCAGAGAAGGCTACTCTATTACGGCTTTGGACCATTCTATGCGTGCTGCTATATATTGGTCATGTCTCGTATCTGACCTTCGTCCACTGGAATTACACATACAATATGGCAGCCAATGTTGCCGCCGGAATACTACAGAACATCCTATGGAGCATCTTCAGCTACAAAACATACCAAAAGCTAAAAAAGCCATGGGCTGCGTGGCCCGGGATGATTGTGGCCTGGATCATTTTGGCCATGAGTCTGGAACTTCTCGATTTCCCGCCAATTGCCGGTGTGATTGATGCCCACAGCCTTTGGCATCTAGGGACAGTTGTGCCGACGATTTGGTGGTATAAGCAAGTGGCTCGGTTCTACGTCCGATGCTAGACAGGGCTAACCTATCGACAGTTTCTTAGTCAAAGACGCGCAGCAAGACATCGCTGGCGAGCGACTGAAAGCCTAGAAGATACGAGAGTACAAGGCAGCGGTTGGGCAGCTGTGGATGACCAACCACTCTTGACCATCTGCAGGCGCCCACCTCCAGGCGAATATGTCTCGGCTGTCCTTAGATCAGTATGGCTCGGACGTGCAAATGACTTGCAAGGTGCATGCTCATTGCATGAACTCTAGCCTCCTTCTGGAATCCCCACGCTTTTTCACAGAAGGAGGCGAAGTCATTGGTTGATCCAATTTTCCGCACTGGCCCCTGCAGGTGAGCATTGACCTGCAGCTATGAGGATTGAGGGGAAACAGGGACCCCCACATTTCGGGTAAGGCGTGGGCCGATCGGCCTCTGCATCATCTCGGCCAAATAAATTCCTTTATCTTTTTAACCTTTCAATTACACCTCCTACCAGATTCTCAATCTCTTTCTTGGAACATCATGTCTTCGATGCAAGCAGTCATCAAGGGGTCAGGGAGATTTCCCAAGCCAAAGGATCAGTCCTTTCAGTATGGAACCGCCGGGGTTAGTTCGACCGCCCATGTCCTATACCCACTGCTGATCTGTCTTACAGTTTCGCATGAAGGCGTGGGTAATTTCACATGTCGGTTGCACACACTGTGTAATTCAAACTAAACAACAGCAGGGATTTGCTCGACTCGGTTGTGTATCGTGTGGCACTACTAGCATCCTTACGGTCAAGAAAATTGAATGGACAGACCATTGGCATCATGATTACCGCAAGTCACAATCCTCCAGAGGACAATGGCGTTAAATTGGTCGATCCTATGGGAGAAATGCTGGAGGCTTCCTGGGAGACGTATGCCACTACCCTTGCAAACGCGGCCAGCGACGAAGCTCTTGCCGAGGCCTACGAAACATTGTCGAAGGAGCTCAACATAGATCTCAGCTCCACTGCACGAGCCATTTTTGCAAGAGACACCCGGGCCTCCGGTCCCCATCTTGTCACAGCTCTGCTCGAAGGATTCCACGCCGCTGGGGTAGCGCACACCAATTACGAACTTCTGACGACACCGCAACTCCATTACGTTACCCGCTGCATCAACACAAAGGGTACACCTTTTGATTACGGAGAGCCAACGGAGCAAGGATATTATGAAAAGACGGCTAAAGCGTTCAAAGCAGCCTTGGGCGGGAAGAAGGTCAGCGGCTCGTTAACCGTAGATTGTGCAAATGGAGTTGGTGGCCCGAAGCTGCACGAACTCGTCAAATATCTTTCTCCAGCATCGGAAGGTGGCATTGACCTTAAGATTGTCAACGATGATGTCGTTAGACCAGAGAGGTTGAACCATCAGGTCTGCTCATGTCCTCGTATACTGCAAGATCATCAAGTTGACACATGATCTAGTGTGGAGCGGACTTTGTCAAGACCGGCCAGCGCGCTCCGCCAGCGTCACATGCAGCACCGCTGGAGCGATGTTGCTCGCTCGATGGGGACGCCGACCGCCTGATCTATTATTTCATCGACAAGGATTCCGGCTTTCATCTGCTTGACGGGGATCGCATAGCCACTCTTGCAGCGTTATTTATTGGGGATCTCGCACGAAACGCCGGACTGGGTGAGAAGCTCAAGGTTGGTGTGGTCCAAACGGCTTACGCAAATGGAGCTAGCACTTCATACCTCACACAAGACCTCAAGCTACCAGTCACATGCACAAATACTGGCGTGAAGCATCTACACCATGCCGCGACAAAATTTGATGTTGGCGTCTATTTTGAGGCAAATGGTCATGGTACTGTCGTGTTCTCCGAGGTCGCCCTCAAAAGGATAAACAAGTATGATCCAAAATCGCCCGCCCAAGCATCTGCGCTTGATACCTTGAAGGCGCTCACCCAGCTTATAAACCAGACTGTTGGCGACGCACTAAGTGATTTCCTTCTTGTCGAGGTCATATTGGCGCACAAGACTTGGGGTCTCCATGAATGGGATCTCACATACAGTGACCTGCCCAACCGGCTCGTCCGTGTTGAAGTCCCGGACCGCAATATCTTCAAGGCTGTGGACGCTGAGAGGAAGCTGGAAAGCCCCCCCGGAGCGCAAGCGCAAATCGATGCCCTCGTCGGCAAATACAAGAGTGGTCGAAGCTTTGCGAGAGCAAGCGGCACCGAAGACGCCATGAGAGTCTACGCTGAAGCTGCCACCAGAGGCGAAGCTGACGAATTGGCTACGCTTGTTGGCAAATTAGTCATGAGTGGGGCAAGTCGGTACGACTATCCTGCCCCACAGTAGGGCTTGCTCCTGCAGCCTTCGTGACTATCGAGGTGATGTTTGCATGGCGAGGCGGCATGACTGACGACCCAAAGGCGTTGAAAAGTTGTATTGGATCAGAGTGGTTAGCAAAAGTTCAATTTGTTCCTGACATGATAAAATCAACCTTCATCCATGTCCATGTCATCTCTACCTCTTCTCCCCGCTGGCCTTTTCCTACCTCTGAGCGTAGCTCCTTTCGTGCCTCGTTTATCATGCAGATCCTTCATCTCCCCAATCGCGAGACGCTGTGCCTCACCCACGCGTTCCCCTAATATCATGACCTCCTCCCTTTCAGTCGGAAACTCCTTCAATTTCTTACCTAGAGCAGCCTCAATCCGCTGCCAAATCTCCACATCGTACTGCGTGATCATGCTGATCGCCTTGCCCGACTTGCCCGCCCGAGCTGTCCGACCAACACGATGGATATACGTCTTACTGTCTGGTGGCAAATCAAAATTGACGACGAGGTCTACACTCGGGATATCCAGACCCCTGGCCGCAACATCGGTAGCGACCAGTATATCCCGACTTCGAGCGCGAAATTTCCCCAGCGCCCCCAGCCGAGCAGACTGCGAGAGTTGTCCATGCAGAGGAATGGCCCCGAAGCCAAGGGATCGTAGTAGAACCGCCAACCTCTGCGTCGTGTTGACCGTGCGGGTGAAGATAATGGCGGATTGCCCCGCATGTTCATTCGCTAGATGGACAAGATAGAGATCCTTGTCCTTGTACGGGATGAGCATGTAGTACATCAGCAACGTCGACACGACCTGATACTCGTTACTGCTGACAGACACCCGGGCCGGATTCGAGAGCGAGGCGCGCTGCAGAGTCTCGAGCTTCGACGAGATGGTCGCGGAGAAGAGATAGGTCCTCCGCTCTCTCGGCAGCACCTTGAGAATCTTGTCGATGATAGTCCCAAAGTCAAGATCCAGCAGTCGGTCCGCTTCATCCATGATTAGGTACTTTAGCGAGCGCAGGGAGAAGCCCTTGGTGTTCTCCAAGTGGTCGAGCAGGCGACCAGGCGTCGCTACGATGATGTGCGGCTTCTTGGCGAGAGCGATGGATTGAGGTACCATATCCATGCCTCCGACGAGTACGGCGCACCGGACGTTTATGAGGGAGCCGAGCGCCTCGAAGGCTTGAGAAATCTGGTAGGCGAGTTCTCGAGTTGGAGCGAGAATGAGGGAAAAGTACGATTGCGGTTTCTCCATGAGCGCTATGGAGGGCTATCAGCAAAGGATCACCGTTCCCTGCAGATAATGACCGACCTTGCAAGACAGGAAGCGCGAACGCAGCCGTCTTTCCTGATCCCGTCTGAGCAAGCCCAATGAGGTCTCGACCCTGTAGAGCCAGGGGAATCGCCTCGTTCTGTATGGGAGTGGGGGTTTTGTAGCCCAAAGCTGTACAGGCATCACATAAAGAGTCAATGATTCCAAGCTCTTGAAACCTGTTCGTTGCGGTTTGATTTGCAGGGGTTTCTTGGGGTAGCGCAGCGCTCTCATTGCCATCCTCCTGTGAGACTTTCGCAACTGCATGCTTTTTCTTTGGAGCATTATTAGACTCGGTGGAGGCTCCATTGAGCTTCCGCTGCTTTGATCTGTGCTCAGAAGACATTCTGACTTGTCTTTGACTGATGATCCTTGAATTCGCACACTGTCTGTCGAGATATTAGGTTGTAGCGAGGTAGCCGAGGTATTCTAGCGTCATTTGGCGCTAGAATTACATGGTTCCAGCTTATCGATAGAATAAGCGCCAAAAAACAAAACAAAAAAGCTGCCAAATCTTCTACTGCAATTGCATAATCCGTACATTCCGGTCACCTTTTGTGGGAGATCAGAGCAAGTTTCATTGATTTCTACCAATTTTGCAATCTATGGCTAGACCTCGGAAGAAGAAGAGAACTCATGTTGGTGCCCACAATGGACCTAAGAATGCCGTCTCATCCAATCCGGCAAGCAAGGATCCAAAGAGCATGGTCATACGAATGGGAGCCGGAGAGGTTGGGACTAGCATCAGTCAGCTGGTTCAAGATGTACGGAGCATGATGGAACCTGGAACGGCCAGCAGACTCAAGGAGAGAAGATCGAACAGATTGCGAGACTACACTGCAATGGCTGGACCCCTGGGCGTCTCACACCTTCTCCTCTTTTCACGGTCAGACGCTGGCAATACCCATCTTCGGTTGGCATTGACGCCTCGAGGTCCTACCTTACACTTTAGAGTGGAACAATACTCGCTAGCAAAAGATGTGAGAAAGGCACAAAGACATCCCAAGGGCGCCCCCAAGGACTTCCTTAGTCCACCTTTACTTGTCATGAACAACTTCACTTCGCCTCCACCTCTGGATGGCTCACAACCGGCGGTGCCTAAACATCTCGAATCTCTGACCACTACCATATTTCAATCGCTGTTCCCGCCTATTCTACCCCAAGCAACGCCGCTATCGTCCATTCGCAGGGTCTTGCTTCTCAATCGGGAGACGTCAAAGCCCGAGAGTGGCACAGACAACGGCACTTTCAGTCTCAAATTACGGCATTATGCAATCACCACGAAGCGTACCGGTCTCTCGCGCGGGGTGAGACGCCTTAATGCCGCCGAGAATCTATTGAAACAACGGAACAAGCAGAAGGCCGGAATGCCCAACCTTGGGGAACTCGGCGATATGGCTGAGTATCTGAACGACCCCTCTGCTACAGCTTCTGGCTTCGCATCTGGAAGCGATAGTGAAGTCGAGACGGATGCTGAAGTTGAAGTTCTGGATAGCACTACAAGGAAGGTGTTGAGCAAGCAGCAGATAGCAGCAAAGCGTTCGGCGGATGGTCGGGAAACGCGTCCAGATAGATACGGAGTTGAGAAGCGTGCTGTCAAGATGGTGGAGCTCGGCCCAAGAATGCAGCTGCGCATGACGAAGGTGGAAGAGGGGGTGTGTGCTGGAAAGGTCATGTGGCATGAGTATTTGAGCAAGACCCCGGAAGAAGTGAGGAACATGGAGGCTATCTGGGAGCAACGGAGGACGGAGAAGGAGGAACGGCGGCGCCTTCAGAGGGAGAATGTCCTACGGAAGAAGAAGGAGAAGGCAGGATCTAGGGATAGAGAAAATGTGGACGGAAACGCCACAGGCAAGACACGAGACGAATATGAAGACGTCGATATGGACGATGTTTCGGAGGATGATTGGGACAGTGAGGACGCGGAGGATGGGGTAAGGTTCGAGACGAAAATAGACGATGCAGTTGCCATTGGCTGAAAGGAAGTCTCTGGATCTGACATAGTTCAAGATTGTGTTCTCATAATTTCGCAGCAGCTTCACCGTCATATGAGTACACACGGATCGCTCTTCTGTTCTCATTTGTGGCTATATCCGGCATCACCAAGACAAAGGTCACCGGCGCCATGTCTTGCCAGCATTTATTGCAACAGCGCTATCGACTTACGCCTTCCCGCAAGTACATCGTGAGTATGGCAGGAACCTTAGGCAAGTCGAAGGGAAGGAAGAACGACGCGCGGGCCCTCTACTTCTACGTCGGCCAGTTGATGCTCATGACAATCACCTTTTGGTTATGTTCTGTTTCCGAGCATAAACTTATCACTCCTCTTGGAGTCCATTGGCTTTTGGGAAGATTACAGCTTCGAGCTCAATTATGCTTTCACGATATTCCAGTAATGCGTCACTCGGTGCTCGGCGTTCGAGATCTACCAGCCCCTTCAGACACTCTGGATCGTCAGAGGAGTATGCTGGCTTTGAGAATGAAGAGATTGCCCACGCGCGCGCAGTCACTGCTGCGGAGCGTGCCTTTGAACTTGCTAAAGCACGTCGTCGTGCAATCCGTAGAGCTGACGATGCTGAGAAAACCTCGACACATGACCAAACTCAAAAGCCGGCTTTGATCAGACAGAAAAGCATTCGCTTTGCGGGACCAACAGCAGTGCCTCTACGATCCCGTTCAATCACTCGAAGCCACGTTGCAGTTCCCCATCCAACATCTGAGGATCAGGACAGCTTTGGCCGTTTGGAAAGCGCTCGCGAAAAGGCTGAAAACTCAAAGGTCGAACAGCTCGTGACCGGACTCCCAGACGGCGAAGAGCTATTCCTTGAGCATGCATTCGGCTCACAGCCATCCTCATATAGGAGACTAAGCAAATCTAAGTCCTTGTTTGCTCTAGACAGGAAAAAGCCCAGTGGATGTTCAACAGCAATACCCAAAGCAGGCCAACATTTCCGGCGCCATTCCGTAAGATCGTCAGGAAGCTCGCAAGAGGCTACAAGAACAAAGCCTCTGCCCCTTAGAAGAACCCGTTCGTTGCTACGCCCATGGACAAGCTGCCAGCCCGACCTCAATCGCCAATATGCAACAAATGACAAAGCTGTCCGTCTCGCCAGAGATCAATTCGCTCACGACGTGCAACAGCAGCGGCTCAAGCAGCAGCCATCGTTTTGGATTTTGAGGAAAGGGCACAGATCCCACAAAGCATTTCCTCGCTCGGTGCGAACGGGCAGCACTGACAGTTACGGCGATGTGATGTCTTCTTCCAGCACTGCTGCGGACACCTTAAGTCCGGGCAGCCCTGGTAGTAAAGCAAGAAGCTACTCACAATCCCTCAGGAACAGGTTGAAGCGAGTCTTTCTTCGGAAGTCAAGCGGTGGTGAAGAAGACCTGCCGGCTCAGCATCTTGACGCAACTCGTCAGCATTTTGGCAAAGGAACCGGCCTGCAGGCTAGAGAAGATCGTCCATATCCAGGCATACCCTCTCCAGACGCAGAGCTCTTACAGCGGGTTAACTCTCGAGAATCTTTCAATGATCACGATTCAATCCCCAGTAAGCAAAACCAAGGCTTTGGAAGTATAAGGAGTGTGCAAAATCTAGACAGCGCACACGTCGACAGCTCTCGTGTTACTAGTTGGACGGACTCTACAGCTGCCAATACAATTCACATTCCCCGTTTTTCTGACCGGAAGCGTTTGTCTGTGATCAAAGAGAACGGTAATCCCTACCAACCATCAACGAATGGGGTACCTTCCACGAAACCAGATTATGATTATGCAGCTTTTCGACAGCCGTACAGGCAGAGTAGCTCCAGTGAGCCCCTTGAGCCGCAGCGCATATTTTCAGCACTTCAAAAGGAGATTGTTAAGAAGAAGTCACGTCCAACCATTGGTGACAGTGAGTCTGAAATGGACGATGATTCAGACCACTTAGGACCTGGTAGCTCCAACGAGACTCTTCAGCGATCTAGGTCCACACCACAGCAAACTGTAAAGGCCCAAGAAGAGAAGGCCGACCGGGCAAAGCGTCCTCTGCACGAGCACGGGTCTGGCTTCTTCCATGCTAATCAGCACATCGAGCAGAAACAGAGTCCAAGTCCTTTTAGGCGTGCTTTATGTGTCTCCATGGAGGATGTCGCGCCGATAGGTGCAGGGCGCTCGCAACAGAATGTCAAATACCCTAACCGCGGTACTCCAACAGAGAGTTTTTACTCCCGCAGCCCAGGAGGGTACACTCATGGACACCAAGGGGGTTCATTGTCCTGGATGGATACGGACAATGCTGAAGACGCCGGCACTGCACTTATACTTCCCGCAGAATCCCGCGGTTACAGATGTCACCAGCATCGGCTCCGAGAAGGCTGCAATTTGTCAGAGATGTCAAGCAATCCTAGCGGAGAATGGAAAAGAAGGCTAGCATCCGAGATGATGTTTTCCGATGATGGAAATCCGCATATCGAAGACGACGTATACAACGCACTGCCCGTAAGAGACGGCCGCTTTGGACACAGGAAGGAGCACGCGCAGCTTGATGGCACCGAAACAGGCAATGGGAAGGTAATTCCAGAGGACTGTGGACGGGCACAGCCACTAGTACTTGGATCTGATTTGAAGTCTCGACCTACCATGCCAAGCCTACAAACTCATCACCTTGGACCAGATCGCTGTTCTGATGAAAACCATGACCCTTCGTCGTTCTCAGAAGCCTACGGACCGTCGGAACATGTGCGCGCTGAGATTGTACCAGCGCATGCCGAGGCCTCAATCTTACCTCCAGGGAGAGACAGTTCTGGTACGCTTCGCAATATATCGAACAGCTTCCTCCAGAAAGCAAGCTCTGTCTCACCCATAGGCTTAGACAAAGGTGCCGCCTCTTCCAGTGGCTTTAGGCGCGGCTCTCGACTCGATCTCGGAGAACGTGTACAAGGTTTGCGAAGCGAGAGCTCCATGTCACTGCAAGGATCAAGAAGCGCGACTAACCTGGCCTCTAAAGCTGGATTCCTGACCGAGAATCGTACGGTAAGCAATGTTCAGGCGCAAGAGAACATGGCACCGCTCAAACGCCGTACATCAAAGGAGAACAGCACAAGCCCGAACAGCCCCCCAACCTACGGGCCAGGGAACCGACTGCTGGTAGAGAACTTTTTGCGGGACCGTCGAAGAGAGATGAGGATCAGTGAAGAAGCTGGTGGCCCTCCAGCTTTCCTATGATATCTCTGAAAGGCACTCAATCATATTCGACGGCTGCGTCATGCACCCGAACTGTTTGACGAACGATGCCCTTGAATCCTTTTACGAGAACAATTCAAAAAGGGTAGGATAGCAGTCACGGATCGTTATGGTAACAGGGTTAGAATGATACTCTACATAGCATTAATAGCATCAAGGGTCAGAACTTTGCTGTTCAAACGAGCTCGCAGACTAGGCCGAGAGTATTTCGGATCATCAAGATCAGTTGTGTGTTTCCACAAAGTGAAGCGGCCTAGTCCAGTGTTATGAGAGTCACTACAGTAGCAAGAACTATCGTTCTCGATTTGAAGCTATTAGAGATGATAAAATTTGAGGATAGAAGGCAGATGACCGTTCAAGAAGAGGTCCCACTACGTCCAATTATGTACAACACAGGAGCAGAGTCTTCACACAGTCAGGTATTATCCCTTCGCATGGGTAAGCGTAGGATGACTTGGTTCCAATTACAGCAAGAGTTGGATGATGAAGTCCTTGAGCAAGCAAGCAAGGGTTCGATAACGGAGTCTTGATACGAGCAAGAATATGGTGATAGAGTCTTCAGAAATGCTAGAATTCAAGAATAAAGAAACAACCATGGGAATTTTGATATGTCCACTCAGTTATATCGAACTAGCAGTCGAGAGGATTTTTAATATGTCCACTCTTTTGCGTCGACAGCTAAATGCTTAATGTCAATGTAGAAGTACAAGCTTGTGATGAGCTCCGAGCCTGTCACTGAACATGCGCCTTTGTGCGCTTTCTATTCTCTCCTCCCTTCTGTTGTTCCGGATTCGATTCTCATCTGCTATCTATGCGGATGAGGCCTACCAAATTGACTACCAGCATGCCTTACTAGGCGTCCCTCAGCCTCATACCACCTTCTTCCACCGCCCGTCTGCCAACTCAAAGGCTTCATTACTATACACTCTATCCGAGAGCGGAATTGTTGGGGCCAAGAACCCCAAAGATGGGAGGGTACTCTGGAGGCAACGCCTCGGTGAAGAGAGCCAGAATTACACCGGAAAAGGCTTCTTCAAGGCTGGAGAGAATTCAAACGTGATCTACAGCGCGCTTGGAGCCAGGCTTGATGCATGGGACGCTGTTGACGGTCGACTTGCCTGGTCCTGGCAAAGCGAGGGGACAGTGCGGGCATTGGAAGTCAGCGGTCAAGCAAGCAAGGATGCTTTGGTTGTGACGCAAGAGGGCGATGCGAAAGTCCTTGTCAGGTGTTTCTCGTCTGATACGGGTCGTCTGAAATGGGAGTACAGTGATCCAAGCGGAGATTCGCCGCACTCGTTGATCGCAATGGAGAGGCGCTTATTTTACGTTGCCTTACACTCGCCTCTTTTGAAAGGATCGAAAATTCGTGTCTATGAGTTGGACAGTGAGACCGGACAGCAAACGGGATCCCCTTTCACCTTCCATTCAGACGGCGAGGTGGCATCAGAGAATAGTATTTTGTTTGCTGGGGCTATTGGCGGACACCCATCAATAGCATGGGCAGACAAAAACCTGAAGTACGTGAAGGTCGCATCCCTATTGAAGAAGCAAACGTCAACGCTGGGAGCATTGTCGAATGGTGAGGCGGTGGAGACCATTACCATGTACGCCCCGGCTAGCGTATCTAGCAAGACGCACTTCCTCCTGAAGCTGTCAGGCTCAAGCTCGTCTCACGCCAAAGTATACCATCTGGACGCGAACACGGGCACTGCTAAGAAAGCGTATGACGTGCCAACAGTTTCAGGAGCTGTAGCCTATGCGACCAGTACCCAGGGAGATGATGTGTATTTTGTACAGCACAGCTCTTCCGAGGTCTCGTTGCTATCCTCAATATCACCAACAGTGCTCCAAGGCTGGAAGATTCCACCAAAACCAGGTGCGCAAATCAAAAACCTTCGCAGGGTATCTCATTCTGTTGCAGAAGTTGTATCGAGAGGTAGCGCCAAGTTCTCCGTACGATCTGCACTCACTCTGGAGTCTGGAGACTTGGAGGTCATTCGTAATGGTGAATCATTGTGGGTGACCTCGGAAGGGCTCACTGGGGTGGTCGCCGCTGGCTTTGTGGAGTTCACCAAAGATGATGATCTTGCTCAGGACTTGGCCGTCGAAGGCCAGTCTAACGTCGTTTCAGCGTACGTTCATCGCCTGACGAGGCATATGAAGGAGTTGCAAAACCTCTTTGTATGGATCATGGATCAATATGATGGCGTCAGATCCCGCGAAGCCCCACTGAACCAGAACAAAAAGCTTCTACAAGACCGGTTTGGCTTCAACAAGATCGTAGTCGTTGCAACCAGAAACGGACGGCTTGCTGCCCTTGGGACTGGCATGCATGGCAAGGTCATCTGGAACATTCAAGCCAGTACGCTCGAACCTGGCCGTGGGTGGGATGTCATAAGCATAGATGCTGAAGGTGATACTGCGCTTGTTCGTGCGGCTCAAGGCGAGTTCCTCAGGCTCGAGTCTGCCACGGGAAAAGTGCTGCACCATCAGAAGGCAGGCTTGCTAAGCAATTTGAAAACCACTGTGCCTATACTTGATGCTCATGGGCGCCAAGCTCTCTTGCCTGTCAATGTTGATGGATCCCTTGGTGAAATCCCCTTGACCACATTTAAAGACGGTACGATTGTTGTCACAAAGGACGAGGAAGGGAAAATTCAAGGTTGGAGCCTTTCTGGCAAAGGCAAGGTGACACAAGCATGGCAGTTTACGCCTTTTGCAGGCCAGTCAATTCGTGAAGTCGTTCATCGTCCTTTACATGATCCAATTACTTCAATCGGCAAGGTTCTAGGTGACAGGAATGTCCTTTACAAGTATCTGAATCCGAATGTGATCCTAGTGACCTGCACCGATAGTCATGCTTCTATTGTAACATTTTACTTGCTAGACTCGACCTCAGGGGCCCTGCTTCATTCGATCAAGCACTCGAGTGTGGACCTCAGACAGCCAATCAGCTCGACAGTGTCTGGTAACTTCTTCGCCTACTCGCTCTACTCAGCCCTTCTCTCTCACGAACCCCTCCAGCTGGAGCCTCAAAAGCTCAAAGGCTATCAACTGGTGGTTTCTGAAATCTTCGAATCTCAATTCCCTAACCACCGTGGCCCCTTGGACTCGGCAACCAACTACTCCTCCAGGCAGACTATGATTACCGACGGGAAGAATCCTGTCCAGTCGCCCCACGTCATTTCACAAATTTTCTTCATCCCTGGACCAATCTCTCGCATGTCCACGACCTCAACACTTCAAGGCATCACTACACGCGCACTCCTCTGCATTGCACCGCACACAAGTTCGATACTCGCAATACCAGGTCAGATACTGGATCCACGAAGGCCAATTGGACGAGATCCAACACCTGCCGAGATGGAAGAAGGTCTTTTTAGGTACAACGCCATGCTCGACTTTGACGGCAAGTGGATGTTGAACCACAAACGAGAGACGATGGGTCTGTCCAATGTCATTGCCACTCCCTCTCAATTAGAGAGCACTACTTTGGTCTTCGCGTATGGCGATGCGGACCTCTTCGGAACGAGGAGTAGTCCCATTGGAGGGTTTGACATTCTGGGCAAAGGATTCAGCAAGCTACAGCTTGTGGGTACGGTGGCCGCATTGGCCGTCGGAACAATGGTATTGGCGCCCTTGGTACGTATCCTTCTCACGTAGATCTTGTTGCTCCCGAACTACTCGCTGACCACGCCCGCAGGTCCGGAAAAAGCAAATAGATAGCAGGTGGAAAGCCTGATCATATAGACCAGCTCGGGATACCTAGGTTCCGCACGTACATGATTTCATCCATATTCACAACATCTTGCACATATCGACATACCGTACATTGTGTCCAAGACTTGTCTGGAAGCATACTGGAGGACACACTTCTACAGCAACCTGCTCATCTGTCCTTGACTTTAGTCTGTCAACAATATTCCACCATTATTCTGAATCAGACTGCCGGTGCAGTTCTGGCTCTTCATGGCATATAAATAGGCCCTGCGTATGCACTCGTCAGCTTCTCCCATGACCCCCCCGACATGATTCTTAACCCCACTCGAGCATAGTCTCTTCGTGTTGAGACCCCACCCTGTCTCATAGAAAGAAAGGGAAAAAAAGAAGAACAAGAAGAAGAGAGGGACTGTCCACTCACTCCGCCACATCCTCCCTCCTCCCCACCACCCCTGTCGTCATCTTCCCCCTCCACTTCCCACTGAACCCTTCCCACCCTTTCGCCCCCTCCCTTTCCTTCAAAGAATCCCACATCTCCGTCTCCACCAACCCGGGACTCACGAGGTTGCACCGCACCGGCCTCAGATCCAGCGCCAGACCCCTCATCACCCCGTGCAAGCCCGCGCCGTAGCCACCATTCAGCGTCCACCCCGCGATCGGTTTCTCGCCGACCGTGCCCGTCGTCAGCGTGATGGACGATGCGGGACCGGGGCCCAGGTAGCGGGGCGCGTGCTTGGCGAGGAGCAAAGGGGCAGCGAAGCGGACCTGGCCGGCCCGGTGGATCCGGTCGAGGGTGAGGTCCGCGAGGGCGCCAATGGCCAGCCGGTCGCCGGCCGTGAAGACGATGTGGTCCAGTAGTTCCGGTTTCGTCGGTCCGTCGGGAGGGGGGGCGGGGCAGCATTGCGAGAGCAGATCGGTCAGGTGGGAATCCACTTCGGGAGAGGCGAGATCGCATGGGAAACCCTGCAGACGGTCCTTGTTACTGGTGGCGGAGGGGTAGGATTTCTGGAGCGAGGAGAGGGCGGATTGGATGCGTTGCGGGGAGGAAGAGGAGATGATCACGTGGGCGCCGTGCTCGAGGGAGGCTTCGGCGACGGCGTAGCCGATGCCGGATGTGCCGCCGATGATGAGGATGCGTTGGCCATGGAGTTTGGAGGTGTATTTCTGGGCGTCCGACATGGTCGGATTACAGGGGATGGATGATGTGATGGGAGCTTGACTGCGTTGACGGGCCAGGTAGTCTAGACAGAAAACAAGTCTATCTATTTAAGCAAATTATGTTCTGAATTAGATACATATATATATGTATACAGAGTGGAAGGTACGGCCGTAGGCATCGGAGCCGGGAGAAGTCAATTGAAGATCCCAAGGGTCAACTTGCTTTGATGGAGTTTTGCATCATGTGAGGCAAAAGACGGCAACTCGGACATAAATGTGGACTTAGAAGCAAAAGAGCGAGAATACCAAAACGCAGTGATATCATGATAACAATCGTTGGAGCCAATTATACTTTTAGAATACCTTCATTGGCATGTAAGTGCTAGCTTTCAGATCGGCTATCAAGCTTGTTTAGTTGCTCGATGGAATGCGCACAGTATCCCACGACCTGTGGCCTGGAACTGGAAATCTCATTAGAAGGTAGTCACTGCAGGCCTGTGTAGTAGTACTGTTGTGTGTGGTTCATGAGTCAACGACGTAGATGAATCACATGAAGATTCAGGTACTTCTTGAGGGACGGGCCATGATGCTGCCGATGAACTCCCGAGGTACATTGCGAAACTCCCTCGCTTTGCTGATTCGCTGAAATAGCAGCACTTTCCTAGAACGGCTTAGATCCTACTGGCCTAAACCTAATTCCCTATAAGGTTCTCCCCGTGACCGACCCCCAATAAGATAGGGGTGACCTGGCTTAGACTCTAGGCACCCCTTCTTAAAGCATTCTGTAAAAGGAATGCTGCCATTTCAGCAAAGCGGGGGATACTACTCCGTACAGGGCGGATTTCTCATGCCAGCTGTTCATTATTCTTCTGGCACACTGTCCAGAAGTCATAAATTGTATTCCGGTATGACTATTTTCGTTATGATCCGATTGCCTTCCGCAATCGTTGGCGTTACAAATCTATCAACGACCATGCTTCGCTCTTCACACGAGAACCTGACGAGCCTCTGAACCTTCAACGTTCAACCCCAAGCACCGCCCAAATCCACATTCCCCACCAAGCTCCAATCTATCATGTCATCTGCGACCTGCCAATTTTCAATCGTATCTGCTTGCCCAACCTGCTGCACGACGCCAAACGCAGCTCCAATCGCGGTGACCGCCACAGCTCCATAAATGTTTTTATCGCTCGTCGAGTTCGCCATCACCGAGGGAACATTGTCATGTTCCAGCCAGTCGTTGACGGCCCCTGACCAAGTATCAACTTCAACGCCTCTGGGAGAAATGGACAGGACTTCGATCCAAGTTTCGAAGCCTGTAGAGACGTTGGAGTAAGAGGCAGCAGCGGCGATGGGTGAGCCAGGGGGAATGGTGTGATAAACCTGCAAGTTGAGAGCCCAACGGCCAACTGCGTTTCGAGCGTTAGCAAAAGTTAGAAAGGATACACGAGGCATTCATTAATCACCGTCTACGACGTAGCTTGCAAGGCTCATGTTGAGATCGGATCTCTGGTGGTAGAGGTTGATTTGATCTGCCGATCCGTTGCGATAGAACGGCTGCAGTGCAAGTCCGGTTCCTATCACCGGGTCGAGGGCAGGGCCAAGTTGCGTCAAGGCCCAACCATCGGATGTGAGATTGCCAATCTGAATAAATCCGTTCTTGTCTTGAAAAGCAATGATGGTCGTATTGGCACACAGTTTGCACTGGTTGTACATAGCTGCTAAGCTCGAGTTTGCCATTGCGGTGTATCCTTGGTCTGACAGAGCTCCCGACATCCACTGGGCCGTCGAGGGAGTGTAGCTAATGTCGTGGATAAGGTTATTCACGTCGAGGAAGAATACACTGGTCACCTGAAAAGATGTCAACAGGAACGGATTCACATGAAAAGGATGTTGCGTACTAAAGCAAACCCCGGGCGTGAAACCGCTGCCGCCATGGCAGACCCATTCTTGCCGCGAATGCCGGTTCCATGAATGGTCCATACGGGATTCTTGGCAGAGTTTGCAGCCTCGACTATCTGTCCAACATCGTCTTGAAAGTAGACACGGGTGTTGTTGACGGAATCTATGGAATAGGATAATGCGGCGATGTTGCGTTGGGTTGGCTTTGCCGAAGGGGAGGAAGAAGATGTAGTAGACGAGTTCGAATGGTCAGTCGAAGACGCACCCTCGGCAGTCCCATGATTCTTGTGTCTCGATCCAAACACTCCTCCCAGCACAGCTGCAAGAATGACTACCAGTGAGACCACTCCAATAGACAGTATCCATTTCACCTTCGAGAATCGACGGACTTGGACCTGGGGGCCGCCCACATATTGTCCATTGACGTTTCCATGTGGGCTCACTTCAATCCCAGCCCATTCCACAGCAGGTTGCTTACCATCTTCCTGGGCGACCTGTTTACCATCTTCTGAAGCGACCTGTTTACCATCTTCTGGGGCAACCTGCTTCCCAAAGTCTGTAGGCAGGGGCTTCTCTTTTTGATGCAGTGGAAGAGCCTCCAATTTGCTGTATGCTTGATCTTCGTTGCCAGCCATCTTGAACGGTGAACACGAAATGGGGGGCGGAGAGACTCCATCTCACGTTGATACGTACAAGGGTAGCCTTACGCCTTGTTGGAAAGGATACTTCATCAACCTACAGCTTGGCCTCCCCCTTTAATACTTGACCAATCATAATCGCTGTACTTGAGTACTCCACAAGCTCTAAAAATTGCATGAGGTTTCAGAGATGACGTTATAGCTATGGCGAGGTGGCAGAGTCTAGGTGCCTTGAGAGGCGTAAAGAGACACCAAGGTGCTGCGCCCGAGGCGCCCTCCGCTTTATGCACGCCATTTTCGTGCCCCAAAATACATACGTACGAATCGGGGACAAAATTGCGGGTTCTCGGCAATCAGGATTGAGCGATGTGGGCAGACTTGAGGCGGAAAAACTCACATCATTAACGGTGACCCGGACGTAAATATGAATTTAAGCAACGTGGTGGAAGTACGACTTTTGCATGACGATCTTGTGAAATGTTTGCTTTGCGATTCCTGCTGCTTCTGAGCTGATCATCTCGTGATGATATTGTGAAATGAAACATGGCAATTATGTAAGGCATTCGGTACAGTGAAGAAGACTTCATAAATCCGAATATGTCAGCTCCAACGGGTGGCAACAGTAAGCCAAAATTCGATGCTCCGTGTCCGAATCCTTCTTGCTCTCCGCTGACCTAATCAGAAATCAGATCTGAGAGACAGAGAAGGCTCGCCCGTGCGAAAGTACCAAGTGTAGGCCAAAATGTGATGCTCCATCTCCAGGTACTCTCGCTGCTTCCGGTAAGAGGCAGTCCCAAGCCAAAATGTAATACCTCGTCATATAGCTTTGTCCCTTCTCCTCAACATATGTGATACTTGGCCAAGATGGGATGCTTGGGACCAAGCAACGGTAAGATGCCAGCTTACCCCATCCCTCACATATTCGATGCTTTCTGTCTCAAGATGAATGGATGCTTAAGAGCATCAGCGGGTGTGCATCTCTTCTCCGGGTTGAGATGGAGGCATCGATCCAGCAAGTCGACAAACAGATTGAGCTCCTTCATTTCCGCATCGTCCATGCCCTTGACATTACTGAACAGCCTCGTGCGGAGATCGCGACTCGGCCTACTGAGATTAAGGACCCGAATGGTATCCTTCCCGCTCAGTCGGTCCTTCTCAACACTCCGGAAATTGAGTAGGTCGTCGAAATGGTAGCCTGCGAACTGCGCTTTCCGAAGCATCCGATGATTGAATTTGCCGCGGCAATCCATGATGGCCCGCAACATCTGATTGTTGCTCCGTCCGGTGAAGAGAATCTTGCCTGTGTATAGCTCGAACAAGGTGCATCCAATCGACCACATGTCAATCGCAAAGTCGTAGTCCAGTCCCAGGATGATCTCCGGTGCTCGATAGAAACGGCTGACCAGGTATTGAGTGATTTGATTCTCCTTCGCGTCCGAAGCTGATCCCAGGTCACAGATCTTGAGCATGCTCCTCGAATCATTGACCAGTATATTGTCCGGCTTGAGATCTGCGTGCAATATGTTGCATTTTCGTAGTAGACTAAGACCGAGAAACATCTGCTGGGCATAGGCTCTGACTGCTTTCAAATTAATACCAACATCGCGCCCAAACTTCTTCAAAACTTCTCGCAGATTGATGCTGAGATTCTCAAAGACCATGCATAAGTGTGACTTGTATTCGAATGTCCTCTCTAATCGAATGAGGTGTTTCTTGTCTTCCAGATCATAGCTGTTGAGCTGTTGTAGGATCTCAATCTCTTTGATTCCAGCCTTCTTCATCGTGTCATTGTTGCGAATAATTTTGATAGCCACCAGTCGACTGGTTGTCTGGTCTGTAGCACGTACAACACCAGAGAACATGCCTTTACCTAGGTTGGACTGTACATGGTATCGCCCGTCAAGCAGCTCACCAAGGATGACTTTGTAATAACCCTCGGCATCGTCCCAGTCATCAAGCATACTCATGTCGATCGCATTGGCTGCACGGACAGGCACCGCTTTCTTCGACCCGGATTGGGCCACTTTGGGAGCGATGGGGCCTGCTGCGAACATGTCCAGATCATCCTCCTCCGCAAACATGTCAAAGCCATCTGCGGCCTTCGGTTCTGCATCTTTGGTTGGCAGTACTGCTGCCGTACTTTCCGGAATAAGCACATCCTGGTCAGCTTGCTGCCTTTCGTCAAAGCCGGCAGCGGAAACACCCTCATTCCTTTGGTGTTCGTCATGCCTCTTCTTGTCCTCTTGCATGTCCATGGTCGGATCATAGTCAGCTGCAGATGGTTCGTCTTCTTGCCCCTTCCCCACTGGCAAAGCATTGTTGTTAGCAAGATCGGCATCTTTGACGACAACGAAGTCTGTCGGCGAGTCCAGCCCTCCATCTTCTCTGGGCGTGTCGGGTGGAGACTCTTTTGGGGTTGCTGCATATGATAGCTTAGTGCCTGGACTGTACATTACCATAGCTCTCTTACCTTGCGCTTGCAAAGTCTCTGAGATGGGGTCCTTGGGGGTTGAAGGCGTAGACTGAATTTCCGATGATAAGAGCTGGAGTTGCATCAGCGTAGCCTGACCTCGATGTTTAGCCTTGATGGCTTCGCGTCTTTTCCGTCGCTCCTCGATGAGTGTTGCTTCATCCTTTTGGACGGCATTGCGCAGTGGATCGGCATCGTCAGCTGACGCATTTGAGTCGTGAAGACCACTGCAAGATTTGTGGTCAGCAATTTTCCATAGTAGGAGATAATGGACGCACTTAGCTGTTCTGCCCGGACTAACAAATCCGTCCTTGGATTTACCATGCACTTCAGTCTTTTTTGATTCAGCTTGGTTCTGGAATGGGGCAGTGGCAATTGGGGATTGACCCCGATCGCTCACCGACTGTTCGTACGGAAGCGTGCGGTGGCTTCCGTGAAGTCCTCTGGCATCCTCTACACGTCGGCCCGAGTCCTTGCTTCGGCCATGCTTTACTCGGGTGGCCTGAAAGGGTTCTCTGTGTTCCCTAGGCCTTCTGGGAGAGCGATCATCTCGTCGTTCTGGACGTTGTCCTTGGTCGCGTCGATCCGGATGTTTGCGATGCCGGCGATCCCTGGCCTCGGAGCTGCGGTAAAGCGATCTTCCAAGGTCGATATCTCTCCTGGAAGACAACTCGTAGCTAACTTTAAATCTTCGAGTGTCGTTGCGAGCACGGTCGTAATGATCATCCTTCGGACCGCGTTTCGAGGTCCGTGGTTCATGATACGGGGATCGGGAACCATCTCTCGAGTGGGCGCGAGATCTGTGAAATATAGGAGATCTGAGCGGAGATGGTGAAGGAGAAATTGAGGACGCGGCTCTAGTGTGACGGTCAACGTCTGTGCCATGATACCCATTGGTCGTTGTAGTTGCCTTCTCTGAACTAGACTCGATGATTTCACCCTCGGAAGGGGATGTCGAAGAATCTCGGGACATGAATGGAACTCAAGTAGCTATGTTTATGGTCACTGGAAGTGATTCGTGGTTGAGGTCAGCGAGCTTTTCACGACTTGACAAGGCCTTGGTAAGAAGCCTAACTGGTGGTGTTTGCTCCCCCCCGCCCTCTGGAGTAGAGTATAGCGATGAGATCCAGATCACGGGACAATGGTCTTGATAAGCGAGAAAGCTCAAGCCATTTCCATTCCATGTCATATGGGTATATGACCGGTCGTCAAAGAAATAAAGCAGTGGAAATCCAGACGAGTTTGATGCCGGCACGAACGGAATTAATCCCGCAGACTTCATTTCACTTCACTTTTCAGTCGCTTTTGCCCCACGATCCCACGATCCCACGATCCCACGATCCCACGACCCCACGTCTCCTTCATTGTGTGCACCCGAACAAGACACCTTCTGGAGAATCTGCACCGTATTCAAGCAAAATGGGAGGTAATAGCAGAGAAGGTGTGCCCACGAGTTTCTGACACAAGTCTTCATCCTCTAAGTTGTCTGTCTAGGCGGCAAAGCCAAACCCCTCAAGGCGCCAAAGAAAGAGAAGAAGGATTTGGACGATGATGAGCTAGCATTCAGAGAGAAGCAGAAGGCCGGTAAGTGAATGTCCCTGAAGCGCTGAGATTTGACCCTCTCTGACATCTTGCATTCCAGATCAGAAGGCCATGAAGGAGATGGCAGACAAAGCTAAAGGGAAGGGCCCAATGAATGCAGGCCAGCAAGGAATTAAGAAGTCGGGAAAGAAGTGAGCAACTTGTCAATATGAAGTGACGAGACAATGATGAACTCTGTCGCATACCAATATTGATCTCACCCGCCATGCATGAAGCTACTGAAAATGAAATCGTGAAGGACTCGGCTCTAGCTAATTCGTACAATACCCGTGCCATCTTGCATTCCATTTCGCAGACTGTTCGACCTTCCATAAAATATCGAATAATTCGCATGAAGACTGCAGCATTTCTTTGCGCATCAAAAGCTATGTCGTGACTCTGCGAACCCAGATGCTCGTCGGTTCATAGTCAGCAAAATCATCATGCCTCTTCCATGCTCTGTGCAGCTTCAGACCTGTCTCATGCTCGTCCTTGACGATTTCCGACAACTCCGTCTGGAGCGCCGATACCGTCCTCTTGATCTCGTTTCTCGAGGCTATGTCGTATGCGATTGGGCTAGGTTGTACCACGTTGGTCAGCTCGTGGATGACCGTCTCGATGTTGTGGCGCCGCCGACGAAGCACTTCTTGCTTTGCCTGCAGTGACTTGACCGGGTCGATAATTGGAGCATCAGGTGGGGGCTTGGGAAGGGCTTTCGATTCCTTTCTGGTGATACCATTAGGGGTTCCGCCATTCCCAGCAGGCACGCCTGATGGCGTGGGCTTCCTTCTCACTAAGCCAGCGGGGGCAACTGGTCTTTTTCGGTTCAATATGGAATCCGGGGTATTAGTGGGTGACGAGAGGGTCGAAGACATGTCCGGCGTTGGAGGCGGACTGTTGTCATACGCTGTTGTAGCTACCGTCGTCGCGCTGAAGCGGCTCTTAGGTTCCTCCTGTACGGACATGTGCTGCTGCCAATTTGACCGGAATCGTGCTTCGATCTCGCCAGGACCAATGAGGCTGGATTCTCGTGGTGGAAAAGCGGTGGGAGGCATGGAGGGCACTGGAGGTTCCGATATCGACGGTAGCTGGGGACTTGGCTGGCTGCTTGGGGGTAAGCTCGGCAGGGATTGATCTCTCCGATCTTTGAGTCCTTCATGGCTGGGATTGCGAGCTAAGGATGGACTCCAATCATCATTCAGAAGAGTACCGGCCCTGGTCTTTGGGTCATAACTGGATGGCGTGGTTGATCCAGAAGAGCTCTGCGCATCCACCGATACCATTGCAGCCTGTTCTCTTGCCTCGATAGCGTCAAGAGTTTCTGCAGGCGTTGGTGTTGGCTGGACTGGGCTTGAGGAAGTGATTTGGTTAGCGGAGGGAGTTCTCGAAGTAAGTCTTAGCGGCTCAGGGACAATGGGTGGTGGAACTCTTTCTACCCTTTCTCTGGCACGTCTGGCACTGTCTTCTTGGGCGTTCAAGATTCGTTCCCTTTCTCGCTTGGCCTTTTCGATTCTTTCGCGGGCCATTTTCTGCTGCCGTTCCCTTTCCCTTTCCCTTTGTTCCTGCACGGCCCGCTCCTTTGCCTGCTTTGCTGCCTCAATTTCCTCTTGTTCGCACTCCAGGCGTTCTTTCTCTGCTTCTTCCCACTCCTCTTGTTCTCTTTCTGCTTCTTCTTGTCTCATTCGCTCCTCTTCGGCTCTCTCTCTTTCTTGCTCTTCGAGCCATCTTTTGTGACTACCAGGTGGAAATCTGGAGGACTGGCCGCTAGGTAGAGGCTTGTCAAACAATGGCTTCACAATGCTATGACGTCCTCCGGCCCCCTTCCATTCGGGTCTTTCTACAATGGGTGGCTCGCTGATCTCCCTGGTTCCAACACGTTTGCGAGCGGGAGCGCTGCCTCCACTGATGTGGGTGGAAGTCCCATAAGGTCTCAGCCTCATCGGGGTAGGGGTTTCCTTGAGCTTTACAGAGCCAGGCGTGGCTGATGGAGGCTTCCCTTTTTCACCCGCAGTCGGCTCACCCGAGTATTCGTCCCAACGAACAGTTGAGGAGGCCGGGCTCGAAGAACCTTTGCTGCTGGAATTGGGAAGTTTCCAGAATTTCTTTGTGTTGCTTCTGGGGATTGGCAGATTACTGTTGTACTTCCGAGACCCACTTGGTCCCATTGCCTCGGATCGATCTGTAGTTGGGCTCGGCGTGGCTGAAACAGGTGATATGTCACTGATAGTTGACATTCTGTCGTTACTTCCTCTCATACTCGGTGAGTCGGGGGGTGATACGTCGTTGGGATATACAGAAGATGATGCAGGAGGAGTGCTAGGTCGTGGGTCAAGATAGGATCCAAACTCCAAAGAAGGTTGCGAGTAAACGGATGAGGTTGTTGGAACTTCAGACATTGGTCTGTTATGAGGCTTGGGGTGGAGCTGCAATTGTTCACTGGGTAGGGTGTCCGTCAGGAGAAAGCTCATGAATCCGGCCATGTGGAAAGAGGGCTTAAGAACATGGAAGGAAGATTCTCAAGGGAAAGGGAGGGAGGGAGGACAAACAAAGGTAGATCTGGTAGTGATTTCAACACATCTCTGGTGCTCTTGCGGCCAAAAGCAGGCCTTGAGGACAAGCTATGAGAGCCATCCAGAATGTTGGTTGCATTCTGCAAAACTTTCTCGTCAACATCCGTGCCGATTAAGGTTGGACTGCCGATCGACGCCTGTCGATCCTTCTGGTTCAGTCGCTTCCACATGCCCGGACGACACGTGAGAGGAGAAGGTGCGAGTGAGGTGATTCTTGACTTTAAGATGATGTTGGTGTGGTGTTGAGAACAATGGCAGGTGTCGACTTCATCTCAGGGAAATAGAAGGTAAGTCGCAAATACGAGGTATCTGACCCCTATACAATCAACCATTTGCATTTTTGTCTTATGAGGCACATGTCGCACCCATAATTTGATGCGCTACGCAGGTACAAGGGCTATCAGCGAAGAACCCCCCAGACATGAAACGAGGCTTGAAACTGCCCCACTTCAACTGAACAGAGTGCTCCTGAGATTTCGAAACAGCCGCCAAACGTCGCGTTCATTGGCTTAAAGCTGCTTAGGTATGCATTCCATTGATAGAACAATGAAAACCCTGCAATGCTGGTCACTGATTGCTGTTGAAGCCTTGAAGGTTCTCAACCTACAAAGGGACTTCCTAAAGCAATTACCAAATTACTATTCTCTGCATAAATCCTGACTCGTGAGACCTCGAATTGCGGAGCTTTTCTCCGCCTCTGGTTGGAGGGGGCACCAAGGGCGAGAGCTCGGGGAGTCGGGGCAGAGGCTTTCGGCTCTTCCCTTTTCGACGAGTGAATTTTCGTCATTTCTATATCCATACAGTATCCATCATTTACATGCTGCAAATAACCACTGCTCCTTTACTTCTCAAACTGCGCAATTCGTCTAACGTGATCATGTCTGATGGTTGGTCTCGCACCTGTCGTTCTGCGCCTTTGCATCATGAGTACCTGCTGACAGTATTCATTGCAGCATCAACGGCCCCCGCAGCTACCCAGGCGTGAGCTCTGGCGCATGCAAGGCATGACTTAATACCTTCCAAAGCTCACAGCTGTCTAGTGCCTCCATTGCCTCGCCAGTCAACCTGATCCTCTTCACTCTGCTGCTCGTGCTAGCCTACTATCGCCTTCGCCCTGCTCCGCCCCCCGTGATTCCCAAAGGCCCACCGCCTACCGTCTTTAAAACCTTCACGCCACCCGAACTTGTGCCCTTCAATGGCGAGAACGGCAAGCCTATCTACTTTGCCGTACGGGGTCAGGTCTTTGACGTCTCCGCCGGTCGCAACTTTTACGGTCCTGGGGGACCGTACGAGAATTTCGCGGGGAGAGATGCAAGCCGAGGGTTGGCGTGCGGGAGCTTCGATGAAGATATGTTGACCAAAGATCTCCGTGGGCCCTTGGATGATCTCAAAGATTTGAACGAAGAGCAAATGTCATCCTTGGCCGACTGGGAGAGCAGGTTTCTTGAAAAGTATCTCGTGGTAGGGAAGCTGCTTTCTGAGGGGGACAGGAAGGATTGAGTCATATGAGAGACGGTAGCATCTCTTGATGTCGGAGCAGGATGACTCGGTGATATGCTACCAGCATTTCCTTTGCTCGTCTATGCTTTGATATAACATTCTCAAGCTCTACGCGGATTACATGCTTCCGTTGCAGCTGAGGGTGCTCAAAGTGGAAGTGCCGCCTTTGCAGACATTTTAGGTTGCGACATCCAAGTCTAGTGTTATGATGGCTGGGATTGCTCCATGAGGTCTTGTCAGAATCTGTTCTCTATATCACACATCAAGCTTCGTTGGATTCGTCAAAACAACTATTTCAGCAATTCCCCTTCATGAGACGCCCCCTTCTGCGTCTCAGATAAAAGTTAGGCCGTTTTGATCTACTTTCTGGCTTCTGCAACCGCTACAGCCATGTCATGTTAGACTGTCACTGCGCTGGGAGCAAAAACCCCGTCTTTCTCACAGCTGTTTTCCACGCGCCCCTCTCCTCCACTTGTTGCAGCCACTTCTCCACATTACTCCATTCCCTAGCCTTGGGAGCCAATCCACTCGCAAATATGAACATCACGGAAAAAGCCATCATCGTAATTGCTGCGCTAACCCTTTCACCAACTAACCACCCACTGCCCTTCACATCTCCCACCAATCCAGATCCTCCCCCACTATCTTCGCGAGCTTCGGTTTTAGCCCCTCCGCAGCAACGACATCGATCCTCTTGATATAGACAAACGGCAGACAATGCGTCATCATCGTCCCCTCCGCCGCGTGGATGAAATGTAACGTTTTCGCCCAGTCAGCCGATGGTTGTGACGCCATCAACTTATACTCCCTACCATAAGTGGCAATCAGATACTCGCTGATGGCGCCGCTCTCCTCCAGGATCAAGTCACCATCTTTGAGCACGGGGGCTTTGCCCAGTATGGTCCCCGTTGATCCTTTGAAGACGATTGGGGAGAGGCCAGAGGGCTCGCGATCGGCTTTGATGGTGGTGTAGGAGAGTGAGAGTTCTTCGAGGAGCCAGGCGATGCGGATGGAGCGGGAGGATTGGAGGTGGTAGAGTGTAATGGGGGGCTTTATACAAATTCCAGGAAAGTTGTGTTCAATACTTGCTTGGTGGCGAAGCTGCTGGACCTGCTGATCGTGGAGTGCAGTGAAGGAGCGAAGAAGAGTGATATTTTGCTGTAGCACAAGCACTCATGAAATAAGGGTATCACAGAAACAACAAATCTCTCGGGCGGATTAGGACACAGGTATACAGGGTCAGCATGTTAATGGAGGTGTCTTGTCGTCATCACCTTCCGCTCGTCCGAGGAAGCATTGACACGGTACATTGTACGGATCTTGGAGCCGCACATCCATGAGATTGTGAAGTCCGTTTCCAATCAGACACTCCCACCTGAGTGCGAAACACCTCCATGGTTCTGAACGTATCCATGAATCCCTCATGCCGTGTATGTATAGCTTCACTGGATCGATCCAAAAACCTTCCCTTGAAAAGCAGGTGGAACATTCGCTCGGTGCACTTTGACTTAGAAAATGGTCTTCCCCAGATTTCGGTGAGATCAAAGAGTGTATCAAGCAAACTCTCCGGAAGGGCGAGATAGATTGCTTAGCAAAGACTACGGGAATCAAACAGATGCTGCGATCTCCTGGATCCAATCAACTCGTACAGAATCACGACACTGACCGAAAAAGAGAAACGTGGAGCGGCTTGGGAGGATTGAATGTATATATCGCTTCCGCGATCTGGTACCGGGCTCATAAGGGTTCGATTCGAGCGAGCCTCACCGATTTATCTGCCGATAGCTACCTGAAACGTCAAGACAACATGCCAAACATGTGGGATAACAGGTCCGTCTCTGGTCTTTCGTCACTGGAACTTTTTTCTAGCAAATATTAGTGATGAGCCATGGGGTCATAAAGCAGGATTGGACAAACGTACAGCACTTTTGAGACTTGCCAGGTCCAAGAAGATGGCAATGGGAGCTGCAGCCTGCAATTATCCTTGTGCACGAGGTTTGTCGGCATCATTGGTTCGACATCGATTGTCGCCAATGCAGAGAAGCTCCTGCAAGCTATCCAATAGCTGGAAGGGCTCGCTGTCTCATAGAGTCTCGAATCTCCAAAGTCTGGGAACGCTCCCAAGGCTCCCTGCCTTCTCTAGTCCATTCGGCCGTGTATTATTGCAAATCTTTAATGTGCATGACTTCGATTGTCTGCCCAGCAGCCCGCCCCCAAATGATCATGGTATTGTCACCAATCATCACCACCTCGTGATGACAATCCCGTCGCACCATACCTGATTCGGCCACTTCCTCCAGCGTCAAACCTCTTGGAAGATTTGCTAGGGTCCGTTTAAGCTCATGGGATAGGGTTTTCCGCATTCCGGACCGTCATTCCACGTGGCGCTCGGTGAACAGTGGACGATGACGTTTGGTGTAGCACACGCTAAAGATCTCATGATGTTTGCAATAAGCAGTACAGTAGCACGTCAATACTCACTGTGCCAGAGCTGCAGTTCGATTATGCCAACAGCTCTTCCTTCACCTGATTTTTGGGACTCACACAGAATATATTGAAGCAACTTCGTTTCACTCTCCATGGAGCGCAATTCATTTCCAGGGGACAGTATCTGCAGTTCGCCAGACAGGGTCCCAGCTCCGGCGAGCTGAAGGTTTTGGACGCAGGATCGGGCGATGATGCTCATGGCGAACTTCCCCTTTTATGAGTCTTTCAGTCTTATAAGGCTGAGAAAAATACGATACAGGAGGCTGGACAATCATTGCTGGTAGTCGGCTTCCCTCATCGCTTCCATGGCCACCTTCAAACAAATCTATCTCGAACCCTTGGGGCAGGAGGAAAACAACATAAGGCAGTACTTGTGACATGACTTCAAAGAAGCGTGATCAGCATGGAGCGGGATTGGAGGACCAGATTCAGAGCGGATGATTGCTCGATGTCGGATAGCTGAGCAGCGGTGAACGTGTAGTACGAGTCAAGAGCTTTCTGCGCGGATACGGTGCTGTAAACAGCGAAATTCGTCTGTTTGCATCGCCAAGTAGGACTCTTGAGGTCAAGCTCGACACCCGGCATCAAATTCCGAGTTCCGATGTTCGCCCCCCAATTGAATCATGGTAGGTGTAGGTTTCTGTACAGCGCAAAAGGCTCTAGGCTTACGCTACCGAAATTGGGGCTGATGGAGCCATGCCGCTTGAGACCTCTGCCCTTACGGGGGTCTTAAAGTGCTGTTTGCAAGATAGAGTCCGCTGTAGCATTGCAGATCAACACAAATCATGTCGAATCCCGCAAGTCTTTGAAATCATTTCTTTCTGTCACATGCTATTGAGTGAAGGTCCTAGCCTACCAAGATGGAAATTGGAAATCAACACTCAACGCGATTGAGTCGCTGTGTGCGTGGCATATTTTTGTCTACATCGACATCAACGGCAACTTAAGTGTGCACATATGACCCTACGAAGTTGTGACCAACGTTGGTATACTCCTTGAGCATTTTCTAAATGGAAATCGTTCGCTTGTTTGCCGGCTTCAATACCGGATTGACTTTGAAGCAGGTACGGAGGCAGTGTGGAAGCGAGCGTAGTGAAGTTGAGATATGTGTTAGGGTGAAAGTGAGGAAGCGGCGTCTTCGAACAAGACAACAAGATTGACATTCCGTTTCGAGGAATCACAATGTGCGCCCCGCTTGAAGTAAACTTCTCTCAGGACGTAGCTGATCTTACCAAGGGGTTTGGGGGAATGGCCCAAGCTGGTAACATCTCGTCAGCCCGACCCACGGCGATGGAATGCTCGAAACCTGCTTGGTATAATGCCAAAAAGGGCGTCACATCTCAGACGCGATTGCCTCGGATGTTGCGCGCTTATAAAAAGCTGTAAATTCGACAGATAGGTCTGTCGATGGCAAGGCCACCGGCAACCATAGCCTCCGAGCTTACTCAAACTTTCACAGCAACTTTAAAGCAACGTTGCGACGAAGTTGATAGAAGTTCAAAGGGTCCTTTGTCGATTTTGTGGTTACGTCACTGAGTCACGTGAGCTTCGTAGGTAGCAGGAATAATGAGCAATTCCCTCCTCGAAAGGCCAGTCGCACGTTTCATGCCTAGCCAACTGGATCCTACCTTTAAGACTTTGTACACTTTTGCAAAGGAGAAGTGGTCATGGCTGCGAGTACGTGAAGTCTCCCGATCGCAAGAACTAGGCAATGACTTGTTTGTCTGGTGTACTTCAAGAACACACTCTGGACATGACTGGTCGTCCACTGTAGTTTACACTATTCTACATCCTCCCGAAACCTGCTGTGCAGCTCCATCAACAGACTCAGATGAAGACGACTGGACCTTCCAATCCCTAGCAACACTTCGCACGCACGCCCCATAGGTTGAGTCACGGTATCAGCTCCAAAACCATGCAACGATTCTCGTTGATCTTTGCCCCTCCCTCCTCTCCATTAAAGCCCTCCTCTGGCAGTGCGCCTATCGCTCCCTCGGTGTGTAAGGGATGCGCGACGGTGCATGATCATGCTTTAGCAGCACTTTCTCGCAGCGGCGGATGAATTCGCGTCTGCCATTGCTCGGAACCCTTTTTCCATCTTAATCTTGTCTTTCTCCTCGCGCGACATCTTACGTTTCATCCGATCTGCCTTGACGAGAGGATGTTGTTTAACGGCCTCGTCGGTGAAGAGTGCATGATCCGCTTTGGACTTTGCTTTGGAGCCGAAACACATGGTGAAAGAGATGAAGCGGAAAAGTGGAAAAGTGGATGATTGGGAGATATTCGACCGGCAACAGCGATAGGAATGAAAAGGATGTGTTGAAAGTCGGTTTATTTTTGCCTGGAGAAAGCAAATATAGGACCGGAAAGGTTTGTGATTGGACTAAACGCTATGAAGGAGAGGAGCAACTAGGCTGAGGAAGTACGGGTATGACGAGCATGCAAATGACGCTCAGGATCGTCAGAAAAGGCAACATCACACACGGCAGAGGGATGGTCCAGATTCTCGATAAAGCCTGGTACGCGGGGTAGGGAATGATCAACCAGGAATAGCAGGTTCTCTCAATCTTAGCGGCTTTGAACATTGTACTGGATGGGTGAACGGAGCTGGTGGACAAGGCACGGATAGCATGCTTAGCTGAAGACCGTTCTTCAAGGAGCATGCAAGCCTTGGGGTTTGGACAACGTGATAGCCTGGGCTCACGTAGTCGAGGTTTTTAAGAACTAGGATTGCCCAGGAGAAGCAATGACATTAATGGCAACAACGCCGGCCAAGCCCCTTGTCTAATAGGGTCATATTTGACTTGAAAGCGAACATCATGCATCGACTTGTAAGTAGGTCTGCTATGGTATGTGCAGTCTCACGTATGTTCTCCTTCCGCGAGATGCACCTTGATCATGGAAAGTGTTGGGAAGTCAGAACTATATGTCACCGTCAACAATGGAGTCTGACTTGTAATCCAGCTCCATGATGGATCGAAGGAGCCACCTGAGCGGTGAGCAGTCCAGGCGGTCCAAAGACGAACATTTCCAAAGCGAAGCAGCACAAAGCTATGAGAGTCTGCGGCAATTGCAGTGCACGGAGACTCGCAGAGAGGTGGTCACGTCAAGGCGGGAACGAGCAGCACTGGGTGCTGGGGGGGCTCGGGGGAGCCTCAAAATGTCTCACGATAGTGACGATACACGAGCCCAACGCTTTTCGATGCACTGGTTGAATGCTTTTGGCTGGTGTCGGATGGGCGGTTATTATGCGCACCTGGTAATTTCGATCCAGCGATCCAGCAGCATGGTCATGACAGAAATGATCAGCAGGAGTCCAGACCGCCCTGTTCCATTCTGCACCCTTGCATGACTCTCTTGCGCCATTTTCGAGCCGTCCGGGATATTGTGATGCATTTCCCTTGGACTTTGGCCTTTGACCTCTACGCCAGATTCGTTCGTTTCAGAGCCAGTGATTGGCTTTTTCCCTTTACGGTCCAAGATTCTGATATTTGATTCCTGAGATGCGAACAAGATAATCTCCGAATCATCGATTGTTTGAGCCACCAATCAAATCCTGCATTATTTGACTACGGCGCTACGCAGTTCCATTCCTTTAAAGTTCATCGAAAAGGTTTCGGACAGGGGGAGAGGAGGACTCATCAGAAACCGTTCACAGGCCACAGCAGCGGAAGATCTGCGGGCCTGCTTGTTCTAAATGACGTGACTGTGCACATCTTGGTGACGCTGACCGCCATGCAGACCAGTGACAATGATAGTAATGAGGGAGAAGATATCTCGAGGTCACCGATAGGAAGATGAGCCAAACAGTCAATGCACATATTGACGTGAGACAATGCCCGTTTGACACTCGTACTTGACCGCATGACCGCATACAAGCGCCAGATGGTGGGAATCTAGGACAAATTTAGACAAGCCACAATCGAGTAGAGGCCACGTGACCCTGACCTGAAAAGATGAAGCATGCTCAAGGATCAACGCAGGAAGCAGGGGCCAAATGCAAAATGGCGGATTGTTGCGGAAGTCTCGTCAGTCCATTTTTTTCTCCGTGCTCGTAGAGGTCAGAGGTAGGTACTAAGAAGCCGCTAGGGCACGGTCCACCAGGTGATCCAAAAAGGCTTTTCAGACAGACTTGACCAACCCCGAGACAGGATTTGGGCAAAGTCTGCATGAGGGATTGAGGGCGCTTGCTTGAGTCCTCCCAGAGTGGATCAGTGGAGTTGGTTGGTATTTTATGAAAGTGGCAGGATCATCTGCACCAAACTCGAAATGTCACTTTTTCGACCTCTCGACCTCTTGCCGTGCATGGGATTACGGTCCTTTGCTTTGTAGCTGGGCGGTTGGTGGCGGCTTAGAAAAGCAATCCCTTGGCTAACCGAGGAGCAATTTGAACCAATCAACATGAGCCACGGGACAGATTCCGTGACCAGCGATTGAATTTTCATTATACGCACCACACACAATGTGCATGCACACTCCAATACTCCACAGCTTATCGGGCCAACCCCTATCTTGGATTCTGCTTGAAAAATGGAGATCAACATGCCAAAAGCCCAAAAGCGCTCACTCAGTGCATGAAACGCATAAATTATGCAAATAGCCTTCATAAGTCCGATGACATCGAGATCAGAACTGATGACCTTCCCCACTGAGATCTCTGCCAGAGGAGGCTTGCGAATCATGGCGTGCCACAAGGCGCGACTGATGGCGTGACCGATCAACGTCGTACACAGCCAGACTGAACCCTTACCCGCATCCTGATTGATTGCTGATCTAGAGGCGTATCTCCAACAAGGCCATCGTGAAGCCAGCTGAGCGCCTTGCATGAGCAAATTATGGGTCTACTGGCCAGCACTAGGACCAACGAAGGCCCGGATGAATTTGGCCTGTTGGCCGTGTGTTGATTATTACCGGCCTGCTGCGCCGCCACTCGTTCCTTCGCCTGACCAACCGCCACCTCCTGCAGGCAGTAGTCAGCCCCCTGGGACCAATCCGCTCTCAGGCCCAGACTAATGGGACCGACGTTAATAAAGCCTAGCGCTCTCGCAATTGTCATCGTTGAGTGGCTAAGGCAAATCAAGACAAGAAAAAGGATGAGGCGAGGTCTGCGAGGTCGCAAAACGGGGCAACGCGTAAGCGTCACTCACCCACCCTTGCTCTTCTTGCTCTTTCAGCCTTTCCGGCATGTGCCACGCTAAAGACTTGATCTATTTGGGACTGGAATCTTCGAGCACTTAGCCGCAAAGACACATGGATCCTGTCCTAACCTTTGTCTCACGCCGTTGCAAATCTTACGCCTCTTTGGGTAAGGGCCCATGTACCAGCCCTCGTTCTCGCTTGCCTTCCCTTCGACTTGGGTGGCCCCTTTTCAATTGTTGGTGCCTATCACGGTACTGCTATTACTTGCTAGAGATCGGGTGAGGACATATTGTCATTGCAGTCCCACATATGGCGCTAGCTGTATGGATCCAGCCCTGTTGATGATTCACTGCTCCCTAGCCTCCCTCGCCGTCACAGTGCTTACTTCTGCCTCTAGTCCTATGTAATTGGTGCATGGTGCCCTATTTCTGCCATCTTTACCGCGCTGAAATCCACACTTCTGACCCTCTGCACGACCTTGATTGACTTCACTCCACCTTCCATTTATAATTATTCACCAAGGCGTGGGCCTCATCACTACGTTTGACACACACACACACTCTCTCTCTCTCTCGCTCTCCTCCTCCCTTTCTCAACGCCTTTCAGCCTTTCCTTCTTGCTCTTCTTCCTCTTGGAAGCACCCTCTAATAGAACTTCCTGTCCTCTCCAACTCTTTTCCCCACCTCCGACGACATTCCCTCGAGATTCAGCAGCCTTCATGTCGACGAATTCAGCAAATCAATAGGACTTAGACCTGTCTTCGCTTCTGTACCAGACCTTCCTACTGCCTTCCAGGTCCCTTTTCAAAGCATGCTTCCCACACCACCACCATCCCCAACACTCAATGGAACCTGCTGTCCCGCGGACCGGATAGGCCTTGTTCTAGCTGGCTGGTTAGAGCTCAGGAGCGTCCTAGGAGTTGGCGCATATGGAGTAGTGTACACAGCTGTCGACATCAATACCAATACTCCATACGCTGTGAAGGCACTCAACAAGGTCGGCCTAGACCAGAGGTCAAGACTTTTCCAGCAGAGGGAGATACAGCTCCATCATGAAGCAAGCAACCACCCAAATGTGGTTTCCCTTGTCAAGATCATGGAATCCGAGGATTGCACCTTCGTCGTGCTTGAATACTGCGGGGAGGGTGATCTATTCTCATCCATCACCGAAAGAAGTCTCTTCCCAGGTAACGATCCTCTGGCCAAGCAAGCTTTCCTGCAGATCTTAGATGCTGTCATCCATTGCCATTCCATTGGGATCTACCATCGGGATCTGAAACCGGAGAATGTGCTCGTTTCGAACGCAGGTCAAACCGTCAAGCTTGCTGATTTTGGCCTTGCTACCAAGGAGTACATCACGGATGACTTTGGCTGCGGCAGCACCTTCTACATGAGCCCAGGTAGGCTTCCTCGTCCAATTGACCCTCTGCCCATATACTGACTCGAACATCACAGAATGCCAACAGATCCCACAACAGTCATCATGGTATGCATCAGGTCCCAATGACGTCTGGTCCCTTGGTATCATACTGGTAAACCTTACCTGCGGGCGTAACCCTTGGAAACGGGCTGCATTCGAGGACTCAACATATCGCGCCTATGTCAGGAATCCAAAATTTTTGGGTACCATTCTGCCAATTTCTGAAGAGCTCAACCGGATCCTTGGACTAATCTTTGAGCGGGATCCCCGCAAGCGGATTGGCCTCTTGGAGCTTCGCAGACTGATCCAAGGCTGCCCCAGATTCACGACTCGCCCTGTTCTGGATGGACTTGTCACTCTCCCAGAGATCCAGGTTCCTGCGGCCGCATATCCCTCACCAGCAACTTCACCAACTTCGTATCCTGTATCCCCATGTCATTCATGTTCATCCGAGTCTTCGATGTCAGACTCCGCTTCGGACAGATCTTCGGTTTCAAGCTGGTCCTCGGTATCATCTAATTCTAGCTACCAATTTGCTCCGAAGCCCCAGTCGACATCTGCCATCAACGCAGAAATGGCGCCGATATTCCAATCACAGCAGCCAGTCTTTGCACCTCCATTGCCCCAAGGAGTCTCATTCAGCGATGCCTACGCAGTCGCATGCAGGTCCATGATCCAACCGCAGTACAACGAATTCATATCTCAGGTTCCATTGGTATGTTGATTGCAGCATCACTTTGGCATCCGCCACATGGATCAATTTTTCGGCATTCCGTTCTTCTGCCATAGAGGAACACACATTCAGCAGCCCAGGATGGCCACACTACAACACTCTTAATTTGACAGCATTCACGTGCCAAGCGAACATGATACCACGAACAATTCCATTGGACCTGTGTCAGTACATACATGCACAAAGAACATAGATTTAGAAGATGGAAGGCCTACTTGTAACATTTCAAGCGATGGAGTATGGGAAAATGCAGGATCGTGGGAACATCTCCTGGAACTATCTACGATTTTTTAATGCTCCTTTCCGGTCTAGCAGATTCCAGGACGGAGGACCAAAGACACGGCTCCGACTCGATACGGTCTCGGGACCTTTGGATTCCTCCGAGTCAGTCTGGAGCCAGGCCAGGTTCACTTCTCACGATATATTTGACCCATTTTTGCACAAAGACGTTCGGATTGGAATCAGTTTTGTACATAAAAATATGCTGGCACATATTCGGACTTGACTGCTCCAGTGCGGACATGCCTCGTCTCGGAAATTGTAGATAGATCATACAAATGCTCAGTAGCAGTCTCAACCCACATTATTCTGTCTACTACTCACTGACCTATCACCAAATGTCTACTGCCATTCATCCAGCAATTGCTGCTCACTCCCCCGTAGTGCCCCCTTACAATTATTGATCAGGCTGCAACAGTCCATCCCATGCCACAAGCTGGAACATACTCCCGCACCCCCCAAAAGCGTGACGCTCTGGCCATCCGACACCAATATCAATCAAATATATGCTACCTACCCACAACCATGGAAGCGCTGAATCTTGCAGACGACGAAACACAGGGCTGTCTCATCCCCAGACAATCAATATTAATAGTGAACAGCGATGGCCCCCCCTCCAGCTCCTCCACCCCTTGCCGTGGGTAATTGGCGCCCCGCGCCGCACGTATCACGTCAGACAGCCCCCAATCAACAACCCACAGACCATCTCGCCAATCGCCATCCCGACTCCTGTATGTATGATATAATTATGCGACCCGAACGCCGCGCCGCCCTCACCACGTCCGTCCGTCAGTCAGTCAGCACTCTCCCGCAAATAACAATAATAATGATGATGCACAAGCTCCAAACGAACCATCGGGATTTGCAGACACGATGGGCGTGTTAGATGATATGATGATGATAATTGATGCGTGGGCAAAAGTTAAGAGGAAGGGGCTAATGGTGGGCAAAGCAAGCAAAGGGTGACACGTATGACGGGACGGGCATGTATTACATCATGTGTGTGTGCGCAACGCAAATTCCCGGAAAACTTCCACCACATACAGCGGGGTGGGGGGAGGGTGGGGACAGACATACGTGCATGCATGAAAGTAAGGGGAGAAAGGGGGAAATATCCGCGCAGGTAACTTCGACTACGGTAAGTCTGTGAAAGCGAGAGAGAGAGAGAGAGAGAGAGACAGAGAGACAGAGAGAGAGGAAGAGGGAGAGATCGACAATGCATGCCACTGCAGAGCCCCAGATGTCAAAAAAGGGAAAGTCCGTCTCAATAGGTTGGAATGCCCTCACCGCCCTTCGCCCCCCTTGTGCCTCTGCTTCTTCCTCCCCACTAATGGTCGGCGCATGAAAAGCCGAGAGTCGGTACAAAGATACACCGTTCATCGAATCGCCCATTGATGCAGGGCTAGTCGATAGCACAGCACAGCACAGCACAACCCTCCCACCCACCGGCGTCGCGGCAAACAAAAAAGGGAAAGAACAAAAAAGCCAAGGCGGCCAATCAAGACGCCTCCCCACCTCTTCCCTTCGGGCCTTCTTCGGTACATACTTCCATCATTCTCTGTGCCGCTTATTGGTGGCATCTTCCTGCCGCTGACACTGCATGATCTCGAAGATATTTTTTCGGGGTGGGGCGGGTAAGAAAAAAGTGTATTATCGCTCCTTCTGCCTTTTTGCTTGTGTGGCCCCGCACCATCCACGTACCTACGGAGTGAGAGGCGGGGTTGCAATGATGTATAGTGCAACGCACATTAGATTTGATTGCCTTGGAGATCTTTGAAGCGTTGTCACTCCCGCAGATGGGATGGAGCCGTCTCGGCGAATAAGGCGGTGGAGGTTCGCCAAGGTGTTTCCACGAAGCTGGGTCTCGTCGTGGTGGTGGCAAGTCTAGCGGCCGAGGGGGAGGGGGGGACGAAGGAGTACTCGCGAAGTCGAGAGTCTAGATTTCTTACCCAGCACGGTGGTGCGACCTGCCACGACTCCCATGAGACCTGCCTTGGCGTGAGTCTAATGCATCGTGGAATGTTGATCCAGGGTTTCGGCAACCTGCACCATATCTGGAGCTTGGCTCGGTGTGATGCATCCTGTGAAGCCGGAATCGGTGATGGAGTTGTCATGTGACCCTTTTTTGCTTTCACACATGTGATCATATTCCATATCGTGTCGGCAAAGGGCTACCAGGAAAGAGAAATCTTACGTGCATGATGCATCCCTCGAAGTGAACGCCATAAAGGGCTGTCATTGGTGCAGGAGGCAAGACGCACACAAGCCCAGCTTCGGCAGCCAAGATGCCGAGTAACCAATATCGTTGATGCAATAAGGGTGGCAAATTCAGCGTCTTTTTGATCTTCAGGCATGGGAAAGTCTAGACGGGATATCAAAAATCAGACACAACTTCTCTGCCTAGGGCCTGATGTTGATGGTTGGTCACAAATTGCGTTACATTTCCTACTGCGTCATATTGGCGAAGCGTCGTCAAAGCGCCGGGATTAGCTCCGATTATACCAAGTGCTCCAAGCTGGCATGCACGTTGCTATCCTCTCAAGTCCATCCGTCTCAAGCAGAATCAACTTTCAAGGCCTCCACACCGTTCGCTACCCTCAACGTCCGGCACGTTTCGCGTATCGAGGAGTCATGGGATAATGGGCCAAGGCACCCTCCATCCGATCCAGACAATTGCCTCGCCTCTACCACCACCCCCACACCCCTCCTGAGTCTTTGAACTGCTGACTGGACGTGACGCACCATCCCGATTCCACAATTCTTCGGCTGCTCGCACGTCCCTCCTCAGAGACCCACCCTGTAGATCTACCATAAGCGCTAATCAAGCTTCGGTAGGCAGCGGTCGTAGATGGCGTGGCACACAGGTGTGGACGACCACAATCAGCTCGTTGGCTCAAAGGCTCGAGATCATCTGCGGGTCTTCCCAAACAGGTGCCACCTCGATCGCGAATATCGATGCGCCAGAGATGCGCGATCGAATGCAGCTCTGTAGCTTACCTCCGCTATCGAGATGTGCAATCTTAAGGGGGCTTGAAGGGTCTGGGGGGCGTAAGGGGGTCCAGACTACTACGCCAGCTTCTTGCTACCACTTGCGGACTTGTAGCCTGGACGGAGGTACAGGGCGAATTTTTTATTGGGTGCCAACGATGTCGTGCCGAGTTGTGTGAGATGTGCCACACCTTTGCCATATGAAAGTGGCTGCAGCGAGAACACTGGGTTCTCGCATGCTTATGCTGAGTGGCGCATGATCAATGTCGTCGTTGCATCCTTTCGATCCGATCATCTAGTGTGGAGGGATTTACAGATCCCGCCTTGATGTATCTTCTTGCTTTTGATCTTAATTGCGAGGCCGCTGGCTGGTGGCAAAAGATGCTCTGCGGACCCTGGCTCCCCAGGAGCAAAAATAATTGCAACGTGTACGCGCTAATATCAAATAACTCCCAATCATCACTACACCAATAAAAAAGTCTTTGGTACTAAACTTACTCATTGAGAGATTCTGAGTCACTTCTAGACCAAAAACCTTTTCATCCGCCAATCACTTCTCATTTTGCAGGTATCGTGAGGCTGCCCATGTTGCAATTATCTTTGCTCCTGGGGAGCCTGGGCGGTCGATGAAGCAATCGTTTTTTGGAATTCGGGCTTGAGTCATCAGACAAGGCTCTCATTGGAACCGACTCTTGAAGTATGAGTTTAGTTATGCTGTTTCTTTTTGTCTTCGCTTGTTCGTTTGGCGCAAGTTTAACTCAGGAGCGTAGAGAAACACTGAGCTGCAGTTCCAAGGCTACGATGGTTGGTCAACGCAGCCATGTATAATTTTATTGCGGTTCCATTAGTATCATCTTCACAGCGGTATCAAAAATGCTGTCAGAAGCAAGCTTCTACCACCCCCGCCATACACTGAAGTGTTCGGACATGGAATCTCAGAACGAGATCTTCCTCAATATGTTGTAAAACCGGCTGTCGTCCCAACTATGGGTCCTACTAGCGCGGCACGTCCACTTTGATTCGCAAGCTTGCTGGTCGTTCTATTACGATGGGGCATTTTCTGAAATCATATAGGCATGCTGTTCGAGTCTTGCACTTCTGCTTGTGTTAACTTCTTAGATTGTAGGCACACAGAATCCCGAGAACATCCTCTGCAAGATCGGTGACGAATATGTAATCCTGGTTGACACATCAGGCTCCAATGATACCTGCCGCAGTGACACTGCCATCCTCAACCTCCTCGTCGATTGGATGGAAGAATCCTATTGAAGAGAGTCCACCCTCGGGTATAATATACCAGAACGTTTTTCTCCATAATACGGGGACCCAAGCGCGGTCTCTTATTGAGGAGGTACTACGCACAGGAAACACGACCTTCACCTCAAAGATCCAGGAAGAGATTGTCCTGCAGCATAAAACACTGTTGCCGACCAAAACTATCGCGTTCACGAACCTGGAGAGGAAGTACGGGGCGGACCTCCGTACTGCTCGCTAAGCGATGAGCCTAGGTGATAACGAACATCATTATGAGGTATCCTAACACGAAGGTGCTGATTTTCACTTGGAGGATAGTGCACGTCTATTTTCTTCGAAGAGTAACGGGACGAAGTTCCGTCAGAGATATAACCACTATCACCAGTCATGCTTTCCGCTTCACCTCTCCCAGGGTCGAATGCTGATTTGGGTTCGATTCCGTAATCTTGCTGAAAAGCTGGGGGTGTACCTGACGTGGTGGGGTTGGTCTCAATAGGTTGCCGAGCTGGAATAAGTGATGCAGCCGGTACGGATGGCTTTCCCATTACGCCTATCGAAACTTAGTATAGACCTAGGAGGAATCTGAATTTGGCAACGTAGGTGAACTCTGATCAACTCACCAACAGCTCCTGAGATTTCGTCACTTTTTGGGAGTAGGTTGCGAGACCGGATAAACGCCACGAATTGATAAGCTTCGTCGTCGCGCAATCGATCCCAGGTTGCTATTGGGATGGAAACCATCGCTAGCGTTGAATGACTATCGAATATAGACTCGAGCCTAACGTCAAGGGCCATAACATCTGTTGGGGCGCGACTCTGAAGCCATTCGGTCCACTTGTCTAGACTCAACACCGCGTCCTGGTTGATGGTGACTGCTAAGAGTACCCTGGTCTCTTCTTGCTGGGTCCTCTCAGGGGGTGTAGCCAGCAGCCTTCTCCTCTTGGTTTTCTTTTTAGGGTGGATTTCGAGATGGATACTAGATCCCCCGTGCTCTGAGAGTAATGCGTAGACCTAAATATATCCAATTTAGATTCTCAAAGTGCATGATAACATTACAGCCATATTGGAATTGATAAGGTACGCTTCAATAAGCTCCAGAAGCCCTGCGGAACGCTTGAGGAAATATTCACAGCACTATACAATCTCGCCCGCATAAATAAGCGACGGTCACAATCCTACATTGACTTACAGGAGTATACTGCAGTCGCCATCTCATCATCACGAGCCTGGAGTGCAACATCGCCACAGTGAAAGGGTCTGATCCGAAACTTTTCAATTCATCAATCAGCGCGGAGGTGAAGGATTTCTCCCCGACTCCCGTGGTGGGATTTTCTCTACCGCAAGCTGCGAGGAGCTCTTTCGTAGTCCCAGTCGTTGTATCGCGGGCTGCATTTGCGGCGAAGCAACAATCCAGTATTATCAAAACGTTGGGAACGGCAGTTTCGAGAAGTGGTTGGAGGGACGACCAGTATAGCTATTCATTGTACATATTTAGACTGTTTCAAAGAAGTATCGGAAAGTTGAAACATGATCATGTTCAAGATGAGCGAAAGCGGTCACATTCATTGCTAGGTGTGCAAGAGAAGTCTCGACATAGAGGATTCGTTACTTACTGAAGGACTGTTTTCACTTCGATTCGCTCTCCAGATGCTCCTTCCACGACGAGGATCAGCTTCGCCGTGCCCTCCGTAATAGACAATCAATAGCTCCTGTCACTAGTATCAGTGTCTTGTCGGACGCAAGCTCGAATGGTTCCCATGAAGAACCGAAAACATCGTCACCTTCTCGCTTTCATGAGCATTCTGAAACGCAAACAACTTGCTTTGTAGTGCTCGAGTTGGGTTTGGACCGCTGGGAATGCACCATACTTCTGTTTCGAAGCCGAATTGCTCACAGAAGAGCGCGGCTAGGGCGGAGATTTCTTCCTTGACATTGAGATCGTCTTCTTCCCATCTCAGCATCAGGACTGTAACGTCAGTATAAGGGTATGGGTCTGATTCTCTAGGGAAAGTTCCTTTCAACGAATCTTGAAGATCCCGAGTAAATGTCTGAACAGAGTCGATATGAGCGTGATCAAGCCTGTCCGGATGCAAGCGGTTGGATGATTCTCCACTACCATAGCCCTGATGAAAGCGTAAGGATCACGGTTTCGATAATGCACAAACGTTTAAAACGTTGCTCATCGATCGATCAAGACTTTGTGCTGGATGACCTACTGAATCATGACTGATGTCTCCTGATTCATGATAGATGATTCCCGAATCATGCACCTTGTCTCCTGCCTCGTGGCCGATGTCTCCTGCCTCGTGGCCGATGTCTCCTGCCTCGTGGCCGATGTCTCCTGCCTCGTGGCCGATGTCTTCCTCGTTCGTTGGGATCGGAATTATTTTAGACGCCGACGACATTTCATCCATGATTACGCTTTGGACCTGGGTTCTGAGGACATCGACTTGAACGGCCTTGGTATCACTTGCCACGAATATGCAGAGCTGCAATTGAGGAGGTGATGTCGTGAAATGTTCTTGTACTACCTCACGTACGGTTTAAGAGGTGAAGTCGGAAGTTCAAAAGCAATAATTCTCAGCCTCGTCCTCATTGGTAGATAAGCTAGTGCACGGGCTGAGAGAGGCAGGCACGATCTGCCCAATCAAAGTGAAAACCGTGTGGCAACATCATGAACATGTTTTGTTTGGTCACGACATTGCTCGTTGTACGGTATGGTATGCCTTCATGTAGGCGAGTAGGAGAAATACGGGTATACGCATGATTCAAATGATGAACTTTCTGCAATCTCGCCTTATAACTCGCCCAATTATATCCTTCAGTTGTGATCTCAACCCCTCACGAGGTCGGTACATCCGCTTGGATGCTGCCACCCACGTTGAGAGCCAAAGGCCACGTTGAGAGCCAAAGGCCACGTTGAGAGCCAAAGGCCACGTTGAGAGCCAAAGGCCACGTTGAGAGCCAAAGGCCACGTTGAGAGCCAAAGGCCACGTTGAGAGCCAAAGGCACACTCTCATTGAGACCTGTGGGTGCACTCTCATTAAGACCTGTGGGTGCGCGCTCAGCAAAGCACTTGAGTTACCTAGTCCCGCCACGTCCATGCCAAGGTATTTTGAGAAGAGCTGAATTTCCGTGACCTCGTTCCATTGACTCCCCGTACGGGTTTCCACAATAACGTCATTGTAGCGCCACCCTCTCTGTCGGAGGTAAGTGTGGTGAGGCTGGCCAAAACAGTCTTTGACTGTGCCCACGTCAGTCGATTCGGCGCGCCTCCGTTGATGGTCCAGTCCCAAGTGAAGGCGGCTCCTCCTTGTCCTATGCCGTATGTTTCGGTATTCGGGACACTGGCGCTGGGACTGGACAATTCGAGATGGATCCTCGTGCTCGCGAGAAGTGCTTCCACCAAACCTTGCACAAGAGGCAAATCGGGACGTTCAATAGTGGTGATGTGGACTGATGGCGTGATGTCGACGATGTTCATCGTGTATCGCTTCTTCTCGAATGTAAATTCGATGATGGATCTGCGCCCCAACTCGACTTTTCCTGTACAGGGGTGGCAGTCCAGGTAAGAGTTCTGGTCGCCAAGAAACGCTTGAAAGGGGACGAGCATGTAAGAGGCGTCGATTGATCTGATAGGGAAAGCCCCGCTGGTCCGAAAGGTGGCTTTTAGGGAGATGTCTTGGAGGTTCCATCCGGCTACATATGGAGGCCTCAAGTGCTGTGATCCGCTGTCTTCAAGGGCCTCAATGACAACCTCCAAAGCGTCGCTGCTCTTTCTGGCGTGCCAAAACACGTTAATTTGGCAGTAGCCGAAATATCGCAAGCTTCTGCCCTGGACCGTCCGCGAGAAGTCGAACGATTCTCGTCTTGAATGACAATGTTAGGAAGTTCACACCACGAATGTTACATGAAGTCTACTTACCTCATATTCACAGAGCTTGTGGTGTTGTTGTCTGTGGTGTGGCTCATGAACTTAGTTAGGGGTCCTCTACCTCTTCGTAGATTTTCACCTTTCAAGACTCTGCCCAAAGACGGCCCTATGAGAAATAATGCTTCGGCCACCACGAGCCGCGCAAGTACAGGCGGTATGCAGCCACATTCAGCAGGCGGCTATCGTGGACGGAGCAATGGTTATAATAGCAGAGGAGGGGGCCAGGCATTTTCATGAGCTTTGCAAGCTTTCGATAAGCGGCTTCGAACTTTGCTCTGCTGGTTCCATGGATCCAAAAGATATCGTTAACGGGTTAAATATATTTATTTATTCTTTAAAGAAACAGACCTTTTCTGCCGACTGACAGAGCGTGGCTTAAGCTGAGGCATCCGATTGGGAGTAGTATGAATTTGATAAGACTTCATAGTCGCAAACCAAAAAGCCATTTCTCCGTTCAACGTTCTTGAGCAAAAAGTTTCTCGAATGACAGTCAAACATCGTCTCTTATAGATTCCTCTCCATCTCCAGTCTCGTGGGTGGATGTGAGGCGATGCATTGGATCAAAGACTCGCTCACGTTTTGGTTTGAGTCCTTGCGCAGCACAGTCGGAAAGGTCGTTCCACGCGGCAGAATGATTTAGACTCTTTCAGAAGAGGCAGAGTGGTCATACATTATTCTGTTGTATTAAGCGCCAGACCGAAAAGCAAAGCGCGCAACAATCACGACCTCGAGCTTTACAACGATATGAGCTGATGCCGCTATATTTAATTCAACATGTGTGGCTGGACATGGCTAGATTCTGAAATGTTACGGAAAAATCGCTCGAAGCGTTATGCAGGACGACCTACTGAGTCGTGACCAATGTTTCCCTGTAGTATTGGTGGCATTAGATCCGTTTCACACCGTAATGATGTCTCGTTCACTGCCATACTTCGGACCTGGTTCGTAATAATGCCGATCTCAACAATGGTGTAGTATGGTCAATCTCTAAGCGGAACCGGGGCAATAGGACTAATCTGCTGAAATGTTCTATCAGCGAGCTCGAAATTTTGTTCTGACGACGCAAGTTTGGAAGCCGCATAGCCAGATGTTTCAATCCCGTCTTTGGAAGCAAAGGAAAGCTTAGGAAAGCATTGAAATAAGCAATTATGATCTGCCAGTCGAGATAGGCCGTGAAGACAGTGCCGTGATCCATAGCTGTTTATACAAATATCAAAATACATGACGGCCGCTAATTGTTCAGTTTTTGGCTGGCGTATGAAAGTATCCCAGCGACCTTGGCAATTTGCTGTTGCGCCAAATCCCAATTGCCTTCATTAACCGCATCGCGAACTCCGGGGAAATATGAGGCTCCATAGGTGTCCCACGCTTGCGGTGCAAAAATGACATGCTTGAACTGCTCGCGACCCGGTAGACCGCCATCAATATCTAGGAGATTGGTCTCGAAGTTGGCCATCCGTGTATTATGGCTTATGCGCTTGATGGCCAGGTTGTTGCTTTCAAACCCGTTGTTATTACTGTAGACGATGTTGGTCCAGGCCTGTGACCATTCATGGAACTGCTTCGCGTTCTCCGACATTTCATTGGCTGCTTTGTGTAGCGGGGAGAAGTCTAAGGGGTGCTTTGATTTGGTGTAGGCCTCCAGCTCGTCCACGTAGCCTCGAACAGCGTCTGCATAGGCCTCAAGATCGAATGGGAGGATCTCGCGGTCGGAAAGATCCAGTATCAAGAGTGCCCAGATCCGCGCCACCACCTGGTGATACTGGAAGCCAGGGTCACCAAATCGATCCATCCATTCATAATTGTCGTAGCAACTATGATAAGGGTAAGCCGGCCCTCCAAAATCCATGACCATCGAGGAACAGCCGGCCAGCATCTGGAAAGGTGCATGGTCACTGCCAGCGTCAAGTCCTCCGATCTCAGAGTTTTTCTCCGCGAAGACTGCTCGCAGAGACTTGTTGTAAGTGGGGTCAACTACTCGTTCCAGAACATGAAGTAAAGCGGTGTTTAAAACAGGAGACGATCCGGCGTGGAAGTCTGAGCCTGTCGTAGCGACATCTACATTCAGATACGCAAATCCATCTCGTCGAAGCTCGTCAAGTCTTGCTTCAACATGTTCTGTGGAGCCGACAAGATTGTACTCCTCGGCGTCCCTTGAACCATGTTAGCGCTCAGTCAAAATGTTTGTGAGCCGGGCCTAACATACCATGAGGCAAATTCGATGGTCCGTAGAGGCTTCCACCCAATATCACGCAAGCCACCCAAGATTCGGACGACTTCCAATAACACCGCTGTACCACTGTTCGGATCGGCAGCACCAAAGCACCAAGCATCTCTGTGGTTACCCACAATGATCTTTTTCTCTGGCTGCTCGACACCAGTAATCTTCCCAAGCACGTTGTAGATGGGTCTCCTCTCTATTTCATCCAATTCGTTCCTGAGCAGAACGACGGGTGACGAAGAGTCTCCGGACCACCAGTCTACATCAGGGACGCCACCCTTGCCCCAAGTATTGTCGAGCTCCCTACCATGGCCTTTGAGTGATTGAAGCAGCCTTTGGGCATCTCTCCAAGCCAAAGGGATTGATGGTATATTGTTGAGGCCTGGGTTGTTGTCCTTTGACTCTCTTCGAGACTCTTCTGGCGTGGACGCATATCCTGGCGTCAAGGGATCGCCCAAAACCCAGGATGTAATTGCCACGCTGCCTCTCTGCACCCCATCACTAGGCATAAAGCGGCCATCAGGGAAAACATCACCCTGAATAAAGCCGTCTTCAGCCGGATCACTGTAGATCATGCATCCAATTGCACCAGCGTTCTCCGCCCCTTTCACCTTCAAGGATCGATCCGCTTGAGTGCCATAGTATCGTAGGAGGACGATCGAGCCCGTAACGTCGACACCCAAATCCAGAAGATGGCGGAAGTCTTCCTTTGATCCGTAGTTCCCATAGATCAAAGGACCTTGCACTGTGCCAGAGCGCGAGTGACCATGGAAAACAAACGAGTTCTCCTTCATAGGCATTCCTGGATAGACGGTGTTTTCATCAATGACAGCCTCCCACGCCATTTCTTCTGGCTCAATGATGGCGACTTTGCGACTACCAATTTCCGTCTTGGGATAGTTGAGATAGACGTCGAATCGTTCAAGTCTGACATCCTCAAGATGTTCTGCAAACAGAGCTTCGACGTACTTTGCTGAGGTATCTCCACCGCTGGTGCCCGCTATGTGAGTGTAATTGGTCAGGTAGCGTAAATGATCACGAATCTTATCCTCACGAACATGATCTATGACATAGCTTCTGAGCGCTTCTGGATCGAACCACTTCATTCCAGGGGTGTTGCGTCCAGCTCTGAAGAAGTTGGAAAGGAACAGGAGGTATGCGAGAGATAGCACGAGGAGGAGAGCGAAGAATCGGCCAAGTATAATCCAATTGGGTTTTGCGCTCGGCATGCGTTCTCTGAGGAGGCTCCAGGATGGCAGCCATGTTGGAAATTGCGGTAGATGTATTGAGGAGAGAGTGTGCGTCAGGTTGGTGATCCGTTTTGAGAAGCGAGTCCCAGTCAGTAAATGTCTTCTACCGACTCCTGGCTCAAGGACCTCCATCTGATCAATCTCCCGTCGTAACTCCTCCGTCGAGCCTGATCGTGAATTCGCCCCTGACTGTAAGAGCTCATCCAGATCTAAGCTTGAGCGAACGGACTCCACCGTTGGGCCCCTGTAACCATCTCTTCTGACCCCACCTGACAAAAGACCTTGCCGTTCTGCATCCTGGCTGATATGTTCAGGACCTAGAGATTGAGAGGAGGAAGGGCGGGAGATGGCTTCATCGTATGTAGGGATTGGGAGTGATCCGAGACCCTCGTAACTTTCTTGCTTCTCTTCCATTATGAACATATGCAGTAAGAATTGTGCTTCGAGTCAATGCAAATGGCGCTCTGGTACTTGAGCTGAGTCGTAATGGGTTGAATGCCCATGCTGGCCTTAGGTTGTGCCGCAAAAGGCTCGCATCATTCTGAGACCAAAGGGTTCGCTCTATCTGTGGAAAGGATGTACGGTAAGAAGATGTACCGGTGTAGATGGCTTTACAAATGTGTTTAGATCAATATTAAAGCGGATCTGATAGACCCAATAATCATTAGACGTCTGGCTAATGTAGCCTCCCGAGATGCCTGAGATCTGAAAGGTAACTGCGGACCGGTCAATTTGAACTGCGGTAAAAGCATAGCTTTCCAATTCAATGCACAACTCTGTTCCTTTCCTACTCAATCTTCAATCCACACAACGCTCATTGACTGACCCCAAGCCGCTCCTTAAGCCCAACCTGACTCGCCCCACCATGGCGACCAAAGAAAAATACAGTGTCATCCTCCCGACCTACAACGAGCGCCGCAACCTCCCCATCATAATCTGGCTCCTCGCCCGCACCTTCACGGAAAACAACCTCGACTGGGAAGTCATCATCGTGGACGACGGCTCCCCGGACGGCACCCTCGCCATCGCCCAACAGCTCCAATCCCTCTACAACCCCTCCCATATCGTCCTCAAGCCCCGCGCAGGCAAGCTCGGCCTGGGCACCGCCTACGTCCACGGCCTGAAATTCGCGACCGGCACCTTCGTCATCATCATGGACGCCGATTTCTCGCACCACCCGAAATTCCTGCCCACTATGATCGCGACGCAGCAACGGGGCGACTACGATATCGTGACAGGAACGCGGTATGCCGGCGACGGAGGCGTGTATGGCTGGGATCTGAAGAGGAAGTTGGTGAGCCGGGGGGCGAATCTGTTTGCGGATACGGTGCTGAATCCCGGGGTGAGTGATTTGACGGGGAGTTTTCGGTTATATAAGAGGGAGGTCTTGGAGGCGGTGATCAGTAGGACGGAGAGTAAAGGGTATACGTTTCAGATGGAGATGATGGTCAGGGCGAAGGGGATGGGATATCGTGTTGCGGAGTGTCCAATCAGCTTTGTGGATAGAGTGTATGGGGAGAGTAAGTTGGGGGGAGATGAGATTGTGGAGTATGCAAAGGTACGTCAATTGGTCTTCAGACCCATGCTCTGTCTTGATTTCTTTCCGTTCCTGACTGGGAACAGGGGGTACTTGGTCTCTGGTGGAAAGTTTGAGAAGAACAATACCCAAGCAAAAGAACGTAATACTAATCTTATTCCAAAATGCATTGGCAATCCGAATCATGGTTTTGGTATAATACACTATCACATGTTCCGCCCTCCAGTCACCATGATCGTCTGACCGCTGACATAGCTGAACATTGGGCTTGCGACAGCCAAGATGGCACTCGCAGCCTCTGTCGCTGTTCCCCCCCTTCGCAACGGGATGTCTGCAAAGGCGTTATCTCCGGCGGCTCGCGCTTGAGCCTGTGGAATTCCGAGCGCAACCTTGCTTCCATCCGGCGTTGTCACAAACGCCCCGTCCTCCTTCGCAGCGGTCAAGCGTGTCTGGATGAAACCGAAGGCAACAGTGTTGACTCGAACGCCGAATTGGGGACCCCACTCCTTCGCGATGGCCTTGGTCAGCCCCGTCACCCCCGCCTTCGCAAGGGCGTAATTGGCCTGGCCAGCGTTGCCGTTGATGCCGCTGGTGCTGCTGATGTTGATGATATTTCTTGGCTCTCCATCCTTGACTCTGAAGTATGGCGAAGCTGCGCGGACCAGCTTGAAAGGTGCGGTGTTGTGAAGAGCGACGATGGTATCCCATTGCTTGTCTGTCATCTTGTGGATCACTCCATCCCAGGTGAAGCCAGCATTATTCACGATGATGTGGATCTTTCCTTCCCCAAACTCTGCAGACTTCTTGACGAGCTCATTGATATATTCAGAATTCAGCATGTCGCCTGGGATGGCCACAGCTTTCCCGCCAGATTCGTTGATACCTTTTGCTATTGCCTGGGCTTTTGCTGCATCGATGTCTTGAACGACAACTTTTGCACCCTCTTTGGCAAATAATTGGGCTGCTTCAGCGCCTATACCTTGGCCGGATCCAGTGATAATGGCCACCTGTACGAGTGAGTATCCTTGCCCTCTAAGAGGAACGAGGTTGCGCTCACTTGACCAGCAAGCATACCCTTTGGGAACAAATGCCCCGCAATCTGAGCCACACGCTGCTGAGCCATTTCTTCTATCTGTATTCGAAGTTGCTGTCAAAGAAGTAGACAGTGTCGCTCCATTTGATCAGTCAGCGCAAGCAATGTCGAGTCTGTCGTGGACATGGTCATTGGACATCGAAGGCGTCCTGAAATGCTTGCGGAGGTCTAGACTTTGAATCACGATGCCGAGGTATGACGTCTTGGGAACGCTCAGATCACGCTAAGCTCCAACAGTAATCTTGCAAGCCCAAGCCTTGAAAGTTAAGTTGTTCTCAAGCGTGAGAGGGTCTCTTCAGAATGTGAAGAAGCTCACTTACGTTTTGACCTGGCGTATAGTGACGGTGGTGCCTTCCAATGACCATTTGACGCTGTGAATATCCCGTAGATCGCCCCACGCTGATCGTGAGATCCTCTCGACATAACGCACATCAGCACTGAGGTATGCTTTACCCAGACTCTCGATAGCATGCGTTCGTATCTTGCCGTGCGACCACTCAACAAGGCGTCTTTGATAAGCGTCCATCGATTCTTCATTCTTCCAGAAAGTAGCCCAGTCTCCCAGTATAATGGCCTTCAAAATCCGACTTATCTTTGGATCACGCAGCGAACATTCCAATCTGGCAAGAAGCGCTGCATTAAAGTCGGCTTGCCGGCATGCCAAATCAAGAACATGGTAACCTGACATTTCGTAGAACAACGTTTTGGTCAATGGTTTCGACCGGTGCATTCTGCTCAATAGATGCAGTATCGCTGGATGATACGACTCGTGATGTCGCACAAGTATTGTTATGCGTATCATGAAGACATACGCATTTTGTGCGAATAGATCCGAACGGCGAACGGCCACAATAGCCTCGCGAAGTTTGCGCATTGCTTGGAGTACGACATCCTCCAATGGATATAGCCGCATCAGGCTCAAGACCCGGTGCTCCTTTGACTGGGGATTGTCAACTGCAAGATCGCTGCCATTATCATTGTCTCCAAGCTTGAGGCCTGCGAAGGTCTCGTCCAGATCATTGATAAGAGCCGACGAAGAGCAGTGCTTGAGACAACGATCCAAGATCTGATCATAATATGATTCCTGGGCCTGTAGAGCCAGCAGCCTGTAGCGTTCAGTGATCCGAGCGGACACGGGAAGTACTAAATGAACCTCTTATCACCTTTGGAGGGCAATCCAAAGGCTTCGAGGGGATCTACCCTCACATCCTTTAGTCTCCCCCAATGTTGCGCCATCACAGACTTCCGAGTCTTATTCAAATCGAAGCAGCACTGGTACGGGGGAGTGTGAACTTTGCAGGGCTTGCGACACTCAGTGTTGCGCACGGCACGCGAGATCACGTTACAGTCGCGTTGGAGGCTAACACCACCGCGATGGTGCTGGAGAGTGAATGTTGTACGCCGTTAAGCTAAATATTTGGGATGTATCAAAACTGGAGTGAATCAGAAGTCGCTATACTTTAAGTTTCAATATGCTTCGGCAGATATTAGCGCGTTTCAGATATTAGACTCTCGAATGACCTGCATTAGCGCCTTATCAAAATCCCCCTTTTTTTCATTCACCCGTTGTGAGCTGATAAGCGCTGTATCAGCCATATATACGCGTTACTCAGGTTGTCTCTCATCATGGCGCCATTCTAGTGCGCGATGACTATTTTTCATTGATATCCTTACTTTGCAGCCAAAATTCTCGACGCATCCATTTTGATAGTCGGCCCAGCTCTCTGTAGCTAGACTTTGCTCTTCCTCTCGGTCATATGGCCACGAAACAGCCACGATTGTAGGATCTGCGTCAGTGCCAAGACCTATTGGGAGAGTTTAATCACACTTTGGTTAGCAAGGCCAAAAGTCCAACGATATAACCTGAGACTATGGATACACTCCGCCCTCGAGCTCTCCCTCCCCGCGCCAAAACCACCCCTGCCCTTCCCACTCTCAACACCCTCCTCACCGCTGAGGAAGCCGCCGCGGCAACGATCCGGCCACCACCTCGCGGTCCCTTCCTGCACAACTGGCACGACATCCAACCCTGGCAGCAGGACAACAAATACATTTTGACATCCTACCGCCCGGTCACAGGCTCCTACATGGCCTGTCTCCAATCGCTGTTCTACCTCCACAACGAGAGCGTCAATATCCATTCCCACATCTTTGGTTGTTTCCTCTTTTCCTTCATCGGTTTGTTCGTGTTGCTTTTCGAGAGCAAAAGCGTGACGGCAGCCGATGTATTCGTCTTTTCCTGTTTCTTTGTCGGGGCGGTGGCTTGTTTGGGTATGAGCGCGACGTACCATCTAATCTCCAACCATTCGGCAGAAGTGGCACGCTTCGGCAATCAGCTGGATTATGTGGGTATTGTGATGTTGATCACGGGGAGCTTCGTGCCTAGTGTGTATTATGGGTTCTACTGCGAGCCGGGCTTGCAGCGGCGGTATTGGAGTATGGTAAGTGCTGATCATCTATGTTAAGCATCTGTCTGTCCATAAGGCGCGCCGGCAAATTCAAAGATAGGTATCTTACGAAAAAATCGTTGTCTACAGATCTGCCTTCTTGGTCTGGGCTGCACCACCATCTCCATCAACCCCAAATTCCGCACGCCCCATTGGCGCCCCTTCAGAGCGGCCATGTTCGTAGCCATGGGCCTCAGTGCCGTGTTTCCCGTGCTGCATGGCGTCTCTATATATGGAGCAGCTCAAATGCAACACTCGATCGGGCTCTTCTGGCTGGTCCTGCAAGGCTGCCTCTATGTTTTCGGTGCTGGACTGTATGCGGTATGTTCGCTCGTCCTTTCACACTTTTTCTTCCGTGAAGGTAAGAGACTCACGCAAGAACGCAACAGGCTCGCGTCCCCGAAAAGTGGAAGCCGGGACATTTCGATATCTGGGGCAGCTCGCACCAGATCTTTCATGTGCTCATCCTCCTGGCTGCGATGGCGCATCTGATGGGCTTGTTGACGGCCTTTCATTATCGCCAGGAGCAGCCCGCGTGCGGTGCGACATGACATATATATATGTTCAGACCGATCAATCAGCTAGACAGACCTTCGAAAGACATAGTGCCGCAATCCCGGCTGGGTTTCGATAGCGCTGCGCTGTAATTGCTGAAGGATATACGACATTACAGGCCCTTTGAATCATCATCGTACCAGATATCGAGTCCATGAGTAAAACGCCATGTAAGTGCACAGGAGCCGCAAGGGCCTTATTCCGAGGATGAAGTTTTCGAACTTAAGGTGAGAAGCCAGTCTAACAAGGATATGGAATGGGAGTGAGGCCAAACATCGACCGACCTAGTGTCTGTGGCCAGAGGTACCAGACAAGGAATGGTTACTAGTTTGTGAGTAAATTTTAAAGCAGGCAAGCAACCACAGTAGGCTAGTCACATGATGGCCAAGATTGCTGCGACAGGCCCTGTTATTACATTATCTTCGTTGAATGAGGAAAATGCTGCCGGTGTTGCTACTTCTCTATAAAACAAAGGGGGTATCCAAAACATACTCCAACATACAGGTGGAGCAGCTCCCTTCCATATCCCTCAGATCTTCTCTTCATGTGCAGACCCTCCAGTCTCCTTCTCCTCGTCGCTGATCTCCTTGTTCGCCGTGGCCACCCTCTGTCGCCTGGCCTCCAATGCATTGGGGTCAGCAGAGATGACGCTCGAGTTCAGGCGAAGTTGCTCTTCTTCGTGCTGGATATAAGCGACTGGTCGCTTCGAGTGAATCGCATCTTTGTCTCGGAATATGAAGATCTATATTGCACCATCAGCTCGAATCTGTCAATTACGAGCGGCCACTCACATTCTGGTTTTCGCGGAACATGCGATCCATTTCTTCCAAAGTCCGACCTGCTGTCTCCGGGTAGAAAAGGTAGATGATGGGAATGAAGGAGAAGTTGAAGAGTGCCCAAATGATATAGAACTTCCACTTGAGATTTTGGATCCCGATTGGTGTGATTTCCACAACTGCCGAAAGTCGTCATTGGTCTTTGCCTATCCTGGAGTCTGCATGAGGTGACTCACCCAGGAAATTGAAAGCCCAATCCGAGGCCGTTCCAACAGCAGCCCCTTTGGTTCTCATGGATAGAGAATTGATTTCGGTTGGGTATAGCCACGGCACCCCTTGGAAACCAATACCAAAGAATATATAGTAGGTGAAGAAGAACACTACTGATGCCGAGGCAACCTCTTTCGCATGCGGATAGCCATTCAATTCGTTGTAGCGCAACAGAGCAGTGATGATGGTGTAAGATGCACACTGGCCTGCGGATGCGTAGATCATCATCTTGCGGCGACCCCAACGCTAGATGGAATGTCAATGAGAGCATCCTGATTGGTAGGTAAGTCTGGACTTACCTCGACATTCGGAATCCCAATCAAAGAAAAGGCCAGATAGCTGACGCTGTTACACGCTGCCAATAGCCTTGCCAATTTCTCGTCCAGCCCAACAGATCTAATGAGGACAGTTGGAAGGTAGTAGGAAGTCACGTTAATACCGGCCAATTGCTGCATTGCCTGGGCTCCGCCGCTCAGGATCAAACGTCTTATCGTGCAAGTTCCTGCCTTGGATCTGCCGCGGAGAAGGTCTAGCCATCCGACGCCGTTCTCGCGCTCGTACTCTACAGCCCACTGGATTTCTTTAGATTCCGTGACCACGTAAGGGTCATAGATATCCTTGGCCTCGAGATCGGCCAGAATTTGCTCGGCGGGCTCCACCATGTCATGCGCAATCAGCCATCTGGGACTTTCGGGCAGCCAGGGAACGGTCGCGAATAAGATGATGATGAAGACGAATTGAAAAGCGAGCGGAATCCGCCAGGCAACTGGGCCAGAGACGTAGGAAAAGCCATAGGTGATCCAGTTGCTGAGGGAGAAACCGGCAATGTTCAGAATCATTTCGATGACGATAAGCTTGCCTCTCCAAGCCGCTTTGGAGGTTTCGGCTTGCCAAACAGGAGCAGTCGCCGTATTTATTCCGTTGCCGAGGCCTGCAACAATACGTCCGACAATCATCTGCGGGACACCGTAGGCTGTGATCTGCAAGATGGCGCCAATGGACATGACAGTCGTGCCTAGCAAGATGGATTTCTTGCGACCGAGCATTTCGCCAATGGAGAAGGCGGCCACTGCTCCGAAGAAGCATCCGACATCGTAGAGAGCTGTGACGGTACCCAGTAGCGATGTATGTTCGGGCCCGTTGAGATTGAGAGTGTCCAAGAAATCAGGAGTGACAATGACGCCACCTTGATCTGGTCAGCTCTATCTACATACATAGAGGAAGCATGGACATACCAAAAACGCCCTGATCATACCCAAACAAGCTCATGTCAGTGGAGCATGCCACAGACACCCAAAATGTAAGCCATCCTCCAGTCAAGCCAAAGTACGGCTTCTTAGTACCACGACCGCCTTTTGACCTTAGAAGTCCCATTATCGCTGTGAGTCCAAGTTCTAGGCCAGGAGCGAGATAGAACAGAGCGATGAGGATCCACCCAGGGCGGGGCAGCAAGCAATGTATACACTTTTGAATCCATCATGACATCACATGCGTGTGCTAGTCAATCTGCAGGTAGACCGCTACTGTGATAGTACCGGAACGATCTCCTGAGCTGCAAAGGATCTCACCGTAGATGATCGATTCTGGCCCCCCTCTTACCGCCTTCTCGTTCACAAGAGACGAATTGTGGGGAAAAGAGTGACATTCACATGCAAGACGTTTATCTGGGGCGGGGTAGATTCAATCCCTGGCATATCAGTGGCTTGAAAGCTGTACGAGTACTCGTAGACGCATATAGTAGTACCGAAAAGTGCATCATCATGCCGTATCGCTAGCCACTTGAGGAAGATCTCGTAGCATTCAGGCAATTCGCGCGGGCCGATCGATTAGGAGGATGAAGTTGGTGCTTGTTCTTGCCAATCGAATACATTGAAACCCTTCTTTGTTGGTTCCACCAGGGCTGAAACAATTGCTCAACGTCGTTGAGTTCCGACAGAATCATGCAGAGTAGGGATGCAAATGCTTAAGCAATGCTGGTTACAAAGGGTCGAAGTACCAAGATACACAGGAGAGATAATTGTAGCTTCCTGGTTTCATTCTGCATGAACCGTCATCTTTCAGGAAGATGATAAGGTAGCCTGTGTAGCAGCCCTGGTTCTTTGTGCGCTGAATACTTCCGAAATATGAGAGCTACTGTCAAGGCCGACGTAAGCAAGTTCAGCAATGTACGTAGTATAGCTAAGCAGTCTTAAGCACCCCTACATTCCAAATTGCTAGTGTTTGGGAATTTTTGGATTCTGCGACTCTTGTACTCAATAACCACAAATTTAGGTAACTAAAGCTTCCGCAGCTTAAGTTTCAGAGATTAATATATAATGACTATGTTAAAGGTATTGTAGAAGTAGACTTTAAGCCTTAAAGTCTAAACTTATCGGTAGGTAATAGGGCTGCTACGGGGTAGTTATAAGGCCTAGAATTTACATATATTCTATCTACATAAAAACTTATACTTCATTTATATAAGTATAAAGTAATACTTTTAACCTTTACGGAGATCATATTCAAATGATGCTTAAGGCGTATTAAGTACTTGGCTGTCCTGTGATTTTAACGACAAATCGATTTCGAATTTCCAAAACACCAGCAATTTGGAATGTAGGGGTAAGATCTTGGAAGCGTTCATAGATAAGATAATCATTCACACCTCAATCCGGACTAGAATAGCGAGGCCAAAAAAATCACTTAACTCCGTACAGCCTCGAACCTCAGTCATTCTGCCTTGCCGCTCACTATCCTGTCAAGAGACTCAAGCATCATGCATCTCCCTTTCACTTCCAAATGTTTAGCGGCCGTCTTCAATATCTCACTCTGGACACAACATCCCACCAAAGTATTCGCTTCACGCATGCACCCTACGCGATGGGCGCCCCTACGAACATCGCAATTCTCCACAACCGCCTCAAGGCATGCCAAACGCGGAAGACCCAGGCTTGACCCACGCATCCGTAAATACCCCCCCCCTTAACCACCGGTCTTCAATCCACCTGGAAAACCACTAATCTGTATTTCCGCAGGAATGATACGCTACCACCTCCACCACCCCCTAACCCCCCGGCCCCTCCGCTTCTCCCGCCTCCGCTCCCTCCGCCACTGGACCATCCATCGCGCAGCGCAGCTCCTCCTCCACAAGAACCGATTGGAGCGCGAACGAGCACTGGAGCGGCAGTACAATGCCATGCGCGCCGCGTGCGAGGAGTTGAGGTTGGGGCTGAATGATGGGGGCAGGCTGTATAGGCAGGCCATCACCAAGAAGGGGCATTACGGCGGGTTGAAGACGGAGAGGGAGGGGATGGTGGTGGGGAATGGGGGGATACCGATTGAATTCGCGAGGGCGCAGACGGACGGGCCGCCGAGGGGGGGGTTCGATGAGAGCTGGACTAGGGGATAAACGTGGACGATGGGGATGGAGCCTGTCCTGCATGGCACAGTAGTTGGATTGTGACCACAAAGCTTTCGAACATGACGGGCGAAGATAGGGCGGGAAGGGGATATCTGGAGTCGGCTTACAAGGTGAGGGATGCGGACGGGTTTAGGTGGTTCTTAACGCTTGGCTGTGCGAATAAGTCTTGAAGGCTACTCGTGCGGTTGTCTTTGGAGCTTGGCCTTCGGAGATGGGTTTTGAGAATGCCATACATTGACGAGAACCGCGTAACGCTTTTGAACTCCTCGAAACCCCCTCGACATGCCACCTTGCGCATCACGGCGGTGGTCCGATCTATTGTACATGGTTCTAGCTACAGAATTATGCGGTTGGATACCGGGAAATATACTGATGCGCCTCTCGATCACCTGCCTTCCAAAAGATTGTACGGCCGTTGGACCATGCTGAGCTACTCGAAGTTTGTCAACATGGGATTCATGAGCACCTTTCATCTGCAACTCGCTCAGAGGATCACGCAGCAGCCGCCTCGTTCGCTCTTTTCAAATGTTAGTAAAGCAGCCCTCGTCGCTGCCTCAAATACATCGTCCACCCCTTGCCCGGTCAAGGATGAGCATTCAAGATACTTTCGAGCCCCGATATCGCGTGCCGCATTCATGCCGTCGTTTTCAGTGGTGAATTTGAGGGACTTCTTGCGCATCTCTTCCTGTGCCACATGGTCTTCTCTTAGATCTTTTTTTAGACCGACTAAAATTACTGGGACACCCGGACACCGCTCGTTTGCTTCCTCTATCCACTGAGACGAAGTCAGTATGAGATGGGGTACAGCTCAGGGGCTTGCATACTTTGTGCTTCACGTTATCTAAAGAGTCTGGAGTGTCAATCGAGAAACCGATCAGCAGCACATGTGCTTTCGAGTATGCCAATGGTCTCAATCTTTCGTAGTCCTCTTGCCCTGCAGTATCCCATAATGCGAGTTGGACCGATTTTCCATCAACCCTGCAATCTGTGACGTAGTTCTCGAAGACTGTAGGTACATAATGCTAGTACCAGTCAGCAATCGTCATCTTCATAAATGCTTTCAATCTTTCCCACTCACTGTTGGGAAGTAGCCCAGGGTAAATACGCTCAATAGACTGGTCTTTCCACAGGCACCATCACCGATGATCACGAGCTTCCTGCCAGACCCAATTCTGTCAGTGACTAAACCATTGCGACCTTTGGAGAGGGCTGAGTAGCTGCAACAAGCTCATATGTACAAGCCGATCAGAAAGCCATGCATGTTTGGTTAAAAAGCTTTGCAGTCATTTACTTGATGTGCATCCTAACAAGCAATCATCACGCTGGAGAGGGGATGGCAAGCGGTCCTGTTCACGCTCGGGGAACAAATACAACCCGAGGTTCAACGCAATGCTTCCTACATACCGTCGCATGACATTTGGACCTTGTTGTTGTGACATTTTCAATCAACCTCCCACCTCTTGCCGAGGCTATATGTGTGCTATCTGGGCGTCCACAGGTGGGAAGGTCACCAAGCCACAATGCCGAAGACCGTCAAGCTCCAACAATAAGCGTCTGAGCCTGGCACAGAGGATCGTGAGATACTCCAATGGTTGCCGGTCGCAGTGGGCTAGCAAGCCTGGCCTTGGAAGTTTGCCAAAAGCTATCAGTGCGGGCGGTGGGATGCCGTTTCGAGAGTATCCCAAATCCTGAGCATAGAGGTAGACTGTTGGCAGCTTGTGTCTTGTAGATCTTATCGAGAGGTGATATGCATGAGAGCATGCAAAATGCAAGTATGAAAAGGAATTGCCGGAGCAAGAAGCTTGTCTTACGCAGCTACAGGGAAGTTGGCTTGGTTGGATGCCGATGTCGATCTGGCACCGCTGCGCGGCCGTGCCTGACGTCCTCAGTCCCCCGCTACCCCGCTATGCATATCTTTTGTCCACTTGAAGTTCTTTGTTTGGGATTACAGTTCATTGACGTTAGAGGTTATATATTTCAAGAAGGATATTATCACATCCACTACGGTTTGGACTTGATCTGACCCAACGAGTTCTTCTCGAATATTAGAGGAGCTGAGGCCATATTTGCATGTACCGATGTCAAGTGCAGTGATGCCATTGTTTGTCGCACTCATTTCTGGAATAGAGACTCTATGGATTTACGAAAGAGTGCGAAGAGGCCATGACAAATGCATGGAGGGGTAACCGGATGAGGCTGCCGGCATCAGTTTGAGTGGGCACCTCAATACCACAAAAGACCTTCCGTTTATCGTGAAGATCTTTCCATTTCTGTACCGACAAACCACAAATAGAAACGTCTACAAGCTATTGGTCTTCTCACGGGACACGCGCCAAGCTGCAGACCGTGTGGTAGCTCGACGAAATACGAACCTCAACATCTCGTGTCGGAGGAGTCCACATGCTACGTAATCCCATGACGGCCAAACCTTCTTTATAGATGAACCATAACACCCAAATTAATCATCCATGACCCTTGCTTGAAGCAGCCACTCTTATCACCTCGCCAACATGCCATCAAAATCTAAAGCAAAAGCCTTAGGTCCCAAGGGTTCATCCAAGGTGCCAAGCCAACATACCTCCTCCATCGCCAGCATTCCTGCCAACAACCCAGTTAGCTTATCTGCTGCGACCGAAGGGAATTTACAGAATAGGACAACCCTTTCCAAAGGAGCGCCGCCGCCATCTATAGATCCAACGCCTCCTCAAATGTCGCAGCTTTCAGAGGATGGGGCTACCGCGGCTTCTGGGGTCAACCGGAAAAAGCAAAAGAGGCGCATGAAGGAGGCAGCGAAACGAGCGGCTTCCCAGTCCGCTGATGTCAGCTCTCAGATGGGCAATCTCGGAGACACTCACCATAGTACGTGATGTGCCCTGGGGGGCTGCGCAATGATTTCAGGAAGCTGACCAAGACGCAGCAAACGGTTATGATTATGGTGACTCTGAATATGACGGTCCGGAGCAGTATGGACCCGCAGACGGAGGAGATGTCTACTACACAGACGAGGCCGGCAGGAATTACGATGGCTCCTATACCTCTGGCCAAGTGCAGACGAATGGCTATTCCAATCACAATTACATATCTCAGGAGCCGCTAGGCGCCAAGAAGAAGAAGAAGACCCAGAAAAATACAAAAGCTTTGGGTTCTTATTACAATCCTTCTGAAAATCTTTCTCTTGCACCGCACGGTCATTTCCAGCGGCCCCCTCCACCACCACCGCCGCTGTCTGACACCCGCTCAACATCCGTGTCACAAGCCATGGGAAATGGCACTAGAGACCGTATATGGAATACCTCCACAGCCGAGGAGCGAGAGAGGATTAAGGAATTTTGGCTGTCATTGGGCGAAGAGGACAGGCGAGGTCTTGTCCGGATAGAAAAGGAAGCCGTTCTGAAGAAGATGAAAGAGCAGCAGAAACATTCCTGTAGCTGTACCGTTTGTGGTCGCAAACGGGTTGCAATCGAGGAGGAGCTGGAGGTTTTGTATGATGCCTATTATGACGAATTGGAGACTTATGCCAACCACCAGCAATTCAGCCTCGACGCCTCGCCCATTCCACCAACCCGCCAATACGGCAGACCGCCCGCTCCTCTGCCACTACGACAGAACCCTGGTTTCAAGAGCGGCTCCGCGCGAGGACGTGTTGAAGAGCTGGGAGATGAAGATGATGCGGGTGACGAGGAGGAATTTAGTGAGGAGGATGAGGACGACGACATCAGTGATGATGACAATATAGATCCCCCATTGGTCAATTCTGGTGGCATCTTCAACTTTGGAAATAGCCTCACAGCGCAAGGTACGGAGTCACCTACATTACAAGTGCTTCTGTCAACGTGCTGATCATACGGTACTAGGGGGAATACTGACCGTGGCGGATGATTTGTTGAAAAATGATGGCAAGAAATTCATCGAAATGATGGAGCAGCTTGCGGAGAGGAGAATGCAGCGAGAGGAGGAGTCAAGGATGGTCGCTGGAGGACATGGCTATCCCCCGATAAGCCATCGGCAGCAAGAGGAGGACGAGGAAGGATATGAAGACGAGGACGACGAGGAAGATTACAATAGCGAGGAGGATGAAGAATTTGAGGATGATGAAATGGTACCTCGCATTTGAGTCTGGATCCAGGATCTTACTGACATTGGCAGGAGGCCATGACGGAAGAGCAACGGATGGAAGAAGGGCGACGCATGTTCCAGATATTCGCTGCGCGAATGTTTGAGCAGCGAGTGCTCAACGCATATCGTCAGAAAGTGGCTGAAGAGCGACAAAAGAAGCTGATTGAAGAGCTAGCCGAAGATGAGCAGCTTGATGCCCAGCGCGAGGCGAAGAAAGCCAAGGAAGCCCAAAAGAAGAAGGATAAGAGGCAAAAAGCAAAGCAAGCAAAAGACGAGGAGCGAGCGAAGAAAGAAGCGGAAAAGGCTGCGGAGGAAGCGGCTCTTCGAGAGATCGAGACAAAGAAGGCTGAGGAGCAGCGGCAGAGGAAAGAAGAACAACGAAAGAAGAAGGAGGCCGAGAAGAAGGCTGCTGAGGAGGAGAGGAAACGGAAAGAAGAGGAGCGTTTACGTCAGATACAGGAGAAAAAGGAGCAGCAAGCGGAGCAGGAACGAAAGCAGCGAGAGCAAAAAGAGCGGGAGAAGAAGAAACGCGAGGATTCGAAGCGAAAGGAGCGCGAGGATCGTGAAGCCAAGGAGCAAGAGGCTCGTGCTAAGAGAGAGCGGGAGATATCCGACCGTAAGGAACGAGAAGCGAAGATGAAGTCCGAGAGCGACGCAAAGGAGCGGGTCAAACAAGAGGGAACGACAGGGAAACAGCCTGCATCTGCATCCAAGAGACAGTCTCCTGCAACCGTTCCGCCGATTACGACGCCACACCCAGCTTCTTTACTGCCGCCCAACAATGTCGGTAGTCATGCCTCGCCACGACTGCCAATCGCTACCCCTGTTCTACCCAAACCACCCACGCCAGGACGGGTACGACAGAAATCGTTCCAAGAATCCCGCACTGCTTCCCCAAAGCCTTCGCAGGGCCCTTCCAGCTCAACTGCGTCCCCTGCGGCTTCATTGGAGCAGCAGGCTGCGCCGTTGACAGCGCATTCGCGCAAATCGAGCCAGCCAGGTGTCATGCCGCCACACCCAGTGCAGCAACCGCGCTTCTCCCCTGTCGGACCTCCGCCTGGGATCGGATCTCAACCTCCTGGCTTCTCGGGTATGATGACTCCCATGCCGAACAACAACTTTCCCTCCAATTTCGGTCCTACAATGTCGCCTATGACTCCGCACGCGCAGCTTCAACATCCGCCAGGATTCCCAAATCAGTATCCGATGGGCAGCAACCATTTCCGAAATCCTAATATGCCATATCCACCTAATTTGAACGCGGCAAGGCCCTACGCGACCAACCACCCTCACAACATTGGTCAGCAGATGCAACACGGTGCTCCAATGCCCTCGGCAAATGTAGCGAATAGTATGAACCACTTTGGCGCTCCTCACGAGTCGAAGCCGACCTATACTCACTCGCGGAACCCTTCAGGCTCGTCAAGCGCAATTTCAAGAGACCCTCACCAGGCGCCAGCACCAATTAAGCGGCCATCAAGCGTGACGCCTCACCAACATGCAGAGAACGTGCGACCCACCAGTCGAGAGGTTGATGATCTGAGTAACCACTTGAGTAGCAGTTCTCTCCTCCGAGATTCGGAGCCAGAAAAAGAGTCACCATTTGAGGACCTTCGAAGAGGCAGTGTTGCCGACGGCGGACCTCGGACTCAGCGCCAAGGGCCAGGGGCTATCGCTGGACTGGCTCCCATTGGCACTTCTGCACGCATGGACAAAGGACCTCAAGCGGCATCAAGCATGTGGTCGAATCTGGCAGCCCCATTTGGGGCACCTAATCGCGGCGCTCAACCCTTTCAATCCGCTCCCGGTTTCGGGCGTCCAAGCAATAGCAACAACGCCTTTGGTGCTGTTGGAGGTGGTATTCGCCCCAACGCCCCCAGGGCTTTGCGAGTCCGCCTGCTTGTGTGCAACATCTGCAACAAATTGAGCAACTCGAACCCGCCAAGCGGGGGATGGCATGTTGCTGATCAAGTCCTCCAAGAGTTGCAGTCGGTGATGCCACGGAATGAGCCCATGATCTTCATCTCGGAAATGCTCGAGCTTTGCGACACAGAAGGTAACAGTCAGAATGGAGGCGGCTGGTTCGAGTCCAAGGGACATCCGAAGGGATACTTACTAAAACATCATACGAATGAAGCCATCAATGACCGAGGTGGGAATGCATTGGGTGAGATAGGAAGCCCTATCAGTGCTGGCAGCGGAGGGGGTAACAGTCTGCCGCCAATCGGTGGGCAAGCTTCATATCAGCAGCAAGGTGGGTTCCCGCCCTCATCAGGATTCTGAACCCAATCGATTCCACCTTCACGCTACAAGGAACTTTTTATTAGCTCTTCGTCAACGGGCTACAGGCCGCATCTCATCATGCCGGTATCGCATGAGTTGGAAGCTCGCAGTATGCTGGGCTTTGTATCACTAGCACCAGGTTTGCAGTGTCACGCTTATTTGTTAGACTAGAGGCATATCTGTGCTGTGCTCGAGGTAGGCTCGAGTAGCTTCTTAAACATCTTTTCAAACGGCGGCTCAGACGGCTGCAAATGCTCGATAGGCTTCTTTCTATTTCATTGCTTCGTCGATTCGTCATGCTATATTTCGATTACTTCACTTCAAGATCTCGACAGAAAGCCCGTCACTCTCTTTACCATCTCCTCCACCACAGCACCTCCCTCTTTCAGGTTATGGCTAGCTCCCTTCAAAACCCCACTCATCTCATCCACCACCCCTCCGTTATCCCTTACATGCCTCTCCCATTTCCTCACCATCCCCTCCCAATCCACCCCAGCTGCGACATACTGATCCTTCTGCCCAAACAGAAACGCCACCCTCGCGCCCACCCTTCCCAACCCACCAAACACCTCGCTCAACCTCTCCTCCCCGAAGTCACTACTGAAATAATCATCTTCCCCCCCACGACTCGCCAAACTCAACCACCTCCTCGCGCTCACGGGTGCAGAATGGAACAACTCCTTCGTGTACCGACTCGGCAACACATCCTCCCCCCTGCCCTCCTCCACATAACCCTTGGCTACTTGGCAGACCTCCTCAAACTCCTCCTCCTCCATCATAATCGCAATCGCTTCCCGGTCACTCACACCCCCCTGCATGATCCCGCCCTCGATCCGGGGTCTCTCGCGGGTGCGTTCCCCATCATCATTTCCGCCCGCCGCCGCCGTCGCCGAGGATGGAGGCGATAGCAGGTAGTGCATGATCATCTGGCACCCGGTGCTATGCCCCATCACCACCACTTTACTCTCCCCCTCCCCCTCCCCCCCGTCACCCGTACCCCCTCTGAAATACCCAACCAGATCCTCCAGCTCGCGCACATCGTCGGCCAGGCCACTGATGCCCCACTGGCGGTAGGACGAGCTCAACACCGGTTCGACCAACCGCCAGTTCGGGGGTAAGAGGCTGGCGAGGGCGGGGGTGTAGGGCACGGTGAGGAGGCCGTCGAAGAGGCCGCCGAGGAAGAGGAGGGTGGATTTTCGGGGGGCGGGGGGCGTGAAGTGCTCGAATGCTGTGAGTGGGTAGGGGGCTGCGGCGGAGGAGGTCCGGGGGATTGTGTGCAGGAAGCCGGAGAGGGGGAGAGGGGCCGGGGGCATGGTTTGCGGGGAGAAGGAGGAGGGAGGGGGGGGGGAGTGAATGAGGGAAAAGGTGGAGGGAGACTGGGGATGCGGGGAACGGAAAGCGGAGTGAAAGGGGGGAGGCCAATTGGAATGGATGCGACTTGGAAGAAGCCGAAATACGGATGTAGTGAATTCGATCAAAGAGGAATCCCCCTGGATCTCCGCACTAGTGAGTAGTGGCTGCTAGGTACCCGCGCTTGTTGTACCGAGTACTAGTACTACCGACATCGTGAATACGGCGCCGAGGGGCGGGAAGTGCGGGGCGCCCCTGACAGTGACGAAATCATCTTTTAGCTTTAGATTGTTTCAGATTTCTTCTAAAACATCCTCGTCATGATCATTTACGCTTCGAAGCTTGGCCGCCAATTGACTCTTCTTCTCTTCATCTCGTCTTGCATTCCAAAGGATGGAAGTACCCCCATCACCCAGTAGAAGCGCCTCGGACGCGAAGCGTCACAGTCGCAACGCTTCCTACCAACGATGTACAACCCTCCCTTCATATCGACCCTGTATGCGTATGCATAACCTCAATCACTCACATCACCCTTAGCACTCCCACGACGCTCCACGAAAGGTCCACTAGATCAACCAGACGAGTAATTGGCCCCCCCCACCGGCTCCAAACAACCCATCTCACCCACACTAACAGCAGTCCCAGTCCCCTCTCACCCCCCGCCCAAGCGCCACCCCCTCAACAATCCCACTCCCGACATCCCCACCGAAACCACCACCCCGCCCACCCATTCCCCCCCACCCGAAAACGCCCCCGAAAGAGACCTCTCCTTCCTCCTCCACCCTTCCATCTTTACTCCGCTGCCTCCCCACTCTTTCCCCCTCCCCCTCATCCCCCCACCACGATCATCACCCCTACACCCTCGCCACCACCTCAGCGACCCGCCTCTCCAGCACCACCCACCCCTCCCCCTCACCAACGCACAAGTCTTCTCCCTCTGGTACCAACGCCTCACCTCCCTCATCCTACTCTCCCACCACACCCTCGCCGCGCGCGAAGCCGCCGTGTTCGAGGACGTGACATCATCATCGCCCTTCTGGCACGATGCGCGCGGGGGCAACAACAACATCATCCCCTGGGATCTGCGGGTGTTGATTGTGAGGCTGGCGGGGGCGGCGGCGGCGGAGAACGGCAGCAGCGGCAGGGGGGGTGTGGTGGTGGTGGTGAGTGGGTTGTATGCGTTGGGGAGGGAGTGCCGGGCGGAGATCGCGAGGGCCAGGGCGAGGTGGGGTGGTGCTGATGGCGGTGGCGATGAGAAGGAGAAGAAGAAGGGGGAGGAAGACGTGAGGATGTGGAAGAAGCGGTTGAGGGATCTGGGGGTGAGTGTGGCGGAGGCGCTGGTGGAGGAGGGGGATGTGGGAGGGGCGGTGGGGGTGTTGAGGGGGTTGTTGATGCCACCACGGTCGAAGCGGGAGGGGGATGGTGGTGGTGGTCGTCAGACTGAGGGAGCAGAGGAGCAGGAGGCCGGGGATGCTGAGGTGGCGAGGATGCTGGTGCTGGGGTATTGCAGGATGGGCGATGTGGGCGCCGCGAGACGAGTTTGGGAGGAATGCATGTTGCGTGAGGGATCGACGAAGCAGATGGCGGACCTGGAGCCGATCATCAGGGTCTGTGAGGGGGATTTTGACGGTGCTGCCGCGCAAGTGCTGCAGGTAACGAGTGGCGAGGAGACGAGGGGAGGCATGAAGAATAACCTCGCTGTGATGCAGTTCTACAAGGGGGAGATCGGGGAGGCTGTGAGGTTGCTGGAGGAGATGGTTGACGGAGAAGAAAAGGATAAAGGAGATGCTGCGAGGGCGGTTGTTTTCAATCTGGCGACATGCTATGAATTGACTGGGGAGAATGGCTTGAGGGAGAGGAAGGAGCAGCTGGTTAGGAGGGTGGCAGGAAAGGGAGGTGGTGCGTTGGGCAGGGCAGATTTCAAGTTATGATATCGGACGATGAGAGATGACACAAAATTCAATGATCAAGATGGTCACAGATGTTAATAATATGCTTCTAAGCCCCCCCGTGCCTTTTGCTGTGGCAGGAAGCTGATAAGTGCGGCTATCGTGCCTGATACAGGGGAGAGCTTCCAGACTCGGACTTTATGCTCGCTTTTGAGCTAAAGGTGAGATCTCCAGCCGCCTGTTTCGACATACATCCTGTCCGGTGCCATTTTCATGCAGCACCAATGACAATGCGAACAACAGATCGTTGGGCCGTACACATGCCATGGAGAAACAAGATGTAGCCTTGCCAGTCAGACAGTATTCCGGATCCAAGCCCACGCTATGCAACAATTACCGGTCACTCTCGGATTTGGGCCAGTCCACAGGACTCAGTAATGCGAGCGAATGTTGAGCAGCCAAATTTACCTCCTCACGGACACGAGATACTCGTAACCAGCTCAATCAGTCGCAGCGGTCTTCGACTTCTTCGCGCCCTTGGCATCATCCCTCTCAAGCAAGTCCCCCTCCCTCTTCCCCATCTTACTACTTTGAACACCGGGCTTCTTCCTCGACCAGTCACTGAACGGACTGCTCCTGCCTTTCCAGCTCGGTGGGGGCCCAGACGTAGATTCGGTCTTCCCTACTGGAGAGACAGTGAGGTCTCTGCGTGCTTTCGTCGCAGATCGGGTTGCGTGTCCAGTAGTAGGGGGAGTAGCAGGGCCAAAAGATTGCTTGACAGGGGTGACGAGCTTTTGAGCGTGATCCTCAATATCGGTGGGTGCTTCCTCTTCAGCTATGGCTGCCGCACTACGCTGTGCACGCTGTTGAGCGGTTGGAAACAGAAGGCGCGGCTTGATGGACGAGCGGGTGAGAGGCCGGTGGGGAGCTTCCGCGGCGGTCTCCTCCGCATCTGCGACTTCGTCTTCCGAGTCTGAGTCTTGTGGAAATTTTCGGTAGATCTTCTTGCCACGACTAGAGAGATAGGTTCAGCCAATTGGCTTGGGGGCTGAGGAGGTTGTGGGTGGGATAGGCTTACAAAACATAGACCATGCCTTGATCGCGATTGAAAGCCTCCTCAATCTGTGGATTACTTTGCACATGAGGACTATTTCTCTTCCTCCGGCCTGACCTCGACTTGACTGGCTCCGGCTGGGGTGATTGCTCCTGCGGTTGCTCGATGAATGGATTTTCTTTGCTCATGTCCAACTCGGGTACTTTGTCTTTGGAGTCAGTGAAGATCTGTATTCTATCTTCCGAACTAGTACCGTCATCTTCCATTGAACTATAGAGTGAAAATCCAACACTCTTTTTATTTCTCCGATTCTTGCGTGGCGTTGGCATTGAGTCGTCCACTGCATCATTCTGAGAGGGAAAGAGAACCCGTGCAGTCGAGTCTACGAGGTTTCTCGGAACAGTCTTCTTTCGGGGTAGGCTGACAGGTGTAGGTAAGGCAGATGGGCCGGTGGCCTGTGCTTGGTTGGGCTTCGTCTGCGCATTGTCGGTTAGATCTTGGGACTGAGCCATGGCATCCATAGTGCGCTTTTGACGGGTCCCCGTATGATGCGGTGCGTTGGATCTCTTTGCTCTGACCAAGTTGGTACGAGGTGATGTATGTGCTGAAGATGGAGGAGAGTGGGGTGTGATGGTGGAGTGTGATGAGGATGTCTTTCGCCTTTTGCAAGAAGTGGAAGGTTCCTTATCTCGACGGGTATCTGGCGGCGGGGTTTCCGTTGGACGCGTTCGTCTGGTTCGTGCACTCTGGCGGGTACCGTGATGACGTGAAGTTTCACCACCAAGGCGTGGTGTTGAAGGACTGAAGATCGCTGTAGTCGCAGGTGGCGTCGTTGCCATGCCAAAATGCTCTTGACGCTGATCAGCGTTTCTAATTGACACTGGCAGACGTCTAGATGGAGAATTGTTCCGGATCGTAATACTATGGACTTCTGAGATAGATAGGTTTCGTAGTTATTCAAGTGTCTCCTCGTCTCTTCCCTTGGGTATGCTCATGTGAGATGATCGAGCACGTTCAGCAATTAGCAAAGCAATTAGCAAAGCAATTAGCAAAGCAATTGGATTACGCTTTCAGTAGGTTGTGTTGCATATGGATAGAGGAGTGGGCAGGGGAAAGATGGGAGAGAAATGGGGGGCGCAAGAATGTCGTCAAAATGGGCTTGGCAAGTTGGCGCCGTTGTGGCTGGGATGTTCGGATCTTTGGGAAGCGCGTAGCGAATCGTTTTCAACGTCTGAACTTCAACACGTAAATTATCAAGCAATTGTTTACAATTGTGTTTCATCTTTGGCGCCCATTGCGTCTGTGCACTTTGCACTGACCATCTTTGGAAAGGCGACGATACATCTATTTTGTTTCCAATGGCGGAAAAAGACAACGTCGTCAACCTCGACTCCCTCTCCCTCTCCGATACCGAAGCAGACAACACCGAAGATCTCTTTGCCTCTCCTACTGTACCTTCCAAAAAACCCTCAGACGCATTAAAGCAGCCCCGCGATCACATCGACTCGCACAAGACTACATCAGGCCCACCACCCGATTCTGAAGAAGATGTGCTCGCGGCACATGAAGACGCCCTCCAACGCGAACTCTCCTCTCTGCGGTCCATGAACACAGTCATATCCGGCATTACGGCTTCCCTCGAGAAAGCAAAAGGCAACATGGAAACTGTCTCTGCAACCGTCAACAATGCCTCCACTCTTCTGACAACCTGGACGCGCATCTTGAGCCAGACGGAACATAACCAGCGCTTGATACTGAACCCCAATTGGCAAGGTGCAAATCAAGATGTAGCTGATGCAGAGAATGATGAGGTCATGAAAAGGCAGGAGAAGGAAAGGAAGGAAGCGGAGGAGGAGCGGAAAGCGAGGCAGAGAGAAGTCGACAGGGAAGAAGAAGAGAGGAGGCGGACTGTTGAATCTACCAAGACTCCCAGGGGTAAAGGTAGAGGGATAGGGCGAGGAAGTGCAAGGGGTGGAGGCTATGTTGGTGTGGGTGGGCAAGGGGGTTTCAGAGGTACTGCAAGGGGATCCGGAAGGACGAGCAGTGGGATTGGGAGATCGCTAGGCGGAAGCCGTGGTCGAGGTAGGGGTGGCTAGATCATTTGACGAGCTGGACGTGTGCTGCTTTTTGCTCTCATTCAGACAGTGATACCAGTGATACCCAATACGCGATTAAAATCATCAGATCCTGTGCGGTACTCTCTAAGGGAAAACCCGGCAAGCCTGAGCAGACCAATTTATTTTAGGCAGGCTTCTGTCAGCCATAGAGGGGCAAATCCAAAAGCGCCGGTTTTATGCATCTACTCTCATCTCCTCAATCGAGTACCTAGATTCAACACATACCTCGTGGTAAGACTCATATAAACTCTACCGTGGGCTTTGATGTCTACTACCTCGCCTTTTCTACGTCTGCTATATGAGGTTCGGTCAAATATATATGAACGTCTCCTCTTCTCCAACGAGCAAGCACACAAACCGAGCAATGGATGTGCGTTCCGGAATCAAGTTGGAGGTGTATTCTATCACCCATTCCGCACCCAATTCAGATACCTGCCCAACAGGATCTTGGGTATCAGTGGGTGGGGAACCTACGTATCACGACCAGCGCTGGAAATCGATTACTTGGGCAATCTGGACGAGAGGTCATGAGCCTCCATCATGAGAGTGAACTTCCAGATCCATCGCGAGTGCTGCGAGACCCTCTACGGACGACATATCTTTGATTTTGGCAATCAGAATGAATGCATCGTGCCTTTTCTACAGGACCTTACTGATGTCGGTCGAGCCTCACTGAAGCGCATCTCCATCACGAAGAGATCTCTGACCACACTCAAGGATTTCGACAAGTGCGAATGGCAGACGGCTTGTGAGTACATTGCCCAGAACTTGTCTCTGGAACATCTATATCTCGTTGTCCGAGGCGTCAGATCCAGGTGGAATCGCCAATTCAGCCACAGCGGTTCCAGATATGAACACTCCCGCCTCAGCCTTCAATCTTTCATGCGGGATGAGAAATTTGAATGGGCAAGACAATTCAGTGCATCCCGAGGTCTGAAGGAATTGAATGTTTCGGCTGAGCTGGACTAAATATATCTGCCCAAATCAGAATTCATGGACTTCTATGCCGGATACTCGAAAATTATGGAGACAGAGTTTGCCGACCATCTGAAAAGTGTCATGCTTCATCGTTAAATTCTCTGAGGCATGATAGAGACGGACGTATCAGTCCATTGATCGAAGCGGGTTTGTATAACTTGGTAGCCCCTATAGCCACCAAGATCAATCACTTCTGGAAAGCGGAGTAACCTTAGATCCATTCAATTGAATGACTGCACATGATGAATTGATCTACTCGGTTTGAGTGAATTATCTGACGTGAGAGACTTGCATTCAGAATTTGTTTTAACTCACTGAGACCCACCCAGTATTTTAGGTGGCAAAGATGTGGGGAGAGATTAGATAACGGATCTGGAGCTAATTCTACCCGCCGCTAAGATGTGTTAGCCCCTTTTGGAATTTCCAGCCTCTTGATTCTCTTGATTCGCCCAACCTCCTCCATGGCAACGATGGGTCATCACCCTCCAACACCAGCCACTCTAATGGCTAAGTTTAGATGCGAAAATGTTTCTGCAATGTTCTCCTGTACTTGTCCACCCCGCTTGCGTCCTGCGCATATTCGTCTGCACTTATTCTCCGAAGATTCAAATACCACTAGGGCCAACACGATCCCATTCTCTTCTGATCTACCCACGCACAGTTCATCATGCGCTCTCAATCATTGCTGTTGATCATCTTCTTCCTCTCGATATCACACATGTCTGCTGCTCTTCCGTTCATGCCACCTCAGCCTGCCCTTCAGCCTCGTGCTAAATACTCAGTGGTCGCGGTTGATGGCGGGTCGGGTAACAGTGCAGCAGCTACAATGTCGACCCCATCATCACCTACTACTGTGATCCAGACGACCGATCAAACTCAGACGGTCACTGCTTCCGCAACGACACAGCCCTCCGTAACTACCACCATCGTCTCCATCCAGACTATCCAAGAACAAGGACCTACATCGACGATTGAAATACAGGTCACGAAAGACGTCACGCAGACTCCGGCTCCAGCAGCCAAGCCCAAGGTCGAAATTGTCAATGTGGAACAGGACATCACCTCACCTGTCTCGACACAAACCACTGCGCAAACCGTGACTACCTCAACGACTGTCAGTCAAACCTTGACAGCGTCGACGTCTTGCGTGACATCATCATCCTCCTCATCCTCCTCCTCATCAGCATCACAAACACTCACTCTCTTGCCTTCAACACCATCAACAGATCCAACTGTGTCGAGTACGATCTCTAGCTCATCCCCTGGTCGGACAGTAACTCCTCCAACCACAGTCCCTGCGTATGGGCAAGCAGACGCTGTTCAAGCTGGTGTCACTCTGATAGGGACAAGCACAGGGTCCACATCGAGACAAACAGTGACAAAGTTCGACAATGGGCTATGGCACACGTCGTATCCAGCATGGAATGTCACTTCAACCGTATACTCTACCGCCGTCACAACGGCCACAGCCGTGGCTGTGACAGCTTGGTGAGAATGAACCGCTGCAGGCGATGCAGAGCCCACCATGGATGTCCCGGAAACTTTCTCGATCAAGGCTGAAGTCGCGCCCAAACTTACCACGAACGAAAAGATGCAACGATTCATGATTCACCTACCCTTTCAAGATAACGACCGCTCTATCAAGGCCCAAGGTGCAGATGAATTTGTGTCATCATCTTAGGAGATGCTGAGTGAGACGAAGAGCGTCGCCTGAAGCAGGTCACACGAATCAATGAAAGGGAACGAGGATCACCACTTATCTATTTCTGTGTAAATGTTTTATGATTGAGCGTTGTGCATAGCAGTGGGATGAAAGAATGGATTAGATATGGCGCTTGACCGATCATTACACATAGACTATAGAGACTAATGAACCAAAGTAATTTTCAACTCCTAAAGCTGCTCCCGTGCCATCCTTTTCATCGGACACCTCTGCTATATTGGTATACTGACAGCACACATCCATCTCACATGCTAAGCGTGGTGGAGCACGGAGGAAATGCCCCTCGGGATTTTCCGCTCAGCGAGAGAGCGGGAGCGAACCCGCCCAGAATGACAACCCATGACCTGTCCAGCACTGTTAGGCACAAAATGAGACTCGAATTCTATTGAGACTTGGATCCTAATACGCTCCTCCGCCCACCATGTCTGACAGAATGGGCTCGCCGCCCGCGATTGAGGACCAGGCGCGACTGCTAGAAGATGCCTTGATGATGGTGCGGCAGCAGTCCAATATGATGCGCAAATGCCTTCAGACACCGGGCAAGCTCATGGATGCGCTGAAGTGCAGGTAACGGACCCCATCGTCCTCCGGTCTGCTATTTCTACTTGCGATCACGACGCTGACAACGGTCTTTCCCCCAGCTCCACCCTAGTCGCAGAGCTTCGAACCTCAAGTCTTGGACCCAAGCAATACTACGAACTCTACATGGCTGTCTTCGACGCTCTTCGTCACCTCTCCGCCTACCTACGTGAAGCTCACCCTGTCAACCACCTTGCAGATCTCTACGAATTGGTCCAATACGCCGGCAACATCGTACCCAGGCTATACCTAATGATCACTGTAGGAACCGTTTACATGAGCATAGAAGATGCTCCAGTCAAAGAGATAATGAAGGATATGATGGAGATGAGTCGAGGGGTCCAGCATCCCATACGTGGGCTCTTTCTGAGATACTACCTCAGTGGCCAGGCAAGAGACTCCTTACCCACAGGAAGTGGAGAAGGATTGGAAGGCAATCTGCAAGACTCCATCAGCTTTATCCTGACCAACTTCGTGGAGATGAACAAGCTGTGGGTTCGGTTGCAACATCAAGGGCACTCGCGCGAGAGGGAGCAGAGGACGAAGGAGCGACAAGAGTTGCAATTGCTGGTAGGGAGTAATCTCGTCCGGCTGAGCCAACTGGTGGATCTCGACACCTACAGGGATATCATATTACAACCCTTACTGCAACAAGTGGTGGCATGTAGAGATGTACTCGCCCAGGAGTATCTCCTCGAAGGTACGTTGGATTGGGTGGCTGGAGTGAGTAAATCTAATCGAAGCGCGCAGTCATCACCCAAGTCTTCCCAGACGAATTCCATCTTAACACGCTCGACCAATTACTGGGCGCTATCGCACAATTAAACCCGCACGTCAACATGAAGGCCATAGTGATTGGGCTCATGGACCGCTTGTCAGCCTACGCTGCACGCGACTCCGAATCTAATTCACCAAAGGCACGTGAGAAAGCCGAGGAAGAAGCCACAGCCAACTTGTTAGAGAAGCTACGGATATCAAGAGAAACAAAAGCCAAAGAACCCAAAGCAAACGGGGTGGGGAGCGATCAGACTAACGGAAACCAAGTCAATGGCGATAGACCTCCGGATTCTGGTGAGGGCACCAAGCCCACTGATGGAGAAGGCGACAAGCCAAATGGCCCAGAAGATGGCGAGACGTCTCTACCCAGTAAGGGTGGCATACCGGACGATGTAAAGCTCTACGAGATCTTCTATGAACAGGTCACACATCTAGTGAATGTTCAACGACTACATATTCAGGACACGATTGCTCTACTTGTATCTTTATCTAATCTTGCTCTGTAAGTTCTGGTCTTTGCCGCTGAACATGCCGAGCTGACTGAAAGCGCAGTAATATATACCCTGAGAGACTAGGTCATTGCGAGCCATACCATTGCCGTCCATCATACTGACTGTCCTGCTGTAGAATATGTCGATCAGATTCTTGCGTACGCCAATAGAAAAGTTGCTGATTACGCCAACAGCGCTGACCTTCACTCTGCCGCAACCCAATCAAACATACTTGCTCTTCTCCTGGCACCGATAAAATCCTACATCTCCCTCTTTACCGCTCTCGCTCTCCCTAGCTTCATCCCGCTTCTTCACGCTCAAACATACCCCACACGAAGGGCAGTAGCCGGTGAAGTAGTCCGCAGCGTACTCCGCAACCAAACCAAAATCACCACCCTGGAGCACCTAGATGGTGTTCTCGAAATACTGCTCGTCCTCATCAAAGAAGGCATGCAACAGCCCGCCGGCTATCCAGGCGTCCCTAGCCAACGGCGCGGTGCCGAAACCGATGAGACAATTCTGGAACAAGGCTGGCTCGCACGGATGGTCCATCTTCTTCAATCCCCTGACAATGACACGCAATTCAAGCTCCTCCAAACCACTCGCAGGGCCTTCTCAGACGGCAACGAACGTATCAGATACACCACCCCGGCTCTCCTTACCACCTCCATCAAATTAGCCCGCAAGTACAAATCAAGAGAACACTTTGACGACAACTGGTCGGCACAATCCTCGGCCCTCTATAAGTTCATGCACTCCTCCATCTCTGCGCTCTACACACGCAACGGGGCGGCCGATCTTTGCCTGCGGCTGTTCATCTCATGTGGGCAGGTTGCTGATCAGGGTGGTTTTGAGGAAGTGGCATATGAGTTCTTCGCGCAGGCTTTCACTATCTATGAGGAAGCCGTCAGTGACAGCCGTGCTCAATTCCAGGCAGTGTGCGTGATTGCAGGGGCGTTGCATGGTACGAGGGGCTTTGGAAAGGAAAATTACGACACGTTGATCACAAAGGCGGCTTTGCATGGGAGTAAGTTATTGAAGAAGCCGGATCAGTGCCGGGCGGTGTATCTGGCGAGTCATTTATGGTGGGCGGTAGAGATTGGGGCGAGAGGAGAGGAGGATCCGAAGAATGTAAGCTCGCAACCTTCGATCATGTCTTCCCTGAGATTGACCCTGGTGGGTGCTTGACGTTGAAGCTGACACCAAGACAAGCTCTACCGTGACGGCAAGCGCGTGCTAGAGTGCTTACAGCGGGCCCTACGGGTAGCCGATGCATGCATGGACACGGCCGTGTCGGTGGAATTGTTTGTCGAGATCTTGAACCGATATGTCTACTATTTTGATCAGCAGAACGAGACTGTGAGTAAACATTCACGCTCTTCCCAACCACCCTTTACCTTTCGCCCAGTCGTTTCCTTCTGGCTTTCTTGATCTTCTCGCTTGAGAGTGACACTGCAGTCCACCATTACCCCCCAAAATATTCTCCACTCCTCTCCGGCTGCCCCGGTCTAATATTCAACAGGTAACCACCAAATACCTCAACGGCCTCATCGAGCTGATCCATTCAAATCTTGCCACCAATGAGCAGACCTCCAGTCTGGAGGCACCGCGGAAACACTTCTTGCGAACGCTCGAGTACATCCGGAGCAGGGAGTACGAGGGCGTTGTCACGGAAGCGAAATCGTGATGGGAACGGGAGGGCGGGGAAGTGTAGATAGATATGTATAGTACTCGGGTGTGAGAGTGGCTATTAGGGATGGTGGTAGCAGTGGAAAAGTTGAACATAATCTTCGAATACATGTACGAGAATGGTGACAAATATAACTTCACCAGCAACGGATCGATCCCCCCCAATCAACTCAATCTCCATCCGCTTTTCTCCCCCTTTCATCGCTGGATGCATCGAATTACACCCCAATCCGTCCCGGACAAACTCGAACCCCCTTCCAGCGTCGAATCAGCCGTTCGAAACATAACCGCACGCTGCCATCCATCCACCCATCCACCCATCCATCCATCCATCCATTTGAGCACTCACCGCCACAGAGCCAGCCAGCCAAATCCTTGAGGAATCCATCACGCCAACTGCTTGCCCCCGCCCACAACCCTCTCCTGCACTACCGACACACCAGCTCTGTCTGTTATTGTTATTGTTGTTATAGTCGTTTCCTCCGCGCCATTATCGTTCCAACGGCTGGGCGGCGGGATGGCTGATCCATCGTTTCGTTTTGTCCGCGGTGTTTTTCAACGATCGGTGCTGTCTGTCCACATCATGCCCCTTCCCCCATTCCCTATATAATCCATCATCATCATCATCCCACCTCCCCCACCCCTACCCAAAAGGCTGGCCGGCGTGATCAAAATTCCCACGCCCTTGCTGTCCGGTTGTTTGGGGGGCCTGATATGGCGGTGAATGTGAGTAAGGTAGGTAGGTAGGTAGGTAGGTACCCGAGGCGCGGGTGTGGTTCAAGCCAATAGGGGTCTTTTTTGGTGCGTAGGTAAAGAAAAAAACAGTCCGCGGGGATTCAACGCTGGCGGGATGGGGTTTCGCCCCTTTTGGGAGTTGGGTTGGAAAAACGGGGGGAGAGCGAGGAGGGTTGGGGAATTTTGCTTACATATGTTTGATGGGGATTTCACTATGTACTCGGCCGTTTCTGGCGCACGTTGAGATCATAAATACAGAACAGGTAGGTACGTTCGCTTTTGGATGGTATTTTCAAGCATGCCGCCACATTGAAACCTCTTGGTATCTCACTTCCAGAAAGCGAGGTTCGTCAACTCCGGAAACGCCCACGCATTTTTCAAAGTACCCAGGGACTCCAAGTCCTGAAAAAAGAGGTGGATTAAATGGCGAGGATGGACTGTGGAAAAGTAGGGACTATTCAAAAGTCCAGTGCGATCCTTCATTCGGCTTGTCGCGCTTGATCTTCGTCTTAAGGTTGGCTCTCCGTGCCTTTTCTTTTTCTAATTCCATAATCATGTCAGCCTTTTCCTTCCCAGTATTCAATGAAGTACGGCATTTGCAAAAGGGGAAAAGAAGAACAGGGAGTGGATCTGCTGACCTTCATCATACACCAAAAACTCATGCAAAGCACTCCCACCCGGCACCATCGGTAGGACAGGTACCTTCTTATCCGTCACCACCTCGAGAAGCGCAGGCCCATCACTGTCAATCAGCCACTGTAGCTTGTTCTCCACATCCCCCGGCGCTATACACCTTTCCGCCTGCACGCCCATTGCTTCCGCTAATTTGACGAAATCCGGATTCTTCTGATGCGTATGCGCGAATCGGTCCTCGTAGAAGAGGGACTGCCATTGCGTGACCATGCCTTGTTCCTCATTATTCAGGATAATAATTTTGACCCCGATGTTGAACTGCGCTGCTGTGCTCAACTCTGTGAGGGTCATGTTGAACGACGCGTCGCCATCGATATCAATGACGAGGGCCTCCGGCCGAGCGACTTTGGCCCCAATGGCCGCAGGTAAGCCATAGCCCATTGTGCCTAGCCCACCAGAAGTGATCATGGTGCGCGGGTGGCGCCAGCGGAAGTGCTGGGCCGTCCACATCTGATGCTGACCCACCCCAGTGGTGATGACGGTGGATTCCTTCCGGTGGGCGGTCATGTTGCTGAGCTTCTCGATGACGGATTGCGGCTTGATGAGACCGTCGGCGGTTTCTTTCTCGTAGGCGAAGGGGAATCGCTTTTTCCAATCGGAAATCTGAGCGAACCAATCCGGACGGCTGTCGACGGCCTTTATTTGTGGGAGTAGGAGAGCGAGATTGGCGGCGACATCACCTTCGACGGCTTCGTTGGCCTGGACAACTTTGTTGATGTTCTTAGGGAGGATCTCGAAGTGCACAATGCCGCCCCGATTTTCGGCCGCGGCAGCTTTGGCTTGTGGAGCGAAACGGCCAATTGCGCCGGTCACACGATCGTCGAAGCGGGCGCCAAGGGCGATGATTAGGTCGGCTTCTTGCATAGCCATGTTGGCGTAGGGAGAGCCGTGCATGCCCAGCATGTGTAAGGATTTTTCATCGAGTTCGTCGAATCCACCCAGACCCTGGACTGTCGTTGTGACGGGGATTTTGGCTTTCTCAGAGAACTCTTTGAGTACTTGGGGACCTTCTGGTAAAGCAATCACACCTTGACCCGCGTAAACGACTGGTTTCTTGGCAATGTTGACAAGTCGTGCAACGCGCTGGATGGAGGCCTCTAGTCGCTTCTTGCTTAGATCTCGTGCGGCAAGGCTGGCAGCACTGGGGTGGAATGGCAGAGTACTCGAGGCAGGGATCGGCCGTCTAAGAATGTTGGCTTGAACATCCTTAGGCATATCCACCAGGACAGGTCCTGGTCTCCCACTTGTAGCAATCTCAAATGCTTCTCTGATCCGCATTGGCATCTCGGCCACATCCTTGACCATTACATTCCATTTTGTGCAAGCTCTGGATATGCCCACCACATCAGCTTCCTGAAAAGCATCCGATCCAATGGCGCTGGTGACCACCTGGCCTGAGAAGACAACAAGAGGGGTCCCGTCCAGCAGCGCATCCTGCATTGGGGTGATCACATTGGTAGCCCCCGGACCAGATGTGACCAGAACAACGCCGGGCTTGCCAGAAGCTCTTGCGTATCCCTCAGCCATGTGGCCGGCGCCTTGCTCATGCCGGGGTAGGATGAATTCGAAATGTTTGGAGTTGTAGATGGCGTCGAACACGGGGAGGATGGCACCGCCAGGGTAGCCGACTGGAACACGCCTTTAGCTATGGGATTCTTGATCATACAGGGTTGGTAACTCACAAACATGCTTCACTCCTTGTCGTAACATCATTTCGTGAAAGATGGCGCCCCCACTCAGCCCCACGAAGCTAGAAAATGAGCCAGTGAGTCAATTGATCCACAGAATTCGTAGGCCACAAATCGTGAATACAGACGCAGCGGGTGAGACTCACGAGTCGTCCATTTGAGGAGTTTGTTGGTATTTAAGTGGGTGTACCTCATTCCGCCTGGAGTCTTGATTGAAGGCTGGACTGGGTGTAGGTCTTTCTTGTCTATCATTGCGTGCAACTTCAGCCATTGAGTTCTTGGTGATTGGACAAATCCCCAAACTTACGCGGCAGTGGCAGCTGCAGTACTTTGCCCTCGTTTTGAAGCATCCTTGGTCGTTGTAGCGATTTGTGTAGACTTTCGATGAGGGGATATTGCGGCGACAGGAAGACTAATCGTGAAATGTCGACAATCTTGAACGTGACATGGCTGTTGCCAGCGCAGAGCGCAAATAGCGGTTCTTGTAGGTTTGGTCTTCAGCATCATGAACACGATAAAGGAGTGAGTGGAGAGATGTGGTGGAAAGGACAGTAGTATCTTGGTGGTTGGTGGTGAATGAGTCAAATCTCCAATTCTCCAACTCTTCAAATCTTGGTCTTCTTGAAGCGCACAACCAAAATCGCGGAAACTCAAAATTTAACCCCGATGTCGGCCCGGATTTGTGTGGGGAAATGGAGCCCACAAGCACTGAAGAAAATTGAACATCTTAACCTCCAGCCTGCTCAGTAACTAATTCTACAACCCTACGGAAAAGTTTTATGACTCTCCTAATGAAATTCCTATGTTCAAGATCAAGAGTTCGTGTTCTCAACAGCGGCTGCTGCTCCACACGATACCTCACTATAAAGCCGTTTGCCTTCCACATCTTTTCGCTTCTCAAGCAACCCAATTGGACAAGAACCTATCGTTCTCTTTCCTTACTTGGCCTTGTAGGCGAAGATCTAGCAGGCTTTAGTGATAGCTTGTACGAATTTGAGCAAGCTACTGGATGACTAACTCTGTCGTCTGCCAATTGCGAGCCATTTCAAAAGCCATGTTTGCAATTACCGTTGAATTTGTTCTCCTTCTAAATCTTGGCCTTGTAATGGCAGTCAGAAAATCTGACCACAACATTGACGTGTAGATTGATTTGCGAGCCTACCAGTGGAATGTTATGCTCCACAAATAATTCCACTAGAGACAGACTATAAGCTAGTATATTCCTTCACAGAGCACAGTCGAGCTGGTGTGAGGCCATATCAAAATCACCCAGCCTGTTTCTGTTTGTATGAGGACCTTCTAATCGTCTTACAACAGCTGTAGTTTCGATCTTGGAAGCGTTTCTCTGAGTACGCCAGTGAGTTCTCCACTCACCGAGGTCCAAGACTAATTCCTTGATGTTTCTTACCTTTTAATGCTCAGTACAGCTTCCAATATCTATACTTACTAAGCTTTGTAATTCTTGTATCCTGTGCATTGTCTTGTTGGGTGATTTTTCAATTCCATTCCTAAAGATGCCTGGATCAACCATGAACGATCCAGTACCGGTGATTAAGGATGTCGACAATCTCTACACACCAGATGATCTTTCATCTCAAAAGAAACGTTTCTCGAATCTTGTCGATGTATTCAAAGCAAGTTTCATGACCATGCCTGAATTCGTTGCGAGAAGTCCTGGAAGAGTTAATATCATTGGCGAGCATATTGACTACTCCCTCTATGAGGTCCTACCAATGGCAATAGCAGCAGATGTGCTCATTGCCGTCTCTCCTATACCACGTCGTGCTGGTGAAGGAGTGAGCGTGTCACTGAGCAATGTCAACTCGGCAAAATTCCAAAATGCCTCATTCGAGGTGCCAGATCATGGCAACATTGATATTGACGCCTCGGAGCTTCAATGGTTCAATTACTTTAAGTCAGGTTTCCGTGGCGCTGTCGAGTTACTGCAGAAGCGAATCCCTGGCTTTACCCCTTGCGGAATGAACGTGCTTGTGGATGGTAACGTGCCTGCAGGCGGTGGCTTATCCAGCAGCGCCGCGTTCGTCTGCGCCAGCGCTTTGGCCGTGCTTCGTGCCAATGGCCAGGATCAAGTCATCAAGAAAGATCTGGTGGAGCTTGCCATTGTCTCCGAAAGATCTGTAGGTGTCAATTCAGGTGGCATGGACCAAGCCGCCTCCGTCTTCACCATTAGAGGTGATGCAGTGAGTGTGACCTTCTTTCCAGAGCTCAAAGCCGAGGCCATCAAATTTCCAGAGCTAGATCCCCCCATCACATTCATGATAGCTCAAAGCTTTGTCGCCGCCGATAAACATGTTACCGCACCAAAGCATTACAACCTGCGTGTGGTTGAATGTACTCTTGCCGCCGAGGTTCTCGCTGCAAAACTTGACGTCAGTCTCACAGATGACGCCGGGCCGCTAGGTCGCAGCCTGAGAGGGCTCCAGTCAGCTTATTTCGAAAAGGCCGGATCGCGAGACCATGATGATAAGTCCAAACTGGAACAATTGCTTTCACTGACTAAAAAGCATCTGGAGCCGCAAGGCTACACTCGTAATGAAATTGCCTCTATTCTTTCGATATCCGAACTTGAGTTGGAGAAGAGGTTCATGACAAAGTTCCGCGTTGAGACCGAACGCTTCCACCTCCAACAGCGCGCTCGGCATGTGTTTGAGGAAGCACTTCGCGTCTTAGCGTTCAAAGAGTTGCTTCAATCACCTCCTGAAGATGGAAGTCTATTATCACGGCTAGGTGAACTGATGAACCAGACGCAGTTTTCATGTCGTGAAGTCTATGAGTGTAGCTGTCCTGAATTGGACCAGCTTTGCGACATTGCACGAGAGGCTGGCTCGTACGGTAGCAGGCTCACGGGTGCAGGTTGGGGCGGCTGCACAGTCCATCTAGTGCCGAAGGAAAAGGTGGACGCAATCGAAGCTGCGTGGGAGGAGAAGTATTATAAGAGGAGGGATTCCTCCATGACAAAGCAGAAGATGGCTGATGCCGCTGCTGTGGTCGTCAGTGAGCCGGGTCATGGCTCCATGGTGTATGTCAAGGGTACAGGCTCAGGGATCATATGCTGACATGTTCTCAGGATCGACCTTTCCTAGATGCTCGATCAATTCGTGGCTTCCTTGTGTACGTTTGGTGGTCAGCTGCTGCCATCTTTGCTGACCTGCGTACTTACGAAAAGCTGAGGACATTTTCGTTCAATGCACATCACGCAAATAGTTGTCCGCCAGTATCAATTTTGTATTTAATGTCCTTTTCATATCACATATCTCCTTTTAGCATAAGACAGGAGACAAAGCGCAATGTTAGCAGATAATGACTCCGAGGCGCCCACCACTGAGCAGAAAGGTAAATCCAAAGCTTCAACCGATGAGCCAGTCCAAGAGGACAGACTTAGTCCCCAGGACTCGACATACGGTACTGGTGCGGCATATCCTACACCTACCACTCCCTTGTTTCCTGCCCCTCAAGCGCAGGACAGACAGCCCCCAGGTGGCCTGACGGTCGTTGAGGAGGACGAGAAATTGGAGCACTCTCCAGCCGAAGATACAAGTCCAAGATGTCCGCCTACGATAATCCATTCAGCCATGGAAGGTGAAGCCTCTTCAACCCATAGAAGCCCTGAGGCCGGATCTGCGGACGATGCCGACGACAATAAGTCAATTCCCACCAATGAATGGGCCGACCCAGGCACTACAACCAGATTCCGGCTCATAGATTGGAGGACGAACAAGACATCAACACCAGATGCCCAACGAGTTACGGCTGATCTGGAGGTCAGTCCGACGCACGTGTCTATGGAGACGCCCTCGACGAACAGACGATCGATGAGGCTGAGTGAGTGGGGTAGCGCCGCGAGCAGGGCCAGATCTCAAGTCCCTGAGGAAGGTTCAGACAAAATACCTAGCTCAGATGTATTGGGTGCTTTATCGGAGCAGGGAGAGAATGTAGTGGATCACCGGGCAGAGACCAGCATCCGTCTGGCAATGCCTGAGGAAAGAAGCTCGACCGGCGAGAAAACCTCAAATACTCTCTCGTCAAGCCCTTGCAGGAGAAACAGAAGTGGCCGTGCAGGGGCTTCCAGGCGGCCTCCGCACAGAGCGCCTAGACAAGCTGCCACTGAAGATGTCTGGTAAGTTGATGATCGTCAACCCCAAATCGATTGCGAGTCATCCCGCAGGTCCAATAGCTCTTGTGGGGACCACGAAAGCTAATCTCCCACTGATGCTAGGTCTGGGCCTGAAGAGTGTCTCCCCAACCTTCGCGATGCCACTGACCCACAGAGCCTGGGTGGCATCGACGATCCATTCGCCGATAATTACGCTGCAAGTGATCATCACCCACGAGTCAACTCGGGTAACCAAAGATCAGCAGCAGCGAACAAAAAGTCGGTCGCAATGAGCGATCCTCAATCCTTGTTGAGCGCCCTCAATGCTACACCTATGAGAACTACGAGATCGCGTTCGGACGTCGGATTCAGACGCTTGTCAGTAACACATAGCGAGGTTGTCAGGGCGAGGTCTGAAGAAAGACGCAAAGGCCTCAAAGAGAATGAGGTCCCTCCCAAAGCAAGGGCTCAGCTGGGCATTCAGGCACCTGTCCGCCAGGTGCCAAATCCAGCCGACCCAACTTCGCATCTACCTCCAGCCTTTGCAGGACAAAACGCAACAGGCCCGCGACAAGGCAACTCGATGCCAAGAAGCGTGATCCCTCTTCGTTTCAAGCCACCAGCTCCTGCAGAAGTCGCAGCCAGGGGGAGACGACGAGTCACCTCAAGTTCCCAGATCACTTCCGCCACCACCGCTCAAGATCAAGCACAAAGGGAAGGATCATGTCCTCGTGGTAGAGTTGAAAGATGGGTGTATGGGGAGAACCATCCTGCGGAATTTCATGAAAGTGATGAGGATCGTCATCTGCTGCAAGACATGAATGGTCGTGAAAGAAACGAGCTTCAGCCATTTGCTTCAGCTGAAGGCTTAATGCACCCAAGTTCCGATCCACCTCCATCGGATGAAGAAAAGAAGAAGAAAGAGGAGAGAAAGAAGAAATTCTGGGCATTTTGTCGACGGAAAGCGGCAAAGAAATTGTTTAGACGAAACAAGAACAAGAAGTCCTGATGTTTGGGAAGCATGGCAATAGCAATGGCCTACTGATCATCTAATGTTGGTCTGAATGACTGGATGATTTGGCTTAGGTCTGTGTTTGGTTCCTCTGACATTATTACACCCTTACTGTATAATTTACGCCAATATGCAATTCAGGTTTGCATCATGACCTACTTTGTAATGTCGAAAGCGGATCTGCTATCAATAACGTGTGTTTCGGTCAGCCGTACGGAGTATATGACATATGATACAACGCCCTGAAAAGCCTTGTCACTGGGGCTGTGTGGCGGGGTGGACAGGGGCTAAGGTATCTCGCTAAGCACCACACCTATGATACTTCGATGTAAGACCACAATCTCTAGATCATTCAACCTACTCATCTACATATTCCACGAAGAAAACCCCAAAGACGAGATGCGCATCCTCCTAACAAACGACGACGGCCCTCCCTCGTAAGTCTCTCTGTAAACCCCAGGCCCCGTTCAACATCCCCTCACCCCACCTCTTTCTCAATCCTTTGTAAAGAACATTGTAATTGTTAAAGTATCACAACCACCCCCAAAAGCAAAACCTCCTCCCCCTACATCCACTCCTTCGTCACCGCGCTCCGCTCCGCCGGCCACACCGTCGCCGTCGTTATCCCGCACCAGCAGCGTTCCTGGATCGGCAAAGCGCATTTCGTGTCCCAGCTCGTGAAACCGCGGTACTATCGCCCCGGACGGGACTGTCACTCGGGCGGGGAGGGGAGTCAGATATCTGATGGGCCGTTCGCTGATGCAGCAGCTCCTCCTGCTGAGGCTGTTTCGGGGGTGGAGGGAGATGCGGCCTCCGCCGCCGCTGACGCTGCTACGCACGGTCAAGTGGAACAGGATTGGGTGCTACTCGACGGGACGCCCGCCACGGCCACGCAGTTGGGGCTCTTCCACCTTTTCAATTCTTCTCCTTCTCCTAGATCTGGTGGTGGTGGTGGTGGGTCCGACCCTTCCAGCGCTTCCGGCGCCAACCCATCCAGCTCACCCGGTCCCACCTACCCCCCTTTCGATTTGGTGATATCGGGACCCAACTACGGCCGCAACACCACCGCCCTGTTTTCCCTATCCAGTGGCACGGTGGGCGGGGCGATGGAAGCGGCGACGTTCGGCGTGAGGGCGGTGGCGCTGAGTTTTGCGTTTTGGACGAGGGAGTATGATGCCTCCTTGGTCGAGAGGGCGTGTAAGCATAGTGTTGATATTGTGGAAGGTTTGGTGAGACGGTGAGTTTGCCGTTTCTTGACGTAGTGGTTGGGAGACTTGATTGGTGAGGTGATACTGATGAGACGTGGATTAGGTGGGACGAGAAGGCATGGAAGGATGTTGCGGTGTGGAGTGTCAATGTGCCTCTCCTCGAGAAAGTGGGGGAGAAGGTGATCGTGACGAGGTTATTGGAGAACACCTGGGGGCCGGAGAGCTGTTTCGAAGAGGTGACTGGGACGAGTGAGGGGGTGGATGAGGGAGAGGAAGCAAAGGTGGCGGAGGTGAGGGAGAAGGAGGTCAGGGAAGCCGAAGAGCTGGCTGAGGGAGGTGACAAAAAGGGTGAGAGTGACGGTGTGAAAGGGAGAGGCGCGGAGGTCAAGGGAAGAGTCTTCAAGTGGTCGCCGAAGTTCGGTGAGGTGCAGAAGAGTATTGATGCCGCTCCTGAGGGCAATGATGGATGGGCCATCACCAAGGGATACACGAGGTAAGTCTCTATCCTGCTTTATGAACAAGATGGGTGATAGGACTTGGTGGATGTAGACTCGATACGATGCTGACATAACGCACCAGTTTGACGCCTTTGCGAGCAAATTACCTGCAAGCTTCGGAGGTGCCCTATGGGGAACTAAAGCTGTGAGTCCTTTTTGCGAGGTATAGTATGCATTCGCTTGCGTGATGTCTTCTCCTTTATTATTCAATTGGGGATGCAATCCAGCCAGCAAAGTCCATCGCTTCTCATTACGGTGAGTCGTGGCTCTGGCGGTACCTCATCGGGACCAAGTAACCCACCAAGATCTACGCCACCGTCGATGCTTACGACTATTTCCTGCCAGTCATTCGCTCAGCCTTGAATTCCACATTGCGGCCTAAAAGTCTCACATTATTAGAGCGCATTTCTCAGCTTCGTCAGCCTAATTCACCTCTTCTTGAGATTCGATCATACGAATCCATAGACGTTAACCATGTCCTTGCCCACCAACTCCGACCTTATTCGCAAACACCTAATCAGGAAACACTACCTCTGGCAGACGATCTCCAGCCACTGGGTGAAGCATTCAGACGACAAGGCTTTGAATCGCTACGTTTCACTTACAGTCACCTTCGAGCTTGAATATGCCGACTTCCTTGGAGAAGCTCTCTTTGAAAGCTATGAACTACATGAAAGCTTTGCCAGAGAGGAGAGGAAAAGCTAGAAGCCTACGATGAGCGATTGTGCGCAGGGCGTCCGGTTATTCAGCGGCGAGCGATCTGTGAGGAGTGGGAAAGCGACAACCATGAGGCTGATGACAAGCCAGCTGCGACGTTTCACTACACAGAGATACATTGAGAGGCTGTTGTTGTTCAAGGAACACAAGTTGCAGAATTTCCAGATCCGCATCTACGTTCTGGCTGTCGGGTCACTGGATGTTTACTTCTCTCACGAAATGCTGCATGTCTTTGCACCGAACTCTTCTTCCTCGCCCGAGTCTGATCTGAGGTCCGATCGCGCTCGTCGGATACACCTCACTAGTATTTGTCTCCAATCCAATATGCCAGTGATTCTCGCACTTGGCAAATGACACTGACAATGATGATGTGAAAATTGACTGGAAGGAGTATACATCTCTGCAGATGCTGCTTTGTTCAGGGCTGCAGCACGAGAAAATATGGTCCACTTCCACCCGCTGCCGAATGATTTCAATGGTTTTGGCCTCGATTAGATGGTTGACAGCCTCGGAAATGCGTCGCTCCTCGAAGTAAATGCGTTTCCGAATGCCATACAGAGCAGGACGTCACCCAGTTGAAGTGGATCGTCAGAGACGACCTCTGGACGAGCATTGTGAAGGTGGTAATACAGAATCTCCTTGGTGACAAAAGCACTGTAGAGCCATTGGTCCCAGCACTGGACATCGATCTAGGACGTGGCTGAGAATACTTCCATCGCCGACGCCTTGGCTTGGTGGCTGTACTATCCACCTTCCTCTTTCGGCTGCAAAACTCAAGCTATGCCGATCATGTGGGGTTGGTACTTGTGGCTACATGTCATTATATATTTGAGCTGGCGCCACATGGGTTTTTCGTTCCTGAACTTCTTTGTCTGTTCCTGCTTTGTCACGTTTCATCATTGATTCCAAGAAACGAAAGGTACAATGTACCAGTACCTGAGCCTTGCCTTGGCACTACTAGCCCAATCTGCGCTAGCCTTCCCTTCGGCCTTCTCCCAGCCTCATAATGAAAGGCGGTGGGGACAGCAATATGAGGAGAAAGATCAGCTAGGAGCCACGGCTTCCGAGAGCTCTGTCTGTAGTCGCATTGGTGTGGACCTGATCAAAGATGGAGGCAATGCTGCCGACGCTGTCAGTCTTGCACTTCTCATCTCTTGATTTCACGTCCCAAAAGCAATGGGCTGATATGAGTAATGGCACAGTTGGTCGGCACCGTCTTCTGTGTCGGCGTCATTGGCATGTACCATAGCGGTATTGGTGGTGGAGGCTTCATGATCGTCAGAGGCTCCAATGGCTCCTATGAGTTCATCGACTTTCGAGAGAAGGCTCCCGCCGCTGCGTTCCAAGTAGGTTCTAGATGTTTTTTTTAAGTAACTATATACTTTCTTTGCTACCAAGAACGGTATCTGTGTGGGATCTCCGCATTGCCTTGCGACTTGGTCGCTCTCCTCAACCAATCGTTCATATCTATGTGACGACGAAACGGGAATTCTTCAGTGTTTTGCTAGCCTTATGCCATTACTCATATCTCCTTTTCAATAGGACATGTACAAAGACAATGTGATTGGGTCGCTTTTCGGTGGACTGGCAAGGTAAGGTCCTCCAACCGCATCCCTCAGCATCTACTGAATCTTTCCAAAGCGGCGTCCCGGGCGAATTGCGAGGCATGGAGTATCTGAATAAGAACTATGGCAAACTACCGTGGAGTCAGGTCATGGCACCAGCCATCAATCTTGCTCGCAACGGCTTCACAGTGACTCAAGATCTCGTCAGGTACGAGAAGGCCGCCACAACAGGCTCCAACAACTTTCTGGTAGAAGACCCCAGCTTCGCCATTGACTTTGCCCCCAACGGAACATTGAAAGGCCTCAACGAGACCATCACAAGGAAACGCTACGCCGACACCCTAGAGACCATATCAGAATACGGCGCGGATGCCTTCTACACCGGCCCCATCGCCAATGCCACCATTCAAGCCCTGCAAGCCCGGAACGGCACCATGACCCTCGAAGACCTCGCAAATTACACCGTCGCCATCCGCAAACCCGCCCAAATCACCTACCGCGACTTCAAGCTGACCGCCTGCTCCGCCCCTTCCTCGGGCGTCGTCGCCATGGCCGTCATGAAAGCCGTCGAGGGCTACCCAGACTTCGGCCAAGCCTCCGCGCTGAACATCAGCACCCACCGCCTCGACGAAGCCATCCGCTTCGCCTACGGCGAGCGCGCCAATCTCGGGGACCCGCTCTACGTGCCGGGGCTCGACGAGTACCAATCGGAAATGCTCAACGAGTCCACCGCCGCGGACGTGCGCAGCCGCATCTCCGATTTCCACACCCTCGATGTGACGGCCTACGACCCGTCCGAGCTGGAATCGCTGGAGCTGGGCGGGACCTCGCAGGTGGTCACCGCGGACTCGTCCGGGATGGCCATCTCGCTGACGACGACGATCAACCTGCTGTTCGGGAGCCAGGTCGTGGTGCCCGAGACGGGCGTCATCATGAACAACGAGATGAACGACTTCAGCATCCCGGATTCGAGCAACGCGTTCGGGTACACGCCCTCCCCCGCGAACTTCATCGCCCCCGGGAAGAGGCCGCTGTCGAGTATCTCGCCCACGATTGTGGAGTTCCTCGCCAACGGGACGCTGTACTATGTGATCGGCTCGGCGGGCGGATCCCGCATCATCACGGCGACGATCCAGAATCTGTGGCATGTGCTGGATCAGGGGGAGACGACGGCGGAGGGGTTGGCGGAGCCGCGCTTCCACGATCAGCTCAGCCCGAATCGGATCAGCTTTGAGTATGCGTATGACAATGAGACGGTGGCGTTTATGAAGAGTTTGGGGCACAATGTCACGTGGGTGGCGCCCGGCGAGAGTACGGCGCAGGGGCTGAGGAGGCTGGTCAATGGGACGTTTGAGGCCGCGGGGGAGCCGAGGCAGAAGGATAGTGCTGGGTATGTTGTTTGATAAGTGAGTCGAGGGGTTGTAACCGAGCTGAGAAGAAGGATTTTGATGGACAATGTGGATAATGTGGATGACTGAATATATGTAAACATTTGGAGGCTTGACATGGAAGTGCAGACACGAAAAGGTGTAATGTGGAAAGGAATTACGAAAAGTGTCTCGTTATCATCATGATAACGTTTCATGACGCATTTCTGGATTCGAAAAAGAGGTTTCCCCACCTTACTCTATCTCCAACTCATCTTCATCATCTAGGCCAACCGGTCTGACAGCATTTCCAGGCCCAGAAAGACTTTCCCTGCCAGCCTCTCTGATTCCCTTCTCGGTCACAAACCTGGTCTTCTTCCTCGCCGACTCCGGCCCTGCGGTGGTTGAACTAACCCCCCCTTTGAGACTCTTCTTAATGGGGCTCAAATGCACACCTCCAGCTTTATTGCCCAACAACCCCAGACTACCTGCGTCCACGGGCTCGGTCTCGTCGCCCTTCTTCTGCGATTGCTGAGATGCAGCTGCAGCCTCATTGTGAGACTGCTGGGTGAGCCGCATGTACTCGCTCCCAGCTCCATTACCACGATCGCCCAGCCTCTTCGCAAGCTCGTTCTCCTTCTCCCTCTCGGCAAGGCGTTTACGTAGCCTTTCCGCCTTGCTTTCGCCCCTGTTCGTCATGAAGTCGTCTGCGTCCAGCAAATCGGCTGCAGTACCACCGCCACCGCTCGCCATGGACGACGGAACGATGTAGTACTTTGAAGAAGTGGACCGATTGTACTGCATCCCTTCCTTCCGAAATCCATCCTGCCGCCGTGCTTCCGCCGTCAAGAAATCACCCGACCTCGACTTCGGCCCCGAACCTTTCCCGCCTCCGCCAAAATAGCCAGTCCGACCCTGCTTACGCCCGCCCGGCGCAAAGGGTGCAGACATCCCCTGGACCTCCATCCTGCCACGTCGAGTCCGCTCGGTCACAATATCCGTGTGGAACTCGCAGAATTCGGTGTGTCGCTTGTCGATCCAGTCAGAGCACTGCTTGCCATCCTTTCTTGAAGCTTTGCACCAACCCAGATCACGGGATGTGCCGATCTCGAGCACCGTGTCGTCACTGGAGTTGAGGGTAAGGGAGAAGCGGCCAGTGTCCCGCATATGGGGCTTGGGCGGCATTATGCCTGGATTGAGGATGGCGATGACGGTACCCGGCGAAAGCTTGTAGAAGCGAGTGTAGGCGGTAGTGAAAAGATAGAGGTCGAGTGTCCATTTGAGGTCGGTGAGTTTAAGGACCATGAATTTGCCTTTGTTATTTTGGGACGCTGAGGCGGCCTCGTCGCGAGATGTCGTTTCCTCATTCGATTGTTTGGTCGCATTCTGGTGTGCGATTGGAGATGACTTGGAAGCTATTGTAGCAAGCACTACATAATCGGCTTCAAGGTCATCCGGCAACGAGAAATCAGGAGATTTGACAGTGGCCAGAAGATCTGGGACTCGCAAGACGGACTTGTCTGCGAAAGTGCGAGTAAGAAAGTCGCGTGGGAGAAGGCGTTTGGAGAGATGGGTCATGGAAAAGGCATCGAAAAGTTGATCGGATGACCCGTCAGCCTTGCCTTTGGAAGGTGGAATAACCTCCTGAGGATTAGGTGAGGATGCTCGTTCACGTGGTTTGGTACGTTGTTTGGTCACTTGAGGCCTTTGGCATGGCTCAGGTTCGGCGTTTGGATTCAGCCATACATCAGAGGAACCTTCATCCTGCCCTTTCGATAAACTAGCTGAAGCCTTGCTCCTTTGAACCACACCCGGCTCGGCCTTCTTCTTTGCCTCGAGAATCTGTTCTCTTGTGAAACCGCCATGGTCCACATGCAAACTCTGCTGTATCCCCTTCGTCTGCTCGCTTTCCGCCTTGTGCTTCAAGGCATCCAGCTCCTTCTGGACCAGACCAAATCCCGAGCTTCGTTGAGAAGATCGCTTCGCCTCGTACTCGGATCTAGCCTTTTCCTGTTGCCTGCTCTGGGCAATCTTCTCGCTGAATGACTTTCGCGCGACGTCTTCCACTTTCTTGGATGCTCCAACCGTGGGGCGCCTGCTCGTGATATCGTTTGGCTGTGTTGAGCTGCGAAATGGATCTTGGGACTCATCACCTTTCCTTGGTCTTCGCAGCGAGACATCTGTGCCCTTGCGCCCTTTATCGATCCCAAGCAGGATCTTGCTAGGAGAGGGAATGTCTGGGGTGCCGCTTAATCTCTGAGGGGAATCTAGGATCCTTCCCCCTTTTGCTGTAGGAACTTCTTCCTTCGCATGCCTTTTGCTGGGAGAGAAGGGCACGTTTACCTCATTCTGCGCTTCTGGTGGATTTCTCTTTCCAGATAGTGGCGGAATATTCTCCTTTCGAGACGACCGGGAAACGGAAGAGCCTTCTTCAGCCTTGCCCTTCTTCTGCTGCAATTTCTTCAATTTCAGCTTCGCCTCCAGGGTCTGCAATTTTAGCTGCAGAGTCTCTTCATCTTCTTCCTCCTCCTCTACCGCACTCTCATTGAGCAGCTTTCTCCTTTTGTTGCTCGAGACCGATTCTGCAGCGGACCTTTTCAGCGGAGACGGAGATGGGGAAGTACGATTGTACAATTGGCGCACTTTGTTTCGCCCGCTCGGTGAGCTCAGCAAGGCGTCATGAGGAGACTTGGGCGGCCAACATGGCTCGACTACAAGTAAGGGTCTGTGAGCTTGCAGCGATGGAGGTTTCAAGGCGGAGGAAAAAAGTTACCTGATGACATTGTAGATATCTGGAAAGGATTCGAGCTCTCCTACTGACCCAACCTCGCCTTCATACCCAGAAAGCAGACGTCAAAGCCCCACAGATCAAGCTAGATCAATTGATTGATTTGATATTGGAACGGTCCGAGGGTACTTGACGCGCTAGCGACAGGGCTGAATCGACGCGTCTGAAACGCGTCTTCCTGGGCAATTGTGATTTGTGTCTTTCCTATTGCAACATTTACATACGAAGTAGAAAGGGGGATTTCGGGAGTCGCAGCCATGGAAGAGGTGACCTCATCAAAACTCCTCGTCTTACCTCAATACCGGTCATCCGATTCTCGAATATGCACTTTAGCACATCCGCGAACTGGAAAGCCTAGCAGATATCTATTCGATCCAGACAAGGGTGTCTATGAATTCACACGCATTGCGGCCCCGAAAGCTGCTTGTAGAAGCTGGCTCGTCCATTCTCGACATGCCCAAGCCACGCCTGAGCTTCCAAGTGGAGAGTCTGGGAAGAAGTTCAATGATCAGGGAAGGGAGTCTGGTCTTGCGCAGGAGACCACCCCGAGTGAGGACGAAGCAAGCGCTCACATAATTAGCAAGCCAGAAATGCTTGTCGCTACGCATGTTGATCCCCTTTTCCTCCTACTGCCTGCCCTTTGCGATCAGACTTCATCCAAGGGAGATGCCAAACGCATGTTTCTTTCTGTAGACGATTACACGGACAAACTGGAAGACGGATCAAAACATTTTCGAAGACTACTGCAGATCGAGACCATCAAGACCGGAATTTCGGACAGGATGAACGCTGTGTGCGACTCTGTGGACGCTGGAGACGAGAAGATGTACCGTCTGAACGACAAGAAATTTCTGCAGGAACTCTTGAGCAAAGCACAGAACGTCAAAGCGTCCGGACTTCCCGCAAGCATGGAGAATCAGTTTGTTCAGAAAGCCTTGAAGATCCCAGTGATGGGCTTGCAGTTTGAAGACAATGATCCCTCCGAGACGCCCGCCAGCCAGGGCAAAGCTCAATCTGACACATCTACAATGGAGTCTCAAGCGAGCACAGCAACTTCGGCATCATCAACCTCTGCAGCATCAATGGCAACAGAAACAACAACACCGGATGTCACAGAGGCACCGGCAAATGATGAGCTCGAGCATCTTCTACGTCTGCGCGTCGCTCTCCGTTACATGATATTGTCGTACATTCCGAAATCATATGCTGCAACGCTTGATTCGATACTATCATCTGATGAAAGCCCAATTAACTTCAGACCCCTTGATGATCGCCTTGTGTATATTGCAAAGTTACGCGAGGAGGCGTTAGCATCTAGATCATTTGGGGATTTCAGTCGAAAGCGGAATACATACGAAGACGACGACCTCGCTGATGCGCGAGCCGAGAAGAAGAGGAAAAAGGATGACGACGAGAAGAAGAAAAAAGCGGAGTCGAAGGCTATGCGCGATCTGAAGAAAGTCGACGTGAAGGGAATGAAGAAGATGAGTGACTTCTTTGGAAAAGGGACGTTTTCTAAAAAGGGGTGAGAGCCACGTTCAATTTTAGAAAACGTTATCACATTTGATTAACGTATGTCGAAATGCTTTACAAGATAATTGAATGTCCAGACACACTTCCTCGGCTGTATGAAATCAAAATTTTGAGCTAATTTCTTGGATCAGGTAACCTACACGTCTCCTTGTTCTCCAAGTGTCAATATGGTAAGCGGTGTGCTCGCATTGGATCAAATCTACATTTCAAGGCAGTTCTGATGCGATTCTTTGAGTTCAGATACTCTGGACCTAATCATAGGGTCGACTCTAGAAGGGCCATAAGTACCTGCTTGCTTAGAGTGGTGATGCAAGCCGACGTTCCCGCCCTCTTCACTTCCATTTCTCATTTCCCTCGAGTCTCGGAATGCATCAGCAACCCGCTCGCCTCCGCCGGCTGAATCCACACATCCCCACTTATATCACCCCACCCCCCCGTAATCAGCCTCACGTGAACTCGAAATAACAGATCGTCTCCGGTGATATATTCCCCCAGCACACACAACGCAAAGCAAACATCCCAATACCGCAACGGCGCCTGCGGGGCTTTCGTCGACGGGCTCACTTGTATAATGAGAGCACCCACCCGCGGCAGGGGAGGCAAAGTGACGAGTTTGTCGGGTGCGTTGGCGCAGAGGCGTAGGCTGGTTGTGTTGATGATTTTGTAGAGGGCGAGGGGGTCGAGACGGGGTTTTGAGTGGTCGACCTGGTCGAGGAGTTTGACGGTGGGGAAACTGCCGGGGACAGTGAAGGTGTCGCCGTAGGTGGTTAGGTTTCTGGATTGATCGTGTGAGAGTTGTGCATGCGATGGGAGAGACCCTAGGGAAGGGTAAGTCACGTGGCGTTGGAATTGGATGTAAGGCTGGTGGATACGATATCACTGGCGTTGGCTCGGGCAGCCTTGAGTGGTGCGAAGAGTGCGATGAGAGGGATGAGATGATACATCTTCATTGATGCAGTGGTCAAGACTGTGTAGTTGAGAAGGGGAAGTCTGGTGAAGATTGAGGGACGGTCGATTCTTCGATGTTGGTCAACGGACTGGCAAAGGGCCGTACAGCTCAATGCTTATGATTCGTGCATAGATGCTACGAGGCTGTGTTGAGACTCATGGCTTATGCTCGTGATTTGCGTATCGAAATTACAAGCGCTTTACTACGCCTTTGCAAGACGAGTAAAGCTGAATGACCTACAGAATTGTAGCACCAGAGATGTAGATCATTAAAAACAGTCCCATAGTGCATTGATCATGAAGTGCGCACAAAATATCATTCGCGCACCGACCAGACCCGTCTTGATGCACCAAATTATTTAAGGCGACAGTCCTGGATTTTCTTCTCCCGCTTTGTGGATGAAATTTATCGACAAGCTTTGCTTCGGCCCTAGCTAGCCCAAACATTTTTCCTACCGAAGTTCAAATGTACTGCTCTCAATCATGTGCTGCTACTGACTCTAGGATTAGGTCCGGTGTTCTCTTGTTCAGCAACACGTACCACAAAAAAGTCCCTGGCAATCAAGAGAGTAAGTGGAGTGATTAGTCAAGCAGAACAACACTCTTTTCGCAGAGAGCAGAGCCCAAACATAGAAAGGTAGGAGAACACTGAGAATGGCTTCGCGAGCTCTGACTACGGAAAGATCAACAACAACTGCGAAGGGGTAGCAATCAACGATGCAAGAACATGGACTTTACAGAACAGGATCTTTTCGCTCCATCCTAAGCTCAATGGTTTTGCCTCTTCTTCGATCTCAGTATTGTTGGGGCGATGAGACACCATTTTGGTCTTGTCTGTCGACTGCGTCACTGTGAGGATCGGAGTCGAAACAAGTTGGCAAACATAGGATAGCGTCTCAAGTCTGAGGAGGTCGCGTGGAAACATCCTGGTTTCAGATTCGTGGTGGGTGGTCTCGCGAAGAATACTAAGCCTTAATATAAACGACCGTGGCCCCGTCGGAATCCTAGCTGAAACCTTGATAGGGCGTGTAGAAGCAAAACCGTCAGATAGACGGGCAATTTTCTCATGGCATGTGTTGGGTGGGTCTAGCTTATCAAGCAAACCAGTCCTGGATTATGGATATCGTCAGCGCGTGCTATCGTCTCCAAACCCGTCCTGAGATCAAGTCAGCAAACTTTTGAAATCTTGCAGAGGCTCACTCGCATGTGTGGAGCATGTCTGGAACAGCATGAGGTCTGGCCGCATGATCGGCAGCCATGCATGATGTGCAAATACAGCAAGAACACCCATATTCAGGTCTGCGTGTGCCATTTATCCGGTAAAGCTGACCACAAAAGATTGTGTGATGGCTGGTAGCGTAAACTGAGAGCCGTGATACTGGGAATTCGGAGATTCTAGGGCAGAGAGTTCAGACGAGCGCTCGCGAAAAGGATCATTTACGATCCTACGGTATGCCGAAAATCCTATCATCCCAAGTACTAAGACTATTCCACTTCATGAGCTGTGGACGGCAACCTATGTATCGCATAGTTTGCATCATGAATTGGACTTTGCGTTAATCCAGGCTCGAGCGCGCCTTGTCGTGTTAAGGGGTCATATGTTCATGCAATTTGAAACGCGGTGTGTGTTGAGGGGCAAGCAAGGTGATGCATCTGGTCTGCCATGACCTGGATGCGTGCGATATAAGCCTCGAGTTCTTGTGCATCATAATAATGTTGGCCGCTGCGCTCATAGTCTTCAGCAACGCGGTGTGTGCGCGTCTCACAAACATCAAACACATCTCTTGCCAAATGATGTACAGAGGCGATCAATTCAGCTCGGTATAGAGAGATCACTTGACACTGTAGGGCTTTGCTTAAGGATTTGATGACTTCTTACAATGTTGTTACGGACAGATTGCATCCATATTTGCGGCAGTCTCAGAACTATATACGGTACTCACTCATATGAAAGTCTGGGTGGGGTTCATTGGAAGTTGCACAGACTCCAAAGAAGAGACTTTGAAACAGTATCGACCGTCGCATCTTGTTTCAGTGCATTCACCTAACAAAAAATTTCGTTAATAGACTCACTTGATCTTATTGATCCTTTTGATACTAGAGTGGATACTCAGGTACCAGGCATACAGATACGTCAATAAGGTGACGATCGTTCCCAATAGCTGCAGCCGTTATCCGCTCAGTCCTTGGTCTTCATCTCGAATTGCGTCCATAAATCCCACACCAAGCCCTCATCAGCTGTCACTCGCACATCGACGGTATAATTTGCCTAGCATCTGAGTCAGCCGCTCTAACTTAGATCATCCCAAAGACAGGAATCTGGCGCACCTCAGGGACCCATCCACCAAGTATCAGTGTGGTGGCGTCTACTGTCGCCTTGCCTTTCTTCGGTACGTCTTGCTTTACACCATCTTGGACAATGTCAGCCCATCCCTGAAACGAATCCTCTATCCGCATGCCGCCGGTCCTGTTGTCCGATGCGAAGTGGGTTGTGATGTTAACCGAGAGATGAGGGTTCGTGATGTCGCTGTGGAATGTGCCTTGTAGCTTGACGCCGCAGTAGGATTCGCTAAGTATCTGTCATCAGTGATCGATTGTCATGCTCAGACAAAGAGGTTTTCTCGACTGTGTGGGCTGCATGAGAACATACATTACACACGGATTGGGATACATATCAAGCTTGTCGACAGTGAAGATAAAGGTGCTAGGGTCTGCGTTGAAGTGGACTGGCGAGACGCCTGGCACAGCTCCCCAATCATCATGACCGCATGCTCGGCCATTTGGGTTGTTCGTAGATGGCCCAAATATGGCAAGCTGGTGTTGCGGGGAGGCAAGATTTGGTGGGAGTGAGGTGGTTACTTGAATAGAGGTCGAGAAGAGCATAGAGGTGAGTGACACAAAGTGCAAGAACTGCGACTTCATCCTTGGTATGTCTCGGTGATGAGCTTTACTTTGTCAATGAACTTTGAGCCTGCCTTTCACCTTCGGGGATCAAGAAGTATCAGGAGACACTAGTGTTCAGAATTGTTCGCCTCCTGTCAAATGGAAAGCAAATGGCTCTGCTCCGGACATGTTGAGGCAATGCAACAGCCAGGTCTAGACTTCCTCTGGTGTGCTCACACTGACATTCATCTCACTACAGTAGGATCCTGGTTGGAGGCTGTGCCTGTCATCAGCATGATGCAAGGTATAATAAGGCGTCACTACGGCGCATGCATGATGGTGAATAAAATCCTGAAACGCGAACTAAAAAATAGCTCCCGGCTTGAGTCTAAGCCTAATTGAGACTTAGTTGTTGGAGGCGGCTCCTCTAATCTCTTTCTCCCTCCAACATCTGACAATCTCTGGGGACTGCATGCTCCTAATTGGTAGTATAGTTGGCGCCTAGCTGCGACACTCCGAGTCACACGATGGATCCCATCGTCTGTTCCCGTACATGTGCATATCAGAGCATGGTATCAGAAATTGAGGCCATACTTTGGCTTGTAGGGTCTCGTATTGGTCCTACCTAAACGCCGTCAAGTCTCAGGCCTTCTGAGATGCCTAATGTCCACAAGGAAAACTGTTTTTTATCGTCTGATCTTTATCAATATAGTAAAAGATCCTCTAGACTCGTCTGTGCCGCTTGAAAAAATCAATGCTTACTATTGTGTTTAATGAGCATACCAACTTTGCCAAGAGCAACCTTACCCCTCTTAGAGGCTGCGCCTTGAAGTGGAGGGGAGCATCCTTTCCGACTGTTTGACGTGGTTGTATACTGACCCTATTCTTGGGACTGCTAATCTCCTTGCCAGGGAAGCTCCATCATGGTCGCAGTAATGTACCAAAGGTATCTGTCGGATGCTCGCACCAACGCACAATGAAGCGTGGTCTTAAAAGCCTTGGCTGCGATGCAGAACTTGTATATAATCACATCACGGTCTTCCACTTGTGACAAGCATCAATTGAATAACTTTCCTCCAACTGCCCTAGACATATAACGATGTCTCTTGTCCTTCTTCTTTTGACAGCTCTTGTCCCAATCTCAGTTGCGTTGCCTTACGAGTCCGTACCCGTAATTTCACAATCTCTTGTCCAGCGAGCTAGCCGCGCTGTGGTGGAATGGACAGCCATGGGCGATTCCTATGCGTCTGGCGTTGGTGAGTACTTCTCAGAGACAATTCATTCTCTTCCATCCATACCTGGAAAGCATTTCCCCTTTAAGAGCCATACTGACTCCACGATGCATTGTAGGTCAGTAAATCCTGGATGCATTTCTCCTGATCATACCTGTGTCCAGGATCGATGGTCCCGTCAAGCAGTGCTAACTCTGTGTTCTGTCAGGAGCCGGACCTCAAGACTCAAATGATAACTACCTAGGATGCTTTCGCTTTCCACTTGCCTACCCTCCGACAATGCAATCAGGTGATGGATCGCTGCAGCCAAACCCGTTGAGATTCAATAATGTTGCTTGCAGTGGCAACACGTTCCAGCAGATTATCGACAAAGAGTTCCTCGATGAACCACAGAGCGACGGCCGTTATGGGACTCGACCGGTCTGGGGGAATGCACCAGAATTCGCTACCATCACCATGGGTGGCAACGACGTTGGTATATTGAACCTGGTCCTGACATGCATCTACTCTCTCAAGCTGTGGGGTCAAGACTGCGACACCGTCATCAACAACGGTTTCAATACTCTCAAAGGCGATGACTTCACCACCAAAGCCAAGGAAGTCATCCAAAAGGCTCTCGATAAAGGCCATGGCACGCGCATCGGGCCCGAGTTCAAGTTCTTCGTCACTGGCTATGCCCAGTTCTTCAACCAAGTCCGCACCCAATGCAACGACGTCACCTTCAAGCGCCCCTGGTCGCCCGTCGCTCCCGAATACCTGACCATCGAGCGCCGCACGAACATGAACAACCTCGCTTTAGCTCTCAACGCTAAGCTCAAGGAAGTCGTCGGCACCTTTCCCACCGACCAAGTCATCTGGATCGACTACGACGCCTCCTTCGAAGGTCACCGCTTCTGCGACCGCGACGAGCCCAATCCAGACGACGACGACAGTTGGATTTTCAACTGGGACGATCGCGACGATCCAGGCAATCAAGCCCTTCTTAGTCTCCTCCCCCAATTCAATACCCTCAACAGCTCCACTCCAGCCCCAGCTTTCGGCTCGGATTCGGACTACTGGGCAGCGCTCCTCGATGCCACCGCCAACAACCCCACCGAGCAAGGCTACCTATCCGACCACTTCCGCGTCTTCCACCCCAAGCCCGCCGGCCACGCCGCGATCAAGACCGCCGTCATCAAGGCCGTCACCGATGCCGGCATCCCCGAGCCAGGTCTCCCAACCTTCAAGCCCGGATGGTGCGGTATGCACGTCACCCAATATCAGAAGAACGAGAACAGCGGTCCCAACAAAGGCGGCACAGAGTACTTGTTCGACGTGACGCTGAAGGATGCAGATGGCACGCCGATCCAGTTGTACAATTGCAACGGCTGCGGTACGACGGCACGCTTTGTGGGCCCGAATGGGGCACCGCAGAGCATCGAGAGTGATCTGCCGTTCGATGTAACGTTAACGGCAGGGGCTGTGGATAGCAGTGCGGTATTGTTCAGCTATAATGGGCAAAATTGGGGGAGCAATGATCAGCAGCATCATAGCAACTTTGGGGGGTATCAGAATGGGAAGAGGGAGGGGGATACGGGGTTTACTTGCTAAGAGGAGAGGGGAGTAAAAGGTGCTGAACGAAGCTTACGTCGCCAATGGAGGTTTTGGATCCAATCGCTTGTTCTTTCAGGAAGATTGCACATATGGATCTACTCATGGACGTTTAGTTTTCACGAAGGGTAGAACACAAGCGTCCCAGCGGATGGACTACCGCTTCAGTCGATCGCCGCACGCATTGCGGCTATGAGTATATCTTCATCCAGGTTTTGGTTGGTCAACATGGTTAAGCATCATTCCTCGTCCGCGATGAGTCTTCAAAAGTCCCTCCGCATTACGTGGTAGGCATCTTGAAACAGATCGGACATAGGTAAGACCATTTGTTTGTCGAAGTAAGTTTCCAAAGCAGTCGACAGACCGTTGGAGGACTAGATTCTCTCATATCGGCGCTTGTGCCTTGCGTTCACAGCGTTCCGGAAGTCTTCATCTCACCATAGCCTGCCCCGACAAGATCCAGCTCAGGAATCGCACGAGGGAGAAGTAGGCGCCTGCGGAAGTGGCAGCATCCTCGCAAAACAGAAAGATTGGCGTTTCGTTCCTTCCTGTTCTTGGGTGTTCCACCGAAAATGAGAGTATGACGTACCGTCCACCTCAGCAACGGCTGCTGCAGCACCATTTCTCGATCGAAAGTCGGGATCTGGATGAAGAGCAGAATGTAATCATTTCAGGTGTCACAGATTATGTTGAGGTTTTAGTTTGTGGAAAGGGTGGCATTTAGGTTTGTATTTCTCGTCAGTACATGAACATCCCTCGGCTCTACCATATTGCTTGAGAGGTGCCGCAAATCGTCATGTGGATCATGCAAAGCAACATCACAGATTAGATAGGCAGTAGGAGCTGGGGATCGGCCACTACGGAATACATTGATGAGAGATCTCGCAAGAGGTCTCGCCCACTTTTATGTGTAAAGAATTGTCTGGCTCTGTATATCCAATCCGTTTGTATCAGTCAAAGCTAGAGAGCTACCTCAATTTCGCAAAGGTTATAATGTTTCGCGCAGATTTCAATCTGTATGTACCGTACGCCGAAACTGAGCTCGCCGTAAGTATGAGCGCCCGAGGCTCACCACCATGCATCCTTGCTCCATGTGACGCACGCCCGCTCGGTGGCGTATTACTCCTCTGGTACGTTTGGGAACAAAGGACCTTGAGGGCTATGGCCTTCCGCGTACGGAAGATACGTCAGTAGGTCGTAGCTCACTGGAGGGGATGAGCTAGCTACTTAGGAAAGGCCTGTACTCAGTCCTTTTGGAGGTCCTTAATAATTAGTCTGATATCGGATCTATCTGTTATATACCTCAGTACACTTCACGTCTTCTACAAAACCCCTTGACTAGTCCCGCTGGTTCAAACCCAGCGGAATCCGTCTAAGATTGAGGCAGCATCGACGGCTTCTTCATGTTCCGTCATTCCCAGACGTCTTTCCCCTGATCTATATGCTTTGAGAAAAGTTTCATGTTGTTCGATATGCCAAAAAGGTTTGCACGCTGTCAAAGAAATGGTCCCAGTATTGTTTCAGGCACATTATGAAGCCAACATGTCTCGCGTCAAGCAGCTGGGTAAACAGACATTCGGTGGAAGGACAGGCCATCTTCTTCACGTAAGCCTTTGCACATCAAAAATTGTCATTGAGCGGAATGTCAGATCGCTATTCTTGTTCGACGGGATGGATGTAAAGAATGTCGATAGGTTCTCAAAAGACTGCGCTGCCCTGGTTTAGGAAATGTGTTGGGTCTGCGTCAAGGTGTACTCTACTGTGAACTCTCCTTAGCTTTCCTGACTCAGGACAGCCCCAAAGTAGTCAGCATGACTCTCAAAATCAAATACGGCAACGCGCTTGCTGTCACCTGACCAACTAGTGACAATACCTGCACTCTTACTATAGGTTCCCAGATAATACTTGTGGATCGGTTAGATATTGACTGCAGCATCTTCGGGGCATTGAAATAGACTAAAAGTAAATGACCTAATCACAATTCTGGGTTTATTTCATACCCAACTAAGTGTTGTCTTCAGCACCAAGAGATTAAGGGGAAAAACGCGTTGAGAAGAATGCTCTTTTGAGAATTCTGGGGGCAGGTAACGACGTTTCATAGACATTGAGGGGACTGACGAGGCCGCTTTAGCTTGATCAGAGCTGATGGAAGTCATCGACATTAGTCTCTTTCATCTTGGGTCAAAGGTTGACCTTGAGGGGTCGAGGCAATCAATACGCTTAACACCATGTCATAATGACAAGGCACAAGATTTTCTCAATTTTCCCATGAATAAGGCTTCGATATATGAAAGTAGAGGAAATTGATGTGGAAGCGGACTCAACAGATGCTGGCAAGGATGAACCGGTTGCTAGACATTAGGCCTCAAGGTTATGGACGTACTCCTGACTGTTCCTATAAATTTGATCTTAGTTCGTTACCTACAGCTATATATCTACAGTAGGCTGAAGAAACTAGGTTATCTGGTTATATCTTATACGTCTATTCAGCCACTGCGTCCCCTAGGTTAAGATTAAGATCTGTTTGGCACTCCATAAGCATCGATTTCTAGCCTCCCGACTTCAGGTTATTTGTTAATGTCATTTGCGATCTATGTGATTTTGCAGGATGTTCGCACTCGTTCTCCATATAATAGCTATGTCATACTCACCAAGTAAGCTGTGCTCGTAGTCTACATACATTGTGGAAATCCAAAAGCTTACATGTCTAGCACGTTTCATGTCCCATTAGCTGTTGCGGCCAATTTGACTCCTTCAATACGTGCTCCTGTGTCCTTTTTCCAACACCGCGAGGATTTCGCTGCGGTTGGACTTCCTTGCTATATCCACAGCTGTTGCTCCATCAGCATCCGTGGCGTCGATCTCAGGACACGCCAGTAGGAACTGCACCACATCATTAAAGCCACCCTTCGTAGCCCACATCAAAGCGATTTGACCACGTTTGTCCCTGGCATTCACCTCAACCTTTCCGGTTGCGATCAGAATTCGTGCTACTTCCAAGCTTCCAGCACCCGCCGCTTCCGAGAAGGGCGTCTCCGGCCATGGAAATCTCGAGTATTGAGATCAATGCCCTCGGACTCAATCAATGCGATGGCCATGCGCAATTGGGCTTCCCTTTCGACAGGGTAGCTAGCAACCCAGGCTAGTAAGGTTCGGTCATAGGTACCATCTTTTCTGTTTACGTCAATGCTACCGTGGCGGAGAAGGATGGCCAAGCTTTCAGGACGGGTGGGAGGTTCGAGAGCCCACACTGCTGGCGTCCAGCCGTTGTGGTCAGGTATGTCGGCACCGCTTGGGTATTTGCGTGTCGGGTACCGCAAAATGTCTGGTTTACGCAACAGTGCCGCCCAGGAGTGCGCATTGCGACCAGAATTGTCTTGATTCACTGGATCAGCTTTACCGACGTTGATGAGGTGTTTGATCACTGCAAGATGACCATACTCTGTAGCGTAAGAAAGAGGTGTGCGGCCCGTGACATCCATTTGGTTGATGACAAAAGGATGTGTCCGCAAGAGAAGGGACACATTTTCAAAAGAACTATATTGTGCAGTCCACGAAAGGTCGGAACGGTTCCCTGAATCTAGCCGCTCGACGTCTGTACGTTCGTCACTCAGAAGTTGAGAGAGGATAGTGCTTTCGGCTGACATGGCAGCTACGTCCAAGGAAGTCACATGGTTACGTAGATGTTTTAAATTGATATTAAGATTAGGTTCAGCCAATAGCACGGCCACGATGTCGGAATGGTTGTTCTGTGTAGCGAAGTATAGAGCAGATTTTCCAGACTTGCCCATGGCATTGTTGTTGACATATGGACTGCTGAGGAGGAGCACAGGGCAGTCAGCTTGACCAAATGCCGCAGCTGCAAGCAGGGGATCCCAGGCCTTGTCTGGTTAATTGCGTAGCTTCTCATCCTGATTATGAAGAAATGTATGAACGCAGGCTGCATGGCCCCGTCTAGCAGCCCAATAGAACGCTACCTGGAAAGAGACTGGGTCGAGATCATCAGCGTCTCGAAGCAGCCACTTCAAATTATTGACGTGTCCGAAGAAAGTCGCAATAAAAAGACCGTCGATTACAGTGGGCAATGGCTCACGGGGCAATTCTATGAGCCAGTAGTAGTAAAATCAGTTCCTGAGAAGAGTAGTGTCGGCATTGGACAACGAGAAATATCTCTGAGCATCCTGCTCTGCCAACGAATGTTGACATCTTGCGTAATCTTCTGTCCAATGCAGTGCAGCGTAATCGAACAATGGGAATCTGGACCGAACCGCTGTTCGTGCCGCTTGGTCGATGTCTTCCTTGGACATTGACTTATCAAATAGCGCCAATCCACATAGCGAGGATGAGAGGCTAGGGGCCGAATCTCCATCTTTGCTTGAGTCGTCATCCGTTGAACTCGAGCCGGTATAGATATCATATTGAAAAGCCTCAAGTAAGAGATATGTCGTGCAATTCTGTACAAAACCTTTCTTGTCTTGTACTAAATCAACACCGAATCCGCTCAACATTGGGTCCTCGTTATTTGGGCATATAGAAATGATGTAATCCTTCAAGGACTGATGGAGAAAGACGACTCGGGAATCCTGAATTCGAACGGGTGATCCTAGTAACTTCTGGATGGAATCTTGTTTGAAAAGAAGGTTGTCTCCCTTAAGCGACAAGGCCGATGTGTGATTTGTGGTGATGGTCAACATAATGCTTATTTCCTTGCAATCCAAAGGCCTATCACAGACTGGTAGAAGTCGTAGGATCTTGGTTGCATGAGGTTGATCTTCTTTTGGTAGTAATAGCAGCAAATGCTCATATACAGCTGATAGAAAGACTGGAAGGCTTATTTTGGCAACTCATCTGCATCTATAGCAAGTAGGATTCGACATTCGTCCAGCAGGGGCAACACAAGCTTAATTCACAAGAAGGTCTGATCGGCTTTTGCGATGAGAATCGCCCTAGCTTGTCATGCACAGCCGGGTCACAGATGCCCTTTCTGACCATTCGCTCCTGTCGATGCCGCACAACGAATTTGATGTCTTCGTCGATGTCCTCTTTGCTATGTATTAAGGACAGATGGAGGACCTGTGGTGAGGTATTGTGGGCCCCACTGACCATCTCGACAAGAGGTCTTGTAGTAATCAAGAACTTGATTGACTTGTTATTCACGTTTGCCATGAGCTCATCAATGCGGGCGATAAGTCGGCACTGGAACTTCGCCTCAAGTTCATCTAGGGTGTCAATGATGATGATGATGGAGTACCTTGTCTCTGCGCACAAGCTGACCCAAGAGATTCCAAAGAGCGTCAGATTGGCTGAATATACCAAACCCACCAGCGTCAGAGGCTTTCTTTACGATTCGCCATAGCCGCCTTCTCTGGTCGACTATCTGGAAAATCAGGCTTTTGAGCATTGTGCAAAGGTTGCGGTACTCTTCAATTTTCTCGCAAAAGTACCTGCAAACCAAAGCTTGCGCCTGGTGCTCATTCAGATGTCTCGAACTAAATGAGGTCTTGCCGCTACCAGCATAGCCGGTCACCCAGAGCAAGCTGGTTGCTGAACCTGAGATCCAGTCATGATACTGAGGCTTCTGCAGCACCCACGTCAGTTTCCCGTCCACTATAGCGTCCAAGTTGGCTTCGTAATCTACTACACTCATAACACTCAGGAGCGCGGCGTACTTCTTCTCTGTTTCGTCGAAAGCTGCAATGTATAAGAGTTCTCGCAGGAGCAATGGCTGGTGTGAAGTGTCGCTAAGAATGATCAGAAAAGAGACTTGAATCTATAGAGGGTGTCTCAAGCACTTTAGGCATCTCGAGCTTGATGAGATTGGAAAATTTGACGAAATTGTGATCCCGGTCTGTAAGGTGTTTGAATAGTCCTCTTGCCTCGGGAATAACGCAGCTCACGTAAATAACCCTATGTGCGCAACTATTGGCCCCTTCACAAGTTTTTGATCTGAACTTTTTGTCAAAACCATGTTTCCGGCCTGCACACTACACCTAGGCTTTCACAATGGCCCAAAGTAGTAGGGTTTTTATGCCACCTAATAATCTACTGCAGATATTCAACCCCCTAACAGTCTCTGCCTATTTTGGAAATACTGTTCTGACAAAGCAGATAGTCGCCATCGGTACGTATGCTTATGGTGAAAGTCATCTCGAGGTGCTGTTTTGCTACAGAAACAGTTTGAGACATGCCCCATAAAATTGTGCAACGTTCCCAAGACCGTAATGCTGGCCCAATGATCGCCTTCGCTGACTCCGACCATACAGGCCGAGATGCCGTAATAGCTTGGGCCTCTCGTATGGGTCATTTGGACACTGTCAAGTGTCTCATCATATACAGGATACGCGATGTCCGCGTAGTGATCGACCGAAAGTCTGCAATCTTCTGGGCTTCAATGAGAGGGCAAACGGAAATTGCCGGAGTGCTTCTTGCGAACGGCGAGAGCCTGGTCAACTTTGGTGACGTTCACGAGCAACGCCCTCTTTCTCTGGCTGTACAATATGAGCACAACGATATGGTCGACGAAACCCTTTTACCAGCAAAACCTCCAGCAAACATCGATGTGAACATGACTGATAAAACCCGCGCGCCCCCAATCTCTTATACTTTTTGGGAGAAGGGTCTGTTGACGAGATAGAGAAGTATCCTGATCAAGCTATTTTCACACAAAGGTACGGACATCAATCGTCGAGACCGAGGCGACCGCAGCCTACTTCCACATGCTGCAGAACTTGGTGCTACAATATTGATCCAAGATTTACCCAAATATCAGAAAGAAAAAGGAGTTTACAAAGCTTTTGGACGACAGCGGCGACATGTAAAGGGTTTCGTCCCCAACTCACGTGATAAGACGGGGACATCTTGAGACAGTCCGTTTTTTTTGCCAGACCAAAAAGATTGACACCCAATTGAAGAGCGTCGATCAGCCGGAGAAAGCCAATGTCTTTGACAGGGCTGCGAGAACGGAACGTGCCCTCATCATCGAAGAAGTCGCCAAGTACTACCCCGAAGGCAGGCACAGCCGTGACAAGACCGGACGCACGCCTCTCTCGACAGTAATGCAAGACGGAAGTGGAGCAGTTATCAAAGCATTACTGGTAGCAGGAGCTGATTCGATAAAACTGACTATCACGGCAGAAATCCTGTGTGATATGTCTGAAGAAGATACGAGGTGGCCAAGCTGCTGGTCGAAGAGTACGGCGCCGATGTCAATCTTCCTAATCACCAAGGCTATGCGCCTTTTTACTACGCAGGGGCGTGCCCGGAGAACAAAGCTTGGTGGCAAAGTTAGGGCGCTCATCTATGACACGGTCTCTTCCTTTGCCAGCTTCACGGAGACTTTGAGAGCGATCTTTTCCAAAGTCGTTATGTCACATTGGTGCCTTTCCTAAACCCGCTACCAAAGCTACGACATTAGGTTGTCTCACATTTGCCTTGACTACCGGAAGCTTTCGCTAAAAGTATAAAGCCGTAAGTCTAGCGTTGAAAGCTAATGATGGGTATATCCTCGTCGCAGCTTTACAAACACCCCCGTTCCTTATCTCCCGCATGAACCTCATGCAAGAGAGCACGAAGAGGCAGTGCCGAAGGGTGGCACGCTAGAGCTCAAACCAAAGCCATCCACTGGTCTATGCACAGCATTATCTGCAACCAATGCAGCCCACGACCAATCAAATAAAGGACGCACTGCAGAGTACATAGCCAAGACCAAGGCTCTGAAAGGCACGGCTTGTCCACCCTTCTCCACGCAACTTTTTCGACTGAGGTGCGCGTTTCCCTTCTGTACATGGCTGTTCTAAGGCAGATCGCGATGATCAGCTGATGGTCCAACCACTCTCGGTCATACACCTTTGGTAAAATAGCTCCCTTAATCAAATCGTTAATATCCCATTTGCAAATAGGCCGTCACCTTATACAAAGCGTTTACTATTCAGAAATGGTATGCTACCGTTTGTAAAGTATATACGCTTTATTTATGGTGGTGCCCATTCGTAAACGAGGAACCCAGCCATGTAGTACACCTATTATGCAATTTAGGTGACACTCTATGTAAATTCTTGAAAATATAAGCAATGTATATGAATGGAACTCATGATACTACTGAATGTAATGAAGTTGATAACCACTTCGACAACAAGGCAATAGGAACGGGGCAAAAATCCTTCATGGTGCTGAGACATACTGTGAGAAAGATCATCAGCAGTAAAAAGTTACAAAACACACCCCTGCTCGCAGATGGCTGTAACACCCCTGCTTCTTTTAGGGCGGCGACGAGTACGTCGCTTATTCATACATGGTGAATAATCATTCATGAAGGAACATACCATTCATGAAACGTGAGACTCTATAAAACGTGTATGACATCTTGACGGCGAACCTCACTCTACCATACAAAATCCTCACCGGATGACTGTCGCGGTCTTTGGGCTTCCGAAGCGGCACTTGCATCGGAGGCAATTGAAGTATAAAGCGTTTCGCAATGTGTCTCCTGCGAGCTGTTACTCTTGCAGAAAAGCTGTGGTGTGTGATTCCTTCGCCATCCGTGCATAAGGAAGAATCTCTCGTCTGATAAGAGCCCATACCCCCCACCTTCCATTACAGTGTCGCAGTGTTTCCGTATCATATTTTGACATAGTGCGCTGCCTTTGCAATCGCCATACGCGCACTGCGCCCCACTGTTCAGATCGACTCCAATCAACCTCTCACCATGTGTAAAAGATGCTGTCTGCCCTCCTGGTCAAATGCTTGGGTAAGAGTCAGTCCCTTCTTTTTTTGATAACCTCATGGTCTCTATATTCATCATGTTACTTGCCCGAAAAGTTTGATTACGCCACCGAGGGAACAGATAGACGAGTAGAGCTTAGTGCGAGAGCATGCTGAAGTCACTGTCGTCAATATGTAAGTACGTGTTGCAATATTGCACAGCGTGTGACACAATCGCAAGGTCAGATCAGAGCATAGATTAGGCCTGTTTCCATTGTGGCTAGGCAAGAGGGATGTAACAATGTGCGGGGGAGGTTCCGATAGAACATTAACAAGCTGTGGGTTTATGATGGTCTAACATTTCTGTTGATTGATCGATCAGTTCAAAGGTTCTCAAAGCTGTTATAATTTATGTCTTAACATTATGATAATGCTTTAAAGTTTTCAATCATCAAGCAACGCAAAGGCAATATGATGTCAAATTGGTCCAAAATGTATCATCATTCTCTCCAGCATTGCGATCAAAGGTACGCGTATCCACCAATTCTCTAAACCAGTCTTCTCCTGCTCATCCTATTTGGGCCAACCATGAGAGTATCCCTGCTCTCTCGCTGATGATGTTGCGCTATTGGTATTCTCTACACGCAGCCCTCCAACCTCCACATCATTTGTCTTCAATTTCCCCAATTTGGAATCCAGCCATTCCTTCATACCAGCGCCGGTCACAACCAGTACCAAGGCGATCGAGGGGCCCCACTGACCAACGACATCGCTGTGCTCTGACTGTGGGATATGAGCCAGAGCCAATTCAGCAAAGATCGCCCATACGATCAAGCAGACGCAAGTGAGCCTCTGAACGCCAGCCTCGGTTCTGATGTGGGCCTTCTTCTGTGCAGATGACATGCTCCTCCATCGCTCGGGTGAAAATTTGCTGCGTATTTGTTCCCCAGAGGTATGGCTGCCTGAGTTCATCAAACCGTACACCACCCAAGCTGTCAGGCCGCAGATGGTCGAGTAGGTAACTACGTAGTGATGCTTGTAGAAGAAACCAATATATACCACGTTTCGTGGTGTCTGACCACTACGCAATTTTAGAGTGTGTTGCGAGCAAACACGCATGACGCGATACCTCGAGTATCACTTTTTTTGACAGCGTCGTGCATTCCATCAAAGCAAAGCTGGGGCGATAGATGGTAGCGTGCGGTTGCCACAAAGCTGACAACCCCTATCCACAGGAAAATGGTGAATGCACCGAATACAATGAGTCTGGGCGGAGCCTCAGCGAGGTTGCATATTGTATCGCAGCAGGGCAGATGATGAGGGCTATAACGCAGACGTAAAATACGATGTACGAGTCGAGATCTAGCACCTGGGATGAGTGAAAGGTTGCCATCGCGGTGAGATGGACGGCGGCAACGCCGCAGTACGTGTAGATGGTAGATAGGCAACCTGCTGCGAGCCAGGGTCTTGTCCTGTAGCAGGAGTCACCCACGATGAGTGGGTAGATGAGAAAGTGCATAGCTTTTCCTTATTCACTAGAAATGGGGTATGCGCAGATGGAAGATGTGGCAATCAATGAGGTTGACATCATACTTCATCAATCATTCATGAACATGGTGCCAGAGCAGCTATGATGTCTCTCTCTGGAATTTGAAAGTCGAAAGCGGTAGCAAAACATTTATACTTCTCTACAGGCTCAATTCACCACAAAGTAATTATCAACCTGTGGTCAATATTGGGCTGATCGTACGTGAACGCACACTACATTGCTACTTTCAGGGGCTATGCTAGTTTGGCACTAAAATTCACCGAGCCAATCACATAGATGCCCGATCATTGCTCTCAGACACCTGTCTTTAGGCAGCAACCGATAACCTTCTTATGATTGGCGCTTCGACCATATGTCTTTCATGGGTTTTAAACGCGTAGAAATTGGTAGAGAAGGATCCCGATCAAGGAAATGTTCCGTAAAGGAGATGCGGACTACTCATATAACGGAGTGCACTGTTCTGATTAATCTGAATCTCAAATTGAGTTGACATCGATGGGGCAAAACTATGCTCGTCTCAAACCCAGGGCTGGCAATGAGTAGGATCATTAGAAGAAATGCTCAAACAGACTGTCAAGGACTTCAATCATCAGTTTAATAGTCTATTCAATGCTTGAACCAATTGATTAGATCGTGAACCGCTGAATAGATGAATAAAGTGGGTAGAAAAGTACTTTGATACACCGCCTCGACCACTGATAACATATTTCCTTGGCACATGGAAGTACTTTGTACCGGTGATCATGTCAAGGAAATGACCAATAGCACCTGTCAAGGACTAACGGTTCTGGTGGTTAGTCCGTCAGTAAAATTGTGGAGACCACAAACTGTCAACCTCAGACTGAACTACCCAGTACCCCAAAGACGCGATCTATCGGTTCGAACGGGTCTGCTCTAAGTGATTGGGTAAAGATTGCCAACCCTGCTCAAATCACCCACTTTTGACTGAATTACTTCCGCTCAATCAAGCTGGGGCAAGTGATTGATTGAAAAATCATGGCGTACTCATACGAGCGGCTCTCGGCCTTATCAGGTGCCATACGAACATTGACGCTGTTCCCATCACGCGACTTTGATGCACCACTTCAAGGCCAAATAAACCAAACAACAAGGCAAGAATCTCAATATACTGGAATCTCATACGTCTGGGGTGACCCCACTCCCTTTGCGACCATACAGATTCATGATTCGCGACTCGATATTGCCAAGAATGTCTCCATACTGCTTCGCAGCATCCGAAGTCCATCTGAACCAATGACGCTTTGGATTGATGCAATCTGCATAAACCAAGCTGATGAAGAAGAGAAATGTACAGCTGTTCAAGACATGGCCAACATATACAGAGCAGCAGATCAGGTGATAGGATGGCTTGGAGAGATGACTCATGAAGCCCAAAAGGGCCTGCGACTCTTCCGGGAAGTGACGGAAAGGGTTTGCCACAATGATTTTGACAACTGGCTCGAGGCCTACTTAGGAGAAAGGACCAATGATACTTATTGGATTGGGCTTCTTGACTTATTTTATCGCCCATATTGGACCAGGCTTTGGATTTTGCAGGAAGTTGCCGTCAACCCAAATGTATCTTTGCGCTTGGGAACTAACCCGCAAGACTTGATGAAGATTGACGAAATCGTGAGATTCACCGATATTTCTCCAATGCTCATGGATAAAATGTACAGGGTTCACTATAATACACATGGCGTGGTTTTCCACCAAGTCGAGGTTAGAAATATGCATTTTTTTCGTGTAGCTGTCATATGTCGTCTATACCCGCTCAAGATCGGAGATTTTCAGCCCTTACTTAATTATTCGTTAAGGTCTGGGCCGCTGTGTTCAAATGCTTTAGACTCAATTTTTGGCTACATAGGGCTGTTTGAACATCCACCTGTCATGGCTAACTACGGCTTGACCCCACGAAAGTTATTTCTCGATGTGTTAGAAACGGTTCAGCATCGGACACGAAAGCTAGACTTCCTGTCTTGGGCAAATATCAATTCTCCAAGTCTTTCATCTCCACGGTTCCAGAATGAATATAGCCTACCTACCTGGGCAGTAGATTATTCCTGGAGACGATCAATATGGCATCCCTATGCCTTGACGTACCCGAAAGAAAATCAGAGGTTGTTGAAAGATACGATATACGTTGCGTCAGGAGAGTCTAAATACACGGTGAAAATAGATAAAGAGCAGGGTTTTCTGCATCTAAAGGGATGCCGAATCTCCACTATTCGGGCGGTAGGCAGCCTAGCTAAGCCATCAATGTCGACCATCTGGCCCAGAGACTGGAGCTTGATCGCCGGCTATGGCTATCTGGAATCGCCGGACAAGAAGGCATCAGAACGATCGCAGACACCTCAGCTCAGTGTCTGGCATACAGGCATTGCGTCTGAGGGCTATCCTACTCTATCAACTGAGCAGCTGGATGTGTGGTGGAGAGTCCTATTTGCGGACACAGTAGACGGCAATCGACGTATTGAGCCGCCTCTCGTCGGTCAGCAACCCATTCCGCCAACAAGTATGCAAGAATTCGAGACCTTATGTGGGCGTATGCGAACTACATCCTTCACCTATCGCGGGAGGCGAATGTTCCGGACTGTTGACAGCAGACTTGGCCTTGCACCACCACAAACGAAACCCGGCGATACTGTATGTGTCCTATTAGGAGGAGACGCGCTCTATGTGCTCCGGAGATCAAGCCGCGGGGCAAACCACTATCAATTCGTGGGCGACTGGTAAGTGTATTACATTGACATGATACAAAGTTCAATGCTGACCTCTATTCTCGTGCAACAGCTACCTGCATGGCATGATGGATGGGCAGGCCTTGAGTGGAAGAGATGATGATCTCAAGGAGATTCATATAGAACCTGACTTCCCCTCCTCGCCCGATTGAAGAGGCCCAACTGTTCAGGTTCTTTACTGGATAATGACGACCATACTCAATGCACCAAGCAGCGTTCGATGTGTATGGGTTTAAATGACCCGATGAAATGATGGAGGTACTTTATGGCTTTGGAGACCTGATCATGAAATTTGGCAATTGACGATCGTGTTGCAGTATTCCGATGGCAAATGGTCCAAGGTCTATTATCACAACACGTCGCCTGGCTTTTGTTTGATGTGACTAGAATGAAATGAGAATAGACTGGAGTCTATCAATAATTAGAAGCTCGGATGAAGGTCTTGGGACACTAGCAACTGCAAGTTACGTCTTGATGTGTAGTTGGCAAATGATTATATATCTCTTTATCTACCATTCAACCTGGGTTTGCCTTCTTGCAGCTGTAATGTAATGGAGCTTGCTCAGGTTCGAAAAAGGGTTGAAATGATGGCAATCGTTGTTTGTTGCCTGGAGCTGTAATTGTGCTCCAATGAACCCATTCCGTCCACAATATCGCCCTTGTAAGTGTGATATCGTATATGTCATGATCGTATCACATCATCCACATCTATAGACTCAAAGCTTACTCTCCCTCCCACGCCCCTTCGCCCATTCCTCGTCCAACCTCATCCTCTTGACCCCTCCCCTACTCCCGTCTACCTCTCCCCAGTCATCTTCTACCCTTTTCTCCTTCCACTCCCACAAATCCGCCAATTCAGGCTCCAAACGCCCTTCCAGGCGAGCAACGATCTTCTCGCCCATCACAGGCAGGAACTTGAATGCATGGCCGGAGCCACCTGTGGCGATGAGCAGATTCCTCGGACGACTGTCATCGCTCATGTCCCTGCCGGCAGGAGACCTTATTCGTGGATGAAAGTCAACCAGGAAATCCGCCTTCGGTGTATCCGTGTACCAGCATAGCCTCGTCAAGGCAAAAGGCCGGTCAGCGAGATGGCTCAGCGGCGAAGCCGAAGACGATGGGAAGACCTGCTTGAGAAACCCGCGGCAGGCTTGTTCCGCCTCTAGCGGTATGGGCGTGAAGTATTGGGACGGTAGTGATTGCTCCACCATCACCCTTCCCCCTTTTCGCTTCCCCTGCGTTGGGAGTCCTGGCTCCACAAGTGAGGCATCCAGCTCCACCTCCACAGGGTTATCGTAGCCGTACCCGTGCCTCGCGATCTTGAGCTCCCATACCCCTGCGGCGTTCTTGACGGGCGGGATGGTGAACATGCCCGTCCCGAGGTTTAGGAGAATTTTCATGTCCTTCAGCAGTGCAGCCTCGGCTTCGCTGAGGGGTAGGTACGCCAGCACCTGCGCCGTCACCCTCGCTCTACCCCTTAGGTCCAACAGCGAGGGCGTCCACGCGCCTGTGGCGAGGATGATGAGGTCTGCGTAGATGGGCTGGCCAGTGGTGGGGACAACGCCAAGGAGATTGACGCCACCATCATTGGAAGCAGAAGAATCCGGGGAGGTGAGCAGCGAAGACACCCCTGTCCGGTGAAACACCACCCTCCCCACGCCACCCTCCCCCACCTTCTCATTCCTAGCAAGGCACAACCTCACCACCTCCTCCATCACCCCTCCCATCGCTCTCCCCGCATTGGCGACCCCAGAAACGTAATTCACATACCCCAAGCTCCCCACCCCGTTGTCTTCTTCCTCCTCCTCATCCACCCCTCCCCTTCCCCGTCCCTCGGTCGGTGGTAGTCCCACAACCTCCCTCACGCCCCCACCCCACCCCGGATCCCCCGCACTTCCTGCCCCAACAACCCCTCAGCATTGGCGCGCGCCTCATCCACGTAGCGACGCCCCCGCCCCCGCCGCGTGGCCGTCACGACGAGCCCGCATTCTTTGTATACCACCTCCGCATCAGGCTGCTCTTCCCGGTCGCACACCCTCGCCACTTTGCGCCCGAAGCCTCGTCGCCAGTGCTCCTGCGCCTCGGCAGCCAACCGACTGTAAGCCGCGTGAGCGTAGTCCGCGCGGATGATGCGGGATGTGTCGATGGAGGAGGCGTGGGGGTTTTGCGGAGGCGGTGGGGGCGGGGGCGGGGTGCTGCTTGGGGTAGTAGTGTTGTTGCTGGCAGGGATGGAGGAAGGAGGGGGGAGGGGAGGGAGGTACGGGTCGAGTAGGTGGAGCGAGGTGGTGGCGTAGCGGGCGGAGAGCAGGAGGGTGTGGAGGGTTGATACTGTTGGAGTAGGGGGTCAGTGATTCGTCGACTGGGTGGATGGGAGGATGGGGAAGGGGGGGGAAAGGCATACGACCGAAGACGCCGGCGCCGGCGATGAGGATGCTGGATGGTGGGGGTTTGGCAGGAGGTTGGTCGGCCATTATGCTGTGGGAGCTGATTGGGCAAGGAAGTGGGCCATTGTCATGAGACTACTGCTCCAACCTGGCCACATCTTGGGTGGACAGACAAGGCGTGTGGAATTAGTGATGCGACTCATTTATGGGTTAGGATCAAGGGAAACACACGCTCAAGCAGCAAAGCCAATGGATGATGAGGTTGGATGGAATGCTTTGATCTATTCCATGTTCTGTGCCTGCTATTTGTACCGCATACGATCTCCAGACCATCGCAAGCAGGTAGTGCCTTTGTGATAGAGCTCTCCACTTCCACCTCATGGTTCTTCATCTCCTTCCACGTCGCTGACTATGTTCTGCAAACAATCTGATGTCTCGTCCACCTGACCTTGATGCTCGCATATCAATAGAAATCTCCATTCCGCCATTCTGCATTGCGGAAACGCTCACACTGCGGTATCTCCCATCGTCCAGCGCACGAGACCGCTCATGCTAGCGCTCTCTTCTAAGTTTATGGTGTGTTTTTCCACCTTCCGGAACGCCTTGCATGAATAAGTCAAACCCCCTTTCAGTAGCAGGTGCCGATGCCAGTTCAAAAAATGCTTATTACTGGGTGAATATAGCCGAAATCCAAAGGCATCACAGTGAGACAACCATTGTAGGAGCGTCTCAATTTGTGAGCTTTGGGGGTGGAGATGAAAGAAGGAATGTTGTGAGATCGCGATATGGATCTCGAAATGATGTTACAATGTATTGGAGAGGTAGGTTCGCCAAAGAAGACTGTACTCATAGACGAGTTGACTGCTTCATGATTTGCGGAAGTCTGGACAACATTAGCAGATTCATGATGCGCTTGGACAAGAAGGGCCAACCGTTGAGCACAGGATAAATCATTTCAAAGGCTCGGTAGATCTCCTCACGAACTTTTGCGCCTGTCAAGACGATCTTGCCGCTCACAAAGATCAAGAGAACAATCTTGGGTTGAATCATGCGATAGATGAGGCCAGGGAACAACTCGGGCTCGTATGAGCTGAAGTGGTGATGGCGCGACGCAAGTCCCTCCAAGCGGATGGGAAACTTGATATCGCAAGAACCCACAATGTTCTGGATCTTGAAGTCTGTGAATTTGGCGTTGAATCCAAGCTTCTGGATGATGCGCGCGTACTTGCGTGAGGCAAGCCGGCTGTCATCTTCCGACTTTGCGCCAGTGACAACCATTTTGCCTGAGGCAAAGATGAGGGCGGTTGTTTTCGGTTCGCGAATGCGCATGATCACGGCAGCGAAACGCTGAGAAGCTGTTAGCAGGAAGAATGCAACCTATAATGATTGCATCTACCTTCGGGTTGTACTCTGCGTTACGGGCATGCAGAGCAATCGTCTTCAAGTCCAAGCGGCAATCGAGGTTGACCGTGGCGACGATGTTTCTTGATATGCCATTTAGACCTCGAGTGTTACAAGAGGCAAGGCAAAGGACTATACTCACTGCAAAGTTGGGACAATCCCAGCCGTCACACTCTGACCAGCAGCTGGCGTGGCAGCAGGAGTTGTGGGTGTCACCCCATTGCCATTCGTGACCGGGGCATCTACTCCCTTTTGCTGCTGTCCTTGTGCTCCCACAACTTGGCCGCTGCCATTCGCCTGACTACTACCATCCTTGTCAGAAGGTGGGGTCGTCATTCCGCCCGTGCCCCCGGGAAAGGACAGAGAGGCAGGTGAGGTGAAAGCGCTGGCTTGTTGGGCAGTCATCGGATGCGACGTGAGAGTGTCCATATTTGCAGTCTGGAATTCCCCAGGTCAAAATCCCGTTCAAGAGCGTAGAGATGCCGGTAGTCTGTGCAACGGTTGCGTTAATGAGGTGTTCCGAAAGACCAGGATCGATGACCGGGTTTGGATGAGGAAGGTGAGAAAGCGTTCGGCTCCACAACGAGATAGTATCGCGGTGTCGACCAGAGTCGCTCGTGACAATGGTGGATTGTTCGTACCGTATGCGGGAGATGAACAAGCAAATGTCTCCCCTACAGCCACTACCTGACTGAACACTCTTGACACCTTCTCTTCAATTGTTCATGGATCGACACCAGGTGCGACACAAATCCTTATTGCGCGCAATCTTGTGGGTATAGCTGTGGTGAGTAAATGTTGATGGGTTGATGGTTTGTGTGGATGTGAAGGTGAAGTCGCACGGAAAAAGTCGCTAATTCAAATCGGAAGGAGGCTTTGGGATGAGGCTCGACTGAGCAATGTGTGGGGAAAGAACACGTTAAACGTGACTTTCCAAATAAGATTAAACTATCGACTTGATGCGACAGTGTTCTATGTAATGTGATGGTGTCGTAGCGGTTGTGCGATGACGAGGGGAGAAAGTCGTCAACTACCACAAAAAATTTGCAAGGGACCGCCTAAGCGAGAATTCTTAGAAAATTTGGGGAGGGAAATGCCGTCCTTCTTATAGTCGCACCCGAGAGATCAGGCTACAGCCCGCCGCTTGGAACGGTTCTTTCCAGCTAAACCTAATACCGTAAGGTATGTGTGTACGAGAAGTCCTAGCGCCACCTCTAAGCCCATTTTCATGGAAGCTTTCGCCATCCGGCTGGAGAAATGCACGCTGATTCGTCCGTTTGCGGCAGAAGTCCGTGAAACAATCCAAATTGCTGCTGCTTTAAACAACCAATTTGCGTCTATTGCTTCACGTATTTCTTTTCTTCGCAACCAATTCTGAGACCGCCAGTCGCGATGTAGAGAAACAGCATGAAGTACAAGCTACGTTTGTAGTTTGCGCGCTTTTTACAATTGAGGATAGCCAGCACATTACTTATTCTGCAGGCTATCAGAAACCGGAATGTGACGGATGCAATAACATGTCGTACGGCTGTGATGTTTGTTTCGTTCCTGACTTCCTGTACCGAGACCACGACTCATATTCATTTTCACAAGTATTACAGGCCCAATCTCCTGCAAAGAACCCGTCATGAAGAGCACCTATGGTTCGAAATCATGATCATCATCCAAAGCGGGCTTTTGCTAGGGCGATCAGCCCACTCATTGTACTCGCCTCTTTCTCTTTGTATGCCCTCACTCTTTCCTCTCGTTCCTCGGCCCTTGCTCTCATAATCTCTTCCTTCCTCAGCTCCCTCTCATTCTTCTTTCTCTCCATATCTTTTTGCCTCCTTTTGAGACCATCAATTCCCTCATCCTCGCCACCAAGCAGATCCCGGTCCGCCACATCTTCTACGCCACCAGCTTCGGTCTTGCCCGTGGCGAAGGCCCGATTGGAGTCTGCCTTCTCCCGTTTTTTCTCGAGCAACCTGTCTTTCGTGCCGGCTTCCGCTCGTGGAGCGAGCTCGTCAAGGCGTTCCTTCTGCTGTTTACGGTCCCGGCGTCGGTCGTACCGGAGATCATCCCGGCGATTTTCAGAAGCTTCTTGATCAAGCTCTATCATCAATCAGAACTGGAGACGATGTCGGTATCGAGTCAAGACTTGCCTCGCTGCAGAGCTAGATCTTGCGTATTGGGGACTGCTGGTCCCAATCTTGAGGCCCCATGGAAGGCGCCGGGTGCACTTTGTGGCAGCGCAGGGCCTACTTCATCCTCATCACTTTCCTCAATTGTGTTGGATATCATAGAATGACCTCGAGGCGCAACTTGTCTTTCAAGCATACGCTCCTCGTCGTCGAACGAAGCCGCAGAGGCATTAGCCTTTGCCAAGGTCGCAGGGTCGTACCATCCTTCAGCCAATTCTCCCCGATTCCTCGCCAGACTTAGTCATTAGAGCTTCAAGTACTTTGCTTGGTTGAGCAGGCCCGAAGAATCCATACCATTTTCCCACGAAACTCTTCCAACGGCCCTTCACTTCCTTTTCTGGTAGCTCTTGTAGTACCTTATGCTTTTGGATATCCAGGTAGAGTTCAAACATTGCCTCGTAGCTCTTGTAGTCCCTTCTACTGATAGGTTGAGCCTTCAAAGGTAGAGAATACCCTGTCGTATTCTGTGATCGTTCGACATTTCTCGGGAAAGGACGGCGCCCGCTATTGTCATTGGTGATAGGCGAGCGGGAACGCTTGCTGAACCTATGATGTTGACCAGACGGACTCCTTGAGCGTCGACGCTCCCCAAAACTTTCCTGAAGAGGCATCCTATGGAGGTTCAGTTTGGTCGTTTTGTTTTCGAGGAAAATGGTCCATTTCGAATAGAAATCAGACATGCCATGCCAAGAAGTGCTTTTCAGCCCTACCGTGCTGATGTCTTGGCACTCGCTTTTGGGGTATGGAAATACGTACGAGGGCGATTGCAATGTTGGAGCAAGGTTAGATTATGCGTTCCAGTCTGAAGATTTTCAAACTCTCTTTAGATCTCATGCCTACATTCACATCGTCTCTACCTATGGCGTGGGTACAAGGCAGTAGACCGATGTGTTTTGATATGTGTTGCAATTGGACCAAACCTCTTGTATCCTGACCGTATGATGAGGTTCAGGATCAGGGCTTTTCAATAAGCTAAATTGAATTGCTTCGATTGATTTGTTGTTAAAGTCTCTGGGATAAGGTTGAAATCCTAACGCCAGATACGGGGCTCCATCGAGGGGTTCTAAGGACACAATATTGAAAAGAATTCAGACAGGAAGCACAGAAAGAATAGTTTGCCGCGCACATGATGACAAATGGTCTCGGTTTGCTGTATAGTTTTCAATGCTGCATATTTGTCAAGGGGCTGCGAGGCCAACACAATAGTCCAAATTCCCGTACATCGCTGACGATACTATGGGTTGATCCATTCGGGCAATAAATGTGTCACCGCGCCGCCTCTAGATTAGAGCGACTATTGATCTCCTTTCGCTTCCACACTAGCAGTACAAAGACCAAATTGCTTACCATGGTAGGACCTCGTCCACTCTCGCAACATGGAACAAGCTCAGACGATCGTCAATGAAGTGCTCATAGGTGCTCATATGCAGGTTCTAGATGGTCACTTCGTCCTTGAAATCTTCAAAGCCGTTGGGGAATCGAGCCAAGAAGTGGCGCATCTTTTCTTTTGATCTGGATGTCGTAAGCCTCATTCATCCCCATGAGCGATCAGGAGACTCGACACTCACGTTTCGATGAGTTTGAACCACTCGGGACAGATGGCAGCCACAACGATGTCAGTACGACTTTATCAGGTCAGTCTTTGCTTCCACGTGGTTGGCAGCCCCTGAACACTTACATCGCATACATATCATGACGGTCGTAAAAATCCTGCTGGGGCGCAGAAGCTCCGACTTCATTCTTGTACATGTCGATGAACTCCATCCCGAAAACGTAGCGGGGATCTCCCATGTTTTGAAGGTCCACTACAACGTATGCTCATCAGTCAAATGCCCTGTGACCAAATTTGTTAGACAGTATGCTGACTTTCATTGTGGCCGTAGAAGGCACATGAGTCGAACACTATAGGCTGCTTCGTATTCACATCAATCTGGACATTACCATCCCACAAATCGCCATGGCATAGGGAAGGTTTAATCTGTCTGCCACCTGTCTGCAGAGGCCGTAGGAACCGAGCAACGACCTTCTGTATGAATGCCTCTGTCAGATCAGCAAGTTCAGCATCTTCCCCATAGACACTTTGCAAGAACAAAACGTCAGAACGAAATTGACGCGCAAAGTACTCTTCCCAGCTGTCCGTCCAATCATTGACCATCTTCGGAGGTCCGTTGTATGTCGTCACCTGGAATCCAAATTTCCCATTTGGCGATACGGACGTCTCATGAAGCTTCTTCAAAATGGCGAGAAATTGTACGGCGGGTGGCGGACGATCGCGCAGGTCTCGGAAGCGTGTCATAAAGAACGTCTTAGACTTGTCATGGTCGAACATCCCCCACGCCATTGGGATAACAACGTTGTCGGGTACAATCGCTGCTAAGGCCTTTTGCGATTCATACTCCCCTTCGGCCATACCACTCCATTCACTTTGCTTAATGATCTAGAGAGTACCCATCAGTAGAGTCTGAATGTGGTCTCAGAAGCCGAAGAGATTGCCTTAAGGAAATGTTCCTTTTCTTCGCCATAAACTTCAACGTCTACTCGAAGCCCAGTGGACCACTAAAAGTCCTTAATCAGTGTCATCTCTCAACTCCTCTATTCTAGCATACCCACCCGGGTCTTGCCATGGGGAACGACGGACAGTACTTCACTCCCGAGCGGAAGGACTGTAAAAGGTGTTAGTGCCCAGCATCATTTATACCAGTATACTTGTGTCTCAAGTTGCTTTGTGGCAAAACATGAAGCAACCGTACAGCTTACCTGCCAATATTGCTGGATCGAGATTTTCAGAGCTCATTTTACACGCACTACTTGCAGGTGAGTCTATGAAGAGCTCCTCGAGATACGTGCAGGAGAATGCACGCTGGCCCCCTCGGCCCCCACGGGCGAGAGAGAAAACAGGATCCCCTTGATCTGCAGATCGTCGCGCCTCGGAGCGTAAGCTTAGTCGATTCGCTCCGGCGTTACTGAGTATTTGAGGGCCACGCTAACTGTCGCACGGTTCGAGTCCTGCTAATAATAACATGCTCGCAATGTTAATGCCGGGCTTGCCGTCAATGTCTCTCACACCTTGCTTTCACGTTGCCGTCAATTCGCGAGAGACTGAGACATGCTAATTATATGTATATATCCAGTCGGCCATGTCGGTACGTGCTGTTGCCACACTAACAGCACAGTCGCTAACGAGCTCATTAATGGCAGGCCAACAACGAATCCTGTACCCCAAGCGTCACCCATGAAATACCCTTTCGTCACAGAGCATCCGCCGACAACAGCTCTGATACGAGTGGTACCTATGTAGAGCCTAGCTTGCGGCCGGGTCTTCCCTTCCTCAAGAAGCGATTCACCAGTTCGTGGGCCCGGAAAACTACCGACGGCGATGACGAGAAGGCCGCCCGGGGTCCTTTGGGACTTCGGCTTCTTCATTCCTCCCCCGAGCCACTCATTGACATCATTTTCGTACATGGTCTGCGAGGAGGGTCAACAAAGACTTGGAGGAAGGGAGATGACCCTCGAAACTTCTGGCCGCAACTCTGGCTGCCACTGGAGCCTGAACTACACAATGCCAATATACACAGCTTTGGTTACGATTCGGACTGGGCCAGTACGAAGTCCAGCATACTGAACGTCGACGATTTTGGACAATCACTTCTAGAAGAGATGCGCAATTCCCCGTCCCTGAGGGACAAGAAAAATGTAAGGCGAAAGGCGTCTATCAATACATGCATGACCTAAGGCCTTACAGGGACCCATACTCTTGATTGGACATTCCATGGGCGGACTGGTAATAAAAAAGGCAAGAGCTCTTAGCAAAAAGAAATGAGGGTCGGCCCTCGAAGCTAAATGACGGTAGGCTTTTGTCCTGGCCAACAGCATTCCAGACTTCCAGGAACGCATTCGATGCATCTTCTTTTTGGCCACTCCTCACAGAGGGTCCGATTACGCCGCAATTTTGAACAATATCTTGACCATCTCAGGGATAATGTCCTCACGGCACTATATCACAGACATAACGACTGGTTCCACATCAGCTCAATTGATTAATGAAGACTTCAGGAAGCATGCTAGCGATTTGCCCATATTCTCATTCTACGAGACACTCCAAATGAAGCTTGGAATTTCGTCCAGCTTGATTGTAGAGAAGAGTTCAGCTATTCTCGGTAGGGCCCTCTGCTCATGCTGGCTTAAAATGAGGTTTCTCATGAACAATCTAATGGTCCCGCGATTGAAGGGCTCGGTTTCAGACGAGAGAGAAGTCAGTATCTCAATGCGAATCATCGGGACATTTGCAAATTCGAAAGCTTCGATGATCAAAATTATCTGACTTTGAGGAACGCAATCATAAGTGCGACGCAGGACATCTTGAAAGATGGCACGTTTATCTTATCATCCCAAAGTGAAGGTGACTGACGGCCTGCAGGCATTGAAACCGCTATGCAAGAGTCTCGAGGACGAATGAAGGTCTTGCAAGCATTCTTAGGTGTATCAGATCACCCAGAAGAACACTATCCCAGAGTTGAGGGTTCATGCCAGTGGATTGACTCTAGAGATGACTTTCAAGATTGGAGGGATCCAGCTGGAGAGCTCATTCGTGTTGAGGTGTCACCTGAGAAGAACCCATCCATTTTCTGGGTCGCTGCCAATCCTGGAACAGGTAAAACACACCTGGCGGCACATGTCGTTGATGAACTTGGCCAATTCCAGCTCGAATGTTCTCATTACTTCTTTCATATTGGGCACAAATCATCACGGTCTCTTGGCAATTTTCTAAGATCTATCGCATACCAGATGGCTATGTCAAACGCTTTCGTCCGTGAGAAACTTGTGAGACTCAATGAAGAAGGAGTGACTTTCGACCAAGATGACGCTGCCACCATCTGGACAAAAGTCTTCAAACGGGGTATCTTCCAGGTAAGTGAATGCAATCGACATTATATCGTGTGCAGAGATGCTTACTCCATTAGGCCCAAGTAAGTACACCGCAATATTGGGTCATTGATGCGATCGATGAGTGTAGCAAGTATCAAGAACTCTTCGCTCTAATCAAGGGCGTGCAATTGAGCTTCCCGCTCAGAATCTTCATGACCAGCCGGAAAATCCCTGACCTCCAAAGGATACATCGCTCTTTGGAAGCATCGGTATCGATGACATGCACTGAGGTACCGGCACAGGACAGCAATAGCGATATCGAATGCTACATTCAAGAGCGCGTGAAACATCTGGCAAACGACCTGGTGGGTAATAAAAAAGAAATAGCTGAGACAATATTACGAAGATCTAATACCTGTTTCTTATGGGTGAGATTAGTTCTGGATGAATTGGAAAAGGTTTACACTACAGAAAGCATCACGCAGATACTTCAAAGCATACCTGAAGGAATGGTTCCCTATTACGAGAGGACCGTTGGAGCAATGGCTGAGAACACTCTTGAAAAACATGTAGCTAGCGCTGTCCTCGTCTGGACTGCGGCAAGCTCAAGAAATCTTTCTATATTGGAGCTTTCAAATGCTCTGAAGTTGGATATCAACACTGTTCTTCCCGGTGCCAAAAGTGCTGTAGAGGGACTCTGTGGTCAGCTGATCTTTGTCGACCATCAATCTGGTATGGTCAGTCTTGTGCATACCACAGTACGCGAGTTTCTCCTTTCCGAGTCTGCCGGCGAGTTCTACGTCGCCAGGCCAAGGGCACATGAGAGAATAGCTTTGACATGTTTGAAGTTGCTCTCGAGTGGCGAAATGAAACCTCCGCGAAGCCAAAGGATGCTATCTCAAGCTCGTAAGAGTCAGGAGCTTTCACCGTTGAACGATTACGCCATCACACAGTTTTCAGAGCATGTCTACTCTGCCTCAGCTGAGACTGACGAGGTATTGCTAGCGCTAGACCTCTTTCTCAAGACCAATATACTGTCGTGGATTGATAGGGTCGCTCAAAGGGGCGATTTGTACCCTTTAATCAGGGTATCGAAGAACCTCAAAAGTTATTTGGACCGAAGAGCCAAGTACATCTCCCCACTCAGTAGTCAAGTGCAAATTGTCGACAGTTGGTCTACAGACTTAAGCAGGATCGCAACCAAATTCGGCTCCGCTCTCTTACAGAGTCCGTCATCCATCTATTTCGTCATCCCCCCCTTCTGCCCACTCGATTCCGCTATCTACAAGCAATTTGCAAAGCGACAGGGCTCTTCTGGATTATTGGTCGTAGGGCACAAAGAGAACGCGTGGGACGACTGTGTTGCATCCGTCAATTTTGGGGAAGACAGCATAGCTGCAGCTGTCTCATGTGGCGAGAACCTCATTGCTGTAGGCATGGAGTCCGGGGACATTAATTTATTCAACCGAAAAAGCTGTCAAAAAGAGGGCATGATTCATCAAAAACACCCTATTGATCTTATCCATTTCAGGGACAGATCTATCGCAGCGTGCACGACCAGATCGGTCATCCTCATGGACCGCGCGGGAAACACAAAATGGCAGATTCGAATCAGGTTCCGCTGCATTCTCCTCACCTCAACTGCCAACGCTATCATTGCCGTGTCTCAACATGGTCACGTCCTAAGATGGAATATATCAACTGGTGCCAATCTCGGGGATCAGGCGTTTGCTTATGTTAGTCCTGATGATGATTGTGCAAACGAGCCAGCCGTCAAGGCCCCCGATGTTGCGTCTCTGTCCGCCGATATGGAGACGCTCGCCTTGGCATATCGTGGAGGAACGGTTTGTATCTTTGAGGTTGAGACTGGTGAAGTCATTGCGTGGCCGCATGATAAATCCAATAGGCTTGCGTCGGTTCTACTATTCAACCCAAATCTTAACATAAGCCTCCTTCTCATCATCTATGCCGACCACGAACTCGCTCTTTACGAAACAGACACTGGAGCCCTGGTGAGCGCGCAAGAAACTTCAAGCAATGCCGGTATCCTATCGGCGTCTTGTTCGCCAGATGGAAGGACGCTTGCCACCGTCGACAAGCAAGGGGTCCTTCAAATCTGGGACTTTGAGACTTTGAGCCTTCTGTACCACGTCTTGTCTCCGGCGACATCTTTCCGAATCCTCAATTTTGTATCAGATGGATCGAGCGTGGTTGACATGATAGATTCTGGCATGCGCATCTGGAATCCAGCAACACTTATCCGTAAGAACATTGAGGAGGACCAAAGCATCAGCGACGACGCATTCGATCTTGCAGCTACGAAAGGTGAGTATGAGGCTCGCCGGGTGTCAAAGATTACAGCGCTCTGTGCCCATCCAATTTCGCCCGTCGTTTTTGCTGGGAAGCACACTGGACAAGTTTTAGCTTTCGACACGAAGACGGGGATGCAGATTGCGGTGCTGTACACCCATCCCCATGGCGCTTTTGTTAGCCAACTAGCCGTCAGCCAGAATGGCATTATTGCTTCCAGTGACGTCAATTGTGTTGTACAGGTCTGGGACTTCAAGCCGGCTCCGTATCCGGCTCACTTATACACATATTCAGCAGCACAAATCAAGGGACGGGCCAAGCAGCTGTGCTTCAGCGCTAGTGGCGACTACCTCCTTCTGGCAACAACACAATCAGACCACGTGTACTCTATGAAAGACGGGTCAAGCGTTGGATCATTAAGATTTGAACATGATGAGAGGAAGGTCTGGCGCTGGCTCTCAGTGCCCACTCCAACAAAGCAAACGGAGCAATTCGCTCTTATCCATGACCATAAATTGACACAATTTAGTGCCTCGGCTTTTCCGTCGAAGATCGATGACTTGAATGCTGACATACATTACGAAGTTGATGAGGCTGATGAAGAGACAGACATCATTTCAGCAATCATTCACCCTGGAACACAGACCCTACTCCTTGACGTAAGATACGCCTCAGGCTATGTCTCATCATCATCAGTATTTTTCTTCGATCTAAGCAGGATGACAATGCGGAGTAGTTTACTTCCAAAGTACTGCAAGCATCTGATCGGGGTAAGCGAGCGGACGCAAAGTTTCTTGTTCTTGCACCAGAACTCGTGGCTGTGCAGCATTGATCTAGCTAATCTTGCGCTGGATCGATACACACAGCACTTCTATGTGCCCGATGAATACATGTCTGTCAGACACGAGGTATTGCCTGTGCGGACCGCTGACGATAATGTCGTTTTCTGTTTGCATGGCGAGCTGGCCGTGGTGATCAACGGGCTTAATTTTAAAGTCGTGAAACACTTGGAGTAGAAAATTTTGGACCGTCGAACGGACTGACGGCTCAACCACGGGCGCCGACAGAAGGGACGTCCCAGCCGAAAATCCGTCATTCTGCCAGGGTAATCATTGAGTCGTACGGTCTCTGGTATTGCATTGCGGAGAAGCATCCAGCGCTAGCTGTAGTGCATCACTCTGTCATGGAATTGTGTGAACTGCATAGGGAAAAGTATCTGAGTCTGGGCAGGCGAACGGAGTTTGCAGAGATTGTACATGAGTGAGACAGACAGCGATGCCATACGCCGCTCGGACTGGGACGTAATGACTGATTTAGATCTGGATTGGAGATGAAGACACGGAAGGGAAACAGGAGGTTTCAACCGTTCCGCATTTCACCATCCAATTATGGTCCCTCACTATTCAGAGGGTCCAACAGCATTTCAATGTTTTGTACAGGCTTGGGAAAATCGAGTGTGCTTCCGCCATCATTCATACCCTAGGTGGTACTTGACCAGAAGATGCAGGGTGCTGGTGCTTAGGTCACAGCAAGAACAAGGATTTAAGAACCCGAACTCGCATTCGCAAGTCATGTTCCGACACTGTTGCCGCACTAGCCGGTACAAAGTACCTTCATCCTGCTGGCAACAATTGTAATTTATTTCGCTAGGCTGTAGTGTGTTCCTTATCCCGTAGCACAAGCTACTCATCGATAGAATTCTGATGATGCTGTCGATGGTAGACGATGAGCTGTACATGGCTAAAGAAAATCATGAAAACACCAATGAAGGAGACAAGGAGCCCCAGCATGGAGAGTGCCCCGCCCAGCCTCTGCCATTGCCACCATACTCCGTCTTCAAGCCCGCGCAAAAGGGATGGATCATCTTCATCGCCGCTTGTGCTGGGTGGTTTTCGACCGCCAGCAGCTTCATCTATTTTCCCGCCATCCCATTCATGGCTCATGATATGGGCGTCTCGGTCCAGAAAATAAACCTTACCGTGACCTCATACATGGTGGCCTCGGGCATCTTTCCAGCTATCACCGGAAATGCCGCTGATAGGTATGGGCGTCGCCTCAGTCTACTGGCCTCCCTTGCCGTTTATACAATTGCGAACATTGGCATCGCAGTCCAGAGATCATTTACGGCGTTGTTGATGTTGAGGATGCTTCAAAGCGCTGCAATATCGGGTATGATTATGCTTGTCTCTGTGTGGGTCAGCCAGTAAAATAGAAGAACACAGGCGGCTTTTCAATCACTTATGGCGTCATTGGCGACTTGACAACCCCAGACGAGAGAGGCGGCTACTCTGGAAATGCCTCATTATTGTATGTTCTTAACCCTGGCGGGACCGCACCTAGGAGAGCCTCGACTGACGGATGCACAAAGCCTCAATACGCCCCTCAGTGTGGCTCCTATGATTAGCGGTTTGCTCCTCATCAAATGGACCTGGCCGTCCATATTCTGGTTTCTGTCCATAGCCTCCCCGCTCGTGTTTTTGATCATGCTGCTCTTTCTTCCTGAGACGTGTAGGCGTCTTGTTGGTAATGGGAGCCATCCCACTTCTTGCGCCAACACCCCCTTTATACCTATCCTGTGCCCGAAGCGAGATTCGCCATTGACTATTCAGCAAGAGAAAAACAAGGAGATTCCCAACCCGCTGTCGGTTCTCGTACTACTGAGAGACCGTGCAACTTTAGCAGCTGTGTTATGCTATGGCATCTATTATACGGTACACTCCTGCTTACAAGCATCCACATCTACCCTGTTCGTTACAACGTACCACTTATCAGGCTTGCTGGCGGGTCTGATCTACATCCCCTTTGGCGTAGCTTGCTCGGTAGCTTCGATCGTAGCTGGTACTTTTACCCCTGCTTGAATCCCAAGTCCACCCTGGAAAGCAGTCCTCCAAAGCTGATGTCCTTCGTAGGCAGAATCCTAGACCGAGATTATCGGGTGATTGCCAAAGCACATGGTCTTCCAATCAATCGAGTCAGAGGGGACGATCTCTCGACGTTTCCCATCGAGCACGCGCGGCTTCGGACGCATAAGTACTCGATCATTATATGCGCATCCTTGATCGCCACGTACGGGTGGATTTTGCGTGCTCGAGTGGTAAAAAAGCCCCCTTCCGGAATGATTGGAGCTCTGAACTCACAACACAGCACATAGCAGTACCTCTCGTTGTCCAATTCTTCATCGGATTCTTCAATCAGGTTCTATACACCGTGAGAATCCCATCTGTGTTCAGGAGTCTGGTGATTGACAAAGTCAGTCATTGAATACACTGCTTGTCGACTACTACCCGGATAAATCTGCTTCCGTGCAAGCTGTGAACAATCTTGTTAGATGCATGCTTGCTGCAGCAGGGCTGGCAGTCTTGGACGTCATGATTAGGAAGCTGGGTCCCGAATGGTGTTTCGTTATGTTTGCAGTTCTGCACAGCACTACATTCCCAATATTCTGGATCCTCGAAAGGCGAGGGCCTGCATGGCGGCAGAGGAATAGCTCGGGAGCTGAATACGCTCTGTGAGACACAAAGCGCCTTGTTTGCGTGAAAAACCATTTGTGCAAGACATCGAGGAGATGTCGGGGACGGCCGCATTGATGTCTCCAAAAGCCAGCGTTGGAGGGATGTATGGGCTGGTTCGACTGTGAGGTCGATGGGAAGTGCGACGGAGCACTATTATGGAACACCAGTTATGGCTCATCTACGTTAGTACCAAAGCTCAATTAAGTGCGCTGCATAAGCACAGTCCTGCAGATATGTTCGGGGCGTTTGAAATGTTGCCAGATCAATTCAGGTCGAATGTAACCTGTGGATCAAATTTTACTGGACGATTATCGCCCCAGGAGTCTCTGGAAAATAGATAATCTGATAATGTATACAGTCTAGTTATTAGAGCTCCATTATCCTACACTGTCAATACGAATCTGTACATTCCAAGGCTATCTTGCCGCTGCCTTGTGCACAAGGCTGTGGCTGTGCTTTGTTTCAGCTTTTCGAATGTGTTTTAGAAGCATCTAGTCTCAGGTCTCAGCCCTATCTACTCCAGGGCTTGATATGATTGGCTCATATAATATGACGCTAGCCCGTCAGGCCTGCTCCGGCTGCTTATGTTCCCTTCGGGGACCACCATCATCCTCGTGTCTTCTCTATTTTCCGCTCTGCAGTCTGCACTACGAAATGTCCGAGTCATGATTCCAAACAATTCTTACAGAGATACATCGAGGTAGGGGACAGTAATCAAGATGGACGGCGTCAGCGCCGCGGCCTCAATCCTCGCTATTGCAGGGGCGGGCTTCCAAATTTCCGTCAAATTGGTCTCCCTGGCGACACAAATTAAGACAGCTCCCGATCGTGTAACGTCAATTGGCAACGATGTCACGCTCGTCTCAAACTTGCTCAAGCAATTGGGCGATTTGATGGATGAAAAATCGTCCCACGGAAGCACCAGCATCTTCAATCAGGCGGGCCTCGAGACCACGATACATTCAGCGAATATGTGCCATCGAATCTTCGATGACTTACAATCTGAAGTCCATAAGTCAAGTGCTCAGCTTCGGCAGAGCGGGAAGCCATTAGGGCAAAAGTTCAAGTTGAGTGCCATGGAGAAAGCAAGGTGGCCGTTCTTGCAACCAAAGATTGAGCTGCTACGCCAGGATCTCCAAGAAGCGAAGAGCACATTGATGTTAATGCTGCAGGTGACCACTCTGGCTTTCTCGAAGAGAGTGGCCCAGACAGCTCCTTCCCAGGGGGTCGCGATGTTCGATATGGATAACTTGGTTCGGACCATTGTAGCGATACAGCAAGAGAAGAGACCAATCAAGAATCAGTCTTATCTTTCGAATGATGAGCACCGTTTTAATGAGAAGCTGAGCGAGAACAATGTCAATGCTAATGACCCGAATTTGAGAAGGCCACCGCACGATAACCACAATACATCTGGTGCTGCAAAATATTGGGGTCCCAAATCGCACATCAAGATTCCCAGAGTTGACAATCCACAGACATTCGACCATGGAACAGGCCACAACGAGTCAGAATCTAGTAAGGGCATCGATCTGTCAGACGCTGGGAGCCAACTCGATGACTTCTCGACAAAGTCAACGCTCATCGGCAATGTACCACCCGTAAGTGGATTTCTGAGGCGTTTCATTGTATATAATCCTTATCCTAGAGAAGTACACCTTCTAGAGCAAGGCTGATACCGCGTCTTGTTCGAGCAAGTTGATATCAGGGACATTCTTCTCACTTCCTCATATGTCGTGGCAGCTTTACTTCTTCAAGAGTCTTAAGGGCGACGTGTGCCACTCGCTCATATAGGTGTCCGAAACGCTGATCCCTTCTCACGCATATCTCAGGAATGCATTTTTGTTCAAGACAATGCTGACTCTGTGTTCTTCCTAGGCTAATGATCGCACTGCATCAATGATCCTCCTCAAGCCCGTCCTGCAGGATCACTGGGACAAAGTCGAGTTGACATGGAGGAAGCAGAATGTTAAGCTGTCTGCTAACGAGCAAGCGCAATACAATTTCCAAGGTTCGAATGCTCTGGACGAAGTCCTGGAAGGTCTTCACTCGTACGAAAGGAGTATCATTGATGATGAGCTCTACGACTGCGGCTCGACATCTCAAGTTGTGTCCATTAAAAGAACCAAGACTGATATTCCCGCGCGAAACACCACATTGAAGGAGCTGCCCGGTTTACAGTTTGTGATCCAAGCAGACCGTCCGGTCGATAATTCACCCACTGCCATTTTCTTAAATCGCCCGCCACGCTCTGTCAAACGCGCTAGTCCCCACAGGCGAAGCCATGGCCATGTTTCACTTTTTGATTTATCTGATGAGGTTCTCCTCCGCAGGCGAAGCAGAGTTCGACTTCTCGGCTCCTCCGATGAGGAGGTCTTACCAAAGTTGCCGGAGAAGAAAGCGAAGAAAGACAAGAAAAAGGCTAAGGGGCAAGCCCAAGAGAGCCTTGAGCACTCTCCGCAGCTGGAGATGGAGCTTCTGAACAAGGAGAAAAACCAAAGACCCGAGGACGAAATTCGAGAGCGCGAAGCTGCCGAGGCTTACTACGAGCGCGAGCTTCGTGAGGAGCTAGAGCAGGACCAAAGCGCCAGAAAGCTAGATGCGATGCCAACGCATCCTTTAGCGAAGTTTCTGAAGTTCCAGCTGCCAGCCGGTGCTGAGGAAGACACAGACTCCCTGTATCGATGGACGAGTGAAGAAAGCAGCCCAGAAGATGTGGATCACCGTATTATAAGGCCCAGACGAGTCCATCCAGAACGCAGCGCGAGATCAACATCTCCGATACGAAGACACACCGCGCGATCCCCTAGCCCATCGCCAATATCTCCGGGACATGCGGAGGCTCCGATTGTGCCATGTTGGTCACCCAGCTCGAGTCCAGCGAATTCGAATGTGGGAAGCCGGGGATTCAGTCGCTCGGACGAACAGTCTGGACGCGAACTTGATGACAGACAGGGAAGGCTCCTGCAGGAGCCGCTGGATGATTCGGAGGCAGCGAAGATGGTGGATGATCTTTTGGAAAAGTATACGACGTTATATGGATGAATGGTAAGTTTTTGCATGAGGCAGAGCTGTGGATGAGAAGTGGTACGGACGATATGCAAAGGAATAGTTAGTATGTTCAGTGGGTGAGGCGAGGTATTGGAGACAACGTGGTATGAACAATTGCGTCAGCTTCAGATTGGTATCTACTTGCGCCCCTTTTTCGTAGCAAAAGCCGAATCGTAACGCCTGCTGCCGATTCAATACTCCAACAGGTATCCAGGTCGCGAGTGATTGTTACAACAGCCACCCAGGTTACAGCTTCATTAATGGAATGCTTCTGGTCGTTAAAACAAAACTCTACTCGTCAGCGCCGGTATCAATCTGCATCCCCGCAACACCATCTGCAACATCACCCTCCCCGGCGAGCTCCTGCTCGACCTCATTGACAACAAACCCTTCGTAGTCCTCGAGCGATTTCTGGACGTGGATCTTGAATTTGATGATGTCGTTGAGCATCTTCTCGACCTCGGTGTGCAGCTCTTCGCGCAGGGCATTCGCCTTCAAGGTCAGTTGTTCGAATCTGTTGAAGCGATGGTCAGTGTTCCGCATCCCTCTATTGCAGCAAGCGGAAGATCAAGACCGGAGGACTCACTCGATGTTCGTATTCATTTCCCTCTGCTCCATCAACTGCACGCTCTCGTCCAACCCACTCCGCATCTTCGCCAGCTCCTTTTCCATCTTCTCGATCTGCGTGTCACTCACCACCTTCTGGGTCGCCGTCGCCTCCTTTGTCTTCTCATACTCATCCTCCGCGGCGCGGACACGGTGCTCCAGCGCTTCAATCTCGCTGCGCTTGTCGTCAATGGCTTCCTTGATGCTGTCGAGGAGCTCGTTGTTCTTCCACTCGGCGGCTTCGGCATCCTTGCGGCGATCGGTGATTTCGTTTTTCAGGGAGATGAGTTGGGATTTCATGGAGCGGAGGTCGAGGTTGAGGACCGAAGCTTGGCGGTAGCCGGTCGTGCTATCAGCAAGGAGGCGGTCGTTGCTGGCGCCACCGCGCTGCGAGGATCCTAGCTGCGAGGAGGAGAAGTTGGGGGTCGAGTCCATGTTTAAGCGCAACTCATAGTCTTCGCCTTTGGCGTTGGTGGCGGTGGAGGGGACGAGGGCGATTTGGTAGCATAGTGAGTTGTACTCGTCGACGCTGCGTTCGAGTTCTTCCAGCGAGCGATTGGCGTCGGCCTCCTTTTGTGCGGATTTGGCCTTCAGATCGTCAAGCTTGGTCATCGTCTCTTTGAGGCCTTTCGATAGTCGCTCGCGCTCGGTGTTCATCCGGTCGATGTCCTGGATATTGATACCTAGCCGATCGACACCATCTTGGAGACTGTCCCTTTCTTGCTCCGCTGTCGCCAGCTCGCTCTCTATCTTCTCAATCTCACCAATCAGGAACTTGTTTTTAGCGTCGTGTCGTTCGCATTTGCTTTCGACGCTGTTGTTGTAATCCTCAAATTTCCGTTTGTCATCCTCCAGAATCTTGAAATGCTTCTCCAGCTTTGCAATGTCGGGCTCGCTCTCCTCTGCTTCCTTGATCTGTTGTAAGAGAGCCGTGTGTTCTGCTTCTAGGATCTTCATCTCCTCAGCGTACCTGGCGTTACCTCTTTCGAATTCCGCGGCCATGGAGTCTACGTGTGGCTGTAATAGCCTATCTGCATCTTCATCGTCCTCACCATCTTCCACTTGGAGCCAATCTCGATATGCTCCACTTAGGAATCGGAAGATGATCCTGTCACCGCTAACATCTACACCAGCTTCTGCGCACGCATCATCATACTCTCCCGCATCATACTTGTCGATCATATTCGCCAGCTGCATCATCCAATGCAGCATCCCCAGGAAGGTCGTCCAATTCTGCCCCCCAACGGCCTGCCACTGACTTTTCGAGCACGAATTAACATACGGGTAATAGAGCTGCTTTAGCACAAAGGGCCCCTCTGAATCAATGTTCTTTAGGAAGCGATATGCCGGATCAATTCTCCTGTACAGCCACTGGAACATGGCCTCGAAATCCTTCTGTGTGGGCTGTGACATACTCTTCTGCGATATTGACCGCTTCATCTCCATCTCGAAGTTGTTGCGCGTCAGGTACTCGAGAATCTCGTTGCCAATTCGTGATCTAAAGTTCGGATCTCGCCACGGACGCGGATCTCGCGGTGCTGTTGCCGGTGCGGGTGCTTGGACGAAGAATGACTGGTGACCCATAGGACCTGTGGATGAAGGGCGCGAGGAGTACACACTGCTTCTTCTCTGCAGGCTTTGTGACCCGCTCAATGACGCCTGGTGTTGCTGAACGTGGTTGTTGTGATGCGCAGGCGTCATGGCGCCCGGCGCATAGCTCATCCGGCTGGCTGCCATACCGCTGCCGAACATATTGGAAGATGAACTTCGCTGGACGGTAGAAGGTCGCGCAAAATCCTGGAAATTGTTGCCCGAGGATGAACGTGTGAATGAGGGTTGCGGTGGGCGACCGGGCGCGAGTGACATTCGTGATGATGACATGGAGCGGGCATGGTTGACGGTGTGGGGGGCTTGGTTTTCTTTGATGTTGGAGATGGAATTTGAGCGTTTGAGAGCGGATGCCGGTTGAGGGATTGCGGAGTTGTAGTTGAGGCCACCGAGTGTCTGTGAGGGATATCAGTCCGCGAAGTGAATGCGCTCTGCCTCATCTGCTTACTTCTCGTGGCCGGCGCCGCCCAGTATCTCTCGCTCTATCTTCTTGCGACATTGTGTAGGCAACCCAGCAAGCCCGCTTAAAGGGTTGAAATTGCGATCCGTAGAAGACTAGACTTGATAGATGGTTGTAGATGCAGTGCGACGCAATGCGCAAGTTGCTGGGTCAATTGGGCATGTAATGAATCTACAATGACTACCGCTGTGAATCCAAATATCAAAAGTAAACAGAGCGAGCGCGCTTAAGGGCGCGTCTACAGTGGGGAAGTCTTGGCATTCAGCCTTAACTCGGAATGCCGAGGCAGAAGCTGTCGCATGTCCAACTTCCAATTTTCTTCAATTGAATGGGATCCGCCTGTCTCTAAGGCATCTGCTAATTTTCTACCAATTGCTAGCTTCGAGGAAGGCTAAGTGAAAACCAGAACTACCAATCCTGCAAGTGATTCGGGCGACATGGTACGCGATGACTTGATCGCAGGCGCTGTAAGTCTCCGCGAAAGCTTCTGATCATGCGGATACTCATGCTCAAACAGGTGCATTGTACGTACGGCAAGCCATTGAGCGCTATTAAAGCCTCGAAATGACCTGAATTCGTCACCGCTATTAACGCAGCGACACAGTTCTACAAGACCCTTCCGTCGCCAGCGCATCCCTCGAAAAGCAGATCGAATTCCTCAAATCAAAGAATCTCACCCAAGAAGAAATAGACATTTCCCTATCACGATCACGCGAACCTTCGCAAGTCTCAGGCTCAACCCCTCCCACCTCATCTCCCAGTCGATATAAATCTCGGTTTACGTCTCCGTCACAGCAAACTCTAGGGTACGGCTACGGATATGAACCTTATCAAGCGGGACCTTGGGGTCCTCAACCGCCCCCACCGTACGCCTGATCCTATCACTCTGATGCGACAAAGCTGACGAAATGTAGGCCACCACGACGAGATTGGAGAGATTGGTTCATCATGGCCACTGTGACATCCGGTGTTGGCTACGGACTGTACACAGCAGCTCAGCGATATATAATGCCACTCATCGCCCCTCCGACGCCTCCCCAACTCGAGCAAGACAAAGCCGCTATCGATGAATCTTTCAACAAAGCCTTCTCCCTTATTGATCAATTAGCATCAGACTCCGCAGCAATAAAGGCCTCTGAAACCGAACGGACAGAGAAGTTGGACACTGCGCTCAGGGACGTAAATACAGTAGTCGAAGACCTCAAGGCGGCCAATACGCGACGAGAAGAGGTGAGTAGAAATGTAGCAGACCAAGTAGCGGGCTTGAAGGAGTTGGTGCCAGAGTCGCTGGAAGCCTGGAAGGCCAATGCGGATGCAAGACTGGATGATTTGGCCCAGGAGATGCAGAGCTTGAAGCGGCTGTTGGAGAATAGGGTGGGAAGGCCTAATGGTGCGGGTGGAGACTCGACATCGACTGGACGGGGAGGATACCTGCCCCCGTCTATGCGAAATCAGAAGTCGAGAGAGGAGGGGTCTAGTGCTGCGTCAGTCAACAACACGCCATCGACTGCAGACTCTTCGAGCAATACACCGACAGTTTCGAAAGGGGACACTTCATCGCCGGGAAGGGGGAATCTGGGGGGCGATAGAAAGGCCGCCATCCCTGCGTGGCAGATGGCTGCATCAGGTAAGGGCAACGATAGTAACGCAACGTAGGCGGGTGCCTGAGACGAAATTATTCAGAAAGCGTTCATGCAAGATGTGCAAGAGGCCAGGTTAAGTAGCCTTATTTCTTATCTACGAATTAGCGACGGCGTTCGGCAGAAACCATCCTTCACTATGAGTCCAGGCTTGTGCAATCGCTATCCCCAAGCTGTATAAGAGCACCCGGCTAGGGCCGGAAATGAAGTTGCTTGAGCTCATAGGCGCAATTAGTGAGCCTGCGATAGTGAAGGGATGATTATGAGTGCTGAAGCTCATACATCAAATAACAGTGTTTTGATGACCTACCATATTCAATCATAAGTAGACCGCGAGCGTTGATGCCACATGCACTATTGTCACAGGGTCCTCGTTCGTTCTTTAGCTCCGACTATATTCCAGACTGTGGTTTCCGCTGTCAACAAATCGGTGTCGGGGGAGGAGCAGGTGAAGAAGCGTCTAGATAGATGAGTTTCATAGATGTGTCGGTCCCAGGCGTGAGCTGATATTGTCTTCGCGATCCAGGAAGTACGCTGGGTTCATGATACACGCTTTCAAAATTTGCACAGTTCAGCAATGTTCTGAGGACACAAGTCTCAAACATCGGGGTCGCATACATCGTCGCTTCTCAATTCACTGTTCACCATCATCATGCAAATGCACCGAGGACCGTTCTTTTTTTCTTCTATTGACGGCATTGTCAAAGGAGAAGGACCACGTGGCAAGGAAATCGAGAGGGCGTTTGGTATGGAACAATAGCGTGCCAAAGTCATACGGAAGGAAGGACTTCATTATCCTTCTCCTTGAGTACCAACTAGTCAGCCCTTCAGCAAGGAACATCATGATTTATTTCATCCTCAAGTTCTAGCCTACCGGCCTTGGTTTATCATCCACGAGAGGAAAATTTACCCCCAAAGTGATGCGAGATGCACCCAAGACCTGCTCCACCCTTAGAAACAGTGCTCAAGACCTAGCATTCTAGAAGAGTTTCCCGCAGCATGTTCAGATATCTTTCACCCACCTATCTATCTTCATCTTTGGTCTAGGCTCGAGATCTAGAGGATGATGATGAGCGCCATCGAAGGCCGCACGAAATCGATTTGCGGAATGAATGGGAGAATCCTTCAAGAAAACTTGATCCCTAGCTCTAGGTGTGAACCACAGCCCACTCTAGAATTATGGGTGAAAAGTCTAAAGCTGAACGTTGAGCAGCAGGCAACACGATGAACCTAGTCAGGAGACCAGTAGTGTGATCGGTTCAACATGATTGGACGCTTGCAAAGTGTTTTAATCGTTTGCTCGTTTCTTTGCCATACTTCTCCATACTTGAGTTGCACTGGGACCCTAGAGACTGAAAGTTTTATCAAGACTTATCGCTGCCTGCCAGAATTAATAATTGCTATTTCGAGACAGGAGCGGAGAGAAGACCGCTGAAAGAGGGCAGGGAGGAATAGAGAAAGGCCTAGATGTAAAGGATGGGCAGGAAAATCATGGCGAGCACATACTATACAGCATATATCTATTGATGAGTTCTGTGAACGCTGTAGCAGCGATCTCGATCAGAACGCGTTGCGTCTTTTCGCCCAGTGGATTTCGCTCCTGCGTTGCTGATGAGCCGACTTTGGTCGTTGCTGTGGAAAGGTCCACAAGGTGCAATCGAATACGAAATGTGTCAAGGCTACGTTTCTTCGCATCACAGGCTCTTCGTGTCTACTGTGACAACGAAGATGAACAGTATCAATCGCGGATTGAAGTGTCGATTACAAATTGCCATGCTATATGAGCGTTGTGAACAGCCGCAATATTTTGCGCTATATATATACAAATATTGCAGTATTCCGCATAATCAAGGCTGCGAGATTGACTTAGTGCTGTGGCAGGACCTACGATGGTAATAGTAGGGACTCCCCGCGATCTCGATCCACATTCCGCGCACGAACGTGCTGAGCACGGGTGGTTCAAACCCGGCCAGGGCCATGGTTCGCCAATTTCGTATGGGTTGCAATCCCCTAAGGAACCTCGTGGATGGAGTATCCCAGCGGGCTTTCTTTTTGCCATCTTCAGATTATTTTTTGCACGTCGGGTTGCGTTGTTATTGGGGGGTCCATGTATGAGATTCAAACGGCGTCTAAAGGTGTGCAATCATTCAGTCAGCTCTTGGCAGGTTCTAATACGTTGCCTGAGGTGCTATAGCGGCCGCCGTGATCACACTTATTGCGATCAGAAAGGCATCCATCATCAGAGATTACGCACCAGAATCGTCTGCACGTACACCTTTCTTATTGCGGGTGATCTGAGTAATGCCGGTGATAGAGGAAGGACACTGAAGAACTTTATAGGATCTCGTCTCATTATTTTATTACGTTCTGGGTAGGTGTCTGAGCCTAGACTGCAATCTGCAGGTTTCCTGCTCACCAGGGCTGCGGACACAAGTCAATTAATTATCCAAGGAATATAATGTGATTCTGCTAATTGAATCAATATCTAAACCAAGTATTACCCCCGACCGGAACCTCAAAGTGACCCAATTATCTAGTAAAATTATCGATTTGAACCGGTGGGTTTTTAAAGAAACTAGGTAACAGTTGGCAGCCAGCCCCCAAGATATGACGCTCACAAAAGAAACTCTGAAGGCGCCAGTAATACATAACGGTTTCTCGACAAGTGAAATGGGCCTGAACTTTGTATTGCGCATGCTCAACTTGAGCAAGTCGACGCCCACACCTCGTCTTGCATGTTCCACTTCTCACAATATTCTCGTACACCGTGGGGATTAGCGAATAGCAATACCAGACGTCAATGCTGGAAAAGGATGTCTGGCATGGATTGCGGAGTCCTCAAATGGTATTTTTAGGCACTCATTGAACGTACATGAACAATGTGATCCTAAGAGCCTACACGAAAAGATGTAGCTTGCATTCGAATACAAGGCCAGTGCACATCAGGTGTGCAACTGATCCAAAGGCAACATCTGGTCCGAATACATCTCATCCGCCTTTGTGACAATGGAACATGTTATGAGGAACTGTCAATGTATGTGCGTCTCGACATCAAATCGAATGGGCAAAGGAAGGAACGGAATACCTTGCGCTGATCAAAGCTCACCATTGGGCAACTGGTACCCACGCCATCCAATTCAAGCGTCTCAGGCCTATTTCACTTGGATGTTTCTACAAAATCACTGCCGATGGGATGCTGTTGTTCCCCTTCTCAGCCCAAAAAACTGCATCCTTATCTCGCTTAAGGAATAGAGATACCATCTACTTCATAATTGAGTCAGGGCACATGCTTTTCACGAAAATACACGCAGACAGTCTGCAGGGAAGCCAATCATTCTAATTACAGCCTGACGACCGCGGATTATCATTGCCTGATCTCGAACGCTAATGGCAAGTCATGTAATCACTAAAAATGTCTATGACTTAGGCTTGACCTGCATTCCCTGGAGAGAATTGGATGACGAGCCCAAATATACAAGCGACGCTCTGAGGTCTCACCTGTGCGCGGGCGGTCATACGAAGAGGATACCCAGAAATGTGACCGAGGGTGTTTTCATCATGCGGACAAGGGCAGTCTAATTGGGCATTCGTGATCAAATATTACTGTGAGCCAATAGATGGTTGTGTCTAATCTAGCTAACACGAAAATCCTACAAGGCATTGTGAAGGTTGCGGCTGGGAGCGCTTGATATCCATTGTTCCGAAACACTCCATTGTAATTGGAATAGAAGGACCTTGTGACATCCATTGTACCAGTGTCACCTCAGACGAAACACAATGACATTGTTCTCGACACAGTTGACAGGCTCATGTCAATGCTATGTTTGGGTACGGGGATATAAGTCTCCAAGACGTTGCAGTATTCTCTACATCCCTTTTCTTTGCCAGCCATACTCCTATACCTCACGGTTTCACTAAGATCCTTACCAGGCTTACGAATCATCCACAACAAAACGAACTCAGTTGCACATATCCTACATCCTCATCTTAACATTGCAATGCCTGGCCTGCGAGGATTCTCGAATGTAGGTCGCCCAGCCTTTAAACCTGCGGTGTGCGACACATTCTACATGCCACTCAGATCGGACCTTGTGTCCCGCATCATCGTAGGATGTGCTCAACTGGAGCCAATCTGCAACTCCGGGTCTGCCTTCCGTCAAGGCCTCAAAGAACTCGCTGATACGCTCAATTCGAAAGAGGCTCTGATGCTGCTAAGCCCGGAAGATCTTGTCGATATCTACCACTACTTCCTTGACAACCCACAAGAAACAGATCACTTAGCCCAACATTGGGCTGTAGCCTGCTGGTGTTTCAACTCTGGAGCGGCCAATCCAAACATGAACTACCACTTGCCACATGAAGCTTTTACCTACGAAAAGCATCAGGAGATGCTTGTACAACAACACGCCGACTTCATTGATATGCGTCTTGGCCATGGAAAAGCTCTGCAATACCAGGTGTGCCTCCGAATGTATTTCAGGGAGGTGGGAGAGTCCCGCTGTCATGTACGCCACGGGGGCAAGTGCATGGTAACCGACATGGACTTCATCAAGAATTGCACGAGAGCAACGTCAGAAAATTATCGACAAGCAGAAGACGAGGTGTTCCGTGGCAATGAAAGATTCAAGGGTCCCTCACAGGATCGAGCACCTTCTGTGGGATCGCGTCGCACGGAGTTGGCTGATACCACACTATCTCGACAACCTTCGTCGAGCAAGCGCCAGACGGAGTCTAGTGAAACCACTCTAACTCAGGAGTCCCCGTCGAGTAGGCACCGGGGAGTCGAAGACGCAACAAGCTTGACGCGCTCCTCAAGTGTGACTACACAACGCGCTCGTCCCAAAGATGATAGACACTCCACCACGGTGAAGCGCTCTCCGACTGAGCGCCCCTCTCAACGTGAGCGGCCCCCCGGCCCAGACGATCAAGGCACTAGCCGCAAAGACACCCGTGACCCCGGTACCTCTTCCTACCATGAGGATAGCACCAGCATCCAAGAATGTTACTTGGAAAGTCTTAGCTTGAGGGAAGGACGGTCACGCCCGAGCTCAAATAGGGGAGCCACTGTGTCCAGTCATGGTAGATCAAGTAGACGTGAAGGCCGTGATAGGCGATAGCTTACACCGACGTCTGATGGGGAATGACGTGATCACCCCAAGAGATTGGAAATTCTGGAAGCCCCGAGCATTTCAAATTGGATGCCTTCTGAGGTGTACGATGGAACCGAGATCTAAGACCTTGTTTCTAGTCCGCTGTATGAATAGAAGTTAGGTCACGAGTAAATTATAATATTGGCAGACTTCCGCTCCCATTATTTTGTACCGCCGCTTTAGTGTTTGCGAGGTTTGAGCAAACCCACAGCATTCACGATTGTGAAGCTGCCATACCAAATTGATAGCTAGGATACAAGAATATACACTTTGGAGTCCACTGCAGTCGGTATTCAGTAGCTCTTCAGAAATATGGGTTGCGTAGTAAAAATACATGCCGCTATGTGAGACAGGACCAGATCCAACATATGGCGCCGGAGGAAACAGGACAGAATGGCCAGAGATCTGTAGTAAAATGGTGTGATTATGGGTTAGACTTTATGGCGTGATGTTCTTGTTGAAGCTCTACGAGCGGTACTGGTGTGAGAACACTACTCACCCGATATCTTCATGTAGACAATGTATGTATTCACATGCTGTATGTTTTGATGGCGTATTCTACCACAAGCACACTCACCTTTAGGTTCACCACTTCAACGACCACGACTGTCGTGGTCGCGGTCGCCTTCGAGATTTTCGACGCGTAACTTCCTGGAAAATCTGTCACGTTCTGGTGTTGAGTTCCGTGCAGGACTTTATTTTCTATTTCTTATGCTACGTTCAAGGATAGCAGAGGATCAAGCCCTTCAACACTACAAACAACGAGCCACGCGATGATGGAAATCGATGCGTGTTGTGGTTCCGGTACCTTGATGCGGCAATGTTAATGACAGCTGTCGAGAGAACACTCCGCCTAGGTGTTGAATGATCTGAGCCAAGACACTGCCTCAGAACATAACTACAAATATCTGTCTTTACACGAATGGTCCACTCATCCTTTCATCCACTTCAGAAGCTTTCTTCATCCAAACACAACCGGTATTTACAACTCATTCGCTATCATTCGATCGCAATACCTGAAACATGCCTATCACCAACCGAGATGACGCAAAGAAACGTAACGACGAGAACTTCGCCGCCCAAGCCCGGAGGGTGACCCAGCTTCGAGGGTTCAGACGAACGGGATCAGTTTCAAGGGGAGAGCCAAAGGCGTTCAGAGACTTCCATCTCTGGCGGAGTGAGACTGTCCTCGACGAAATCATCGTTGGGGCCTCCAGGCTCGAGGGTTGGGAAGATGCTGATGACTTCCATGATCGTCTGGACACCCTTGTCGGCCGCATTGAATACATCAATCCAGGCATGAGGTTTGGCAGACTAGAGATACTCCAAGTCTACAACTACCTGGTCGACAACCCATTCGAGCGTGGCAACCCCATAAGTAGGTGGAATGAGATCTGCCTCTTCTTTGTCAACAAGATTGCGCACTCCACAAGTAATCGCCACCTATCCCCCCCAAGCTATACATACGAGCATTATGTCCAAGTCTACAAGCGCCTCCTCGACGCCTGGGTGGAACTCAAATTTGGACGGGGTTCATCAATACAGTACGCTGGATGCGTGAAACAGCGGATTCTAGAAATGGCCGAGGCAAGTTCCCCCCTTCTCACCTACTAAGACTTGGGGCACCTATCTGATAGCTAGCTGTGTACAGGGACAGAAGCCGCATCGGGAACATCCAGGGTTCTGCACGCGCAAAAGTGAGAACTTGGGCGCACGCCATGCAGCATTGGCAGCACCCTCAGAAGCTGGCGGTGAGATCCAAGTCAAAAGATCTCGGTCCCGTCGTGGCCAAAATGAAGGTATACAAGGGCATGATAGAGCCGAGCACGTTCCTAGACAGGAAATCCGGTCTCGGCCTCATGCTGCCCCAATGGAAGACAGGGTAGGGCATGACAGGGCCACTTTTGGTGGCATGGGCGACCGTGTCAACCGCCATCCTGAAAACGACAGGGTCAATTTTGGTAGTAGGGGCGACCGCGTAAATCGCCCTCCCGAACACAACAGGGCCGCTTTTGGTGGCATGGGCGACCATGTCAATCGCGATCTTGGACACGAGCTTCCTAAACATGATATCCGGTCTCGGCCTCATGCTGCCCCAAAGGAAGACAGGACAGGGCACGACAGGGCCGCTTTTGGTGTCATGGGCGACCATGTCAACCGCCACGCTGAACACGAGCCTCTGTTGGAGCCGCAGGTTAACGCGCGCTTGCGTGCCGAGACTCGACCTTTCCGGCAACGTAGGGCAACCTTTGGCGAAGCAGATCGGGCGGAATCCGACATGCGGGGAATTAGAAATCGGATGGCTGGACTGTAAAATCCTTGAGTCAAGATGATCTCAACCTTAGCCTTTTTGGAAGGGAGATTTAGGTACGGTTCATATTTGGTATGGTATTGGTTGAGGCTTCTGTCGAAGAGAGGCAGGTGTGCTTGACGAAGTCACGAAGAGCCAGCCATTTCTATACGCGATAGCTTTGAATGAACGTGATGTAACGTTCTTGAAAATTTAAACCAAAAGTCTCGGAAACAAATTGAGACTAGAAGGAACGTCGAATTGTAGACATCCATGGCTTTCGAGTTGAGACCAATCAGCGCCAATAAAAATATGGGGTTGTATCATCCACCCCTAAAGCGAGACTGAAGTCAGAGACACCTGTGCTGGTCAGCACCCCATGTTATTTGGGAAGCGAACATGAGACCAAATCACCGGGCTGCATCTGACCACCTCTGAGACTCGATGAGGAATTTTTACGCCATGCCTGCAGCGACGATTCATACGACTACGTGCAGAGAGAGTCCAGATATGTCGTACAGCATGAGCGGTCTTTTTTAAAAAGGGCGCTGCACTCTTCTTTCTCGAAGTGTCTTCTACACCCATTCCTCGAAAATTCAGGTTAACTCTTCCCCTCTAGCTTCTTCATCACAGTCATGCCTTATCACGGAGATACCTTTTACAATCTTCATCCGAGTTCATTCCAACAGCGCGATCACGGCCGTCTCGATGATCCTTCACGGCAATCCACCTCAAGCTCAGGTGAAATGTATGGCAGGAAAAGTGATCCTGACTCGGCTCCCTACGCGAAGAAACACACGAAGCCTGGCATGGTCGATGATCCGGTGTCCGAGTCTGTGGATTACTCGAAACAGGTACCCTCTGGCGTATACGGCTCTGCTCCTCCCCCTCCAGACAAGGAAACCCTCAGCGATTGGTCACATGAAGGAGACCGGGAGCGAAGCAACAGCAATGGACCTTTTAAAGCAAACTTCAAGGACCCGTGTCTCAATCAGATCAGTGCATTCCCTTCGTATCAAGATCTTCAACACGACTTACATCGCATAGCCATAGCTCGCGATCAATTTGGCCAATTTGGCCAAACACTCCCCCAAGCCCATCATTCGTCGGTAAGTAGATCTTAGAGGTGGTTTTCTTCGATTCATCGATGTATCGAGAGACTTGCATCATATAGAACAATGCTGACTTCTACTTCTGAACAGAGTGGTTCGCATCCCCGCTTGACTAGTCATCAAGAGTCTGGGAGTCCCAATCCTCATACTTCGAGGTCAGTAGCGGATGCCCACGAGCTTGGCCTCGATCAGCATGTCAGCCACCAACGCTATGACTCTCCGATGTTCTCGCCATATCAATCTCCAGCTTCTACTGCCGGTCGCAACTCTCCAGTGCCTTCCTCAGCTTCAAAAAAAGACCATGAGCCTCGTAGGGCTCGAAGGGAAGAGAATAGAGTCGGAAGCCTCTCCGGGACAAACCTCGTGCACATCGTGTTATGGGAAATTGAGGAGAGAGGTACTCGCTGTCCTTGCGAGCAATGCAAGCACAGCTATCTAGTCGACGCCAGGTTGGAACTTGACTAATCCTGATAGCAATTGGAGAAGACAATCGAGCTGATGTCGGGATGGCGAGATGTGGCGAAGACGAGAAGGATTACAAGACCTATGTATCTGGATAATTCTTGATTGTGTGCAACTTATGACATCACCCTTCTTGGTGCTAGCCACCCCTGCATTGCACTTGATGTGATGCAGTGCTTCCACATTTTGACCGCGTAAACACCAATCTGCACGAAGCTCGTCCCCTGATGCTATGCGTCTTGAGTTGCATGAATTATCTAAGCTTGAGTTTCGTAAAGCATAGATCATGACTTTAGCTTGGTGCACGGTGACTTCTGGCCTTCTCCGGTGGTCATAAGACCAATGTACGAGGCGTAACAGTCAACTCGTAACGTCACTAATAAGTGAATGATTGCTGATACTGCATAGGGCGACGTGTGGCTGCAATTACATCATAGTACGATGAATAACACTTTGCAGAGGATCGTCCAATTTCCCCTCCACCACGCCAAGGAGGAAAGGATCTCTGACCGTTGGCATCTGATTGCATTGGGGTTTCAAAGGTGGGAAATTACTCCGCACTCTTGTGTCTATAGTTAGTGCAGTGCTTCGACACCTTCCAGAGTTCGTTGTACAACATGCCAATTTTTCTCACAATGTGCAAATTTTCTCCACACCTCTCAAAGAGGTTATTCCCGTAGGAACTTCTCTCCCAATCCACGGCTTTTCCTTGGTCAACAGAGGTTCTCAAGAACTTCTTCTTCTCATTCGGATCACCATGCCAAGCAGAATTCTAATAAAGCGTGATTCTTATGGAAGGCCCACGGAGGGAGGACTTCGTCTGCCTGGGACAGAGAGATCAGGTCGACCGGAGAAAGTGGTAAAAGTTGATACCGGGCTTCGTCCGAAGAACGACTGCAGAATCAGCAAGCCCAGCAATCCGATCAGGCACAAGAAGCAGCCTGCAGGATCAAAGCTCTCTAGACCTTCCACCTCTAACACTCAAAGATGTCACAAACTTCTCTCTAATGAGGTCGATGCGGGGGGTCTCTCCAACACGGCTCTCCTTGGTGAGAATCTAGCCTCAAATCCTGCGCCTGCTCACCCCAGCAACCCGAACCCGGTTGCCTCAATCGAGCCCGCTTCCATTGGGTTCCTCGGGTCAAGGCAAAGCTACCTTTCTCAAGACCCCACAGAGAGCAAAGGCAGCCATCACAACAAATCTTCGAATGATGATCAACTCCAAAGCGGGGCGCCGGCAGATGCCAGGACTACACAGTCCTTTAGTACTACGAGTCCAATTGAACCAGGCATCACAAAGGACCAACCCCTCAACAATGGTGCTCTACTTCCAGGCATCCAAGTTGAAAAGCATGTCCCTCTCTCTTCTACACTTGGTCATGGTGCATCTCAAAATGGCGACTCAGCCCCACCTGGATCGGACAGAAGTCCTACCACAGGATCCACAGCTCCAGGAAGTCGAGGACATTCCACTAGCTAGGCATGCTGGAGAGGGGGAGACGATTGAAGTCAACTGATCTGTCACCCCACTAACACAGCCGCACGTGGAATTCACCGCAATTAATTTCTGAGGGTTGAATATGATGGATCGTCATTGTAGGGGCATTGAGCACCTAGGCGCTGCCGAATCAAATGGACGACCCCATATAGGGTGTACGATTGCTATTTGATTTTTACCAGCGGGACGTCTTCCATCCTGGAGGTCATGAGAGGCGTACTTGATACTGGCTCGCAAAAGGGAAGGCTTAACACAATGAATAATCGTTCACCTCAGTGCTTCTTCCTAGTCCAGCGATAAAATCCCCTGCAATTTTCTATTCCACGCGTTTTCGTTGTGCATATCGAGTCGTGCAGGCCCTTTGATCGGTCTGGAATTGTGTGGTGAGCCGCCTGGTTTCCCCATCCTGGGCACGATGCCTCAAACACGTTTCAGGGCATACTGAGTGGTCAGTAATGTCTCTCCCCTGCTCCACGGACATCTTCGAGAACACATGCCTGCCAGAAAGCTCGGGGGGGCAAAATTAACCCAAATGTTGTGACGCGAGAATGTGATGCAACGCTTAAATCTCACGAGAACCCATTGTGCAACATGAGGCATTCCCTTAAAAGCGGTGCTGAAGCCCAAACATTTTCTCTTCCTTACTATCTTGAACTTGCTGGAATCCTGCCTTCTATCTTCCTTGCACAGTAGAGACAAAATTCTGTTCACTTGCTCGCTGTTGCTCTGTGCTTCCACCTAGAGCACCATGCCTTGGCCTCAAAGAGAGTCGCCCACCAGCCACAGGACATATGGAACACTGAGGCCCAAGTCTACGCAGCCCGTTGCAAGAAAACGGTCCCATCCAATCAGAGAGCCTCTTAGAGAAACATATCCGGAACAACTGGCGTACAACACCACCAGCAGCGACCGGGCCCTGCGCGTTCCAAGATGGCGCATTCGCTCCGAGTCTCCCCCTCTCAGGCCTAGCCCAGACTGCTCGTCGAGCGGGCTTTCTGGTGCCTCACACAGCTCCAAGGCTCGAGCACCTTCCCGACTGCACCAATGGGACGATTATGGAACAGCTGATGGATACTTGATAAACCATGGCAACAAAATCCGGGAAGGAAGTCGTGCTCAAAGCAACAGGGATCAACTTCCAACTCCTCCACGCCACCATAGTCCCGCGCGTTCGCAGCGTTCCACCGGATCTCGAGGCAGCCACTCTTCATATCATGATGGCCTGACTCCTGGAGGTTTCATGGACGAGGAGTATGAAAGCCGACCAATGAATTTTTACTCACCACCTCATGAACCCTCGTATGACTGTAGTCCTCGGACCCCGGGCTGGGATTGTGAAGACAGCCCCAATCCTCGCTCTGGTAGTCCTGCAGGCATTCGCCAATGTACACCTGGGAGCTCTCACCTCAGCCGTCCAGCAACACCCAATTTTGGCGACCATGAGCCAGTGTCTCCAATATCAGGTACTTACGTCTCCCCACGCCAGATCCTTCGGACGAAGTGAAACAATCTGGGCTGGATGGTGGGAGGGCGTCTTGAGGCGAATTTGGGTGCGTTCTATTTATGATGGGTGAGAATTTCAACAGTACCAGTGGCCAAAGGGAGGGCTATGACTGTGTGGATCCAGTGGATGATGTCAACTGCATGTCAGAGAAATTACGAATGACTGCTCCTCATGACCGCCAGTATACGGCTGTCAGGTTCATGAGCGGTATGGTTCGAACGAGATTGGATTACACTGGTTTCATTGTCGATAATGGAAATGATTGATCTTGTTCCTTGATGAAATATCACTTCATGTGGCCATTTTGTCTCCAATTCGGGATTCTGCGCCAGGAGTGTTTTCCCATCAGAAAGCGGGAGAAGATCGTGGTGTTTTATTGCTGACACACTCAAAAGAGAATGTTCTTATTCTAGCGTGTAGACTCTTCGACATTTTGACATGTTTGCTCTTTCTTACCTTTTCTGACAACTAATATTAAGATAGAAGTTCCGTGGCTTGCCCCAACGCTTCACTAAACAACCATGCCGCACAACATTCTCAGAAACAGCAGAAGAGATAGACGACTCCCAACAGAAGAAAATAATCGGACTCATGTTCGTGAAACGCTCAAAAGCCTCTTCCAGAAATGTTGGATCAAGCGCAAGCCAAGAACAGACGACGTTCCGGACTCATCATCTGTTCGGTCAGGATGGTCAGACAGCACGCTGGTCGATCCGCCAATCGACAGCCGTAGCTCCAGTCAGCGCTCTCAAAGCAACGGCCAGGAAGTCTCTCGACACCATCATCGCGACACAGAGGCACATCCAGTCGGGGCAGGGTATCCTCATGGTAGACGTCGACAAGATAGACATCACTCAACGTAAGATCGCACTAGGAATGTAGATGTTGCTTTTTTTTCTAGACGAAGCTGACAAAGTCCATGGCTTTAGGCATCCCCACCAGAGGCACTTAAGAGATGAGCTATCTGGATCTGAGGAACAAGCCGGCTTTCCTTCAAGTGAAAGCCGTCGTAGAAACATTGCATCACTTACGAACCGTCTGGCAGCTTTAACGCCACTGCGAAGCGACAGATACAGTATTGACGGAGTATACTACATTGTGAACTGGTACGACATTGACGACATCTGTGAACGTGACGAAGGGTATGATGGTGACGATGGATACGACGGCGACTTTGTCAGTGAGAGCCACACGATTTGTCGATCAGGTCAACAAATTTGGAGCTTCAGCGAACGTGTCAGCCTCCGGATCAACTTGATGTGACAAGTTCGTGGGCCGCTTTCCTGATATGTGGCAACATGGCACAACTTTCATTGGTCCTGGAAGAGAAAATCAATGGGTGCTATCATGATCTTTGACGGCCAGAGGAAGAGATCAAGGACTGCCTCGAATGACGATCCAAGCACATTCGGCGCCAGTGAAAGTGTCTGGCACCTAGCACTGAGTACAATGCAATTCTTGTAGTTGTTCGAATTCTCTTCCTCCAGAAAGCAAGACCGTGGCCGGAAAGCAACTTAAATTCTGAGTATGCCAATTTTCCAAACAAATTGCCCCGATTCGTGTCCACCCATCGCAGGAACCCCTTCATTGTTTGATAAATACCTTGGAAGCTACGTATAGACGTGACGTCACCCTCGACCCCCTTGCCAGCGCGGCAAATCTTCCCGGCGCAACGGCTCCACCGCTCTCCCCTTGCATCCATCTCCTGCATCCACCAAAACAACCTCCATCCCTACTCCAACCCACCACAATCCCCATCCTACAACATCCTCACAAAATGGATTTTGCACCCTACCAAGACACCGACCCCTCCACCACCCGCGCCCTCAGCCCCCCACCCTCTCACAACACCCGCCCGCTCTCCCCATCCCCCAACGCCCGCGCCCACCCACCCCCCTCCGAACCCCCCTACCAATCCCTCCCTCCCCCCTCCAATCCCTCCCACTACCCCCACCACCACACCTCAACCGCCCACCTCGAAGCCAACAACGGCAGCAGCAGCAACCGCCTCACCAACATCTCCCTGTTCGAGACCTCGCTGCCGCTGCGGCTCGACCACGAGGCCCTGCTGGCGTACCTGGTGCTGCCGCCCGCGGGCGCGGCGCTGCTGCTGGTGCTCGAGCACCGGAGCGACTACGTCCGGTTCCACGCGTGGCAGAGCGCGATGGTGTTCAGCGCGCTGTTCGTGGCGCACCTGGTGCTGAGCTGGAGCGCGGTGCTGAGCTGGATGCTCTTCGTGCTGGATCTGGGGGTCATTGGGTTGGGGGGGTGGAGGGCGTGGAGGGATGGTGAGGTGGCGCTTCTGCTTATTCCATTTTCCTTTTTTTTCTTCTTTTCTTTCTTCTCTTTTGTTTGAAGGAGGGTGGTGGGAAGGGGTGGTGGGGTTGTGGAATAATGGTGTTGGTGGATGGATGGCTAACGGCGTTACAGCGGATGGGTTGGATAGGTTCGAGATGCCGTTTTTTGGGGGCTTGGCCAGTTCGTTCGTGGATTCGGAGTGAAAGTTGGAGGAGGTCGTGAGGCAAGGACGGGGTTGGGGCGGGTGTAATACTAGGCATGGCATGAGGGGAGCGTTACTGAAGGGGTGGTTTGGATGATACCCAGGAGTGTATATGCTAAGCTCACCATAAACCATCGATATCCTAGCGGGCCTCATAGGCCTTTGTATTCGTGCTTGGTGTAAGCCTCTCACACACGTCAGGTGGGCTCTCATTGCTTCAAAACATTGTGGTCAGGTGTAGAGGCTCATTTGAGGATAGGCAGAGCATGGTGTTTTAACGGGCCTCTCGGGGCAAATTATGCCATTGCAAGTCTCGTGGCAGAACTTGGTCCATTATATGTACACAGGGGGTATCTTATATTAACGCATTTCCAAGCAGCGTCATCATCACCTCCCAGCACCACTCCCCATCAACGCCTTCCGCCTTCTCTGTATGCCCGCCGCTCTCCCTTCCTCAACCCCCGTTCCAATCCCCGAGTCCCGCCATGCACTCCCCAAAGCCTCTTCATCCTCGAAGTCGTCTTCATCATCTGCCTCTGCTACTGTGGTCTGCAATGGCTGTATTGTCGTATCTTCGATGATATCATCGCCCTCCCTCTTGATAGTCGCGGAACTATCTCTCGAGGGTGGATACCGTAACGGTCTCTGCCTCCCAATCGTAGGGAAAGTTCTGCTCGTATCCGACAAATCATCCAACAAGCCCCGATCGAACGTTTCAGACTCGGGAGTCGGTTCCGCCTTCATAATGCCATCGCTGTCATCACCCCCTTCCTCTTTCTTCACCACAACTTCCTTATCCGTGTTCATATAAAGGCTCAGCCCCGTCCACACCATCCCCATGGTCACCACACTACTCAACCAGAACGTGGTCGTGAAGACCACGAATGACAGGATCCGGTGATTATACAGGATCCACCTCAATCCACTCAGTTTGGCAATGATCCGTATTCCCACACCGTAGAATTGCATCTTCTCATCCGCCTCCACGATAACCTCCGCAGTCGACGGGACACTGCCATCACCCTTGGCGAACTCGACCCCTTCGAACAGAGAGACGGCGAGGGTCTCGCTTTCTTTACTCAAACCAAGCACGTAGAGGGGAAGGGAGGCGAGGGTGCCAGCCGTGTCCGTGAGGGGAGAAGTGTAGGTGAGAATTGCGGAGCGTCGTGCGTGTGCGATGGTGGCATTGTTCCCGGCAATGTTTGAAGGGAGCAGGCGTTGAGACACTGAAGGCAGGGGAAGAGAGGGCAGGAGAGAGAGCGAGAGCATGAAATTGCCGGCTTGGAGGTTGTTGGGCGTGCGGGGGAGGTGGAGATCAAGATAGATATCGTAAGCTTGGTTTGGGACAAGAGCGCCCGGGAAGGAGGTCACGCCATGAGGATGTCCTTCTCTACGCAAAGCTCGCCTGATCAGCATGTAAAGTTGCTTCAAGTGTGCCGGCCGCGAATCAACCTGACGAAACGACCAACGTGATCGACGTACCCAAATTGCAGATGTATCGTCCTTTCAACGCCAGGCTGGGGCACAAATTCATAGTAGAAGAGCCAGAAGGCGATACTAGCAATACCAAGCAAGACAAAGGAGGTTGTGGCGAAAAGTGCGGTGCCTAGGTATATCTTCTGTGCAGGTTTGGAGACAAGGGTTCGTAGGGGGAGGAGCGCTGTATCCTAGCTTATTTAGCCTGGAAAAGACTAGCATTGCGCATCAAAGAGGCTTACGACGGCCTGGCCGACCAATTCACGCCGGCGATCGCGCTTGAAGACGTCCATCAATGCATGTTGGAAGAATATATCGCGATAGAAATGGGGCTGAAGTAGAAGATGAAGTCGAGAATTCAAACATCACGTGATTTTATTGATTTACCGATATGGGTCAGATGGGATCAGATGGGATCAGATGGTGAGAACCTATTATTATGTCTGGCAAGGTTCAAGAGAGACTGTAGTTGAGCAGTCAATGGTAGTGTATCCTATAATACAAAGAAGGCAAATGGTGCCCTCCCTCACGCCCCTGATGCAAGTATGATACAGTGGCTTTTGCTTGTATCAATGCGCGCTTGAGATAGCAGGTCAAACGCAAATACAGAGACCAGCTAAGATCCGGCTCCCGCTCATCACAAGGCTCTCGCTAGATACAAGAAGATTCCATTAGGAGTTAAGGTTTGGTTTTGTTTTCAGAGAAAGGCTCCTCAGCTCGCCACTTTTTGGTATCTGTTCGCCGTCGCTGAATGGATGGAAGAGCTCTCATGATCATCGGTTGCGTTCATTTCCCTTGCCGCAACGAGCCCCTCTAAGATCAGTTGAATTCGCAAAGCCAAAACGCCTTTCCAGGTGCGCCGTCAGAAGGGAGGGGGATGGGGACGGAGACAGAGTATTAGGTCAGTGATGTTGAGAACGTCAGATCGCGGTGGTGATATGATGGGTTGTTTAGAGGTGTTGCGCGTATTGTATTGGAGGCCAACGCTGCTCTCGCTCCTCGCCCTGCTTCAGCATATCGTCGCACAAAGCGTGTATCTGTCAGACGGCGTTAGCATGTATGTGTCAAGGGAGAGAAGCATCTCCATTTACCTGCGGCGAGTTCTTGACGAATGGCAGATGCCAGAAGCCGTAGGCTGGATTTTTCAGTATTTCCAACATCACCACCACCAAGCCCCATGGGTGGGGTAAGACGACATGAAGCCTCTCGAGCAGTACGGCAATTATCTGTTGACGTTTGTCCCAGCCTTCGACGTTGGCTCCCTCCGTACCAAAGAGATGGAGTGTGGCATATGCAAAGAATTGGGTGTGCGCATTCGGCCATCGGAGCTGATTGACAATTGCGCTGATCAGGTGCAAGCGCGTACTGGCGGAAGACTCGTTGAACAGCCTTTGGAGCAAGATTGCTGGAGGAGAGTCGCTGACAAAAGCTGAGGTACCCCGGTGACCTTGCGTATTGACCGCAACTGTTCCAAGGTAGATGACCATGGCATGCATCAGTTGACAGTCAATCTTGAAGGCATCACCTTCCTTCATCGAAACCAGGGCCACGATCTGCATCACCTGATCTTGACTGAGATGGCCGGGAGTGAGCGCTGAATCCATCACATGTTGCAGTTTGGTATCATGAAGAAGGGCCAAGAAGTCTCGGGAGATCCTTGGTGATCGTCTGATCTCTTCGAGACGATCAAACTTCAGACCTGAGACGAATGGACTCGGGAGATCGCGGAAAGAAAGTGGAGCGGCGCTCAGAGTGAGGTTCAAGAGTTGGGTACCATGCGGTGGTATAGCGTTGCAAAGGGTGAAGTGAGATTCTGCTAGAAACTCGGGAAAGTCGTGGTGTAGCACGAGCATGATGCGAAGCAACCCACGATATAGGTCCAGTGCCAAAGGGGAAAGCCGGTGGGGCGTCAGTAATCGCGAGACGTAAGACAACGCTTGTTCCATAATCTTGGCAAAGACATCATATCCCTGGCTTGCGTCAGCTGAGCATCCTCTCTCTGTGCATTTGCTGCTCACCTCGTCTCCTGGAATTTTGAGAAGGCTTGGGAGGAAGAAACGATGGGCGATGAGTCCAAGCCAGCTATAGATGAATCCAGGGAAATTGCGAGGTCCCATTGTCAGGAAATTGGCGGCAAAGACCCGTAGCATCCTTTCGGTTACAAAGCCTGACTCACGATTGCTTTCATGCCAGTCGCACAAGATACCCGACAACAGGCGGAAGAAGACACGTTGATTGAATCGCTCACCCTGCGTGACTTGGTGATGGTTCATGATCAACGTCATTAGGGATAGGATCGAGTCCATGTATTCGAGCTGCGACACATTGGCCATGCCGTCCTGCTCGCCATGAGATTTGACCAAGTAGACAATGAGTCTGGCCAGCCAGTCGACTTCGAAGAATTGTTTGCTGGATTGTTCCTTTGGCTGACGTTGACTGAGGCGATCCTCATCCTGGCTTATCCGGAATCCTGCGATGGCAGCATCGATACACAAGCGGAGAAAGACTGCCACGTCTTCTTGCTTCTGTAGCAAGTTCTTCATTTGAACTTGCACCACGAATGCAGCAAATACCTTGTTGTTCACAGTCCCGTAATTCTGTTCGCATAAACGTATCCACTCGTTAAAGACATAGTCGACTTGGTATTTTCTAATCATGGCCCGCTCATCCGAGCTATCCTGAACGCCATCCTCTACCGTTGTGAGTTTGCGCCAGATATCTGTCCTTGAGGATAGATGATTGTCTTGCGAACACCAATTCGCCAGAGCACCAAGACTCCTCGCGAAATCAGCTCGAAGGAAGAAAGGGCGCGAGCTAAGCAAGAGCTCTTCAATGACTGTAGAAAAGGCCTTCACTGCTTCCGCGGTCCGTTGATTGATAAGTTCAGCAATCGATTCATCGACCTTCCTGAGCTGTAGAATGTCTTGTTTGAGAAGCTCAACGGTAACGTCTGTATTGAGGATCCTGAAGTCGTTCAGTGAGTCTGCCCACTGAGCTACCTCCTTGGCTGTGGCAGGAAATGCTTGATAGAGATATGATAAGATATGCACAAGAATCTCCACTAGATTCTTATTCATGCGATTTTCTTCGAAGAGCATCTGGCAAATTCCCTCAGCGCACTTCAGAGCGACTGAATCGTGCGAAGAAGAGAATTCTTTGACATGGTCCACCAATCCGAACAAGGTGGTCTCGTGACGTAAGGCTTCGAATGCCTGGCCGTCATGGTCGATGACGATATCGCGAATTTCGCGAATCACATCTTGCACTTGTTCTTGTATCATCTCAGGATCGAGATAGCCATTGGTCTGTGCTTGTGTTATAGAGGCGGGAAGTGGTGGTGGCAACATACGGCCTCGCTGCTGCTGCTGGTATTGTTGCGCCTGAAGCATTTGATGTGACAACGTCATGTTGTCCGCGGCTGTGGGCATGTGTGGCATTGAAGAGTACGCATCCTGAAGGACATCAGGCACTTGGCGTCCACTGTCGGCAGAAGGAGTTTGCACGTGGTTTGTCGGACCTCGAGGCTGGCGACCAAAATCGGCGTAGATTGCTACCTGTTCAGGCTTCAGTCCCCCGGGCGTTTGTTTATACGGCTCGGATATCACAGTGCTCCAGCGGGTATGGGTTGGCCCAACATAGGGCTTGTTGGGGTGTTCGGACCTCCATTGGACACGTGAAGCTATCTCGCGCTCGATGTGGGCTTCGATTTCCGGGAGTGACTGATCTGCAGCTTTGTCCTCGACAATTTGGCAAGCGAAGTCCACATTATCATTGACACACATCAACATTGTGCCCTCTGGAAAGGCTTGCTCGGGAGATTCAGCCTGCGTGCGGCGTAAATACTGAGTCATGCTTTGCCTCAGAGGGTCCTTGGACGTAACTTGAGCCAGGCTGCTCGCAAGTTCCCGAGCTTGCCGGTGAGCAGCTTGACGGACGCGATCCTCATCTTCCTCACATGCGAAATCCTTGTTGATAAGACTGCTGGTTGCAATTGTAGCGACAGTGACAGACCGCTCGACAACAGACCCAATGATCTCGTATATAGCGTGGGTGACCGCATCGACGACGACCTGCCGAAGCCGAGCTTGGCTTGCGGTGCTCCCATTTGCTGGAGGAAATTTCAGCATAGGCTCTAAGTCCGGTAGCTCCAAGTGCATTGCCTCGACTTCGAATTTGGGATTCTGCACATGGGCATTGAGCGCTCCAAGCGCAAGGTTATCGTAGTTTCGTACGCCATCAGGCAGCATCAGATTCGCTGGCTCATCGATATCTAGCGGACTTCCGCTGAGAATCGAGGATGGCTCGACTGACTTCAGGTCTATGCCAAACTCATCGAAAAGAACCTCGATGTCGAACTTTTGATTGGTCGAGATGCCCACTTGATGATAAAATTCGACCAAGGCGGCAAGGATCTCCATGACCCAAGGATTTGGTGGTTTGAAGACTGTCGACCGCCTGCCCTGTGCCAGGATATTGCAGACAAATGGTATCACGAGTATCAACTTGTCATACTGATAGCCTTCTCTAAGGAGATCCAGGAACGAGATGTGTTTCCGCTTAATCGGCATATCCTGTGCTAGGGTCAAGGAGCCTAGCCAGACGGCAAGACTTTTCAGGTTCTTGCGCTCAGAGCTAGATGCCAAAATGGCATCTGAATTGAGCAGCTTCTCAACAGTCGAGTAAGTCGAGCGCAAAACTTCGTTGGAAAGTGATCTGCTGTTGAAAAGCTGTAGTATGTCAAGATAAAGGGAGTGGTAATTTGGCTCGACTTTAGCTCTGCTGTTCACGAGGAAGTCGGCGAACCAGACATGGTTGTTTTCTCGTACCGCTAGTCGTAGCTGTCCAAATTTGTTGATCAAGTTCTGCGGTGAGACGTTATTAAAGAAGAAGACCACGTTCTCCTGAGTTCTCTCGTCTGGCTCTACCGATGTAGGCTCGGGATCTGGGTTGATAGACTTGAAGATTGTCGTCATTCTGTGATCGAAAGACGTCAGATCCGCGCCGTTGAGCATTCCATCAATGCCGTTGGCTGGCTCAAGCTCCGAATCAGCGCCATTCTGGGTCAGAGCGTTCAAGGCCAACGTTCGAGCTTGAGTCCCATGCAACGTGGGGATTTGAAGGATGTGCTTGCAGTAATCTGCCCATTCAGGCTCATGGAGTCTCTCAGCGAAGGTTGTCAGCGCTTGCAGGCCAAATTTAAACATCGCAGCTTGTTGATTGTAGTCCTGCAGTGCGTCCAGAACCATTTCTCTGGCAACCCGAAGCGTGAGGTCGGAAATCAGGCCGACCTTGATGATACCTCCAAACAAGAGAGCTGTCTTCTGCAGTGGATCAAGAGGGTATTCGCTGAAACAAGAATACTCGTCGAACAGTCCGTGAATCATGCAAGCAAAGAGATCTCTCGATGTTCGCTCGTTGGACTCTTTGCATTCACGCAGGCGCTCAATGACCCTTTGTACCTCCATTTTCTTCTCGTACAGTTGCTTGTACAGCTCTTGCATTTCCACATCTGCACTGGGAGGCATCATGTTAGGCTGGCGGCAATCGACATCAACACCTTCAGTGACGCTCTCACAGAGCAGGATTAACCTTGGATAAGCCTGGAAGCACGTTCGTTGCAGTACCTTCAACTCTGCGGGATTCGAGAAATGCTTGTCCAAGAATGTAAGCATGTCGTACGCCGTCTGCATGGACAGATTGACCATGTAAGGCCTTTCATGAGCACCTCGGGAGACCTCCAATTCGCTCTGAGCTTTGACGATGAGGAATCGATGAAGGTCTTGGGCGAAGTTTGGATTCGCATCCCCACTCCTTGCTTCAGCCCATTCAATGAAGTCGTGCAATCCGTTACGATGTGCAAGAGCGGCAAGATCGAAGCCGAACGCTGTGGTCAGAGTAAGTAGCTCATCTAGCCAGCCAAACTCGTGTACCATGGTGAGTATCTCCGGCAATGATAGAGGGTCGGTCCCGTGCGTAGTCACCAAGGTCGATGCCATTATGTGCTTATCAAGCCTCCACACGGTGCGCAACACATAAGTAGAGTGGGGACCCCTTCCTATCAGGTAAAAGGTCTTCAGGAGTAATCGAATTAACGTCGGTTGAGAGGAGGACTTCTCAATGGCGGATGCTGAGCAGATAAAGAAGCCAATCTTCTCGGCAACAATCAACACTACCTCCTGCTGTTGCTCTTCTAGTTGCTCTGGTGTCGGATCGGCATCAAATGCCAACACATCCAGCAAGGCTGCGACAGCATCTAACGAGATTGTTGGATCATCTTTGGCTATTGAGGCTGTCCCAAGATCCTCTGACTGGCCAGGTGGGTCCATTGGATCATAGGCACGGCGAAAGTGAGGCATTGACGCTACCTCAAGCTCCTCGGCTGTGCATGCAAAAAAAGATGCCAGAATTGAGAGATGATAGTACTGCGAGCGGTAAGGGCCACGCCAAAGCGCCTGTATATCAAAATTGGGATCGCCTCGTGTTGCTGTCCTCAGTAATTTGATGATTGCGAGAAGTTGTGGCTTTGAAATCTGTAAATTGTTTCTGTCAAATTCACGTAAGACCCGGTACCAGTCCAATTGGCGCCCTAGGAGCTCTTGGATTGCTACTGCAAATGTCGTGACGTCGTACGGCTGCCAATCGGGTGTAATGATCATAAAAAGCAGTACTCCACTGATCTGATCTCCATCTAATATCTCCTCATCATAATTTGTGAGGAAGCGTTTGGCAGCGTCACTGCTGGCTGTGATGGATGGACCTGCCTTCCGGACATCAAGGTAGAAATCATGCTCGGTATGATCGAGCTCCATTACGAAGAAGAGGGACTGGATTTCAGAGGGCAACCCGCTCTCCGTGCTCTTGTATCTGAATTGCAGACACTGGACTATCTTTTCGAAATCCTGCTGGCTTATGGATCCCGCGGGCGAGTCATGCAGAAACTTGAGAGCGCAGGTGGCTAGTATGGAAGCATTCACGTCGCTTTCGGTGTTCTCGGAGTTGGCCAGCGCCTTTTGAAGGTCTGGGAAATTAGATTTGAGGATCGAGGCAGCTTTTCTATTCAGCATAACGCTAGAAGGGGAAGTGAACCTTGGGACTGTACCTTTGTTCCTTAAATCTAGCCTTGAAGCATAGGCAAGAGCTGATGCAAGAAGTGTCTTTGAGAAGGCATCCATTTTGAAGTGTTCCATGAACAATGCAAGGTCGAAATCTCGAAAGATGTCGCCCTCGGCAGTATCAATAGCATCGGCAATGCGTGAAGCTTGACTTGGATCTTTCGTAATGTTCTCCACCTCTCGCACCAGGATCTGATAGTTGGCCGGATTTTCAACATTTCGACTAATACCGGGGAAAATCTGAGGGGAATTCCCACTGAGAAGACGACGAAAGTACTTGGGGAAATTTTCCATGCCGTTTGACTCGACGAGCTAGAACAATGTCAGAACACATCAGCTATATCGCATCGCGCTCATGACATACCTTCCGTATCGCGTCTGCGTGTGATTCCCACTTTGCTTTGCCTTCCTTCTCGGTAATGGATCCAAGTAGGAGAAAAATCTGAGTTGCGACGATTTTTGAAACGGATGATTGTCCGGAGCTGGCAGAAGGGGGCCCGGAAGCCGGATAAACGGATCTTTCGAAGGTGTTCGTGGTGGGCGATGTCAGACTATACTGCGATAGCGGGGGTGAGAAGGTCTGGCCCCTGATGTAGGCTCCTCCGCCACCACTGCCTCCACCTCCTCCTACTTGAGACGCGGTGGTCGAAGCCGCGGCGGAGGATGCCGACTGTGTATTTGAAGATGGCGTGATGGCTCTCGAGCGGGGTGAAAGCAATGGGTTCGATTGCCCTTGTGAGGCTCCAGATTGAAGGGTAGGGAAGGGTGACGAGGAGAGCGAGGAAGAGTGTCCACTACGGGTAGTGTCGTGTTGGACAGTGGAATTGAGGACGGAAGAGAAGCTGGGGGTGAATGAAGAAGGTGAGGCAGTATTTCTACCGCGGGCGGTATCAGAGGCGGAGGATGCTAAGGTGGTGGACAAAGGAGTGAGCCCACGTCGAGATGAGGCTCCCGGGGCAGGAGGCCCCCAGGCCGATTGTTGTCCTCTCGGTGGCCGCGCACCAGAGGACTGGCCTTGATTGGATTGGTTGGTATTCTGTGTCGCGGAGGGTGGGGCATTGAAGTTCATCTAGGATAGATGGTCATTGGTGAGACGAGTTGCGATGTGAAGTGAATGGAGTATAGATGATGGCCTGCGCTGCTTAGGCCGGAGGGATGAGCAGAGGCGCAGAGGTGTGGAGGCGTAGGTACGTAGGGAGGAGACGACACAGGTACCCCAAGAATTATGTAATATGATAAGATCTCGTGCAAAGTGAAGTGTGACAAGGCAAGCGACAGAGAAGAGATGAAGCAGATATTGTCCGTCGACACTTCTTCCTCTCGATTCCCATTTCCCACCCACCATTTTTAGCCTTCTTTTACCATACATTAGCCCCGTTATTTTCATCCGCCCGCCGCCCTTTTGCCTTTTCGCCTGCTGCTACCGCTAGTCTGGAACAGAGGCTTGGCGCAGGATCGACAGCTATTCACCCCGTCAACACTAGCGTGGTTTACTTTTGCAGTTTGTCGCAAGATAAGGCATGACGAGGGGAGAATTGGTACGATCAGAAGTGCACTATTCTGGCCAGCTGTTCTTATTGACCAGTGTACCTGTGAGTGTGATTGTGATTGGGATTGTCTCCTGACTTGGCATTATATATCGAGAGACTACGCGCCCTGAGGGAGCCACGTCCTAAATCTCAATCAGATACGGCAGGCGCAATGCCTGGCATTGTTGCTGATGCGCCTACAGTATCCCTATCCTGTGAGAAAGCCGATCCTGCAATTCAGTACGAGCGAGTCTAACCAGGATTGCAGTTGCCAACAACTTCTGGGGCAAAGATGATGCGGGCGTTCAGCCTTTGCTGGGGCGCATGCAAAGCGCCAAGGTCACTTGTGACGAGTTGAAGACATTTTACAACAGTCAGCTTGCTAACGATCATTACGGATTCATGGTGCTAACTTGCTTCCAGCTCGAGCCGCCATCGAAGACGACTACTCCAAAAAGATGCAGGCTCTGTGTCGCAAGCCCCTTGGCTCATCGGAGGCTGGAACGCTGCGAGCATCATTGGATGTCATGAGGGGAGAGGTGGAGTCGATGGGGAAAGCACATCAAAACATCGCAGCTCAGATGAAGACTGAACTAGAGGAGCCTTTGACCGCTTTTGCAGGAGGCATGAAGGAACGACGGAAGATTGTGCAGGGCGGCATCGAGAAAATCTTCAAAACCAAGCAGCAACAGACCCAGGCCGTCAATAAGTCGCGCGACCGGTACGAGCAAGACTGCCTGAAAATAAAGGGCTACCTTGCCCAGGGACATATGGTCATGGGACAGGAGGAGCGAAAGAACAAGGCCAAGATGGAGAAAACCCAGATCCAGCTCGCTACGACTAGTAACGAATACGAAGCAGCAGTCAAGATCCTGGAGGAGACCACCGGTCGATGGAACAGGGACTGGAAAGCCGCTTGCGATGTACGCGTCCGTGTGGCAATTGGTGGTTCGTCTGGATGCTGACGGCTATCTAGAAATTCCAAGATCTTGAAGAGGAACGCCTGGACTTTATGAAGAGCAGCCTCTGGACCTTTGCAAATGTCTCATCGACCGTTTGTGTCAGCGATGATGCGGTAAGTGCGATTTCAACCTGATCCGATCTCTGACTGACGATGAGAAGTCTTGCGAGAAGATTCGATTGTCTCTTGAAAATTGCGAAGTGGAAAAGGACATCTCCAGCTTCATCCAGGAGAGGGGCACAGGCCAGGAGATTCCTGACCCCCCCAAGTATATCAATTTCTGCAGGGGGGACGTCGATGACAACGCTTCTGCAGCTTCAGAAGACGACTATTCTGTTGCCCAATTCCAACGGACCATCAATCCCGCTTTCCGCAGCTCATCCCCTCAACCATCCACCTTTGAATCGCACCATGATGCAGGTTCCGATCTGGCTGCCAAAATGAATCCGCTGGGCGCACATACACCGCAGAGTCGCGAAACAACAGTGACTCCGCAGAAGGCACATCAGCAGCCACCACCCATTGTCGATTACAGGCAAGACAGTCAGGTCCGCGAGCCGTACCAGCACAAGATAGATGATCTAGCTCCCGTTCCGCACAACGAATACCCAACAGACGGTATGACCATGTTTTGTCGCACGGCGCAGCCATCCGAGAGAAGTTCGGCTGCCAGCCCAACTAGACCATCGAGCAGCGATTCACACGTGCAAAGCGAATACTCCAACCCAACGTCCTTCTCGAGCGCTGAAGCTGGCCCTGGCAAGCAACACCCAGTAAAGCACGATACATGGTCAGCGTCAAGTCCAGCGAAAGCGGTCCAGAAGAAGAGAAGCGGATTTTTTAGTAATAGCCCTTTTAGAAGGAAAAGCAAGCATGAAAGGGAAGCTCCAGCAATGACAACACCCACTTCACGCAATACTTGGGGTTCTTCCAACGACAGGAATGGGAACACCAATAGCCAAAGTCCTAACAAAAGTTATGGCCAAGACCGTCGCGCCCGAGACGTGAATTCGGGAAGCCCCGAGCCTGTTGACCCTCGAGCAAACTTCCAACTTAACGTTGGCAACAACGTCTTTGATGTTGCATCACCGGACAAACCCCATGGCAAGCCGGCCGCAAGAGGAATGGCATCCCCGACGAAGGAACTTGACCCAATCGCTGCCGCGCTCGAGGAGCTCAAGGGCGTGAATAAGCAGTCCTCTGTTCGCATGTCAGCTGACCGCTATGCCGGAGTGGCAACTCCTGGTCCGCCGAGCGCAGCAAGCACGCAGACAACTGATCCCATGGCAGCCCGGTCACCCCCACCTTCCTATCAGGACCAGCCGATGAGTCGTCTTGGTGCACCCGAACCTGCTTTTACCTCTAAGCAAATGAAACAGACAACGCGGAACTATGTCAACAAGGCTCAGGACGTATACGGCTCAAACCGAGCAACTCCTCGCCAGAACGGCGCTGAGGTACCCCGAGCAATCTCGCCACGTCCGATGAGGAGCACGAGCCCGAGGCCTGGCTACCAGGGGCGAGAGAACCAAGGATTGCCAAGGTCTGCAAGCCCGAACCCATACGGAGGCACAAGACCAAGGCCGACAGCCCAAACCAGCCCCAGTAAGCCAAATTATTCGCGCCACCACTCGCCGGATGATGTGGGAAGACATCCGTATCCGCAGCCACAATATGCCAGACATGAGCGTCCGCATAGTAGCGGGAACATGGCAATGCAACTGACGAATGGTCCTCCCGTTGGTGGGCAACGGGGTAGAGGCAATGCTGGCCGGCCTATGAGCTACTACGGGGGCCAGCCTCCCCCGCAGCAAGCGGCAGATCCCAATGCAGGTCGCATGAGGAGCAAGAGCGCTGCAGATGGCAGGAAGTTCACGGCGAACGGTACACCAATCCTACAATTTGGTAAGTTTTGCCACCATAAACACTTCAACATCCGCGAAGGTCATGGCTAATATGCTCCCTTTTTTTGTTTTCACAGCCCGCGCAATGTATGCGTACAGCGCTGTCATAGCAGAGGAGCTCTCTTTTGCGAAAGGTGATGTTCTGGCTGTTCTTCATCATCAGGATGACGGATGGTGGGAGGCCGAGGTTACTGGGAAGAAGGGCAGGCCGGGTCTGGTGCCGAGCAACTATCTTCAGCCATGTTGATATGAGTGGCAAGAGAAACAATTTGCATCATTTCGAGTTGCCACTTGAGCTATGTGTAGATCCAGGTCATCGTGTCCGGAAAGGCAGCGTCCATAGTTCGATAATTGTTGATATTTGATTGTGGCATGTATACAGCGCTGAACAATTCATGCCCCAGACTTCACAAACCTTGATACCATTCAGCCTTTCAGCTATTCGCTCGCTTCGCGAAGAACATCTTCCTCGCACGGCCCTGGGACCTGATATCACAATGAAATGTAAGACCCAAGCGAACTAGGTAGGTAGAGAACTGGCGGCTGAGGCGGCGTCCCCGCGTGTCCGAAATAGGCAACAAGCAACGTCCGTGTGCCTTTAGCAAACACATCCAAAGGATGCCTCGGATGCACATCATTGATGCAACTCTATTGCCTACGTTGTTTCGACTCCTGACTCGCAAGCAGCTCAATTCCGGACAGGATTATGTTGAAGATGTCTTGTTCACTCATAAGCGCTTGCTCCGAAGAAGATGTTTTGCGCTCACTGTGAACGACCCTGAGACATCGGCTCTTGATTGGATCCACTTCCCTCTACCACTCTTCATTAGAGAAGATAAGCAGCCAGTTTCGAAATTTGGTATAAGGTCTACCATTGCGATGCATAAGATGTCCAATTCCAAGCAGCCCCAGATGCGCGTACATGTGTAAAGGGGCCAAAGGATGGCTGAAACGAGACGGCGGACGGCACTGAATGGGGCCACTCCACCCGAAGATGAAGAAGCACTTCTTCCCTCTCAAGGAGATAAGTATGCTGCCTTATGGGCTCCAAGTAAGGGGAGCAGGCGGCACCAGAGCACCACTCGTGATCCCACCTGCGCCATCTTGACCGGCCTCGTCATGATCTTGCTCTTCTTATTTACAATTGTGTATATTATAATGTAAGCGACCGCACGTCTCAAAATCCGCATTCCTGTTGCTCAAGAGTCTCTTCCCTGTAGCTTTCCTTCGAGAGGTGATCACGTCCTTCCCCTCGCCTCTTCTTGCGATACCATCTCCCGAGGCTACCAATGTAATACACCGCTTTCCCACACCTGGGGCCAGTACTCGCCATTCTACCTCGTCCATTCGGACGTTTCAACCCGACCACCACACAATTGCACCGTAACATTTACCCAGCTCCTCTACCGCCACGGCGCCCGCTCTCCCACCGCCGACAAATCATCCGAATACAACAGCACCCTCGCCAAGATCAGCTCGACAGCCACCAACTTCTCCGGCCCCTACTCATTCCTCAAGGACTACACCTACCCCCTTGGCGCCGACACCCTCACCGACTTCGGCCGTCAAGAACTAATCAACGCCGGCATCGACTTCTTCACCCACTATGAATCCCTTGCTTCGTCCACTGACCCATTCATCCGCGCCTCCGCGCAAGAGCGCGTGATCGAATCCGCGCAGAAATGGTCGCAGGGCTTCCACCGCGCCAAGATCTCGAGCGGCGCCACCAACGACTCAGCTTACCCCTTCCCGATCCTTGAAATCTCCGAGGATAAAGGCATGAACAACACGCTCAACCATGGCAATTGTCCCGTATTTGAAGCTGACACCACGGGAGCCGATGCGCAGGCAGATTTTGGTAAGACGTTCGTGCCGAGGATCACGGCGCGGTTGAATGGCAATTTATTGATGCCTCAGATGGCGGGTTTGGAGGATGCTGAGACCGTGTATCTGATGGATCTATGCCCTTTTACTACGCTCGTCCATAGCTCCACTGCGAATTTGCCGGCCTCGACGACGGGTTTCTGCGCGCTGTTCACAATGGATGAATGGGTGCAGTATGATTACTACCAGACCCTGGGTAAATACTACGGGTTTGGTCCCGGTAACCCTCTGGGGCCTACGCAGGGCGTTGGATTCGCCAACGAACTGATTGCAAGGTTGACTAGCAGACCTGTGGAGGACCATACGACCGTCAACCACACTCTGGATGCTGATCCCGCGACATTCCCACTGGGGAGCAGAGTGTACGCCGATTTCAGCCATGATAACGATATGACTGCCATCTTCTCTGCGCTGAGGTTGTTCGAGAAGACTCCACTCTTAAGTAAGGAGAAAGTGATGAGTGTGGAGGAAATGGAAGGGTACGCGGCGAGCAGGACTGTGCCGTTTGCAGCCAGGATGGTGGTGGAGAAGATGGCTTGTGACATTGTGTCGCCGACAAAAGGCAAGGGGTCGGAAGAGATGGTCAGGGTGATAGTGAATGGACGGGTGGTGCCGCTCGAGTGGTGTGGGAGTGATGAGGAAGGAATGTGTAGCCTTGCATCCTTCATCGACGGCTTGTCTTTTGCAAAGAGCGGTGGGAAGTGGGATGATTGTTTTGGAAGAAAAGGGTTGGAGAGGGTGGAGGATCCTTGGAACGATGAGTCAAGCACGGGGAGAGTCGAGACTAAATAACCCTCCTCGCCCACTCCCATGTCAGTCACCGACCCTTTGTACATCCTCGTCAACATTAAAACCATACGCATCGTCAGGTCAGCACGCCTCGAAGCCTTCCCACAGCACGTAAAACCTACTAGCTCTACCAAATCCCCTCCACTCCGGAAAAATCCACCATTCCCCGTTCAGGCCTCCCATCAACCACACGGTGATGAGCATCCCACATTTCTAGTGGGTTGGAACCATCGAAAACAATCGTCCAAGATTTCCCCATTCTTGGTTTAAGTACAAACAAAATTTGCTCGTGATGCTAAGTAAACTGCAGAACGGCTTAGGCGAAGTTGGGGGATCCAGTACGCAGCACGCCCCAATGAAGATGTTTTTAAAGGCTTAGATGATGTTAAGACATTCCCTCAGCGTTTCGTGAGTCAGTCGATGCGCTTATCTATGTATGTATGGATGGATGGATGGATGGATGGATGGGTGTGAGGAGCTGATCTGGAGGGGTGGTTGTTTGGTTTGACGTGGAGGATGTCTCTTTGCGGATGGAGAGTTATGTGATCCCCGTGGCGGAGATATGTGGACGTCTTTCTTACGTTGTCCATTGCGTTTGCTCGGTGGAGCCAGCACGTCAGATGATGGGGCATCGAGTCGATAGAGAAGTAACGAATTACGCCAAAAGGAAAGGAGGGAAGCTTGGTTACAACAAGAGGAAGTTTTGTCATTGTGTTTTATCTCCCATATCCATCCTTCGAATGTTTTTTATCTCCCATATTCATCCTTCCAAATCTTTCGCCCTCACGAAAAAGCATCTTGCTCACGTACAAAATGAACTCCATATGCCTTAGCGCGCGCATACAGTAGCATCAGACGCCCATTTAGATCCCATCGTCACGGAAATCAATCAACGGAAACAGATCATCCTCATAAGGCGCTGCGGCCTGCGGCATCCCTCCATCCTCGTCCACCGGTTCGGGCAACCCATCGTCGATCAGCCGGTCTTGCGCCCGAGCAGGTCCCGGTGCCAACGGCATTGCGCCCCCACCACCACCACCACCATCATTCCCCCAGCCCCATCCATCATTGGCCCAAGGATCATGGGGATCAGCTGCTGCGACAAGGCCGGGATCATCAGCACCAACTCCCCAACCGTCCACACCGCCGCCGCCGCCGCCGCCGCCCTCCCCGTCCCCAAACGCGCCCCCGTGCACCCTCCCCAAATGCGCATACACAGCCCCGGACGCATCAAACCCTTCCCCGCATCTCCAACACATGTGGCCCCCACAACCCGCGCACTGGACGTGGTTGCACCCGTCCTCCTTGATGATGACGGCCCCGCACTTCGGGCAGGCTCGCGCCCCGGTCTTCTGCTTCCATTCGGCGAACTCGGGGTCCTCGACCAGCGACTTTTGGTATTGCGCGCAGGTCAAGCCTTCATGGCTGGCGATGTGGCAGGTCGTGCAGATGGCCGTCAGACACGCGGGACAGGTGACGACCTTGCCGTCGTCGGTCGGGTGGTAGATGGTCTCGCACCCGGCTGTTGGGCAGTAGCGGTACTTGGTCGGGTGGGCGCGCAGGTGGGCGGCGAAGGAGCGGGTGAGGAGAGCGTCGAAGACGTCGCGACTTAGGACCGATTGGAGTTCGGTGAGGGAGAGTATGGTGTCGCATTGGCTTGCGGCGCCGAGGCAGCGGAGAGGGAAGTTGGAGGGTGAGTCGGCGTAGCGAGCTTGGGAGATGAAGCAGGCGTGGTCGTAGATGTGGCCGCAGGGAGGGGTGTAGATGTCGTTGGGGGCAACGGGGTCGTAGCAGACTGCGCATTCGGTCTCTTTGGTTGTGGCACCGCCTTTGTTGGTGGTGGTGGAAGACTTTGCGCGGATGGCGTCGCCATTCAATTGTCGGACGATCCATTTGGCCCGGTCAGCATCCTCGGAGGTGCCAAGCAGAGTCATGCGGTTGATGAGACTGAGCTGACTTGCCGCTTTGAAACGCACGTTTCGACTCCCAAATCTGGCAACAAGTTCGTTGTACACCAAGTCATTAGTTCCAGTAGGCCAGTCTGCGCTATTCAGTTCGATGGTGTGGATGCTGAATGACGAATGGCGGATGTTGGTGACGAATTTGGCCAGAATGCTCTCCACGAGGGTCATCTTCTCGACCTTGCCGTACAAACTAACAAGACGTTCAGTCTTGTTCGAGTAGATGAAGACATCGTGCTCGATGCCGAGATTTCTCAGGTAGGTTATCCCTTCCCGCTTTGAGAAGAAGTCGAGCCAGATAATGTCTTGACCAGACTTGGCGGTATGACCTGCCAGTATCTTCTCGACGGCAGCTTTGGCTTTGGCAAGTCGTTGCACGGAATCAGAAACGATGTTGAGGGATCTGAACTTTTCGACTATCGTTGGATTGGCGCAACATCTGATGTCAAGATGACCTTCGGATTGATGCGCCAGCGCGATCTCGGATATGTTCGCCCTCAATCTCTGCCATAAGATTCTCAGGATAGGGATTCCGACAGTCAGCATGAGTGACACGGATATCCGGGAACCTCCAAGTTGAGGCAGTCGGTATCCGTCGAGCGTTTTGACAGCAGTCTGAGCCTCCTCGGTGGATGCGAATGTTGCTATACCTTCGGCACGCTTCTTTTTGGACTCGGTAAGTTCCCAGGCAGTGACCGTTCCCTTAGCACAGAGCTCCTTCGCAATCGTTTGGCCAATTTTATCACAAGTCGAGGAATAGGATGGCTCCCCAAATATCACCGACAATGGCTGATGGTCTTTGCACACGTCACGGAGCAATTCCTCCTGCGTTTCGACATGCAAGTTGCCAATCCTCAGGCTTTGCATGCTGCTGTTGTCTCGCACTGTGGACAAATTGCGAGGATTTCTGCCCTTGATCTCAGACGCAGTAAGGCTCATCAGAGCTGCCCCTGCATCTGCGGCTTTGCTGAACTCGAGGACTGCAGTCTTTGACGGCTGGTACCACGTGCATTTCACGTTGATCAGCATGTTTGACCCAGCCGAAGTGGTTGCAGGGTCGACACTCAAGACCTGGGCCCCATCACCGAATGTCACCGAAGCACCAGCCATAGCCCTAGAGATGGTCTCAACAATTGGTGGCTCTTGATCATTATGAACCGACGGCGGCGAGTGTTTGACTAGGAGATTGTCAGATATCACGTCTTGATACATGGGCATGACTGAAGACATACCTTCAGATTGTTGGGATCCTAGTCCCTCTTGAGGATAGTGCTGGAAGCGACATCGGTCGCCAAATCTGCAAGCTCCCTGGGCGTAGAAACGGCAAGGCACATGCGGGATCGCGCTGGGAGTTGGAGCAGTCGATGGGTGCAGCCCAAGACCTGACATTAGTTTGGGCAGGTCTCTCGTGTTAGAGACCTCTGATCTGGGGATAAGCGGTTGCACGTGCTCATGAGGACAGTTGCTGCCTCGCTGGCACCCGCCAGGACTTGTGAAGTCCCTGCAAACAACCATGCCTGCAGAGAGCGATGGAGAGATTTGAGAAGGACAAAGAAGATGGAAGTTTAAAAACAGACAGAAATGTCCACATCGACTGTATCGAGGACAAGTGTCGTGGCAATATGTCATACGCCTTGACACAGAGACGGTCGACACGGGTTATATATTTAGGTACCTGTTGTGTTGTGAATGCATAGGGTATCATGTGGTCTGCCAAGGAGCATGTGTTCAGCCGTGTCAGGTTAAAAAGCCAGAACCACAAGCAAACGTACTGAGAAGCTTGGTAGCTGATTCCTTCCTCCATGATTCTATCTCGTCCGGGTATTTATTGCATTCATCATGCGTCATTGCATAACGTAGTGATACCGCCATCACGCACAAATGTGAAAAACGCGAAAAGCTCGATGTTCAACCAGCCTCAGCTGCGTATAGGATGTTGTGAATCTCAAATCCAGTGCTATGCATGTTATTCATGAAATCTGCACGAAAGAATCATGTGGCCTTGGCTGAGGTCGCTTTGGCCCTATCATAATCCAAAATCCTCCTCATCTTATGCATCTGCGCTGTTTTGTACTTGGAGTATAGTATGAGGGAATCTCTGATGACGATGAAAAGACAACCTCCGGCAATGCTTCTTCCGAATTGTGATTGCAAGAAGCCAACTGGGTACCTGTCCCCTATGCCTGGAGGTACGACCCATTTTCGAGGCAAAGTCCATTGCAAAGCCATGCCTACGCCTGCAGCAACTCCTGGAAAGAGCAAGGCCCCGAAAGTCTTTTCAAACGCCACGTTCAATAAGATTGGGATCGCATTGCCGGCGTTTGCGGCCTGTGGCTGATTTGGCGGTTGATTCGCCGGCTGGGGAGGCCGTGGCTGACCCTGCTCACCCCGATCATCCTGCGCTGCTGGTGCATGTGCCCCTTGTGCTGGTTGAGGTACGGCATCCGGTGCTGCTTCAACTTCTTCAATGACCTCCATTCGGATTCCGAGCTCCATGTTATCACCAAGCTCGAAATTCATCCCCTCGTCTTCTTGATTCTGGTCGTTCTGATCCTGCTGGTTGTCGCCGCCACCCTCGTCACCGGCCCTTGGCTGTATAACATTAATCCACGCTTTCTCTCTTTCTGCAAACAGGTACTGGTAAGCATGAGTGTAGGCTGCACGGAGATAGGGCAGCGCGACTAGGGTCATTGTCGCGCTTGGTGGCCAATAAAACGCGTGACGTGTAGGATGTGTGACTGTAAAGTAGAAGAAAGGGAGGATTGGCAGAAGGCTGTCCAGGTAGTGCGTCCTTGACATCAGTAATGTGACAGGTATGAAAGGAAGCAACCACTCGAGGTTGCTGTTGAGGCCATGACCAGGGCCCGCACCAAGAACCCGATTCGCATCTTGAGTACCGAAGATGATATACACAGTATAGAAGCCGTGTATGTAACAGCCGTAGGTTATGCCTCCGATCAAGACGATAGCAGTGATGGGTATCATGGCCCGCCCTTGGATTCGCGACGCGCCGCGTACCAATTCAGTGATGATACTTCGCGGACGAGCAACGCGTATTGGCGTTTTGCATTGCGGACATTCGACTTTTGAAGCCGCTGGGCTGCTTGGCTTTGGGCGCTCAACCTCTGCTACCCAGTCTAGCAAACACGACTCGTGGGCTTGTAGACGACAGGCACACGGTGATCGCCATTGCGATGATGTCGGAGTGTCTTCTGTTTCTGCTTCCAAGCATATCCAACACTTTTTCGGCTCCACACTAGAGACCGCTGTCTGCGGCTTAGGCCTGGATTGTGGTTCGGCGCTGTTATCTTCAGGTGTGGGTGACGGTTTGGGGGATGGCTCGGAAGAGGATGGGTGATTGAGCAAGACTGTGGAGGAGCTTTCGGAAGTGGAGGACTGAGGGATACTGGACCTGCGTTGTTGTTGCGTTGAGGTACTTTCTGGTGCTGGTGATGCAGCTGCCTGCTCTGACGACTGCTGCTGGCTAAATGCTTGTCGAGGTGTAGATGCCATGCTGAATTGACGTGAACTGAAACTCAGTGATTGTTACGACTGTGCGTCCCCGAAGATATCAGAGGATCGCCTCAAGATTTGTGGTGAGACTAGATTTTGGATGTCAGTTCTGAAATCAAATGTCTAAAAATGAACAACGAGATCGAAAGCGCGCTAGACGCGGCTGCGTCTCCGCCACCTCACATGGCCGCCTGTGAGCCAATTTGTTTTCGCTCGATTTCGATCTGATCAATGTCATGAGGTATTGAGTAAAGAACATTGTAATAACAGCTTGTAGTATGTCAAAATATGTCTGGTTTATCCTGGACACGAAATCTGGTTGCTGATCATGCAGTATCAACGACATCAACGCGATCATGCTTCTAGAACTATACAATCAAGACCGCTCAATACATTTGCCCATGAACAGTATGTATATACAGCACATTTGCCCGAGCAGGGATATTGTGTATTCTGGCCCAAAAAAATAGAGCAACATCATTCGACGTGACAGCCATGCCCGGTTGCCTCTTTGCTTCGTCGCCTGATTGACCGCCGAACTATTTTCCAAAGCTTAATCCTGTGACTACTCATGTATCGCCCCAATCGCTTTGTTCGATGTCAATCTCAGCCTTCTGTGACAGGCTTGGTGCCAATCTCTTTAAAATGGCTTGTAGGTCGCAAACAGACCTTGAACCGAAGCGGGTGGCAAGAGAACCATCCAGGCCGCCACTCCGGCCGCTCCAAGGTACAAAGTCCACACGCAAGCTCCTAGCATTTGTGCTCCAAGTAACGCTCTCTTGATGTCCTTGGTGTCGTTGCTAAAGGAGTAGAGCTCAACTTCAGGTTTTATAAGGGGAAAGAGAAACCACAGTAAAAGACATACAGGTTCGGAAACGGCACGTCTGGCACCTCAACACCCAGGAATTCGCACAATGGTCCCCAGCCTTGCTTGACATTGAACTCCAACAATTTCTCTTTGGGCACGTTTTCCCGAACCTGATCATTGTGATAATGATAGTGGCCCGGTCCATATCCCCCTTCTGCATTCCACTTCTCCTTGATCTTGACAGCGAGCCGACGCTGCTCCCTCAAGTCCGTCAATGGGTAGGTCAGAAAACCGTAATGCCATGACCATACAACACCTAGTGCACCTGTCATGGAACGCCACCAGACCTCTGCTGAGTCACGCCCGTTGAGAATGACTTTCGCTGATGGATATAGCATCATAAGCTCCTGATATACGTCGGCGCCAGGCGAGTCAACTGTAGCCTTGTAACCAAGCATGGCGGTGCGAAGTGACTCCAGTCGGGAGACTTCATTGACCTTCTGGGCATCAAGAACGCGGCTGAACAAGCGAGACCGAGCAGGGTGCTCGAAACATTCCTTGGGACAAGTTAGTAACAGACCAGCAATATACGTCAGGGTTTTATGAAGGTGCGAAAGCAGCCACTCGACAATTGAGTAATATTGAATGCGGCTGACGTACGATCATATGGTGGCATGGGTCGAAGCCAAGGCGTTCAAGCGCAGCCTTCAACGACGTAGTGCCACATCTAGGTAGGCCAGCGCCTATCAATTGTAGTGAATCCGCAGCATCTGCCTTGATCGATGCCCGCTTGTGGTCCTTGAAGCCTACCCCAAAAGCGTCGTTAACAGCCTTGGACATGTTGAGAAATTGACATCTGATAATACGGGAAGTACTGACCTCGAGACGGCAAGGTGCGAGCTATGTATGGGAGCTGCAGTAATGTTCGTGTCGCTCACGAAGGATTCTTGGTGATAAGCGAATGCTGTGTCAACAAGTGATTGATTTACGAAGGATTCGAATCCCTCGAATCCTTCAAATCCCTCGAATCCTTCGAATCCCGCTCCAGTCAAGTGCTCGACTGGGGCTATAGTGCATGGACAGTCTCTTGTTTGGCGTGGTCTCACGCGACGGCGGCTTGACCATCACTAGATCCTTATTAGCTGACTTCATCAATCACGAGGAGGTGGATCTCACTTCTTACCTATTCAAATGCACCGGCGTTTCAGCGTCCTTTTCCTTTCCTTTTGGGTGAAAACTCATGCATCCTCGATGCTTGACCGGAATGAGTCTGAGGACCTAAATGAGCTTCCTTTGAGATATTGGCGATCATCATGTCCTCGTACCAAGCTTTGAAAGTTCAGTCGGTCTCATGATGCGGACTGTCTTCCAGCTTGAAGGCCCCCTGCAAGCGTGGTTTCAATTCAGCTAAGAATGCTGCTCTAGTACACATTAATAGTAGTGGAGCCTTAGAGCCTCCTCTTAGCTCTTGGGCGCCTGCAAACCATCGCGAAGCCGGAATAAGGTTACGTCACCTCGGATCGCTTGGGCCCCTGATGCCAGAGAGTCCAGAGTCTGAATCTGTTCGACTTATGATGAAAGACAGTGCTGTAGGGAGCTGCATAGAGCCTTAAGAGACATTCTCTTGCCCAATTCAAGATGGATAGTTATCAAGACGCTGTCAATGATTGACGCCTTGTATTGGCTACGGGCTTTGATGCAACGTCAATAACGTGCCTTGGTCTGGATGACGAGAGTCGTCTTTGCTTTCAGTCAGCCTCGATCGTTGCGAGCCTCAAGAGGATCATTCGCAGTGTAGGGGTTCAATGAGAAGAGTTGCCATCCAAAAGGTTTAGAACTGGAAGTGCGGCCATCAATTCTGGTGTGTAAATTTCGTCAAACTTGGTTCTAAAATCATAGTTCTATCACGTGGTTTGGGTGGCATGCTGCCCACTCAACCAATTCGGCAGGGGCGACAATGGGGACGAGGCGGGAGGGTTGCCCTGTGAAGAAAGGCGGCGACCAACGTATTCTGTCGTTAGCGCCCATACCTCAAAAGTGAATGGACCTGTATCTCTACACTTCATACCCCTTCGTCGATTATCACTAATGCTGCCTCCGTTTCTACGCCTAGAATACATGATTGTAGCGGTCTTGTGGAATTGATTGTCAGAGGAATGCATTGGTTCCTCAGATTCTACCCCGCAGTGACAAGCATTACGGAATCACCTCAGATTCACGAGTCGGAGTGCGCCACGTGGCGTCTGCCCTGTGAGACTTCAGCATTTTGTGGTGTGTTGAGCGTGGGCAATAGATAGCATGTAGTTGACTCCGTCCCATTGGGAGAGCGAGCTCAACGCCAAGCGTCTTGGGCATCATGTCCCTCAGTGTACCATGTTGGCCAACGCTATTGGACCTTCATCCACACCTCAATACAAATCTCTGTCTCGATCTAGCAATGTGTATCGTTTCCCCTCCCCCCCAAAAATTCAACTCTGTGGGACGGATATTCGCGTCCTCTATGTTGAGCCTTTATCCACCCTTTTGCCTCTGATCACCTATTCTAGGCGTTGGTAAGAGGCTCTATGCGTTCACGGATCCTCGATGGTAACCTTTCGACCAAGAGAAGAAGTCCCAACTCAAAGACTCACTCTGCCTTGAACGGTCTCCTTCGTCGCCTCTCCACTGGTACGAACTCTTCTTCACGCGGTGCCCACGGTCAGACAGAAGTGAGCGAAATGTTTCGATACGACCGATCTGCTGAAGCTTCGATCTCTGAATCGGAAGTAGCTAAAAGAGTCGAGAACTTTGCAGGGTCAGAATACGATGCCCAAACGTACGAACAGTGCCCATGGCGGACCCACTAAGCGCAAAGACATAACATTAGATGAAGCCAAGAATGAAGAACTCAGGTCTCCCAGAAGTCTTGACCTCAGCCACAGCAATACTGAAAGTCCTCGAAAATCAGCTGCTATACTAGCCGGCTCCAACGGGGCCTTACAGCGCCTCGCAGACATCGCGCAGTACTTCGAATCCTCTTTCGCCAATGAAATCGATGTGGTTGAAGAGGCTTATAGGACAGAGATGGAGAGGGAGAATGAAATTAAAAGATTGGGTGAGACTGTGCAGACGCTGACTTATTTCAAGAGCGAGGAGATGGACAACCTCCGTTGTGAAAATAAAGAACTCAAGGCTGGTCAAGAGGCTTGCGGAAGGGAAAGGGAGTTGTGCCAGACGATGGAGGGGGAGCTGAAGGCTCGGCATGCTGAAGCAGAGGCGGGTAGAGAGGAAGACTACAAACGAAAACTACAGGATGAGAAAGCGAAATTCCAGAAGTCCATGAGAGCGAAGAAAGCAGAAATCGAAGCTGGAAGCAAAGAGAAAGTCGAAGAGTTGAAGAAACAAAATGAGGATTTGTCGGCAATGAATGAAGAGCTCAAGCAATGTTTATCAGAAGCCAAAAAAAAATTGGAGACAAAGAAGGCACGACATGCTCGAGTAGAAAAGAGCCTAGAGGAGGACAATGAGAGCCTGACTGCAGAGCTCAAGCAAATGAAGTCGGAGTTCCCTGTCGGAGGCAAACCGGTTGAACATTAGTCGGTTTTATCCGATTCCATCAAGTGACAATACCTACCTGCTGATGCGTTTTCAGCACGGAGAAGTTCCAGCGTATATCTGATGCCATCAGAGAGGTGTCGTCAAAATATTTCCAGAAGCTTCCAGAACGAGCCATGGAGGTAAGTCAATACCTGCGTGATTCGTGGTTTGATCCACCCTAGCTTATCGATGCGGAATGGGAGACAGAAGCCGGAAGCTGTTCATCAGGAGTTAAGCAAATTGAATCCTATCTTTGGCTCAACGCCTATCTGGCAGACCGAAATTTCGGAGTTCCTCAGGCTGAGGGACGTTCAACACGTCATTTCTGTTTGCCTGTGCGATTTCATATGGCGACCATTCTTTCCGCGAGATAGTCTACCGAGCAAAGATCTGGTGGGTTCATTCTTGGAAGAAGTGTCCAAGTCGCTCTCCCGGTTGGGCGGGCGAAGTGAGAGCGCGTGGAGAGTCCTGACCTTGCGTGGCATTGACGATCTTAATTTAGAATCGAGTCGAGCAGATGGCACGTTGCAGCAAGTCCTCGAGATTCTTCGACCGTTGACTAGTCCATCCGAGCTGGTGGGATTTGAGAGGGATTTGGCCAAAATCATCAAAGAGTCAATCACACTGTGGAAAACCGCCCGGAAGGACAAGGCCAAGTTCATTGTTGAAAAGCGTCCCGATCCTGGCGATAAAGAGAAGTGGCAAGCGGAAGACGACCGAGGTTTTGTGGAGACATCCATGCTACCAGATGAAAAGATTGACACAACGGGTATCCCATCACTTTGTCTCTTCCCAAGCATTCTCCAAACAACCTCAGAGGGTGCAACCGTGGTGGTCCACCAAGGCAGCGCACTTTTCCCAACATCCCACATTTGGACTCAAGCAATGTGGGAGAAGAAGGAGCACGAGGAGGAGTTGGCCAAAGCAGTATCGGACGCCCGCTCGAGGGTCATCGCTCGAAGGACTTCATGTCCAACAGGCCCGAACAGTCCTATGAAGGGAAAATTCTCCATGACCCAGACTTGACTTATTTGGATGTGTTTAGTGTTCCGTAGGTACATAGCGATTCACAGAATAAGGTTCCGATTGTTAGCGTGACTGCGAAACTTGACCAGCTCAGCGCTGTATGTGCGTGAAAAGCGAACCAGGGATATCCATTGGTAGAGGCGAAAGAAGCCCAAAGGAAGATACTCGACCATTCACCGTGTCGGGATCAGCCTGAGAACCCAACAAATATAGACTCATCACGGTGTATTCGTACTTGAATGGGGTGTATATTCGTGCGTGTGTATGTCCTCCCTAAATTTGGGTTTTACCATTTTTGAGACCAGCGAGGTATTACTAAGCGGTCGCTAGTGCTGGGGGTCCCGGGCTAATCGATCTGACCAATCACATTCTCTGGGGCTCATCTGTAACTTCAATTTCATATCAGAAAGACCACGGCCCAGATGATTCGCTAAAAGATACAATCTCAGAGTATAGGCACCAATCTTCTAAATTAGAGGACACATTTCAACCTTTGCAATGTAAAGCAAGCGACCAAAACAATAAGATGGCCTCCCCCAGAAAGTCGGGAAGACAACACGTCCCAAGCAGGAAGTACAGGGACGAAGCCATTGAAACACTAAATGAAATACTGAGTAGCGATCCCGAGGTCGAAGCAATTGCCGATCAGGAAGTCGCCGACACTGATGAGGACGAGGACTTTTCGGTGCAAGCTGCCGTTCAAGTTTCTTCTGGCGACGACGATTCCTTGATATCCGAAGGCGCTTCATCAGGCATAGCCACCCCCGTCGAGGACGATGAAGATGTGCATTCAGATGTTGGTCTTGGCTCCGACTCGGAAGAAGACAAGCTCCGCTTTCTGCGTGTCCGAAAAAGCAAACCAAGTAAGGAACCGACCATCGAAGGTGAAGAGAAACGTTCCAGAGGCCTGCTGGGTTCCCAGATCAGGAGCTATACCCGGCGCAACAAATTTGAGCTGCTCTGCGGGCCCGATCCAAAAGACGGGGATTTCCTGATCCGGGCGGCTGATCAGTGGGCCAATGATCCGACGCTTCCACGGAGAGCAAGCTTCAGACATTCGTTCAACCACCCAGAGAATAGACGTAACTGGGAGGCGACCAAAGGTTGGGAATGGTATTATAAACGTGGCGGTAAGGCTGCATTCGCTCAAAGGCAGAAGATGAGCCTTTTGGGCGAGGGGGACGCGTTGAGATATCTTCCAAAGAAGGCGCACCATACTCGGGACGTTGTGCTGGGCCCATATGGCCGTCAAAAACCGTTTAGAACATCTACGAATAAGTCACTCGATATGGACAATGCTTGGGTTGAAGTTGCAGGCAATCAAAATCACTCTAATGACGAGGACAGATCACTAAAAAGGAGAAAACTTGGATGGCTGTTGAACGCCGGAAGCAAAGTGCGATGTCTTGACTGGGCGACCAAGGAGGAGAGTGATGTGCAGTACCTCGCTATGGGCACCAAACAGAACAATTTGACCCCCGAGGAAGCCAAGAAGAAAGCACCCTCATTTGCTTCATTACCAGGCCCCTCAAGCGTGCAGATGTGGTCCTTTGCAAGCGTGCATCATCCCAACCCTTCGGATGACTCGGTCGAATCCACTCGTCATCCTAAACTCGTATACATCCTGTGTACTGACTGGGGAGACGCAAAACAGGTAAGATGGTGCCCAATGCCCCGTAGGTTCCAGGAAGACAACACCTCTCAAGCGCACGAGATTGGGCTGCTCGCGAGCATATGGGATGACGGATCGACAAGGATTCTTGTCATCAAGGCTCCGAGAAACAAGAACGATGAGAATGTTCATTTGAAGGTCGACTCTGCAGCATGCACCATCCCGCCTCTCAAGAACAGCATCTGCACGTGTATGTGCTGGCTCTCCGCAACCGACATCGCTGTCGGTCATTCAAACGGCTTTGTCGCAATCTACAGCATCATCCCTGCCTCAAAATCACCACAATCTTCCACACCCACTACATCCACACCTCCTCACCCCGCCAATGCAGCATCCTCCTCACCCCAAACTCACCAAGACCGTCCCCATCCCCGCCTCATCCTTCCCCTCCACCACAGCTACATACTCTCCCTCAACACCTGCTACCACCCCTTCCCCTACCTCCTCACCTCTACCACCATCGCCGGCACCGCCCGCCTAACCGACCTCCGCTCCCCGCACACCTCCTCCCTCTCGACCCGCCGTTCGAACGTTGCTCCGGCGGATTGCATCTACCACCACGCCCTCTTCGCCTGTTTCGTGCCCGACGAGTCCAAGGAGACCATCGGCGCCATGGCGCTGAGGTGCTGGGGCAGCATTTCCGCGACGATGGATGTAGTCGGCATGGGCGGGGTGCGGGCGATAGACATAGGGAAATGCCATGCTGCGCTTGCAGTGGGCTGTGCGGATGGTGGGGTGGTGGTGAGTAACCCGATGAGGAGGGCGATTCGGCATAAAGAGCATTGTATGCAGTTGCTGCTCTGGCAGCATGAGTGGGTGAGACGGCCGAAGAGTCAAAGTCAAGATCAAGGGCAGGTCGACTCTGACGCAAAATTTGGAGAGGTTGGACAGACGGAGCCGTTGGGTATATCACGCATCACAGAGTCATATAAAGCGCGCAAGTCTGACATCGATCAGAAGCCCGGGGGACGGAAGTTGAATATTGAGGGATCAAAGACTAAGGGGAGGGGCTCCATGGTATCGACCGTCTTTGAGGAAGAGTCGGGCGTCACAGCTTTGGCGTGGAACCCGAATGTGAACTGTGGGGGTTGGTTGGCTGTCGCGTGGGCCACGGGGTTGGTGAGGGTCGAAGATGTGGCGATCTGAGGGGAGTATTCTGAGTGAGATGAGTCGATGGTACAAGATACATTGTTCAATTCCACTGATATCGATGGGCGCTTGATCTCGCCGTTTCAGATACTCTATATCTGATACTGAAGCGGAAGAATTCATTGCTTCTTGATTCCCTTCTTTTCTAGTGACAGATCTGAGGGCCAACGTCATCCGACATCACCCGATGAAGCTTTATGAGAGCATAGGAACAACGTCAGCGTATCCTCACAGACTAGATCTTATTGATCTGTATCTTTCTTCTCTTCACGTCTTCTACTGATGCTCAGCCATTTTCGCCACATCGACTAGCCCCTCTTCGTCTCCCCAACAGCCCTTCGATTTCTTCGGCGACAGTAGGCCAATCCCATCCATTGTGCGCTCTTTTTGGTGGCTTGGTGGCTTACCCCCCCGCTCGAAGCCAGTTCCATTTTCGTACACTCTGGATACCTGGTCTCCCATGGCAACACGGCCTTTCGATGCTGGACTGCTTCGATTTGCCCACTTCAAGGCCCTCTCCTTGGTCTCTGGCATCGAATTGGGGGCGCTCGGGCCTCGCCTTTGTGTGGTATTCGCCACTCTGTGAGGTTTTTGGGCACGCCCCCTGGAATCCTCACCTCTTATGTCCGGTCTCTCTCGGCTATACACCATCATCTCCATCTGGGCTTGCTGGTGGCTTGCCGCAGTGCATGGCTTCTTCTGTTTACAGGGTTTCGACGCCGGACAATCGAGTTACTCCCCTTCCTCTATCTGGGCTTGGTGGTGGCTTGCGGCAGTGCATGGGCTTCTTCTGTTTACGTGGATTCGACGCCGAACAATCGAGTTGCCCCCCCTTGAGGCCCTCAACTGGTTTTCAAAGCTCACGCCACGGTAGATGGTCTCCCTGGCAACACGGTCTTTCGATACTGGAGCATCGTATTCACCTCTTCGGGAGACCCTTCAGTGTGTCTGGCGTCGGATTGGGGCGCTAGGGTCCAGACCGCTCCGTCAATCGCTCTTTGGATCTCCTACAGGCTCCGGGCGTTGATGCCACGCGCCATGATTCCTGACGTCACACGAGATTCGATGCTGGACTGTCGAGTTGCCCATAATGAGATGCATCTCCAGGCTCCTGGCGTTGGACTGGGGATTACTTACCTCACGCTGTCGATTTTGCCACTTGCGAGGTTCCCTACCGGCGCCGGGGAGTGACTGGTGGGCGCCTGGGCGCCTGGTGCCACACTTCACGGTTTCCAAAGCAACACGAGGTTCAATGCTGGACTTTCGGATTGCCCATTCTTGATCCTATTCCCAATGCCCGGCATTGAGCCGGGGAGCATGGACCTCGTGCTCGCTGCTTTGCCACTTGGAAGCTCCCCTACAGACTCCGGGGGCTTGTGGTACAATCCATGGTTTCTCTCCGGCAACCTAATGCTCGATGCTAGGGTGTCAAGTTGACCATTTTTGATCCCGTCCCTGATGTATGGCGTCGGAGTGGGAAGCATGCTGTCCATTTGCCACCCTCGAGGTTTCTTGCAGTCTCTTGGCGTGGGCGCTACACTCCGTGGACCCTGAAATGTTTCGAGGCTCGATGCTGGACTGTGGAATTGCCCATAATGAGATGCATCTCCAAGCACCTGGCGTTGGACTGGGGATTACGTACACGCTGTCATTTTTGCCACTCTCGAGGTTACCTACGGGCCCCGAAGGCTTGTACCACCATCACCCGTCTTCAGAGTAACACACGATCTCGAATGCTACTCCTCGCTCTCCATATTCCAAGGGTTTCTCAATGACGTGCTCTTTGTTTACGGGGGTTTGAGGCTGGATCTTTCAGGTTTGTCCGTTCTGGGCCCTTACATTAAGTTTTGATGGTTGTGCCACGATCGCTGGTCTCCATGGCAACTCCCAATCCGACGCTGGAGTCTGGAGTTGGCCCCTATTGGGTTTATTGGTGGTCTTGCTCGTTGAACAAGGGAGCACGTGCCCCACACTAATAAGTGCCATAGGTAGTGTTCAGTCGCAAAGTTGAGCGTGAGCTGTGAAACCTTTCTGGAGAGTGAACAATGTCTCCAACCCTGCTCCCCTTGATGTTTTTGCGAGCTTTAGGTAGCCTCGTCTCCAAATATTGGATGTTGGTCCTTTTCGCAGTTGTGCACTCCATCCTCTGCGCATTTTTTGACAGAGAGTCCACACTCCAGGAATCATCCACACAACCAGCGTATGGGGAGGCGATCTACCGCGTCAGTCCCATTACTCGCCATGCTTAGGAGCTCAAGGATAACCTGAAAGGTGCTGTACTTCTACTCCTGAGCGCATTGACTCGCATCCCGGATGGAGTTTGCGAGCCTTCAGAGATTTGATATTGTTGTCAGATGCAAGCCTTTATAGTCGATATCTGGTCCCCTAGATCTTGGAGATTTATCGCATTGGTGTACAAAATCCAGCCTCCCACACTGACAGGGAGTGTACTTTTGTTGAGCTCCCTAGAGAACGCAGGTCATCTGATGAACCGTGACAGTATCTTGAAAGACTTGATCAGTCCAAGCGTTGCCATGTTCATATCATCCTGCAGACTCGACTGGTTTATGGTGTCATCGTACTTAAGCCATTGTTGAGTCTGTGTCGACAATGGCAAGCTCGTTAAAACCCCAAACTATTGCGGCGAGGGCGCGGTAAAATCAGGTTTCTCCCAATTCAAGCAACGTTTCCACTCTTTTAATTCATCCAAAAAGTGCTTGTTTAAAGGAGATCTTGGTTATAAAGTCAGTATCCTTACCTCAATTTATACGATTAGTACTGAAATCCTTGTCACAGACTATGCATTTGGTACGGGAATAAGCGTCCAGGATTGGCAATTTTTGTTGTTGTTGTTAACGAGCGTGGTACTTCCGCTACGGGGTTCCTGCATTAGATGCTCAGGCGTCTCTCGGCAGGAGAATGATAGAACGAATGAAGACTATGGAAAATTCCTTAGTGTTCCCTAGTCGGGAAAGAAGAATTCTGGCTCATAGCTACGTCAGACGTGTCTTGACTATAAGCAATGGGTGAGCTTACCTGTCATGACACGCCTGTGTTCGTTCCTAGGCCGCAAGGTCCAAGTGTGAGATGGTAGTGCAGCCCATCCAGAACTCCCTGCGGACTTGTTCCTGCGTTGGGAGGACTTCTGAGTCTTTGTCCGTCCCGTGGTTTTGGATTTCTGAATTCTTGCATTTGAGTTTGATTGCGCAGCATCGGCCTTTCGTATCGATTTACGTCCTTTGGAGGATTTTGGCCTCATCAAGCTCTTGGTCAGTCGACCTGGGTATTTGTATTCGCGATAAAAGACTTCATGATCCGACTCCGGACCATACGCAAATCCGCTCATGATATTGTTTGCTCGCAGCCATCGATCGAGTTCAAGTGTGGTGAGATGCCGTTCGCGTCCCCGTGACGCCGGCCACTTGCTTGCAGGATGATCCATGAGGTATTGAAAGCATTGAGAGCCAGCCTCAACACTGCCAACGTAGTGCTTCTCCATCTCTGCTTTTGCTGCAGGCGGGTCATCCCAGTCAACGGCGAACATGATTCAAGTGTTGGGGTGGTACAGCTGTGTGTATGATGAAGTGAAGGATGCGGCTTCAGATGGTTGATGCTAAGATGTGCGGGTAGATCGATGAGCGAGAATGAACGAAGTGGCGAAGTTGCTTAAAGCTGGATCTGTTACTGTCATGGGACAGAAATTGTGGTTGAAGAGGGCAGGAGAGGGAGATTGGGTCGGCGAATCTGTAACAACTCTTCAAGGGGCACTTAACGAAACAGTTGCCACCACCAAGATTCAGGAGTGCTCACCTCACCATCACTGTGTCTACCTCCGTAGTATCAGCAGGATCGACCTTGAAAGATTCAAAAGATGTTCGGCAAGTCTTTTCAACATCTCTTAGATCCGACTGTCAATGCCTCTCAAGATGAACTTTGTTTTGAGTCTACAAGTGCTGCCGACGACCAGAACGTGTGTGTCGTGGCCATGGGCCGCGTAATAATAATGGTAACATGCACATCTCGCTACTGAATCTATGACAACCCCTTTCTCCCGTCCTTGCACAAGAGCTCCTACGCAATGTTTTGAACCCGTTCGCACTCCATTGAATGAGTAAGATTGCCTTGTCGTAACACCAGTCATTGGGTTAATCTTGATTATCATGCTTCGAAAAACCTGAAAACCAATGTCCCTTGTCTTCCTCCGACGCTCAGTGACGTAGGTTTCTTCCTACTCCAGGGCCCACGTATTGGTTTTACAGAATGCGAGAAAGGGGTCTCGAGCTTCGAGACCTGCGTTTTCGCTCGTCAGGATGGAAAATCTCTAGAAGGCGCGGGTCAGACCTGATTGCGCTTCGGAGACTTGGAGGACTCTACCCGTTCTCGCACGCTTACGTTCTCTCTTAGGCTGTAGTGATTGAACGCGAGATGTGGTTGCGAGCGTGGCGTCTGATTCTGACTTCTTCCCGGCTTTCTTCGCCTGCCTTCTGGGCCTTATGATATCTTGCTGCTTGCTTGACCTTGATTTTGTTGTACCTGGATTCGACCCTGGTTTTGCGGTAGTTTTGCGTTTCGCTGCAGAGCTCACTGCTTCCGGTTCTGACTTTGTGGGCTTGGCGGACTCTTGGGTATTTGCCAGCCACGCGGCCAACTGATCAGGATGTCTATACAATTTGTAATATATGATGCGCTCAGACTCAGCAGGATAGTGAGCCCCGCCAGTAAACCCGTTCGCTTCAAGATAGAGGACGAGCTCATATGTTGAAAGGTGCTCTGCCAGCCGGTAAGCCTCTCTCCCCATGTCCATACAAAATTGAAACATCGGAGAGCCGGCTTCTGGGCTGCCGGTGTATCGCTCTTCAAGCCATTCTCTGGATTCATTCAAATCATTCCAGTCAGGTTCCGACATGTTCTGAGCTGACAATATCTCGCTAAAGGTGGAGTGTTAGAGTGCAAGGTCCTTTAGGTGGTTTTCAGGTAAAGAGTATATTGCGTTCAACTAAAGACACTAAAGTATGTTGTACAGAAGGTCAAGGAGTGAAGAGGGACACTCGTGGTGAATCCGGATTAGGCCCGGTAGGGCGGTAAATTCACTTATCACCCAGCTCAACTGTCACTTATTGGCGGGGTAAGTGATGTGAATAGTAAAATCCCGTTTGGGGAAGAGAGATGCTCTGAGGCATGACCAATGATCATGTAAGAGATGCTGATACCAGGCGGTTCGTGGAAATCGCTAAGCTTTGCCATTCAGCCACACCTGCTTCGATTTCTGGCCTGCTTCCATTAAAAGGAGGGTCTTGCGCTTCTGATGGCTTAATCTTCTCTAGGTAGTCTGGTCACAGTGCATGCCAATGCAAGATTCGACATGTCTCAAAGGAAGGATGCTATACGTTAATTGCTTCAAGGGCTGCGTTGACTTCACGATCAAGGTCGCATACACCGCGATATTAAGCCCTTGATTGTCCTAGTCCAAGAGTTGAATCCTTTTTGTCTTGTCTTTACAGCCTTTGGCCACGTCTCAATTTCACACGCTATATCATATACCGGCACTCCCGAATATCGTGCTCAAGCAGATATTACCGCTCTGGAGAAAGGCTCATGCGGAGTGCAGACGACAGCGGTTGACATCTAGATGAAAGACCTTCCGCAGACGCTTGTCGTGAAAGCCAATGGCTATCAGTGAGACGCAAAGTCCAAGACGAAAGGGCCAGTCGAAGAATTACAAGCTCTCGGCCACATACAGCAGCAAAGGTGGTGTCCAGAAAACCCGAGTGCAGAAAGGCAAAGCGAAGGACCTCCCCTTGATGGACGCTCAGTATTTTTACGCACCGGCAAAGGCATATGCCCCTTTCGGCGGCGCAGTGGCCCCGAATGCCAACCAACTCATCAAAGACGAAGACGTCAAGGAAGCCAAGAACTATCCGCGTGCAATGGAGCTCTGCACCAGTTAGGGAACGCTCACCTTGCAATCGATGTATGGGGATTTAGTAGCATTTACTGGAGCCGCAAATATTTGGTGGGCTATAGAGGAGTTTCTTGGATATTAATAGGCTGTATTGAAACATGCGGGATTGCTTGTGAGTTGGATAATGTACCTATAGAGCAGTATCATGAGAGTTATGTGTTACTTCGATAGTCTCAAATGCCAAGTTCCGTTGGCAGAGCTTACCATGCCGGATCCAGAATGACTGATCTCTCTCGCACACAGTACTACTCACTGCGTCGCCGCGCGACATCCACCTCAAGCCTCTCGACCCTCACCCACTTGGGCAACTAATATTTTTCATCCCTTCAAAGTTGCCACAATCGTAATACAGACATGTGTCAATGACCAGGCCTCGCGTGACTCTCCGACGTGCATATTATGTTCTCGCATCTGCCCCCTGTGCCTACTTCCCATCACCCCCACCATCATCAACCCTCTCAGTCCTTATCACATAAACTGAACACCCCCCGGCCCCTTTTGTGCTCCAAACCCCAGTGAAAGCTCCACCGAAATTTGCCACCCCAAGTGCCCTTGTCACACCATACGTCACACATCACCACCTCACGTGGGGCCTGGCGGGTCGGGAAGCGGCAAGACCGTAGATCCCGTGCTTTAGGCAGAAAAGAAACTTTTATATGAGGTCCAACGCTGGACGAGCTGGTTGACCGGATCAGGTATGGTGCCGTGGAAGTGTCATCACCGTGTGGTGGTGGTGTTGATAGTGGCGGGGACCTCGGTTAGCTCTAGGAGATTGGGCTAGGGCCGGGGCCAAGGCCAAGGCCGGGGGGGGAAGAGGTGATCCCAGGTCGCAACAATCGATTCCAGCTGCTGCTTACCTTCCTGCCTGAGCCATCATCATTCTATTGTCATGATGCGTCACGGGTGCTCAACAACCTCATCTGTGTTCTGGACACGCTGTGGGTTTTGAGTTCAATGTTTTACTAGGCTGCGTTCTTGTCTGATCTATGCATAGTACGATGTCTGAAGGAGAAGATCAAGAGAGCTGGCGTCCCATATGCTGTATCCACCATCGTCCAAGCCATCCATCCCTGCTCCTTGTCCAGAAGACACAAAGCAAAGGATCTTCGGTGGAGCGTTTGAGTCGAAGTGATGCTGCAAATATGATTAAGTCCGCGAATGAGGCGTTTGGAGTTTTCAATGCCGAATCCTTGGGTTCCGACGATGCATCAAAGTCCCCCCCCCCTTAGCCTGCCGCCCCACCGCTCACACCACCAGTCTTCTCACACTCGTGAGCGGCTGGGGGTGTGGGCCCCAACACTGCCCATGGCATGTCGCTATTTGTGACTGGAATAGGATATAAGATCAGACGACCCGAGCATCCGAGACGTTATTAGCTCGATCCCAGCGAGCAAGCGAGCTCATACTATGTAAGGTGCTGCTCAACCCTGTGTGTGTGTCTGCCCCCTTTGTTATGCAGTATTGAAGGGGTGGAGAGTCGGCTGCAGAGCTACCAGTGTATCGCTGTTCCAGCCACCATTTAGCTATAACTGGATCGCTCGAATTGGGACCGGGCATCTTTGGGATTGAAAGTTGCTGCGGTGGAAGGTCTTTCAAAAGGGAGGATGCATTAACAAATGACAATGTGTGGGGTTCTGAGGGTACGAGACGAGAAACAGAATTTTGGCGGGTGTATAGAGATGGACAGAAAGGGTAGATCAAGTTCCAATGCTCCCAAAGAGATCGACTGCAGTAAAGAGGGAGATCACAAACCATCTGGTCTTGCGAGGAGTCTTATATGTCTTTCATAATCCCTTGAATAGCGCTGAACATTCCCAGCCGCCGAGCAGAGTCTCTATTCTTGGAAGTCCCATCGCCATCACCATTCCAAATCATAGTCGTCTACCAGGAACCATCCCAGACTCCCATATGGGAATTTCCCTGTCCTCTGGTCAGCATCTTTGGCGCCAAATCATTGATAGAGTTTTGCGAGAGCTCTAGAGTCGATGCTTGCAACGGATGCGACAGCTTTCAGGATCTAATTGTCGCAGTGTGGCTTGAAACATGGCAGTCGGGTTGATATCAGTATCGTACTTGAATTTTCGGCCCTTAAAGGCAGCCTTGCTTCCTCCTGCGAGCAGAGGCACAGTGAGGTTCCAAACATGGAGCTACGCATTCCTTCACACGGCACGACGCTGTTGAGCGCCTCCCACCTGCGCCTTAGGCTCTTTCCACCCACTGGGCCTCGCCTCAACCACCCACACAGTCCCCAGATTCCACCAATGCGGCCTCTCCATCTTCTGCACCACCAACCCGCTCTGCTTCACAATCTCTCCAATATCCCTATTATGATAGCATCCGTATTGCTCCCCATGGCCCCTCGCACTCCTATCCAATATAAAGTTGATCCAGTCGTAATAACCCCTTCCATGCTCGATCAACAGAAGCCTCCCCGTGCGCGGGTTCATCAACTCGCCCAAATGCCTCAGCGTGTCCACGGGCCTTGGCGTGGAGCAAACACCCATGGTCTGTATGATGGTATCATACCCTTCCTTTGGCGCAACTCTAAGCTTCAAGGCTGCTTCCTGCTGAAAGGCGACCTTCGTGTCTGTAGGAAGCTTAGGATGCAACTCCTTCCATTTCTGCCTTGCGATCTCGAGCATAGGCCCGGACTGATCGAGAAATGTGATGGTCTTGCATGCTTTGAGGTTGTAGTACTTCGCATTCCTTCCTGTACCGACGGAGGTCTCAAGGACGTGACCTGAAGCTTGGTTTACTAGGCGCTTGCGGAGGGTATCGATGCCGCTTAGGGTTTCAGTGGTGTCTACCTCGTTGTCGAAGGTATTTGCAAGTTCATCATAACGTGGAGAGGTATCTGGATCTGATGGAGAGCCATCTGACCCATCTGCGTTTGGTGGATGGCTAGGCTCCCCGCTCAATTGGTAGAGCCAGTAACCGTAGATGAAGACATAATAGAAGCCGATGCCAGAGACGAAGTAGAGTGGAGCTCCACGCGATAGAGATTGTTGGGGGACAGATACGTGCGAATGTGGACGAGGCGGAGGGGCACTAGACATCAGCGTTGGTCAGCTTGGGGCTTCTGTCTGCTGTCAAGGATTCCATTCAGAGGTCACGTCATACCGGCTGATGGGCAGACGGCCTATGAGGCCCATTGATCTGGATCCGGAATGAATGGCCGCATCATCAGCCTCAGACGTGTGGGATGGGGTCGACAAGCATCCCCGATATGGGCGAATCCTCACGAAATTTGTTTGAGAGGTTGATGGGGGAACTCTGTACGGAATAAAGAAAACATGGTTCTATTTTTAGATTTGGAATTTGCCAAGACATGGACATATCTATCACTCATTCACTCTTCACCACCAAGACGTCACCAAGTCTACTATCGCCAAATATCATTCCATCTCTCCATGTTGTACTCCAAATTGTCTCAGCGGTTTCAATATTCCATCGAGAATTACGTGAAGGTTATCCAAGTTCGTACGCGTCAAGCTTTGAGTCTTCGTCTCCAATGGGAAAGAAATGGGAAGCGAAGCTGCCGGTCCTCGAAATGCTGACCACCATTGCGATCTATTAGAAGGAATTTAGATCAGATAGTTTCTCACTTCTCTGACTTTGCCAAGACTGGGTCTCTTGGGTCACGCGCCCGCATCCATGTTACATGCATTTCACACGCAATCTGCCTGTCACTCATGTCATGTTTTTCTCCTAATGGAAGATCTTGATGTGTCCAGGCATCCTTTGACTGCTTTTGGCCGCTTCCCATTGTCCCGGTATTTTGTGTCGTCGCCATCGTCCCAAGATCGTCAGGCTTTGCAGGGCATAAACAATGGCATTGTTCCCTGCTAGATCAAGCTCTCATTGTTTGCCTAGAATGTCATGCTTTGGATTCGTTTCCTGGCTTCTCCAACATATATATATCACGAGCAATCTATCTTGCTACACTTTATTAAGATTCATTCTCTACACATCTTACCAGAACTACCTTAGCTCAATCGATCAGCCCATCAAACCAATCAGCTTCGAACATTCAACATACAATCACGATGCTTGGATCCCAAATTATCACTCTCCTCTTGGTGCCCTTGGCTCTCTCAGCCCCTACTGCACCCTCGGGGACAGCCAGCAATCCTCCTGCAGCTAGTGCGTCAATAGACGGCTCGGCCTCGGTCAATTGCACCGAGCTATTCGCTCACGAAATCGGCAACCATACACATAATGGGACTGTAGGCTCGCATCACCTAAATCACCATCTCCAACATCAAGGCCATCGAAAATGCGGCGATTCCCATCATCGCCATTTGAACGCGACAGGAGCGGCGTTGCATCGCTCACACAACCACAAAAACGCTTCAGATACATTCCATGCCACACAGCAGAATATCACAGAGGAAGTGAACAAGCATGGTGCGGTGACGACCAACACTGTGGAGCGAAGGGAGATTGACACAAACACGACCGAGCCTGCAGACAATGTATGGATGGACCGGACTGCTGGCGCCCTCATAGCAGGCCTGGCAGGAAAGCTAGGCTCAAACTGACTAACACTGACAAAGATGTGAGCTCGGCTTGCCGGTTGTAGTAGAATAGCACTGGAAAAAATAATGAATATGATCTGACATCCAAAATTTACCAATGTGAACCCCTTGAAAAGCCTTTGCTGTGTCTATTCAATTCTCAATCTCTCCTAGTCTGCTGATGACAGCAATGAAAATCTTTTGACAGTGAAAGTCAAGAGGAACAGCGTTGCACCTCTTGGGCAGATACTCAAGTAATGTCTATTCTTTTGTTCTATCAACGAGAAGAAAGCTACAAACATGAACCATCCCAGTGCGACTTTCACAATATCTTTCTCGGAGGTATAGAAAGCGGCGAGTTTCGTGCCCTGTCTGGCTAGGCTTTAGCCCTACACTCAATACTTGTTCAAAAACTCCTTCCAATTGAATAAGCAACATCATAGTCATCATTATCGTACAATCGAGAAAGCTCAGCCAGGTGCTTGGGCTTCAGATGTTGATGAAGACTCCTTCATGTCGTGAAGCGAGGATTGATGCCGCCATTGATGTTCTTCACGCACTCCCGAGCGAACACGTCCAGAGACAGCGACTCGTCACATCTAGGCGAATTATGCTCGTGGTCCTCGCAGATCTGAGACGTGATATGACTACAAGACCAATGCCAGGATTGCTTGACTTCGCGAGTTCCTCTTTTGCGGTCTCTTGTGAAGGACAGAAGGGATTTTCTGCAATGGTCGCTGTTGCTTCGTAATGCGTTTCGCCCCTCCCCATTATTGAAGATTGTAAATCGCTGCTCGCAAGCTTCCTGTTCATCACCACGTATTGCTGCTACATTAATCCCAGCAACGAGAATGGTGCACTGTTCATAGCGTCCAAAGGCCACGACTGGGTCTATCCAGGCTTCCTCATGACATATCGCTCAAGTAGTGCGCATTTTACTTCATCTTCTCCCTCTACCCTAATCACGCTTTTCTCTTCCACTTTTGCCCCCTCAAAAGCCAAAGAACACCACAGCCTAATCAAGCTAATCCTCCAACCTCCTCAACAGCCCTCCCCATCAGCCACACCCGCCTCTCCCTCAATCAATCAACGAAGGAAATCCAGCCCACCGCATCATCCGACCAACATCCTCCTCACCCCGCACCTCCACCCCTCCGCCGACATCACACACACACCGCCATCTCCTCCCCTCCCCTCCCCTCTCACTCCCGCTTGCCATACCGGAGGACCACAACCATCCACGGACAAAACCCATGACGACAACACCACCCCCTCGTCCGCACAACAACGGCAGCATTTAATGGATGGGTTCTTGGTTTGAGCATGGGGGCTGTGATGCGCTCCCCCCTGCCCCAGGGCAGGCTCGAATTTTTTGGGCGCGGTCGTTCGTGATGGAGGTATTGCTTGAGGCGTGGATGGACGGGGCAGCGACTGTGAGAGTTTGTAGTGGGCTGGGGTATAAGCCGAATGCGGTGCTAGGGTATTATGGGTTGGGTGGTTGGAAGTGGGGACTAGGTATGCAGACGCGTGGTGAGAGAGTGGTTGAGGGGGGGCCAAAAATTCATGCGATCGGGGGCGTTTGGGGGAATCAGATGAGTGGTGGTTTGGAAGAAGATAGTGCGGGTCTGGGAGCGGGTTGCTACCAGTGGGGGGGTATCAATGGAGCGATTTACCAGCTGCGAGAGGAGGGATAGGATGGATCGCTCAATTAGCAATTCTTGGATGATGACTTCCGTTCTTTCTATTACTCCGTTGGGCAATCCTCCCAACAGCATATCAATGGTAAGGTATTGCGTGAAACGAGCCAAAGCACTTGAACTCGAGACAATAAAATGGAATATTGATGATTGAATCCTGACTACCACTAACAATGGTGTAAAACCAACAACAAAAACCCAGCGCCACCAAATCAGCGCCCCTCCCATATCCCCCCCGCGGCAAAAAACCATCCTCCCAAAATACACAAGAAGCGCCGCGCGCCCATATGCCACTTCAAAACACCCCAAGTTCAAACGCCAACATCCATGCCCTGTTCTATAAATCCATCACTGGTCAACTGATTCCAGTTGACCAAGTCCATCCCCATTTCGAAATCCTGCATATCCAACCCCTCCCCGGGCCCACTATACTGCTGCTGCACCGGAGCCTCATCCATTGGCTGCTCACCGGGGAATATCTGGTCCCAAACCTCGTCAATCACCCCGGGATCGCCCAGCTCGGGGGAGATGGAGTGCGTGGTGTTGGCCATGGGGACAGGCGCGGTGGGGAGAGGCACACCAGGGGCGGCATGGCCTTGTTGGCCGCCGACGACGGGAGGGAATACTTGGTATCCCTGCTGGTTGTAATAGGGGTCGTCGAAGGTGGGTGGGGCGAGAGGAGGTGCGGCGCCGGACAAGTCGAAGGGGTATTGACCAGGGGGGTAGGCCTGGCCAGGCAGGGGGATGTTGTAGCCCATCTGTTGCTGGGCGGGAGCGGCAGGTGGGTAGCCGTAGTAGCCAGGGTATTGAGCCGGCGCGCTCAGCACCGGCGTAGAGGGCCGAGCCGGAGTGGCAGGGCACGCAGGCTCCGGTCGGGGAGAGGCCTGCTTGCGCTGGCGCTTTGTGGTGGCGGCGGGCTTCTTAGACACCTTGTTGGTGTCATTGGCGGCGGTGTTCTTGGAGCCACGTTTGGCATGTGGCTTCTTATCGTGTGGGTGCGTTTTCGCCAGGTGAGAGGCGATCTGGGCCCATGGCTGCTCGAGATTGAGGCGCCAGGCTGCGTCGTCCCTGTTGCTGACCATGCCCATGGCCGAGAGTAATGCATGAGGAGTGGTCAGGGCCTCCTCAGGAACGTTGGGGACCTCTCCGGACTGGATGATGTTGACGAGGGCCTGATGCATCATGCAGATTTGCATGGTGTAGCCGTTGATGGTGCCCTGTCGAATCATAGTGGCGTTCCCATCCCTGAGGGGGTCCCACATGAGGCATATCTTGTTCTCTTTGATGCAAGTGGAGCACGGGTCGCCACCGCAGCACTTGACCTTCTTGAAACTGCAATTGTCGCAGACACGGTGGTGCTTGTCCTGGATCTGAGGGATCGTAACAGGCATTTTGACGTCTCTTAAGATTGACAACGAGAGCCGAAAGGTGACGGAGCGTATGTCAGTGTGAGAGCAATGCAATCACTGTGATTGCAAAGCAAGAGCGATAAGGTCACCACAGTTGTAGAGCCGAAGCAATGTGGATAAGTGAGTGTTTGGAAGGATCGAAATCCGGAGATGTAAATGCAAAACGGGGACGACGAGGTCACGACGACTAGACAACAGGAGCAATGCTGTTGAATGCGAGCGGGAGTGCAATGAGTTACGACGACTAGACAACAGGAGCAATGCTGTTGAGCGCGAGCGTGAGTGCAACGAGTGTCTGTGAGATGACGAAGTTCAATTATATAAGCAATTTCTACGTGTGTATTTAATGAATTAACGAGCGTCGACTGTAGAATGCTTGAGGAGGAGAAAAGAAGAGGGAGAAACAAGGATGAGGGCAGCTCATTTATAGTCAGAATATGAGAATTACTCTTTGGGTGGCTTTGGAAAACTCGGAGTACCACAAGAAGCTCATGACAATAAGCTTTGAAGGGCTGTCCTAAGTCAGGGCGGAAGTGAGATTGTGGCAGCAGGAACCTACCAGGCTTTCGAAGCATGTGTGGAGATCGGGCGTTATTTATGTTGAGCTTTGGAAGTGTAAGAGCTCAATAGGATACTGGCAGAAGGTCCTGTACTCCAGATGCCAGTGTAGATAGGCAAGCCAGGAAAAGAGGAACAGCCGTATTGTCGGAATGTATTGAGGGCATCTTCATGTAGCTCGCGCAAGAAGACCGTCAGCATGTAGACAGCGATGGCCACCAGCTGCTCTCTTTCAATCCGGCCATTGAGAGGGTCTGGCCAGACAGCCACCAACAAATCTCCTTCCACCACGCCGCCACCAGCTTGACTTTCGTGTATGACTCCTTCTCAGGGTGTGTAAAGCTATCAAGGAGCGGCGAGAGAAGGAAAGCTTATCGACAGGGCTTGTAACATGATGTAAGTACGCCAAAAAGCTTCGTAGTGGATAATTGTTTGATGAGAAGGAGACGACAGGCACAATGGGGCTCAGGCGACGGCCACTTTGGCAGGAGAGGTCCACCGATTGTATCTATGTACCAGGACGTCATGATGTTTGCTCCTCTCATTCAAGCTCTTCGTAGGGTGTCCCATTCCATTTGATGGCGTAACCTTGGTGCACTCTGGCAATGGCCGTCGGCCCCTTAGCTTCAAGAGCTTGTGTGCGGAGCCTCACTGTGTGCCAGAAGCACGGGTGAGTATGGTTATCCATTACTGTGACAACTGGGGCACGCTAGCCTGGATGACCCGGGGGGGTGCTCACGTAAGTGGCCATGGGCATGACCCGTATGGCCAGAAAAATTGCTCCTAAGGCTCAAATTCAGGTCCGGTACTGTTTAGCGTGGACGCCATGGTGGGTTATGTAATGCATGAGAGGGAAGAAAGGTGCTCGATGGGTGCGACAAGATACCCATTTCATCAAGCCTGATAAAACAATTGTAGACAGTTGAGAAGTATGTGCACATTGGATAAATGATACTGTAGCCTAGAAAAGATGTGAACGTGAGTATACCCAAAGACTGATGATCTTGTATATCGACACGTGTGGCTCTTGAGGTTGTCGAGGAATCCCTTAGATATTGGTATGCGAAGATACCGTGATTATGTACATCGTTCTCGAAGTGATCCGGTGTCTCTGTGAGTTTTACTCCTCGATTGCTTTCATGGATAGAAGATCTTGTTGGTGGTGAGGGCGTGTTTTGTTGCTCTGTGAAAGTTTCTTTTCCCACGGGGCTTGCTCATGTAATCCTCAGCTCCGCTTCACTTGACAAGTTCCTTTCCACAACTCATTCATGGAGAGGACATTAAACACAGCGTCAAGCCAAGAAGCTGCCACCTGAGGAAGGCGCTCCGGTCGTATAGCAGGTGTGTCGACCTATCGCTCTTTCCAAGACTTTGGTGGCGTTGACCCTCTAAGCCATTGTTGACCACAGCCGCGACTTGGTGATCACCACAACAATCCGAGACCAATGAGATCAACTTGACAACGCGCGAACATGTATCACGACAGTGCTATGACAGTACTCATGTATGATGTCGGCATCAATTGTGCCATGACAGGGACCCTTGGCAGCAGCCGCCTTCGATTCGGCTATCCCCAACCGCAGTGCGCCTTAACGACGCCAGACTCTGGCGAAGGTAGCTCTGACGACATGAGCTTTTGTGGCGATGATGATAAGCCCTGACAGATGTAGACTTCGGCGACAATAGCTATCGACGGCAGTACCCTTCGATGATTATGATAATCAACGACAGTGATGATTAATGACAAGTATCATCAATGACGGTGATCATCAATGGTGCCCATCGGTGACAGCACTCATTGATGCCGGTATTCTTGAACCACAGTATCCTTCGACGACAGCAGGCTCCAGCAACAACCACCTCAATCAGCAAGGAGCGGACGGTATGTTCTGACGGTCCACACATGGACCAGCAGCGACAGCACCAAAGCAGACGGAGCTTGGGCATGGCAAAGCATTAAGTTCCAAAATCACAAAATAATGTGAGAGTATATACATATATACATATGTATACATTACTCACACCAAGTAACTGGTATCCAAAAACAAGTGGCCATCAGCCACACGACATACGTCGGCAACAAGGTCCCAGCAATGGCCCTTTGGATGGCCAGTACCCTCGCAACCAGGGAGACTGTATCCTCATCAAGGTCCCATCATTGATCGATTCCATGCTGACAGTGGTACAAATATAATAGGTCATGTGAATTTATCAATTCTCCGGGTCGGCAGACCAACATTCCGCCATGCTCGTAAATGGTCGTCTCTTGCCAGCAATCGTGCGACGAAGCCCTCATCCATCAAGCCTCCCAGTGAAGAGATATGCCGGATAGTTACGAATACCAGATGAACATTACCGTGGAGTATATGCAGATCGCCTTCGTATCTGATCTGCCGAGTCAATCGAGTCGCAACGTGGAGACCCTCCAAACACGCCAGGATTATTGGCGGATGCGAGATGGGCTAGTCGTCACTGAAGAAGAGCATCTTGGATGTGAGATAGGACCCTGCTCTGCCTCCAATATCTTGAAAGAGTCGCTGACCGCCAGGATAGCTCCCCATCGTTTCGGACCATCACTGGGGCTCTGCTCTGCCTAACACGACTGAACCCAGATTCGACCAAAGACATCCGATGCCCAGCGGAAGTGGAAGCCATAAAGAGCAGGAAGTACCAGTCTTGTTTCTTTAGAATGATTTAGCTCTCAGCGAGACCGAGCAGGCTAAGATGGTCATACGTGCGCTGGCTATCAAGATATATTGAATAAGGAAACGCTCAACATCCCCCAGAATAAATCATATGTTCAAGCTGACGACCAAAGGTTTAATACACAAGGAATGCATGAAAGAGCAAGGGCAAACAGTATTCTTTTCAAGAGTTGAGGGAATGGGAATGTGTTGAAGACCTTGAGCACAGGTGGTGCCTGCGATATGCTCCAAGAGTAGGAGTACACCTCACATTCACCACGTCTGGTACGAATTTGTCTTTCCGGTCTGCATGTACAAGCCCCGCCTTCTCCACAATGATGCATCCGCATCAGACCTAGAAGAAAGCTATCAGCAAAATTGTTCCGCGATCCTCGATACTGAAATACAAGATCAGGACTACATGTGCGAGGGCTTTCGGTCAGACTGTTGAGCTTGAATTTATTTTGTTACTTCAGGGTTGTTCAGAAGTTATCGTTTAGAAGAGTTGGTCATCATGGAAGCTTTCCCTTACAAGGTGCGTAGAGTACCTGTTTTCGGACGACGCGGACTTACTTGTGACGAAGGAAAACTCCTGAGGACGACCTTATCATTGTCCGCTAGAGACCTGCCTTGACGAGTAGAACAGTTGTGATGTTCAAAGAGCTAAGGGGAAAAGTGGTGACGTGTGGAGGAGTTCTGCACCAAGGGAAATGGTGAAGAGATGTCGTTAAATTAAGCATGTAAAGCTCTGTGCGAGGCGAGCTTTGGCTTGGAACAACCGATGGATATCGACTGTTACTCCCGTTCTCTCGAAGTAAGCATTGACGTCGGCAGCCCATGGTGCTGACGCGAGCCAAGGAGATGAAGAGGCTCATGTCTCATGAAATGCAATCTATGGGCTTTATGGGCTACAGGCACGGGACTACTAGGCAGGGAATATCATTCGTGTTCGAACACGGGGAAATTAGGGCAGAATTACCACTGAAAGGTGCTGTCGTGGTAGAACATAGAACGTTGAATTTGAAGAAGTTCCGCCATTAGCCGCCCCCTGTGCCGCCCAAAATTGTGATCATACCTCTATTCTTGTCCAACTCCGGGAGCCTTCTAAAATCCGAACCCACTCCCACAGGCCGCTGCCCCTCCAGCTGGTGCAACAAGCACCATCTGCTTAGTTGCGTAGCACAGTACTACTCCATCTTCCCCGCCCAATTCGACAGAAGCACCCCGAGTCATCAGCAAGCTCAAATATCCTCTAGGAAGGTCAGGATGGGGGGTAAGTCATCTATTGCGCTTTACTTTCCACATGCCACTGCCTACAGAACGGTGACACAAACAATCGCCTTTGGGCTGGAATGAGTATGAGTGCTGACTGCTGGCTGCTGCCTCACACAAAGACTTCAATGCTATCGCGAGTACGAAAGGCCCAATTCCCTCTAACATCCTACACCTCTACCATCAAGAAATAATTTACTGAACGAGCGTACAGCACAATTCACAGAGTTCTACTATCAGACATTCGACAGCGGTAAAGACGGACGGCCAAAGCTGTCAGCACTATACGTAAGAGCACAGCATGCTAGAAAAAAGAGCTGGCCTGGAAAGCTGACTGATCGGTCACCTTCACGCAGCGCGATAATTCCATGCTCACGTTCGAGACGAATCAAGTTCAAGGCGCAACCAACATCATTGAGAAGCTAGTGGTACGTCACCGGATTGTGTGTACAAGATGGAGCCACTGATGATCCTCCTCATTCAAGTCTCTGCCCTTCGAGAAGACCCAACATCGGATAGACACGCTCGACGCTCAGCCATCAAGTACTGATGGAGGCGTCATGGTCATGGTAACAGGGAAGCTGCTTGTGAGTTCATCTTGCTCTACTGTCAGCAACTACCATGCAACACTCCAAACCCACTAACAGAGACAATGAGCGGCGGAGACATGGCCGTGTGCTCTCGGCTGACTTTGATTGCCACACTAGATCGACGACAGCGAGCATCCTCAGAACTACGCTCAGACCTTTCAGATACTACCAGATGGCGCTGGTAGCTACTATGTCATGAATGATGTCTTCCGGCTGCTGTACTGAGCCAGCTCGACAGCAACGTTGGAGTGGGTACGGGTGTATTGATTATTGGCGTTCTTTCTGCGGTTAGAGCATTGCAGAAAATGAGAGAATGATACGCAATCTCCTGTGCTAGACAAAGCACGAGTGCATGACGACCTCAGATCTTCAATGTTCTTGTCATGAAATGATGATGCGGCCAATAGGTAGTATTGGGGAGAGGCTATGAGAACATCAGGCACCAAGATTTCATCCACAGCGATTGGACTAAATTGAGGCCATCTGACGTAGTACTGAGGCTCAGCGAAGATTGAACGAGGCATCAACATTTCCTCTTCTTTCGAGTACATATAAGATTGCATAAGGACCTTCATGGTTGCTGTCAGGAGAAGCATTATTGTCGGAAGCATTTGAAGCTTGCAGATGATTGGTCGAGGGCGCTAGCGCGACGCCTACGAATTTGGGGGATCCGATTGTTAAACAGTCAGCTTTTCCTAGCAGCCTTTCAGCTTCCAAACCAGGCTACATATTCGAACACCCTGCCTTTTGCGATTCAACAAATTACGTCGAGACTACACATACAATCCTTTCTACAAAGCCCGCCAACCTCCTTGCAGCATTCCGCCTGCTGCCCGCAATGACCCTGTAAAGACACCTTGCAGAAGCTGCGACCAACTTATAGCAATTGGACTGGCGCTGCAACTTGTAGCACTGACAAAGTCAACACGCGATACAAATTTATCAGTCCACCTGGAGCTCGGCGCCTCTGGTAGGCTTACTACGTCATGACGATTGCTGAGGAGCTGAGGTCGCGCAACTTCAGTAAGCAGATCCCCTGAATTGCTCCGGTAATCGATACTGACTCCGCCTTCTTAGGTATCTACGGACAATGGTATACCTCAAAAGCGGATCTATCTATTCATCCCTTCCAGGAGAGAAGTCTTCGTTGAACAACATCTACCGTCGTTGTAGCCATGAAGTTGTTGCTGACCACCGTTTCCCATCAGGCTCGGCGTTCTTTGCATAGTCCTCTGCATCGCCCTTGGTATATCACATCTCCTACACATAGGAGTGCTCTTCATCTTTGGCCTGTTGTGCCTGTACGTCTTGCTCCTTCCTATCGCCCACCGCTCGTGATCCACTCAAGACGAGACGCTGACACTTCCCACTCAGACTTTCCGGGCTCACCCTCATCTTCGTCGAAGTCCCCCTTCTCCTCCGCATCTGTCCCACCTCCCCTACGTTTGACAACTTCATCCGCCGTTTCACCACCAACTACATGCGTGCGGCCATCTATGGCGCTATGAGCCTAATTCAGTGGTTGAGCATGATCCCTGATCGTACGAGCTTGATTGCTGCAGCGGTGGTGCTGCTGATGGCAGCGGTATGCTATCTGATTGCTGGACTGAAGGGTCAGGGATTCGTGGGGAGCAAGACGCTGGGAGGGCAGGGCGTCGCGCAGATGATCGTTTGAGGCGGTTGATCTTTACAAACGCAAGGCGGTGCAAGGCAAGCGCGCCGACAAATGTCAGCTCGTGGCGGAACAGGTTACGACACAGTGATGCACGCGTGTACTATGGACAAACACCTCGGTCCCAGAAGATGAAGAGGAGGATTGTACTAGCAGAGCAAACAGCACGACAACAACAGCAAACTTAGCAATTCAAGGCCTATGCAAGAAAGGCGCGATTAGGCAAAAGACATTGTTCTTATGACACACAGGATCGACTTCCTCCGCAGAATTGAGGAGGTTGACCATGTGAAAATGATAGTGATAGGTTACTAGTTGACGTGACTGCGGGGAGGAATCCGCTTTTTAGTAATTCTAGAAGCATGTGATCGAACCTGCTTTTGCGATTGTGACCTGTATGATAAAGGTGGATATGCCTCATATACAGCCTGTCGCCGTAAGTGTAATCGCGCCGTTGTTGCCGCAGCCTTGAGCACACATGTACCAAGCTAGCCGGCCCCATATCCGTATCTCTTTCATGCTGGAATTTGATTCGTGGGAGTGGGCATCCAGCTGGTGGTGCGGGCAGTTTGCTCACTTAGTGACCAGCCAGATCCAGGAACCGGTGCCGAGGCAAGATCTTGGCGCCAATCATCGTGATTCAAGATTCAACAATTCAAAAAGCCCATCATTCCTGAGTTTTGACAATATCCCACTTGATTCTTGTGTCCACCCCTTATAATAGGTATTTTGGAAGCTTCTATTCGATGTTTTGACATCCTTCCCTTGGCTATTCTATGAGCCGACCTGAGCTGACCATCCAATGTAAGTTACTACTAGACATGGCTTTCTCTGCCCCTACCGCCGTTTTGCAGACCCAGACTTTCCCTTTTGGAATTGAGTGCATGAGCAGATTATCGAATAGGACCTTGAGGATATTTAATTAGGTATTACAATCAAGGACATGTCCCGAAAAATGCTTGACCATTGGAGCAAAGACCTCGTACCCTTGGGGCACTCGTTCTCTGCTTTGACAAATAAGCCAGTGAGGTACTAATGTGACCCAGCAGATACCAGCCTGTCTCTTCAAGGCCCCCATCAAAGACACAGATCGTTGTGGACGCCATGTCTACTCCTCAAGTTCCCCCACGCCCAGCTCGCTCCCATCACCAGTCCAATCCACCCATGGCCAGTATGGAAGTCCCAAAGATCTCTCCCCGTCCCAATCGCCGCGCCTCCGACCGTTCTCAATCTCCCCATCGTGACACCTTTGCTCGATCTCCCCTCCATGAACCTCCACTTGGCATGAGCCATGGCAATAGGAGTGGAGGCTTGTATGCCAGCAATAGCCAAAACAATTCAAGCTCAGACTTGCCCCGCCGCCCGCCAAGCGTCTCTTTACCATCGGTGGGCCAAGAAGGCATCGAATATGCAAATATTGATGAGGGGGACTCCGGTGAAACCGTAGAGGAATCCAATCCCAATCAGCCCAAGGAGACTAGGAACATTGCTGGAGATCTCCCGTTGCATGCCCCGAAGGCCGCTTTCTCCGAGGGGACTGCCGCCAAGAGAGTTGCCCAGGTCACGCGGACGGATTCTGGTCAAGCTGCAGCTGCGGGTATTGGCAAAGCCAGACCCCCCTCCATCAGCGCAGATGACAAGGATCCGGACACTCGACCTCTCAAGCCAAAGGTCAGCTTCAGGACCGCATCCTCCGTCTCTACCGAGCGGCCGGGATCTGCCCAAGCCGAGGAAGACCATGGCATTCCTGAAATAGGACAGCGAGTACCTATGTATCCAGATGCTGGCGATGTCCAGGCTCCTTCCCCAGCGCCTGACCAATCGCATTTCCCAGCAGGGATTGGTTTTCACAATGCCGGCCGCGCCAAATCTGGTCGACATCATCGTCGCACTCCAAGTGGGAAAGAGGTGCTGCCGCCAGGTAGCTATGGCCTACACGGTCATGGCCTGCAGTCGGCCGATCAATTTGAGCAGCAATGGTACGCAAAGCATCCAGATGCTTTGGAGAGAGAAGAGCATGGAGAATATGGGCCAGGGATTGGCGGTGGTAGAGGAGAATGGGCTTTAAGTAGTGATGACCTAAACAAGCTGGTCAGAGAAACAGGCAGTAAGCTCACTTATGCAATCTGTGAGATCATACCTCCTCATCACATGCTGATTTTTACTCGCTACAGAGGCCGCCCATGCTGGTGCTGGTGCTGGTGCACCTAACGAGCAGTACGGATATGAAGAAGCCGCCCGTCTCCACACTCCACACTCCGCAGGCCTTCGATCAAGTTCTCAGCCTCATGTTGAGTCGCCATTGCGCAAAGCCAGCTTTCCAGTAAACCCCGATGGTGACGCTGCTGTTCAAGAGGTGAGAAAATCTAATGCATCAAAGCTCATGACAGGAAGTGCCATGGAGAGTGAAACAGAAGACGATGATGTCTACATGGCCCCTCCGACAACGCGGAAGAGCAAAGATTATGGGAAGGGGTATGAGAAATCGTTTGAGGACCTCGCGCCACAAGGGGGCCTTCAGGAAGAGACGGAAGGCTACACACGAGACACTGATGACGGTGTCCCGATACTAGCATCGGACGAGGTCGCCAGAACACCAGGTGCTGAATATATGCAGCCAGCTGTCACCCCAACGGCGTCAAGGCGTGGCAGTGCCTATTATCCCGGCCTTGAGAATGATCCGTATGCCACGTTCAGAGGCAACAGCCGGTCTGGTAGTGCTTCAAACAGTCAACCGAGCAGCCGACCTGGTAGTGTCCATGGTATGAGTCTATCAAGACACGCAACGCATGAAGACGATCGTGATAACATGCATACCCCCTTGGAGGACGTCGATGAGTATGAGCCTCTATTTCCGGAGGAGGACGGCAAGAAGAAGCCCATAAGCGCTGCGAAGCGTCTGAAGATGCGAGATCACCTGAAGCGCTTTCCTAGTCAGGACATCTGGGAAGACACTCCCAATAGCTTACAGCTACAAGCAACAGTTGATACGCCAGAACCTGAGGCGGCACAGGCTGCCGCAGAAGTGAAAGCGCCCGTTGCAGTCTTTGAGACGCCACAACAGGAAGCCGCGCGAAAGGGTGAGGTGTCAGAAGCAGAGAAGGCCAAGTTGCTACCAAAGGAGGAGCGCCTGGCCAAGTCAAATTTCAAGCCGCATCTTCGAGATGAAATGCATCGACCTGGCATGAAGCAAAGGTTTCCAAGTAAAGATATCTGGGAGGACTCTCCTGACAGTGCAGAGCTAACCACAACCGTTGGAGAAGATGCTTCTACCGACGTGAGGAGCCCACCAGATGCTGGTCTCGAGGCTGGTGCTGTTGTCGCAACGTCAGGAAGCCCCAAGGATGGTATTCTGGCTGGGGAACAAGCACGCGATGGCACTAATGCCGGTGCTCCGACAATGGAGTCAAAGCCCACGATACCACGCAGGCCAATCAAGGGTAAAGCTTCTGCAGATCTCAATCAGCAGCCGTCGGTACCGGCTCGGCCTCCCAAGAGATTGCATCAAGTGCCGCCAGTCGACGCCAAGGTCCCTGTTGCTCCATCGAAATTGAGTCAATCCGCATCCCCAACGGACCCAACAGATCTCTTTTCTCCAACAGATACTCGAAAAGGTCCCTCGCTCCCAGAAAGAGCCAAGCCCCAGATACCTAGTAGGCCAGTGAAGGCTTCCGTGCAGGATCAGTCGGACTCGACACCTTTATCCAAAGTAACTTCAGCATCATCTGTTGGCAGCGAGGGAAGTGAAAAGGGTGTCGCAGCCCCCCCTGGAGCCCCAAAGCCAAAACCTGCTGTGCCTGCGCGGCCCGTTGGTGGCAAGATCGCAGCCCTCCAGGGTGGATTCCTCGCGGACTTGAACTCGCGGCTAAAGGGCGGCCCGCCCGCTCCTAAACCTCAAGAAAAGGAGGTTCAATCAGAGCAGGAGAAGGCACCGTTGGCTGACGCGAGGAAAGGACGGGCCAAGGGACCTGCAAGACGGAAACCTGTTGCAGCCAGTGAGGGTGGTACCTTTGAGAGCAAGCCCAGGACTTCAGGTTGGAGCATCTGTCCGCCTGTTACAGTATGGCAGACCGATGAAACTGGCCAAGTACATGTTCTTGTTCCACAACCGACAGCATCGACCCTAAAATCGAGCACTGTCACGACTGACGCTGCAGAAGCAGACCCACGGGTCGAAGCAAACCCTACGTCAGAGCAGCATCAGTCAAATATTGAGGAGTTTAGCCATACCACAAGGAAACTCGAATCCACCAAGTCTCCTTTATCCCCTTCAACTCCACAGTCAACGGCTGCCGATCTCCCCACCCCTCATTCAGAAAAAAGTCACAATCCCCTCAGCATCGCTCCCAACACACCGGACTTGCCCGCTACTGCCACCGGCGACATTCGGCCCGAAGACGTTGCCAAAGACTTCCAATCCCCCCTTGCTGCCAACGATCCGATCTCCCCGCCCTCAGGCGCCGCGGCAACGGATGAAGCATCGATGGACCCCCCCTTCCCCGCCTCAAGCAAAGCGGAAACCGCGACATCACCGCCGACCGCCGAACAGAAGAGCCAGACCGGTGAGAAGGACATCACCATCCAGCCTGGCACAGGCGGGGAGAAGAAGATGACGGCAATCATTGGCGGAAAGGCTGATGCTGAGGAAGGAGAGGGCGCTAATACGATTGTCAGGGAAGCCGGCTTGTCAGGGAAGGACGGCGGAGCTGAGTTGAGCTAGGGTGAACATAGTGACTTGGTGGGGGGAAAACGAAGTACATATGGGTTTGTGGCCTGCTGAATCATATAATTCATCTGGGGGCTGGGTCGGTCAGCATGCAAGGGTTAATAAAAGTGAATTTTGCAATTTTTCCGCGTTACGGAGCCAGAAAGACTGTGCTTTTGAGCAGAACTCGGGTAGTACGAATAATTCCCCCCTGACCCACCACCACCAGCTCCCCAACCTGTCTGTCTGTCTTCCAAGGTATCATTAACTCTCGCCCCACGCATCGCCCTGCTGCTGGATTGTATGTGGTAACACACTCTTCGCCCCCAACTAAGCCACTCAGTTGTGTTGCAGTCCGCTATTATCAAACGCAGATTGTTATTTTATGGAGAGAGAAAAAAAGGGGGGGGGGAAGAAATTTTTTTCCTTTGCCTTGTCTGATATCCCCCCCCCGCGGGTCCCAGCAGCTCAAGCATACTTCCCAATCCTTCTTGATTGGTTGGATGGATGGATGGATGGATGGATGGATGGATGGACGGATGGGTGGGTGGGTGTGGGTGGATACGTCCAACATAAAGTAATAATCTCCAGTATTCAAAGAGAAAGAAAAAAAAAAGAATTCTGGACTGGACTGGACAGAACAGACGGCTAGAAGGGTTTACTGTTACCCCCCCCAGGTCCGCCAAAAACCCCCATACAATGATAATAAAGATAATAATACTAGTAACAGGAATAATTGCTGCAAGGAATCCCTTCCCGAGTCGTTGATATATACACGCACACATTTCGTGACGACCCTGTTTTTCACTGCACTCTGCTTGCTCCTCTGCTATGCCGTACACGTATTTCAGACCTTCCTCCTCACAAGAAGCCCACCTAATCTTCCAGTCACCGGCCCCACAAGATCATGAGTGGCATCTCTGCCACCACTGACGCATAAAATCACCCATGGCCAGTTAGATACATACCCATTACCAGGTCTCAACGTTCGGGACTGATGGTGGCGGGAATTTTTGTCGATATGAGTGGAATGGAATATTGTATTGCATGGATGGACGAATCGCCATCCAAAGTCCCCAAGTACTGTCTGTCTGTTTACTGTTGGCTTTTTGGGCCTGTTGCTGGCTGCGGTGGTTTTTACATCGGATCAGATAGATGCCCGGACATGTGGTTGTGCGATGTGGAAAGAATACTCTCTGAGTAACACATTCGTATGTGTGTGTGGACGAATAGCCTTGGACTCGAGACTCGTTGCACGGAGTGATTTAAGGGTATGTATGTTCAATGATGATGATGCTTTTGCATTTTGTAACGATGCGCGGGCTACTTGCCTTGTCAGCGGGCTTATCTAGTTGCTCGTCGCTGCCGGCATCGCTGCTATTACTGGCACTGATATCAGGGATGATGGAGGAGATGCGAGAAGTTGATGCTCGCTGGGACCGCTTCGCGGTGATGGCTCATTTCGACACTCTTGATCTGTAAGTCGTCAAGTGATGCTTTGCTATCTGCCATTGCCTTTTACTGAGGGTGCTGCCCCTCTTCAAGCCTAGGCGGCCAGCAAAGGCCGCGCAACAGGATGTTTTGACCTGGGAAGCTTTGACTGTCAGGTGATTGAGGGATGATGCTCGTCATGAAAACGTTGTCACGTCGGATAGACAGGCTGAAGGGTCTAAGGGATGCAATTTGCTCTGCCCCGGCTCGAGCAATTTGTGGGTACCGAAGTATTCGCCATCAAGATCCTGGAGCAGCGCGGTGCTTCGCAAGTATGACCTCAGATCCCGTCGTGCGCCATCCTCGGACGATCAATATCGCGATTCATGGCAGTTCTTACAAAGGGTTTCAGAGACCATAATTCAAGTCATGACATACTTCGGCCCCTCCCCACCCTGCGGTGTCTGCCAATTGATATCCTGCGCCGGCGCCTTGATATCGCAGGTCTTGCAATGAATGCAATTCTGCGCGTTAATCTGGAACTTCATTCCCGTCACCCCACAATCCCCTCCCTTGGGATCCTCCACATACTCGTATACCCCTGCGGGACAGAACCGGTTCTCCAAGCCTTTGTACTTGGGCCACATCTCCGCACCGTGCTTCTCCCAGTCTTTGACTTGCAAGTGGGAAGGTTGATCTTCTTCGTGGTTGGTGCCGGTTCGGTTGACGGATGTGAGGATGTCAAAGGTGACTTCGTTGTCGGGTTTGTCGTAGGTGATTTTGCGGGACGAGTCTGCTGTTTTGGTGGCTGCGTAGTCGCCTGGTTCTTTGTGCTTGAGCGTCCAGGGTGACTTGCCGCGCAGGATGAAGGCCTCGAGGCCAGAATATGCGATACCGCCGTACAGACCTAGAGGTGAATGGAAAGAGGGGCGCATGTTGCGGACTTGATGCAACTCGCTCCAGATGGAGCTCTTGCGTAATTTGTCTTCGTAGTCGAACAGGAATATGGTATCGCCATCAGTGCTCTCAGCTGTCGTTGCCGCGGACTCGGAAGGAGTGCTCAGCGCTGAATACGTTGCCTCAGCGGCGAGCATGCCGGATCGCATCGCCGTATGCGTTCCCTTGATCTTTGGAACATTGAGGAAGCCGGCCGTGTCTCCTATGAGAGCGCCACCAGGAAAGGCACATTTAGGGATGGACTGGAAGCCGCCCTCGTTCAGCGCGCGTGCTCCGTATGAGATGCATTTGCCACCCTTGAGCACGGAACTGTAGAGCGAGTGCTGCTTCATCTTTTGAAATTCACCGTAGGGTGAGAGCCAGGGATTTGGATAGTCGAGCCCGACCACCAGTCCGACGCTGACTAGATTTTCCCCGAAATGATACATCCACCCACCACCATAGGTGTCTGAGGGCAGTGGATAGCCCATAGAATGGACGACCTCGCCTTTTCTAAAATTCTCATCTGGCACTTCCCACACTTCCTTCAAGCCAAGACCGTACGTCTGGGGCTGGCTGTCCCTGCGCAAATCGAACTTCTTGATCACTTGCTTTGTCAAGTTGCCGTGACAGCCTTCAGCAAATAGCGTGACCCGCGCATGGAACTCCATGCCCCGCTCGAAACTCGGTTTCGGCTCTCCGGACCGCGATACGCCCAGGTCATTAGTTGCGACACCCTTAACAGCGCCATCGGTGCCGTAGAGGACTTCGCTGGCCGCGAAACCAGGATAGACTTCCACACCAGCTTCCTCGGCGCGCTCACCAAGCCATCGGCAGAATTGGTTCAGCGAGATAATATAGTTGCCATGGTTATTCATCTGTGGGGGGGCAGGTATGGGAACAGCTGAGTTCTTGGTAAGAAAGCGCATCTTGTCTTTTATTGCCAGGGTAGCGCCCTCGAACTTGGTAGGGTTGTCGTCCGAGAGCCAATCGGGCAGCAGCTCGTTCACGGCAGAGGGTTCGATGACATTGCCAGAGAGTATGTGGGCACCGATCTCGCCTGCTTTTTCCAGGAGTAGAACACGAAAGTCTTCATTGCCAGCGGCGGTGGCAAGCTGTTTCAGTTTGATGGCGGCACTGAGACCAGCAGGTCCTGCGAGAAAGCACAAGATGTCAGTCATTTGATCGACAACTCCGCCGATGGCAGGAAGGAAGCAAGTGGGGCAAATGTACCGCCACCCACGATGCAGACATCGACTTGATCGCTCTCGCGATCTTGTTGTCGAGGGTCGAAGGAGTCATCCACAGTTGCGAATTGACGCCATGGGGACGTAGAGAAGGTCTGCCGCCTTCTCGGTGTGGAAAAGGTCCTAGGTTTCTGGAAGAGGCATCGTCGCCGTGCTGGGGCAAAGTGTGAGAACGCTCGTGAACCGGTGCGGAGCAGCGATTTCTCAGATGCGAAGACACTGCGCCTGCCGGCCCGTAGTATAGGTACGGTACAGTTCATGACAATGTACTCGTGAAGAATGAAGAGGCTGAAAATCCCTCTTCGCAGGAGGGAAGATGGGCCAATGGATAGAACTTTGTATTGACGTCTTGATGTTCAAGGACCTCGGCTCTGCGGGACCGGAGGCGGCGGCCAATCGAAAGTCGGGAATTGACAACGGCATCAGTGCATAACCTGATATCGTGGATGCCACATAAAAATCGTCTTGATTTCCAGGAAAACTTCTGATTGTTCAAACCCTGCACTTCAAGCCCCGGACTCATACTGATGACACACACTATTCGCAAATCTGCTCATTCTCTCACTGCTAAGCTGTGTAGACGTAAATGATGTGGTCAATTTCACTGCGGTCTATGTATATGCAGTACTATACACGAATGATGATTCGAAGGACACCACGAGCTACCGATCAAGTAAGGCCCCTCCTAGGGTCGATGACGGCCCAGGTCATATTCAGAGGTTCTTTCGGCATTTGACTTCTTCCTTGTCAAATATATGAAACGAATTAGCTCACTAACCCAAGCGGAAAGAATAGCGTAGGAAGCGGAAGCAAGACCTGACCAGGCCAAGATGTTGCCAAGATGGCAAAGCCTTTGAACAGGTCATCAAATGACTTGAGCACCTTGCCATGGACGTGCTTCGTTATGTCCTGGTATGTTGTGTCAATGCGAGGTTTGAGATGTGGGAATCTTGGTCGATAATCATCGTCGTCGGCATCCGCCGCAACTGTGGTAAGATATATTTTAAGGGTTATTGACAGCGCTTTCTCAACCTTGGCTGTGATATGGATGGGTATGTTCTGCAGGCTGTGGTGGATGCTCGTATTTTGAGGTCACGTCCATCGTGATTATGATGGCATCTTCTTTGGCTGATCCGAACATTGATTCCGCTGATCTAATTCACTAGCTGTAGGAAATGCCCACATACTCTCGAATAGGGAGGCCTTATTCTGTTGCTCTGAGGCCGACAGTACCTGGCTTTCGATCCTGGCTGACCGAAAGAGCATGTGCATTTTTATTCATGTGGAATTTCAACAATGATGTGATTTACATAGATCGCACCCATCAAACATCTATAGTGGCAATCCTGGATTCTTTATGGATCCATTTCCGTTTGGCATGGTAATCTCCCTCGCGGATCCACCAAGGAGTGATTCAAATGACCAGTCAAAAGTCTGACCGCTCTCCGTGAAGCCTCGATTGATAATGACCCCCCAGTCATGTTCTTCAGGCAGCAACCAACTCAGGGTTCGACACTGCTTTGTGCTGAATATCCAGCACCCCTTCAATGACACGCATGACATGGCCAAAATGGGTTTGTGAATGATTTTTCAATCTGCTCTAGTATGGTTTTTCAATATGCTCTGAAATGACACCAGGCAGACCAGGACAACTTGAATTGCCGACAACATGCCGCCAATGCCTCGTTGAATCATGTTGGAGTTTACAAGTCTAAATCTTCTCTGTTTCTCGTCATTTCTATTCCAATGATACCGACGGATGTCTCTGCGGTTGGCATCTCGAATTTGACTGTGACCGAGGACACAGCGAGCTTCTCCAACACGACTCTAGCAATAGCTCTGGCCAAACCTTCGGGCTCGTTGAATAACGCTCTTTCCACCAAATTCTGTATCAGCTCTGTCATCTGCCTTGCCACTTCTACGCCTTTTCTGGTCTCCTGGCGGTCGGGAGGATCCAAACTGAATAGTATGTCGAGAGGGATTATTTGTGGTCGTTGATTGTCACCTGGCCTGTCGCCAACGCGACAAACAATCTTCAGATCGGAGAGCCTCCATTCGTCGTAGAGTACCGCCCAGATTTGACCTGGCTCTCCACAATCTGCCGGCATCATCTTTTCCAAGACGGTCTCGCGAGACACGTCGCCACCTACCCCTGGGATACCAACGGGATCTGCAACACAAAATTCGAGTTCTTCACCTGGCCATTGTTGCGCCACCGTCCAGAAGAGGCGGTTGGATATATCATCAAACGATTTCCAAGGTCTACGATCCAGATGGTTCGTGATATCCTTTCGCATCTTCTCAAGTCGGGACGTGTGAGAAATGGTCCCTGCCTGTTCGCCGTTCGTGCTATCGATGGTCAGATGGAAGTCAATGCTGATTTGGCGTTTCGTGTCCGGGAAGATTGCAGCCTCCTGCCCAAACCTTGCGTGAATAATGACATTGCGCAAGCTGATCGTACTCAAATGGGCCGGGGGTGTTCCTGATGACGTTTCAGGTGGCGTCTCTGTGGATGATTTCGCCAACGGGTTCGATGATGATGATAATGATAATGAGGATGATGATGACGATAATGAGGCACTGGAGGTATCGTATGGACCTGATAGATCACTGGCCGCAAGAATTGAAGGCATCTTCCCAATGTTCCAGGTCAGCTGTTCTTGATCAATGTTGGACTTTTCCTGAATATAAAATTGGACTGAATTAGTTACGTAGCCGATGAGGGAGGTTGTTGTTACAGATATCAAATACGAAGACGGGCGCAGTGAGTGGAACAATGTTAACTCTGAACGGGTGCGATGTGCAGCAGGAATCCTGCAGAAAAGTCCAGCTGATTTTCCAGGGACTCTTCTACCTTGACTAATCATCATCGCTCCAATCAGCGCGAAAGATTACGACTCTGTGTCAGCTGGTACCAATGAGTTGCTACCGTCAGGGATTGTGGATGTGTTGTAGGATCACAACCTGCTTCGTTTTTGTATGGGTTCTAGCTACCTCAACTGCGGATTGATAGTGAGACATTCGCGCTATTAGTACATAAGCCAGTGATTCGGCCCCAAGGCTACGCACGATGATGAAGAGCGTGCCAAATTACTACATAGGTGTACATCTGGTATTCCATCCCCAGCCATATCTGCGCATCCTCGTTCACTGTTAGACTATTCTTTTCGTTCAACAGGACTAAATGCAATCCTGGAAAATTTCTTCCGGTATGCTCACATCACTGTCATAAGAATCTCGAAGTGAAGTCAAAGTGAACCAATCAGCTACCGCCTACTTGGAAGTATCAAATTCTCCCGCATACGTTACGTCCAGGGTCTGTCTGTCCCTGACGACCTCCATCACCTCCGCTTCTTCAACGAACCATAAACACTCTAACGGCGATAAGCCTTCAACGCCAACCCCGACTCTTGACAAGGGATACTGCTCTAGCAAGAACCGTGTGATCGCTCCGACTAGCGATGCGAGTGATCCACATCCACCTGATTCCGCAACCCCACATATCCGCTTTGCCATCCGATATCACATTCATGCACTCGCTGCCGTGTGTGCGCCGGATGCTTCGGACTCCAGACTCCCGAATTTAAAGTGAACTACCTCCCTCTTGTTCGGCTCACTGGGATGAGGCCAATCTTACACGAACACTTCCTGGATATGATCGACCTCTTGCGGGAATCGAGAACGAAATGACTTTTCCGCCTTGTTTCCTCATGGAGCGGCCTCCTCAATGGATCTAGTACATTCGTCCCTGGGCCACCAGCGATATTGCAGGTGTGGAGTCATATGTTACGTCAAGCAGAAGTTATAGGCTAGCTTTGGGGATTGAAGTTACGTCTTTGCTGGTTTATTTAAGGTTAGTTCGAACATCAGTATCTCATGGAGTTTAATCTCAAATGGACTGAGAAGCACGAGATCACGAACAACGTATTCATACTCATTTCTCTAGATGACTGACAAAGAAGAGAAGCAAGACAGACATTCGACAGGCTTCTAGCCATAACAGAGGAGAGGTTTCTACAAGGTATACGCAAATGCTACAGGCAATACTCTATCTGCCTTGAAGATTCTGTCGCTTTTCCGTTGCATGGCGTGAGAATGACAATACGGGTCAAGCTCACAAACGAGTGATACATAACCCAGGCAAAGTACCTCTTCCTCAAATACGACCGTGTTGACAACGTCTAGGCCAATGCCATCTGTGACTATATAATGACTATTTCTCAACATTATTCACGCGTGCAATGCTGCCAATACTATCAATAGCTGGGCAAATTGATCTGACCAATTGTTTGAGGGTCAAATAGTCATTTTTGTTGGTGGTTAGCCCAGTCAAATTAAGTACCTAAGCAAATCACCCGGTCTTTGCGTTCAAAGCCCGGGAAAAGGTTGCATGGAATGAATCATCATCAAGATATGTAACCCTTGCGGCACACGGTAAGCATACATGAGGGTACAGCGCACGCTACGTACCTTTGCTTTAAATCATGCCGGGGACGATAGTTAATACGTTCTTGAAACAATTGGACAACCATTGCCAACCCTGCACGCGCAGTTCTTGCATGCTTAGCTGCTATGTTGTGACCGACGCGATATTCATCCCGCGGCCTAATCTATCAAGACTGTTTATTCGACATTCTGCTCTATTCATCATTGCAATCCACTAGTCATCGCAGTTCGAAATTCCTTCTCCCAGTCGCGAGAATCAGCCAAGCGACCTGACTTCCTAGGATTGACCAGAATTTGCCTCATACCCTGTCATCCTCATACTTTGTCTGCTTCTGGCGAGCTCGACTCTGAGCCCTTTGGCGAGACGCATCCGTGATGGTGGTAGCTGTTCAGAGGTGATCCTAAGATTTCACATGGGGCATGCGTGCTGTGATGTCCTTTGCCAAAGTTCCGGAGCCTGTCTAGTTTGTGATTTAGGGTAGTACTATTGTAATGCTGCACATGAGGTTGATGATGCTTTTAGAATGAATTCACTTCATTGCATGGCAGTAAACTCAAGGTAGACCCTCATAAAACGGACTATCCTTTTCGTTCGGATGCACAGTCTCTTATCTCTCCCTAACCATTTCTATCCTGGCCTCATCAGGCATCGTAAGTGCACCGAGCTGTTCGCACTTTACTTTGACTTTGCGTACAGAGAACTGCTTCAACACCACAACGATCACCTTTTTAAGCATCGCCTCAGCTGTGCTGGACGTGTCATCCTCTTCCAAAACCTCACCGTACGCATCATCTCCCTCTAGACACTCGCACAGCTGATCCACGACTCGCTGACACATCTCCGGCCCTTTCTCGATCTTCCGGTCCGAGGTTGCCAGCTCACGCTCGCGCCATACTTCCAAGTCGAGGTTGACGGTGGGTTTACCGGGCTGATGAAATAGCTTGTTATTGGCGATAGAAGGAAAAAACTTCAAGGAGGTCATCTGCCACGAGAGGTCTTCGATTTCCCATTTCTCTGATTGTATGTCTTCACAGATCTTCTTTCGCAAAGTGAATTCAATGCTCGTGCCGCCTTCGACGCGTTGAATGGCTCCAGACAAGACGGCCACGACTCGTAGAGTCTCACCAGGCCAATCTTTAGCCAGGAACATAAACACGCCGGGCAAGTAATCCAGCGATAGCAGGCCCTTGCCGTCGAGACTTTCCCTTATACAGCTGTCTATCGGGAATGGTTTGATTGGAGCGGCCTCAGCCAAAGGACACAGGGTGAGGTAGGCGGAGATGCGGATTGGTGAGCGCTGATCAAAGGTCCCCTGGGCGTCCGACTTTCTTAGACTGACTGTGAGGCGGAGGTTCTGCACACTGACCGAGAGGAGCTGCTCCCTGGAAGGTGGTGCTGGAAACGTTGTTAGACTTTCGATTGCTGACGCGGGGACCAAGTTACCAGAAGCAGGTAGTGACTGCATGATGAGGGAAGCTCCAAGTCCCTTTGAAGTCTTCGTCTAGCTCTTGACTTTTCGGATTGTTGGATTGATTTGTCAACGTATTCAATTAGAGGTATAGGACCAGAATTGAACAACGGTAGACTAAGGACGGGGATTGAATGTTAACGATGTAACGTTGCAACATGTCCTTAGTGTCGTGCAAGAGTGTCGAGCAATATTTCAACCCTTTTCTTGTGTCAGAGGTATTGCAGGTGTGTTTCAGTTGATATCGTACAGAAGGATCTGGGTATGTGACATCCCCTGAGCCGTTACCCAAGCTTTAGCCAACAGCATCCATATTAGTCCCTCCATGGACCAGAGGCTCTCCTGTCGTAAAGCAATCTTGATATCCGCCACATAAGCCTCTGATTACACCACCCCCTCTTGTGCTCAGCATCGTTATTGATAAGCAAAACAATCCGCAGTCGACACCCTGGCTGCAATGTAGACTTTCTTCCTACACCGTCTAGAAATATAGTGATCCGAGTCTAGATACTTCCTGATGTGCGATGAGAAACGACAGATTAACAAGCGTGAGTCCTTCTATCAGCTTTGACAAAATCTTGATGTGTTGTGGTAGATTTATTGATAGCGCCTTCTCCCGAATAAAAAGCTAGGGTAGTTAAATGGCATGTTTTTTTCAACCCTTGCTCTTATCTGGTACCATGATATCAGCGGTCGGACACCTCCCCTTCAGTCGGTGCCCCAATACGACTTGCCTAAGACCATCTCCTTCTCAGTGCGGGTTCTTTTGTGCAGCTTCTTGCTAGCCCTTGTAGACTTACTCAGATCACTGCTATCCTACCGTAACAACATCGCTGGTATCTTACCCCACAAACCTGAAGCAAACGGCTAGGCTTTGTAAACTTACTCAGATCGCTACTTAACGACCTGAAGCAGTGCCCACGTGTGTGTACTTTTAGTGCTACGGATCAAGCCTACTATTTCACAAATGGAAGTCCGCAGGATCCTGAATCTAGAAGAAACTCTGACGTGTGTCAGCTATGCTGATGTTGCATTGCAAGAAAACCCGGGTCAAGGGATTGACGTTTCTGTAACTACCGTACATATTTGGGGGAGGAAAGTCTGTTGCTTTGAATCTCATGGACCCGTATTTTCCGCAACAAATTGATGATAGCATGAGAGGATTATCATGGTGGGCCAACATGCTTTTTATTTAGAAGGATATCTTGAGAGATTTTTCTACATGTGGATTGTACGAAGAGGAAAGGACAGTCACGGAAAGGTAAACGTCCGATTGCGTGATACGCATCCAAACATAATGTATTATCAATTCCTCCAAGTTAAAGCAATCTCTGCTCCGCGTCAGCCAAGATTTTTCGGTATTATCAATCACTGGCCCCCTGCTCTGCCTCTCTGCTCCAGTAATCCCATGCCTTCCTCCCCTCTCGCGCTCGCTTCCCCATCCTCCCACTGCCACCCCTCCTCCATTTCCACCCCACCATCTCCCTCCACCACATCCTGCATGCTCCTCTGCCTCACCCCAATCTCCCTCACCTCCTCTCTCCCCTTCCCAACATCAACCCACCACAGCACCCCCGCGGGCGCCGCGACCAACACCGCCAAAAACACAAATGCAACCCTAATCTCCCCCGTCCCATCAACGATCCTGCCCACGATCGCCGGTCCAATCGCACTACTCCCCTTGTCGGTAACAGCATACAATGCGAAGAACGCGGCTTCTTTGCCGGGGGGCACAAGTGTCGCTGCGAACAGGCCGCGGCAATAGCTGCTCAAGCCACCCATCACAAAGCCGTGAAGAGTGGCGAGTGGGTAGATCTCCCACCACGCTTGCAATCCGCCCCAGCCCCACGATTTTAGGAATGGGAGGATGTAGGGGAGTAAAGAGTAAAGTGGTATCAACTCCATCAGCCCTATCATTGCAAGGATGGCGGATTTCGACGACCAGTGGAGGCGACGTTGGATGTACGGCCATGTCATAGCACCCAAGATGCCAGATGTTGTAGCTGTGATGGAGAGGGCGGCGATGCCGAGGGTGGAGAGGTGGAGGGTTGTGCGGGCGAAGAGGAGGGCGGTGCCGGAAACGGTGGCGATCGTATCGGAGAGCAGGAACCAGCACAGCAGGAATAGACGGGTTTGGGTCAAGGTGAGGGCGAGGCGGAGGGTGGAATAGAGGTTCCACCATGCGAGAGTGAGAGGGCCGATGAAGCCGAGGAGGCGAGAGGATTTCGTGGGTTGCTGGGGGAAGGGTGGGCCAGGACGGGCACGGAGCCAGAGGGCGGAGGGGATGGTGAAGAGAGCCCAGCAGAGGCCAACCATGAAGAGGATGAGGCGGAGTGGGAGAGTTGGCGAGAGTTTGAGTTTAAGAAGTTTAGTCAGCACTAGTAGGAGGAGGATGCTGAGGATCTGGACAGAGACGGCGGCGATATAGCCAAAAGCGACGCCACGGGAAGAGATTGTCGTTGAGAGGGCGCTCGATTGATGTGGACCGTCTTCTATATAGTGAGCACGTTTCATTTCGGAGAGGGGAATTCGTTACAATTTTCGTGATTCCTCAAACCATCGCTTCGGAAGTCCGCAGTTCGCGCAAGACCCATGCCGCCCTTTTGAGGGAGGTCTTGACTTCCCCGTACCGTTCGATGATTCTGTACAAGTAGAGGCAAGAAGGAGTTTAAGATTGCAAAGCTCGACCCTAGGCAGGATACCCCGATTATGACCAAAACAGAAGCAAGCACGTAAATGCTAGGAACGATAAAAATGAACAGTATGCTGGCTGTGGCACCCGTAAAGCCGAGAGCGAGGAGCAGTCGCTTGCGATATCCGCCTAGGCATGATCAAGCTATTAGCATATGAAGCTTCCAAAGAGCACCGCTACCAATCAAGGAGTATCTCCCAAAAAATTTGAGGGACAGAGCATATGGAATGAGTGATGTCGATCTTGCCAGCGAATGATTCAAGACCCACCATAATCCGCAAAAGTCCCCAGACTAATGAGAATAACACATTGAACGAGTACAGCCAATGAAAATGTATACATAGCAAAGCTAGCAGTCGTAATGTCATGCCCAAAGGGGCTGATGATACATTGATCGTCGTTCCTAGCTTCACCGTCTGCTCGTCTGAAAAGTACCTGGGCGCTTGGAGAAGGGTGAGCTACGATATCTTGTCGATCTACACACGGAAGGCTTCTGTCAGAGTAGAGTACACCGCGTTCGCGAGCTAGCTGTTCTAGAGTGACCGGTAGGAACGATCCTGTAGAGTTCTTGTCAGTATTTCTGCAATTCTAGTTGAATATTCAATCCAGGAATAACATCTTCGCTTTTAAAGAGTGATTTCGTAAACAGCAAATTTGGGAAGGCTGCAGATCTTCCTGTATGAGTGAACGCAGACTAAGATCCGGTCCGTGCAGCTGGCGCAGCACAATTTGAGACACCATCAGACGAAAGCTCATATGACCTTTGGTCCACATGAATTTCTGACATGCTGTGGAAGCACCTCCCGCTTATACCACGGCATTCTCCAGCATGTTAACGCTGAACCCCTGAGAAAGACTGAAATTGCAGGATAATGACAATCATTGCCTCCGTCCTCTTCACTTGCATCACTATAATGGTGATGATGATGAACCCTAGAATTGAGTGTGGCAGAGGCGACTGGAAGTTCACCTAATCTACTGCACTTATCTCATGTGATCATTCTATGATTGACTCGACCGGTTGGAGGTGGACAGCCTGGAGCCACCAAGTTGTCAAGAGGAAGCCAGAGAGCAGGTCACTGTTTCTTGCTGAGACTTGAGCGGTCGTAATTGATCTTCAAAAGCACGGATGGCATTCATTCTTCCCATGCTTCCCACCGCCTGCCTACGCAACCAAAATGCCGAGTCTGAGGTCAAAAAGCGCCCACCAGGAAATCCATATGAATGAATAATGTCAAAAAGCGTCACTGCCTGACTCTCCCCCTTTTCACGGGTTTTTCCCGAACCAAAAGCACTGCAAAAAAAAATGAAAGATCAAGAAACCCACCAACCCCACAAACAGCGAAAATCTCCGCCGCAAGCCCATAGCAATACCATCCCCAAACCTCGCGCTCCGTGGTCGTACTCGTGTCTTCGCCTTCATAGCGCGCATCCAGCCTCCTCCTCCTCCTCCGTCGACACAAATCATCATCCGAGACTTCTTCTCCGCTGGACTCCTTTCCGATGCGACTTGTACTGCGATCTTCTCCACGAAGAAAGGTTCCGGTTCCGGTTCCTTCATCCGGCTGCACGACTATCATGATGATGGTGTTGTTGTTGTTTTCCGCAATTCACCTCCGCAAAGATGGGTTATATATATGGAGGGCAGAGGGAAATGTAGGACCTAAAGGTTGGACAATATATATGCGAGTGACTAATCCAACGCAGGTAAGTGATGCTATAGCAATGATGAGTGTATGTGTGTGCAAAAGCAGCGGGAAATTCTCATGTATGTACAATCGAACTCTCATGGAAAAATCGCACGCCTGAAATTTGTGGAAAATCAAATGGGTTTGGGTGGGCTAAACTGATTGGGGACTACTTTAGAGAACTAGTGAGTCAATTGATTCTTGATCGTCCAAGTCATTGTCAACCGTGGTATTGAAATGATACCGTCTCTGGGCCTACCCGGCCTGTACCGACTAGGAATACATCAATCAATCAATCAGTCGTGGTGCGTTGCTGTGAAGGTGAGAAGAAGAAAAGATTAACTCTCGGTTTTATCTACTCAAGTCTCTGGGTGAGCTCCTGCTGGGCCGATTTGTTGACATTTAGACACCCTCACCTGCACCCTCACCTGCACCCTCACCCGCACCCCCACCTGCACCCTCACCCGCACCCCCACCTGCACCCTCACTTGCACCCTTACCCTCAGCAAGCCCCTCACCAGGCCCCTCACCAGGCCCCTCAGCAAACCCCTCAGCAAGCCCTTCAGCAAGCCCTTCAGTAAAGCCCTTTTGCTATGATGCAACGCCCGATGCCCGTACGCCCCTACCGCAACAGGGCCCAAAGACACCGTGATCTGGGTGGAGAACCCTGAGAGCTGAGCACGGCCTTCATACACCTGAAGGCTAGACGCTTTGATCTTCATGGTGCTCCCATAATTTAGAGCCCAAAAACAACCGGAATTTAAGTGCAGAATCTAAAGCCTTGAGCAGTAAAACCCATCAATCAAAAAATCTGCGGAAAAGTGCGGAATACGCGGAAAAGTCAATGTTTTTATTAGTAATAAAGATATACGGAGGGACGATATTTCTGGTGATAGGTTACGACTTTTAAGCTCAGCCCCCCTTCGGGTGGTTGATCTCAGACTACATCTCACCGCGAGCACATTGAACATCCGTCAAGTCTCGGTTCTGTCTTGATTAAAAGCAAGTAAAGGCGCCTGCCTACTCCTATCGCTAGCAGGTGGAAATCGTGCTCATGCTCATCGCTAGAAAGTGCTGGTAAAAAAAGGATAAGAACAAAGCTCGCCCCCTTGATTGATAGCCTTCCACCGTCCTTTCGTACCCCGTATTTCTTGCGACCGCCCCCGGTATCGCTCCAAGCCATTGCTAGGGGCCATTAACAGCTCCGTTTCTGTATCCACTTTCTTCGAATCTCCATCCAGCACCTGTCCAGCCATGCTCGTTGCATCCTCTCGGCGACCGCCTTATTGCCCCCAAATACTTGTCCACCATCCTACAGGACCAAAGCCCCCATCAACGCCACCAATCCCATCGGCACAATTTTCTCCGCGGCGGCCCCCGTGGCCGTAGCGGCGGGCGCTGCAGTGCCCGTGGTCGTCGAGCCAGCCGTAGCCATTGCCGTACTCGTGGCAGCCATGGTGCTAGTCATAGCGGGCACGTTCGTGGCCATAAGGGTACCGCAGGTCTTGCAGCTGTCGGAGCCGGGGTTGGCCTGGCGACATTGCTGAAAGGTGGCTTGGCAGATGTGGTTGGGAAAGGTGTCGAGGTACTGGTCGATGTCGGTGGGTCCGGTGCCGTTGGAGCAGAGGCAGTTGTAGGTGAAGTCGGCCTGATGGGGGATGTTAGTGTGATGGATTTAGGGAAAGAGAGAGAGGGGGAAAAGGCCTGGTAAGGTAAGAAGAGGGCAGGAGACGTATACGTACTCCATTGCATGTGTTGGTCTTGATGAAATTGGGTCCACCGCAGAGGAGCGGGCAATTGTGGGTTTCACCTTGGCACCATTGATCTGGCGAGCACAGGGTTCTGTCAGCTCTCCGTTTTTCATCCACAACATCATGACATTATTGTTGTTGCTGTTGTACAAGCTGGCGCGAGGGGGAAATCCCTATAGCTCACAGCAGGTTTGTTTTTTCAACATGAGGAGGGAGCAAACTTACTTCTCGTGGTCAGATCCACGGAACTCTGATCGAAGGTGCTGGTGCTATTCTGCGCGGCGGCAAAGCCAGCCAGAGCGACAACAACCGATGTAAATAGTGCCAACATCTTTGCCACACGAGTCTCTTGTTTGGCAGTGTTCAATTACAGGTTTGTGTTATGTTCAATGTGCAATACAATGCAGAAGCTGATGATGGGACTGAACAATGCTGGATCAGATGAGACTGAAGCGAAGAATGTTGGTTATGTTTCGGACAGTCGAGGAAAAGAAGTGGAGATTGGGTGACAATTTAATGTTCAAGCAAGACAAGCGTTAAGCGTTTCGCACTAAGACCCACGTCGGGAAATCGGCCGCTGAGTGGAACAGGGACATATCGGGTCGAAATGGCAGTGACCCTTTGGTGCGAAGTGCTGCATATTTCATTTGCTAGCGTGAGATAGAGATACGAGGTCAAGATATCCTACGGATTAATCCATGCCTTTGCCACTTACCTCGCTCGATAAGCATTATGCTCAACATCCGTCTTGAGGGGTGCTGCTTCACCTTCAATTGCTACGAGTCATCGAATAGAGTCCAATCGATACGTTTGTATTTGTTGACATGGTCTATACAATAGCGTATCTCCCTCGACGTACTCACTCCTCCGAGATCCAGAGCATGCGCTAGTCTATTCCATTCGACTGATGCCAGTTTCACCGATTGTTTGATTGAATACTGCACGCAGCGTTTGTGAAGACTCGAGGTGCAACGCTTTGTCCGCGGATCCTCCCTCACTGTCTTCTAGAGCGCGCGCCCTTGCAGCACATCCTTTGGCTGACCACCTTGATCGTGGAAGCTTCTGTGGTTTCCTTTTTTTGGTGTGACTCTGGTGCGTAAAGTCTATCCAGCCTCGTCCTCATAACTCCTCTTCTTCTTCCCTGTCCTCAAGCTTGATCTCCTTCCCCAATGCAGCCTCCTTCTTGGCCTTCCCCGGAATCGCCCCTGATCCCTCACCAAACGCCCCGGCCAGCGAGATCGCAGGGCCGGGGCCCACGTTGCCTCCACCAATGTTACTGCTCCCACCTCCGTTAGTAATCCGATCGTGCTCAATGTTGCCCAGCACATCCGCTTTCACCCCTGTAAGCCCCACCCCAAACCGCTTCCGCATCTCTTCATCGTCCATCCCGGTCAAGCTGCTCCGAGCCTTCTTCAGCGGGCTGCCTACGCAGTCGGCGCCCACTGACGTCGAACCTGCTAAGCCGCTCGCACCAGAGAATGCGACACTGGGTAGCAAGGGCCCTGTTGATGCTGAAATGGATAAAGATGGGGTGGAGGTTGGCGCATGTGGTGCTGGCGTCGAGGAGGGCATGCCGGGACTGCTCTCGCGCACGGGGGTGTTGGAGTCGGGTGGGGTTTTGCGGAATTTGTTTGGTGCGGTGGCAGGAGAGCCAGTGGGCATGTGGTCAGCGGAATGTTGACGTTTTAGCTACAGAGCATGTTTAGCATAACTTCAGGAGCATTCAAAGGACCAGACGGCTTGTCTTGGTCATGAGGAAGAGGTACGACCTACTTTTATCCTGCCAACCTCTTCCGCCAGCTCTCCCTGCTTCCTCGCCTCCTCGGGTGACAGGATACCATCCGCATCTTTTTCCTCTGCAATCTCGGCTCTGTTCACGACACCCTCGTCGATATCGATGTCCTCATCACTGTCCTCGTCGAGCTGCCGTCCCTTGCCAGCCTTGTCATTGTTGTTGCTCTTGCGACTCCTGTCGCCAGGATCTCGCATGTCTGAGAAGTTCTTGAGACCGTTGGAGCTGAGAGGCTTGAATTTGGAGAAGTCATCTTGCATTGATCTCCGCTTTCCGTTCGATGCCGGCGTTTTGGGTGCTGGCTTACTCGGGGTGGAAAGTATGCCCATCTTTTGAAGTTGTTCTGCAAGGGCCATTAGCTGCTCTGCGTCATGTATGTGAAAGGCCGATCCAACTCACTCTCTCCTCTATACAAAAAGGTGAAAACGGCAAATGGCTTATCCTGTGGGTCAATTCCTGTGACCGTCTGTGTACTGATACTCTTCGGATCGAGCGTCTTCGGCTTTGCAAAACTGGTTGTATGATCGACCTCTTCAGTCTCCCCTGGCTTCGAAACACAATCATCCCCGTCCATCCGATCCACATCCTCATCCCCATCGTGTGCATCGAACTGTGGTGAATACTCTCCCCTTCTGATCTCTCCAGACGCTAAAACCCTGTACAGCGCGACCTTGATCTGCCCTGCCGATTCCGGCACAGGATCATCATCCGAGTCTTCACTCTCACTCCACAGCATCTGATCCGAGTCGTTGACATCCTCCAAGGGAGAATTGGTGTCATCCCCATAGCGCAATACGCCCTTTTCGTTCCGCGCTCTCCGGCCTCGTAACATATGGTCTGTCTCATCATCGCTATTGGAGTCCTTCTTAATCTTCCTCCGTCGCCGCTTATTCTCAATCTTCTGCCTCCGCTTCTCGATCTTGGCAGCTGCATCCTTCCCATCCAGGTCGAGGCCATTCAACCAGCGCTCCAGCCCGACTTCTCGGAAGAGGAATTCCCGCTCTGCGAGTCCTCCTCCTTCGGCGTCAGGCACACTGACCCATCGAGAATTAACCCAGGTTTCCTCACCCCGCCGGAGAAGGGTGGCTACCTCCTCTTTTGGCCGTCCGTCGAAGTAGATGTAGGCGGCAATGGTTTCGTTAGGGCTCGTGGTCAGTGGGGCGTATGGGGTGATGGGGCTGTTGTAGCGGCCCCTCTCGGTGCTCATCGGCATGCTGCCGACCTTTCTCGGCTGCGGGTAGGGATGCTCTAGGGTCGGTTTCGGGGAAGAGTAGGGCACATTGAGACCGGGAGTGAGGAGGGTGATGGAGATGGCAAAGGTAGACTGTTCGGGGCGTCCATTGGCAATTGAAGAAGATGAGATATTATTTTGGGGGATCTTGGGAGGAGGCACGGGGATGTAGGAGCTGATGCGAGAGAAGCGGTTTTGCTTTTGGATGGAATGCTCCGGCAGAGGACCCTGGGGAGTGTGAATGCTCACTGCTAGACCTTTAAAGCAGGGCATATTGTCGTAGTATTCCCGTGTGAAGGCTTGATGCTTGCAGTGAAAGTGAGGAGGATCAAGATATGAGGCTGGGCTTGCTGGCCGAATCTGGCAGTCTGCACAACGGACTGCACCTTGCTCAGGAGTCGACTAATGATAGCCTCAAAGGTCCGATCACAGGCTGTCTCGTGATGTGTTTTCTGGATGATTTGCAAATGGGAAGACGACGAGTTGAAGTGTTTGGCACCAACAGTTGTAGAAAATGAGTGAGGATGGCTGGGGGGGGCGATAAGCAAAGGTTGCCAACAATCACTTTCAGCTCAGGTCGGGACGTAGCCAGTACATGCCATCAGCTACTCGAAAGAAGAATCGCTGGAAAGTGACAATGAAAGCAATGATTGCAGAAAGAGACATGAGCTGTGTTTGTCGTATGAAGCTTGAAGGTACTTCCGTACATCATTGTCTTGAAACATGTGATGCCCTCCACGCCTCCACCTGCTGCTAGAACTAAAAGCTAAAAACGGCTAGATACCCCCAAGGTCCGAATGGTCCCCTACCTAACCAGCTGGGCGGATCACCAGCCACCCACCATCATCCACCCCACCCACCACACCCACCACACCCCCATCATCCCCATAATCATTAGGTATCTATTACCGATTTCAATGATTTCCCCTTTGCCTACGGAGGTACACTGAACCCTGTCAAGTCTTCCAAACGATCAACAACCTGCTAGCATCGTTCGGGCAAACAAGTGAAGCCAAAACTTCTTCATTAGTGAGTCATCCCTCAAACACTACACAGGGCTTGATGTGCAATTGAAAGCCAGATATGGGACTCCCCATATGTTCATCACTCATCATATGCCCATTCGGTGACCCGTTGCTTGCCAGCTCCTGGATTCCCCAACGCCGTCAGAACCCTTCCTTCATCTTCCACCACATGATGCGAGACTCTAGGTAGGACCATCCGTAATCTCATGTATTTGCCCACGAACATTCGCACATCTCCCCTTCATCGGGTATGTCACGCTTTCTGAAGAGCGCCCGGCGGAGTCTGCTGCCTCCATTCCCACCTTGGAGAACCTGGGCTTTGTGGATAGCGTATGTCTGATCACGATCACTCTCGACTTCGGTAATATTAACAATGTTGGGACTGCCATCAGCTCTAGCCACCGGGCCCAATCTCCAATTGTCCAAGACTTGAAACTGCTGGCAGTAAGCTTGGGATGGTAGTGCATCTCTTCTCTCCTCGATTTTGATGGTTTTCGGATACTCCGGCGGGCTTTGACGTTTGACCGTAGCAGGAATAGACGACGGCACGGAAGATGGCATGGCAGCGGCGGGGCTGGCTCCAACTTGGTCATATACGTAGATAAATCCATCGAGGGAGGTCCCGTTCCAAAAGCAGAACCACGGCCGATCTTTTGGTCCAGCATACGAGTTCTGGTCAAAGTCGGATACATTGGTCCCATTCGTTCCCAATTGCCGTTTGGAAAAGCCAGCCAGATCAGCAGCTACATCGCGCCATCTCTTCGTGAAGGGGCTCCAGTCCCGTTTGCTGGGAGGGGTGTTGGGGACCGATCCTGGGAAATCACTTTCGCGAACCACGACAGTCTTGTTGAATGGCTGCTGGAAGGTGTAGGCAGGACCGCGATGGACAGCGCTTCTGTCCCTCATGAGAATGAGTTCGGTAGGTCCTAAGAGCTCCGGAGGCTGAGCTCCATACCGAATTGGTTGGTTTGGAGGAGGACCGGGATATTGGATGTTGATGTACGGGGATGGCATGTTGTTCATCGTAGTCATTTCGATGTCTACCTGTAGGACGGCGCCCGTCGCACAATCCCAAGCATTGTTCTGCATCGGATCCGTAATGCACGAGTTGCTGGTCGTTGACGGGTTGTCAAGTGTCACAACATATGAGCCAGTCGGCACTGTGGGCAGATGGGCCGGAGTCGAGGGCAAGGGTGCGGCATCCTCGGGAGTCTGCGCTGGTAGAATCGATGTTACAGTGGTGGCGACGGGAACACTATTATCATGTCAGCCTTCCCCATCTTTACAGAGAACGACGGATGACGGATGACTGACACAGAGGGCGAAGGCGACGATTGTGCCTCTGAGCTATTCTGAGCTCCTTTCCGAACGCCCGACTTGTGGGCTAGTATGCCACCAATTATAGCACCGATGAGGATAGCCACGAGAAAACTGACGATTGCTGCAAGAAGCCAGCACGGCATCAAGCCCCAACATACCCTCCGTTTACTTCTGCCTTGTGCACGTCGGGTAGAATCACCCTTCTCCTGTTGCGATGATGCGGCTTCGACAGCTGTGGTTGAGCTCGAAGGGCTGATTTGGCTACCGGGTGGGTGTTGACTTGACGGTTGGGCGAGCGTGTGGCTTACGGAGATATTATCGTTGGACGGATTTCTGTTGTGCAAGGTCTCATCTGACGATCCGGCCTGCGGTGTCGGGCTGGAAGGAGAGTTCGGTAGGGCCTGTGCGATTAGACGTGGTGCCGAGGGAGAAGGAGGGAGGTGTGAGGGATCAGGATAATTAGCAGCATCAGGATCTTCTTTTGGTGGAATATCGGTGGGATATCGTGTGTAGGGTGGAAGCTGCTCCGCATAGCCGTCAGGACCGATGAGATCATCGACATCCTCCCCATCAGGCCCGAGACGGCGATGATAAGCTCTCGGGGCAGGTCTTGAACCGGCAGGATATGATGCTTCAAGAAGACGATTCGAGTCATCAAATGGATCTGCATCGTCGTCCTCATCCACGGTGTTTTGAGGGTAGAGCGCATATGGTTGGGTTGGCCGTCTTGGGCCCGAATAAGATCGTTCAGGTCGGCGTACTGTTGAGCTGGTGGTGACGCTGGCGGTACGCGACAATCCGGTATCCTGAGCATACATTGCATAAGGATGACTAGGCCCGGTTGCGCCTTGATAAGGACTCTGTGCTCTTGTCATGCCAAGAGACGAGGTGGTCCGTATCGATCTCCTAGGTGTGGAAGATGAGGCTCCCTCGTCCGAGATAGAAGCCATACTGTAGGATTGTGAAAGATGTGAGACCATTGAATTCTGCCTGGTAGGTTGTGGTGGCGATTGTTCTCTCCCAATGATCCTACTCTGTGTCCTCGCTTGTAATGGACCTTGGCCCGTGGATGTTGAAGGTCTCGGGGTTTCAGCCCCATAGCCGCCCGATAGGCCAGGGTCGGCATCCCCGTGGATTAGGGAGTGACTCGGCTCAAGATATGGATCCTCTGCATTTAGTGAGTATCCATTGTCGTCGCTGAAGATGTTGGGTATAGAGGAGAGTGTGGATCGGCCAGAAAGGTGGGACGAGACGGTGGATTGACGTTCCATTGAGGCTGTTCCTGCCAGCCCCGGCACTCTCTCCACCGTGTTGATTTCACCCCCTGAGAACAGAAGAGAGACAGGGGCAATGGTCTTCCTCTGTACAGCAATCCACCATCCAGCATCACATGATCCTTGTCATCAATCTGTCGCTTGGAGTCTCGGGGTTTTGTTGGCGGTTGTGGTGGGTGGGATCGATGAGATAATTGATTATTGCGACCAGCAGAAAAAAGGACAATCCCCCCCCCCAGACCTTGCAGACTAGCACTAGCAGAGGAACGGACGGCAAAGAGCGCCAAGCGGCCAAGAAGAGTAACGGACTAGCGGACTCGTGAGGCGTAAGGTAGCTTGGCGCCGATTCCCAAATCGAATTCGAATAATCCTGAATTCAATGATCGAAATTCGAAAAATGCATAAACATGTACTGAACTTGGAAACATGAAGTCTATCGGAATTGTATCATCGTGTGTACATCTCAGAGGCGCCTCTCCATCCACAACGAAAGCGTTTCTCGCTGCCATGCAGCCTTGCTCCACCCTGAGATATTCTCCTCTTACTCATCCTCCAACAGTCAACGACCTCTGCATCCTCCGCACAGCGATCCATGGTTATCTACATTATACGGCGTCTATGCTTTGATATGGTATTTGCGTTGATACATTTCGTTCACTTCCGTGAGATAGTAGGTGTCCTTGGTGATCGTCTCCACGTCACCTTGAGGCTTGTAGTCTTTTTGGAGATGAGCCTTCTTCCGAAGGTCACACATCTGGCACTGTGGTCAATAATGCTTGATTGGACATCCATTGGGTGTGTGAACATACCTGATCGTACACCTCGGGCGCCACAGTCCTCCTGGCATCCAACCTTGCCTGCAGGTCCAACTTCGTCGCCATTTCGCTCACATCACCAACCGCTTTCAAACTAAACAACGAACTGGCTAGGCCACTGCCGTAGCTGAAGACAGCGATTCTCCGCCCCTTCATCTGCTCGCTTGCCACATTGCTGAGCAGTGCAACCATTGAACCATACACGCTGGCGCAGTACATGTTGCCGCACATGGTTGGGACCTGGATGCTTGGCTGCACTCTCGCCTGGAAATTCTTCTTACTGAGGCCCATGAACGTCTTCTCCACATTCTTGTCCGTCAGCGATGCCTCGTAGCTGAGTTCCTTCAGCTCCTTTGGCACGGATTCGAAGACAGGGTTGTCAGGGTTGGCACGGTAGTCGTTGTAGAGCAAACGGCCGTACGACTTGGCCACAAGCTTGCAGGTTGGCGAATGGAACAGGATATGGTCGAAGCGGTCGAGGGGTGTCGCCATCTCTCCCGGAGATTCGTAGACGCCGTTGGCGACGCCAGCACTCTGCAATCTCTCTTCACGCTCGTTGTACGCCTTGTAGCAGGCGTCAACGGCCTGAGTATAGCAAGTGACAGAATAGTGGCCATCCACGACCGGGTATTCCGAGGTCAGATCGGGCTTGTAAAAGTCGTATGCGTGCTGCATGTATGTGCCTCTCTTCCCAGGCTCAAACACCAATGGCGCATCAGGTCCCACTAACATGGCAACGCATCCAGCACCTCCGGTAGGACGTGCATTGCCCTTTGCGTATAGGGCAATATCCCCTGCACAGACAATGGCGTCCCGTCCATCCCAGGCTGAAGACTCCACCCAATTCACCGCGTTGAAGAGGGCGTTGGTTCCGCCGTAGCAGGCATTGACGGTGTCAACACCTTCGATGTTCGTATTGCCCGACTCTTCGAAAAGCTGCATGAGAACGGACTTGACAGATTTTGATTTGTCCAACAAGGTCTCTGTACCAACCTCCACCCTCCCAATTGACTTTGGGTCTATCGAGTATTTTCTCAGTAGGGAGGACACGGTCGTGAGGGCGAACGAATAGATGTCTGAAGCAGCACGTTAGCATTCGAATGTGAATTGAGCCGGCCTTGGAAGTACCTTCTCTGTCATCGCAGAAGCTCATCTTTGTCTGGCCGAGACCAATCGTGTATTTCCCAGTGCTGACTCCATCGAACTTCTCGAGCTCCGACTGATCGACACACTGACATCTTGTCAAATCTGTGCGCGCCGTTAAAGGCAAAGTGGAACGGGCATACTTGACTGGGAAAATAGATCTCAATGGCCTTGATGCCGATGTGTTGAGGTCGAGACGCCATACCGGGCAGACTTAATATCAAGTGATGCAATAGTTGTAGCTGTTCAAAGGGTCTACCGGCAGGCAACGAGAGTGTGCAAAGCTTGGCTACTGTGACGCCGACATTTGCCCAAATGTACTTTCACCGAGTATATCCGTACCAATGCTTACACGTGATATGGGAAGCTACCGATACGTCCGGACCAAGGGAGATGATACGTGGATAAGGACCCTGCTTCAAGTCACGCTCTGCCGCCGTGAGGCTGACGAAAATCGAAAAAACTCTTCGTCCCAATGCGAGGCTCGCTTTTAGCTTGGATCTTTAGGGACGGACTCGGGTCACGGCCCGGGCAGTTCGTCAGATGGTTATATATGTCGGATCCTTGACATTTCTCACTCTTGGCTACTCCAGGATTGACTTCATCGACACAGCCTATGAAGGGTGATGATATCGTCCGCTCTCCTGCCTTGAGGTCCCAATGTCGTTTAGCAAGCGGTTGATAATCGACCATCGGAAACCCCTTATCTTGACACTCGATGCTTTCGGGACCCTCTTCAGACCCCGAGAGCCCATTGCCCGACTCTATGCGCAGACTGCACGAAGACATGGCTTGAGTGGCTTTACTGATGAAGAAGTGGGAAAAAGGTTTCGCAGAGGTTGGAAAATCTCGGTCTAGTTAAGATAGCAAACCACTGATCTGCGTCTCACGCAAGCGTACAAGGCTGAGTATGCAAAGCACCCCAACTATGGAAAAGCTAGTGGCATGAAGCCAGCTGCTTGGTGGTCCAACGTGAGTGTCAGCATTGTTTCTCACTCAGGGTGTAGTGTTCCACTTTGGCTCGCGGTTCTCAGATCGCCCATTTGGGTCTCTGCTGTTGCTCTTATGGTCACTAAGCAGATGCAGGTCATTCATGACACTCTAGTGCCCTTTACAGCAGATGATGCATTGCCTGAAGCCTTGTTATCGGATTTATGGGATTTGTTTGGCACGAAACAAGGCTACGAGCTGTTTCCAGACGTCAAGGCATTTTTTCAATCCATCGTCAAAATCAAGGAGAGGAAGATGTTTCCACAATTCACCACAGGCGTCATCTCAAATTCGGACGATCGAGTTCCAACAGTTCTTTCGAGCCTTGGCCTGCGCATCAACGGCAGGAGATATGGTCTTGCTGTCGACCCTGAGACGCATCCCGGCCTTGGGAACTGCGACGTGGATTTTATTGCTATGAGCTATGATGTTGGATTTAGCAAGCCAGCTCAAGGCATTTTTAATGCCGCTCTCGAGATGTCGGGCCAGGAGATCCTCCCAGAGACTCAAATCATCCATGTAGGAGACAACATTGAACAGGACTACCATGGTGCAGTTGATGCAGGATGGCAAGCCTTAATCCTAGCAAGTCGTTGTGCAGGGGAAATGCCTGAAGATATTGTACACCTAGAGGATCTGGGTGAGCTGAATGCCATTCTGAGCCAAACAAATCCTTGAATTGGGTCACTTTGATCTCACTTGAGGTGTAGCTCAAAGTCAGCGACCCAAAGTGAGAAGATCCAAGCAAAAGATGTTGTGGATAATCATTGGTCGGAGCTCTGTCGGAAATGCCGAGGTCCAGGCGTCCGATGACGCTCTCGACGCTTTCTGTGCGCCAGCCACCAAGCTCGTAATCGCTCTCGCCGCCTATTTGCTGCATGAAAGTCCGCTCAGAGGCTTCAACAACAGAATGAAGTGAACCTTTCCGAGTGGACCCAGTCCACAGCTTGCATTTCACCACTGTCTATACTGACCAACTTCCTAAGTATCGCCATGGACATGTCGAACAAGACTGCTATCCTAGGCATCGTCTTGCCTAGGGTACCGCTACTCTCATGGACTGCGTTGTGGCATACCCTGGGCAGGACTTCGACATGCCATACATGGGATCTTCGAACGGAGCTCATCATCAGATTTCTTCGCTCCGTTCTCAGCTCTCCAAGTCCACGTGGAGCCTTGGCCCAACAGCGCTCGACTCTTGTAGACCCGGGTATCAAAGGCAAGATATGGATATCCAAAGTCACTTTTCCGCCGCCACCTGAGACTGACAGTGCCTTGGATCTTCTCTGTACAGCCATTGATCGGCTCAAGGAGGATTCTGCCGCCACCTACAAAGTGCCAGATACTCTCCCCGTCGAAGCCGAGTGGACCGGGTTCCGGCCAAACGTGGACGCACAACGTCAAAGACCAGATCTTTCGGAGCAGCAACATTTCGAGAAGCTACAGGGAGACGTCAGAAATCCACTGACGATCCTGTACTTTCATGGAGGAGCTTACATCATGATGGACCCCGCCACACATCGTGAACCCGTTTCAAAGCTCTGTCGTTTGACCGGAGGGCGAGCCTTGAGCGTTCGCTATCGCCTCGTACCTCAGAACCCGTTCCCAGCCGCCTTGCTAGATGCTTTTATCGTCTACGTATCGTTACTCTACCCACCACAAGGCTCCTACCACGACCCTGTCGACCCCTCGCAGATCGTCCTGGCTGGCGATTCAGCGGGGGGGCATCTCGTGGTGTCGCTGGTACAGCTCCTACTGCAGATCAATCGGGACTCCGAAAGGATCGAACGAGCCTCGTTTGACTTCCACGGCAGCAAAATATTGTTGCCCCTTCCATTGCCAGCTGGCTCAGCATGCGCCTCACCGTGGTTGGATATGACGCATTGTATGCCCTCAGAGTTCAGCAATCGACAGTATGACTATTTGCCGCCACCCCTCACCAAAGAGCAAGTCTCCAAGTGGCCTGCAGATGAGATATGGCCAACTAAGCCTCCTCGTGGGGATCTGTTCTGTAACACCGATCTTCTGAATCACCCATTCGTGTCGCCAGCCGGCGCAAAGGACTGGACAGGCGCGCCTCCCATCTGGATGGCATATGGTACAGAAATGATTGTGGACGGCGGCAAGCAGGTCGCGAGCCGGATGGCAAGACAGGGAGTCCAGGTTCAGTGGGAGCAATGGGAAGCGATGTGTCATTGCTTTGGAATGGTGCTCTTACAGACGGACATGTCAAGGCATTTCTTTAATGACTGGGCAGAAGCGATAAAGGGAATGGTCGAGCCGCAATTGGCTGGTGTGGAGAGGACTTGTGACGGCGTACAAACGAAGGCCGTTCTCTTCGGAGTCCAGGCATCCAAAGAAACAGGCAAGGAGACACAGCTAGATCTCAAGACTTTGGCCGTCATGAGCGATGAAGAGGTCGATGCGCGAATGCAATCGGCCATGGAGGCAAGAAGGGACAATCCAAAGCTCGCCGAGCAAGTCACGCCGAAGCTGTGATAGTTCTTTCGTTGGGCACGTGATCTTTACAGAGAAAGCGGCACCGAAACGCGATATCTAACAGCATGCAACTCTTGTCGCGTGGGTGTCACGAATACAAACCCCATATGGGGTGTGAGCCCTTTTCAGCAATTCGGGTAAGCCGACAGCTTATCAGAAGAGCCTCAAAGGGACCCGGTTACGGCAGTGGTCGCTGCTTCGCTCCCGGCGTCCCACGCGTTGGCCTTCTAGAAGCAAGCTAATTAGCTAGCATTAGGCCCTCCTTTATTCCCTCTGCCATAGTATCCTTTGTCATGGCTCCACAAGGTCAGATGCCAAACACGCGTGCTGATTCGCCGTAGCGGTGCGCGCATAACTCTACTGGCCCGTCCTTGCAAAAGGTAAAAGCAAAGATGCGATGGAACAAGTGGGGGAGGCAAACAGAGCCAAAGGATTTTGAGTAATCAGGCTGCAGCTTTCCCCATCGTGTGACAGGCGCGTTCGGGGCTCAGCGAAGGATCGAGGGGCAGCGCGAGCTTGCAGACGTGCAAGAAGAGAGCAGCGCCAGGTGTAGAGTACAAATGTTGTCGTACTGGTAGGGTACGTGATACGGACTCAACATAAAATTGCGAAAAGCTTTTACTTTTGGAGGGGTTTTTTTTTGGCGTCTCGCTTTTCTCTTTTTTATGTATTGGATGGATGGGGGGGAAGGTTTCTAGCTAAGATCTTACCTTGGGGAGAATGCATATTCTGGCCACGCCCCTTTCTCAAGTATCCCTTCTGCCCTTCACGCAGGGAGCCCCGCAATTTTCCCTTTGCAGCACAAATGATGTAAGGGAATGGATAGAGCGGCCAAAGGGGGGTTTCTTGTTTGATGATGCGTCTTTTTATTTCCTATCGCCTTTGAACGTTTCCTTCGACATTCATCATCGGTGCATTGACGTGTCACCCTGTTTAATCTGCCTGCATCAGACTTATCAGTCCACGTTCCAAGTGGAATCTATTTGTGGCTCTCCTCGCGTGTGGGCACTGGGCAACGTGGAATCGCCACCAACCACCCAGTGCCAACCGGTTGCCTGTTCCCTCTTTTCCAAGACCCTTTTCCGCGCTAGCGGTAATTCGAAGAGAATAGCACCGTTGAAGCAGCCTAAGTATTTAGTTTGGATGTGAATCCGATTGGTCATAGCCCGCGTTTCAAGCACACCACTCATCTTGCGACTAAAAAAGCAAAACGCTGCTGGAGAACAACGTGGATCGGATATCTGATAATATCTGAATCAAAGCCAGAACCTTCAACTCCTCCCTAGGTCGGATTCGTTGGTACTGTGCTCACCATCTTCATCATTCCACCATCTGCTGTCGCAACTCGCAAATCACCTTTGCGTGAACAAGGAAGAGACGAGCACCGACCTGTTCTACGGAATTAAAGAAAAAGGAAAAAAGAAAAGGGAAAAAGGGAAAAGGGGGTACGTGGGTACTTGAGATTTGTGCATAGAGCTAAGGCTGCATTCCGTTGGACACCTCCTTGCTCATTGCTGGCCTAGTCGCCCGCGTAGCCCAATAAGCATCTGCATCACGGCAGATCATCCCTTGACTCGCATTCTTCGCAACAAACAATCCAGAGTTCTCTGGCTTGTCATACATCACCATTTCCTCCTCTCCTCGCGCTGACGACTACGAGCCCACCATCTCCACCTCGTATCGCCAAAGGCCCAGTGCAATACTGAAATAACACCTCAACATGCCCTATGATACCAGGAGAAAGTCGCTGTCCTTGCCTTCGCTGGGGATCCAACTGCCCAGCGCCTCCCGAGCTCACCGCCCTTCCGTCTCCAAAGCCTCACCCACGCAAGAACGCCCGTCCCCACCTCAAGCCCCTCCCTCGAAGAAAGTGAAGCGATCGCATCCATCCGGATCATCGAGTCCTACTCAGACGCCTCGACCTCGATCATCTACATCCTCCTCCGTCACCAAAAACGTCTCCTTCGCGGAGAGACCCAAGAGTAGTGGGAGGAATGCATACGAGAACACACCACCATCGTCGCCAGAGCCATCGGGCCACAGCAAGTACGATACTGTCGGGACAAGTGATGAGATTGTCGTTGGCGTCATCCAACAGCTGGAGCAAACTGGGAATCGACCGCACATGATCAAGGAGCTGGCGACGGTCTTGTCAAGTGTCAGCGATGCAGTGTCCAGGTATGAAAGCGCTTCTAGCCTCAGGTCAAGCCCTCTTATTAACCTTAGCAGTTCCGCAAATCCTGGTGCACTTCTATCGTCTCGCCTGGCAGCATACCTCAAGCGACCAGGCTGGTCGGCACTCTCACCTTGTCCGATTGAAAAAGAGTTGACAACTGTCCACCCGCGCAAGATCTATTACTCCCTGACGACCAAACCTCGACAACCCTTGCCGATGGATTCCTCCGACCTCTTCACCTCAGCTCAAGCAGGTGGCAAGGGTGGCAAACGCATCATTTCCCCTAGTATCAGCAGCGCTAGTGTGGACGAGGATGCCGAAGCGGCCGAAGAGAGGAAGCGAGATGCCCTGAGTCCGAGCCCTGAGGTCGACCTTTCATCGCATGAGATGGAGGATGCGTCTACGAACCATGAGATGGCTTTCGTCACACCTCCGACACCTGGCGCTTCCTTCTCCGGTCGATCTAGCATGAGTCGAGAGAATTCGAATGCGATGGCGGACGGCATGCTGTCACATAGCCAACGGGCGGCGAGTCCCCCGTTGGAGAACGAGGAACGCGACTTTACGGTGCTTGCTCGCAGTGTACGCATGCGCGGTATGAGTCTGGATGATGCGAGCGTGCGGCCGAGCACCGAGATTGCCAACGTGTCGCTCAACGAGGATAATGAAGAAGAAAAAGCCAAATTCAACCGGGAGGCTGCCGAGGCGCTCTTCGGCAGCGACAGCCCTCACATTCTCGGTCCAGCTATCGCCAGCAGTCCGCTAGCCAAGCCGGCACACTCGGTTGAGGAACAAAGAAAGGAAGAACAAATGCAGCAGAGTGCAGCAATTGACGAGGATGTGGTCATGCACGAGGAACCAGTCATGTCCGTACTCGGAGACAGCGGGGCTGGATTGACCTGGGACACTCGCGAGCCGGAAGACATACAGATTGAAGATCTTGATGATCTGTTCGATTCTACCTGTTGATATGTGGAAGAGATTTTATGGAGCTGGGTGGCTCCTGATGTAGGAGGGAAATCGTGGGGCAAGATTGTTGAAAGCTTTCTAGACGGATACCCCCTCTGCTCTTTTGATGCACCAGAAGAAAGAAACCTCCCACAGCTAGCCCATTCTTGTAGATACATGAAAACTGCGGATTGCATCGCTTGAAGTGAGCAAGTTGCTGCAGCGTGTCCACGCTGAGTCCAGGAGGCTTGCATCTGATGAGACAATTCCTTACCTGCATCAACCCCGCACAAATTGAGAGAATATTCAGATTATGGAGCACTCCGTAATCCGTCCTCCGTAATCCGTATGGACCTCCGCAATTGCTCCACTTTTTGGATCGATGTTACCCCGTACAAATACAATCCGGGCGCTGTGCCTCGTGAAGCTGCATGAGCCTTTTTTTTTGAGTAGGGAATAGCTAAATTTATTGGTCCAGCCTTGTACATGTCTTGGCAACACCCGCCTTTTTGGTTTTTGGGCTTTGGGAGTTTAGGCTAGGCATTTGGCGCTAACGCTGTCGCACTTCTACTCGCTCATCACTTTTGGTAATTTTCCTGCTCCTCATCCACATTCTCGTCAAGATATCTTACCTGGCCATACGCCATCCCAAGGATCGAAATCTCGCAGCTTCTGGAGTTGTCGAGAGGCTACGATATAATCACCATCTACTCTTTAGCTACAACAAACAGCGCACCTCCGCTACCTGTCAGCTATCAATCCTGCAGGCTTACTACTGCTTGAGTGACCGTCCAGACAATCCAAAATTCAAAATCCAGAATCAAAACCTTTCACCATGGGCGACCCCGTCTCTGCCACCCGTCTGTATCTGGGCAATCTTCCTCGAGATGGTACGCTACCTTGTGATTGACTTGCCTGACTCTCCCGTGTACTGGTTGGTGCTCGACGTCGGGCTGGCAATGTGGTTTCTGGAGGCTTCAGACTATGGCTTCTTGCTGAGGTACTGGGGATAACTGAGGACCACTGAGGATGGATCTGCTTCTGCACTTGGCTCATCAACTTTGCTTCGTGGATGGACTCTCGCTGACTGAAAGCTTCACCGGAGTGCAGTCACCAAGGAGGACGTCACCAACTTCTTCACCGACGGCCCAGGCACCATCAGCGAGATTAAGCTCATGAATGGCTTTGGCTTCGTCGAGTACGAGGACGCGGCTGATGCGCGGGATGTGGTACCTCGTACGTAATCTTCAATCCCATCCTGTATCTCCTTCTGATACTGACCCTTCTTCTCCCAGATTTCCGTAAGCATACGCGTGTAAGATCCTACTCGAGACAATGACACAAACTGACATTGGCACCTTTTGATTTCGCATAGATGGCATGGACATGAAAGGTCAACGCGTCACTGTACAATTCGCCCGCGGCTCTCGTCCTCGCGACTATCCCATGCCTGATCGAACCCACCCTCGGCCCAGACGCACCGCTTTCCGTTTGTCCATCACTGGTCTCCCGGGGGACACTTCCTGGCAGGTTAGCTCTCCTCTCGTTATCTAATGCTCTTGGTCTGGACCTCTCATATCTTGAAAAAAAAAAAACAAAAAACAAGAAACGCGGTCCTCTGGACTGCTTTCCGGCCGCTCTGTTACCCCTTGCACGTTTGGAACGGGAGACTCTTGTGTCAAGCACGGGTGGTCATCTTGTCTGGCTTTTCCGTTGTCTCTGAGGGCCCTATCAAAATGTCTTCTCTATTCTAGGCTTGGTATGGCGGCGACTCTTGCTGCGATCTGGTGCCTTTTCGGAGCTCTGCTGGGCGGGGCGCTGCTCCTCTTTTCGCTCTCCTTTTGCGGCTGTCCTTTGCCTTGCCAAGGAAGAGAAACCTTGAAATGTGCTGTCTGTCTTGCTTTCCGGGTCTGGCTAGGGGACTGTTCTCTGTTGTTGCTCTTTATTGGAGACTTTGGAATCTGATATGCTGCTGGCCGCCAACTTACCCGGACCTTAGGATCTGAAAGATTTCGCTCGCCGCTCGGCACTGGATGTGGTCTATTCCGAAGTTGGCCGTGATCGTGATGGCAAGGGGTTGGTGTCCTTCTTCTCTATCAATTTGAACATCACTGATAGATATGGGGCTAGGTTTGTCGAGTTTGAAACAGCCGCGGACCTGAAAACCGCTGCTGATAAGCTCGATAATCAAGATTTCAAGGGCAGCAATGTCCACTGCTTCCCTGATGTAATACCTGATCTCCCCCCTTCCTCAACCCCCCGTCCGTCACTGATCCCTTCCTCAGATACAAGACGAGATCCCTGGCCGCAATGATCGCTACCGCTCTCGCTCCCCTCCGCCCTTCCGTCGCGGAGGTTATCCTCCTCGTGGAGGCTATGACGACTACCGTGGCCCACCACCTCGCCGCGGCTACACCCCACCTCGCGAAGACTACCGTCGCCGCTCCCCACCTCCACGCGACTACGACTACTCCCGCGGCTACCGCTCTCCACCTCCACGCGGTCCACCCCGCGGGCCCCCCATCGACGAGCCTTACCCACCTCCCCGCGGCGGCTACCGAGAGCCAGACCCTTACGGCGGTCCGCCTCCCCGACGAGGTGGTTATGACGATGGATACGGTGGAGCCAATGGATATGATCGCCCGCCTAGAAGGACACCACCGCCTCCGAGGGGTTATGGAGGCGGGTACGATGAGCGCATGCCTCCGCGATATTGGTGATTCTCTCCTCTTCCCGTCGTTCCACTTTTCCACCACAGCTGCATCTCCCCAATTTTCAGGGGCAGTTCGCTCATGCAAAACAGACCGCCTTACAAACCATCCAGCCCAGACTGGGGAGAGGAAGTGAATATCGGGGTCGAGGAGAGCTGACCCATCGTCTTGCCATCTAGAAGTTCACGAAATGAGTTGTCTGGCCGAGGGCCGTCCCGAATGGCAGTCTTAAAAGTCCCTTGAAGATCGGATCGTTGTAAGTAGGGGACGACAGCACCTTTGCTTAAGCATGACTCCCTCCGGAGTCATGGTATGCTGGTTGTACTGTGCCATACAATGTAAACTACTGTTTCAATTGGCGAAAACGGCAAAGGGCAAGCTGTTATCATTGATCGAGAAGGAGGGGTCAGGAGTCATTGGTGGGCCACAGCAACTTTCGCAAATGGCTCCGGAAAAGTCTTGTGGAGAAATGATACACGATGATTGCTATCATAATCTGACCTATTTCACCATTGCTCTCTCTCTCTCTCCCCCCCCTCTCTCCCCCGCTCTCTCTCTTCCGCCCCCTCTCTCTTCCGCCCCCTCTCTCTTCCAGTCTTCACATGCACAGCCATCAACTTACCCCAAGATACATCCCTATCGCACCAACCACCACCCATAGTATCCTCAACACTAATCCATTCCCCAATCATTACCCCCCACCCCAAAGCCTTCTCCCCAATGCTCAAACTTCCTCCACCTTCCTACTCTCGGTGATGTATATCTCCTACCATCTATCCAATTCCTCCCCCCTCTACTCATTGCTGGTTGGACAACTCACCTCCCCGCGGCCCCCCCCGGGGAATGTGTTCCCCCATTCACGCTTCCTCCCGCGCTTTCTTCCTTTACCTCCACCGTTGTCACACATATGCATATACATACATCTCTCTCCCAACCCATCGCTTCCACAGCGTCGTGTTGTGTTGTGTTGCGCTACCAACCAGCCCAAGCCAACCAACCATCCCGTCCACTCAATTCACTTAATTCATTACCCCACTTTACCCGCCAGCCTGACCGGGGGGGGAACAAAGGGCTTAGGCACAGCATTCACCCTCCCTTGGTTTTTGAAATGGAAAAGCGCGGCAAATAGATGCGGAGGTAGGACTTGAGTAGAGTTATGGTTGGGTGGGAGGGTTATCGGGGGGTTTTGGATGATTGGGGGGGATGGATGGGTGGGTGGAGTGGATGGGGAGATATGGGATTGGGTGGAGTGGAGTGGACAGGATGGGGGGGGGTTGGGTGCGGTGGACGGGGATAGAGGCGGGGTGTGTCGCGCGGGAGTGGTTGGGGGACGAGATGTAGGGAAGGGATGACGGGATGGGGAAGGGGGGGACGCGCGAGGGTGATGGGACAGAGGGTTGGGTTGGAGTGGTGGTATGTGTGAGGGGAGGGTTGCGGTGGGGGTGGGAAGAGCATGGGGCAGAGGTGGGTAAGGGTGAGGATCAGGGTGGAAGACGATGAGCTTGTGTTTGATTCTTTTCAGAAAGCTAAAATGGGGCTGAAGTGATTGTACTATGTGAAATAAAGGGGTTGATGTGGCTTCCCCATGTTGTCTTCACATTATGATATTCTCTTGTAGCTGACTACTGAAGGGAATTAATTTGTCACTGCGAGCCAGATGCGGGAGCTGAGCCATTGCACGATATAAATGCAGGGCTCCATATCTCTTCCCCTGCTCTATGGTGTCGTGTCATCTTTTTGAATTGGACTGCTGAAGCAAATGCGTTTATTCGCCGTCACTGGCGAACATATCCTCAGCCCTTGGCCTCTGCCGTTTTCTCACCGCTCCAATCGGTGCGTCCGCATCGGGCGGAGCCGCCTTCGCCTGCACGGTCGTCGTACTACTCGAGGCGGCCGCATCGGGCGAAGCCGCTCTCGCTTGCACGCTCGTCGTACTGCTCGAGGCGTCCGCATCGGGCGAAGCCGCTCTCGCCTGCATGGTCGTCCTACTACCCAAAGTTCTGCCCAATTTGGCGGCGACGGCGGCAATGAGCTCAGCGCGTCGTTCAGGAGCAACAGGAGGTGGAGGGGAAGGAGAGTCCGGACGTGAAGATGAGGCAGGAAGGCGGTGGGGTAAAGCGGCGCCGGCGAGATTAGAGCGGTTGGGGATGAACATGCCTTCAAGGTTCGAGGGAATGTCTTCCTCGTAATTTTCATCCTCAGATGACGAGGAAGACATTGATATGCCGTCATCAATGTTATCGGGGGAAGAGGAGCGGTCGGAGGCGTCAGACATATTACCATCATCATCATCAACCTCATCCTCATCCTCATCGAAATCATCCTCTACGGGGGCCTCCTCATCAACATCCATGGTCTCGACTTCCTTAGCCTGGCCGTGATTGGGTTCTTCATCCTGCGGGTCCACTGTCTTCCACCCGCTCTTCACCTTCCCACTCACCATCCCAGCAACTCTTTCCCTCTCCTCCTTTTCCTCCTCCTCCTTCCTCTCCTTCTCCCACCTCGTAAGCGGCGGCTCATTGAAATCCTCCACAAACCCCCCATGCGCCTCCGCAGGGAAGACACACCAGCTTTCCCAGTGACTCAAAAGATCGTGCACAGAGCGTTTCCACTTCTCGGCCCGGAGCCGGCCCCATGATTGGGTTTTCTCGAGCCGGCCGAGGGAGGCGAACGTGTGGCATTTCTTGAGGCGAGCTTCGAAGAGTTGGCGGTAGCGCCAGGCGTGCCGGACACCCGAAGTGGAGGAGGTGGAGAGGATGTCGGAGATGATGTAGAGAGCGACGAGTTTGGCAGGGGTGGTGTCGAGGTCTTCTGATGGGTCGTCGTGGTTGGCGTTTGGTGTGGCGGAAGCGCGATGGCTATTGGGTCCAGCAGAGTCTTGAGGTTTGGATGTTATAGTGGAAGGTACGTAGTCTGGATTTGCGGAGGTAAAGGCAAATGGAGTGGTGACATTTTCGACAATCATCTCCACCACTTCATCGGCTCCCTCGCCAGCGTGTTGAATGGCAAAGGCAGTGACGCGCACGACGTCCCCTCGTCTGAGCCTAGCGATGCTCGTTGGTAGTCGAGCAAGCAGATAGGTGAGTTTGGCTTTCTGCAGGGGGTTCAAGTAGGCAGGCATATCCGCTTCGAGATTCGGTTGGTCCGGTGGTGGCGCTCCACCGTGATGTTGCGCATAACGACGGCGACCCTCGTCGCCAGAGTCTTCATCCTCGGTAGAATCATAGTCCGAGTCAGAAACAAATTGGTCGAGACGGGTGGTGTACTCGAACTGCAGTTTTTGCTCCGGCGGAACCCACGGGGCACTATTGGTGAAGATCTGCTGCGGAGTGGAAGATGCGGATAGGTTGCGAGACTTTCGGCGGGAATTGAGATTGGTGAGGAGTTCCCATAAACGCCAGCGGTAGTAGACACCTCCTCTAGAGCGAGCGTCCCAAATCCAAGCCCATCTTTCTTCGCTTTGGACTTGTTTTTGTGTCATCAGGAGAGCCTCGAATTCTGGTCCGTGATGCAGAAGCAATTCAACAGTCTTGTGTATCATTTTGAGGGTTTCGAGATTGGTGGGGGGAATGACCGTCACTTGAACTGCTGGAGTGCGATTATAACTCTGTGGGCTGTTGTAGGATGCTGGTGGAGCGAAGCCGCCTCGGTGTAGGGAAGATGGAGGCGCTCTACCCATCGATATAGGAGGTGCAACGGGGCGAGCACCGAAAGGAAGAGCCGAACCCGAGGATGGAAGGCTGAATGATGATGGCGTATCAAGACCGATTGAGGCAGAGGACAGATGCCTTGACAGAGAGAGATAGTACCCTCGTCCCATGTAACGATTTTGTAAGGCGCTGACAGCAGTATCAATGTCGAGTGCAGGTGTATCTTTAGCCAAGGTGACGATTGCCGTCGCAGACTTCCGATCTGTTGTTTTAGTGCCAGGACCGGAGGGTGGAAGGATCCTTACTCCTTCTACAGTCAATGTAGAGGGTATGATGGCCTTGATAGCCGCAGGAGATGTTCCAGGAGGTAGCGAAGAAAGTCGCATCGTAGGCTTCGGCACGGCCCTCTCTTGCGAGCGAGCTTCTTCGTGTACATCCTCATCATCTGAATGTTGCAGTAACGTTTTTGCATCTGTAGGTCCTGAAACAGCATCTTCGAACGCAAAGATTCCCTCCCTTTGCCTTGGCTCGGAACCATCATGGGGCCTCTTCCTGGAGAGCGACGGCGGCGGAGGCCCTAAACTTCCTGGACCAGAAGTTGCCTTATTCCCAAAGCCCCCTCGACTAGCTGGACCGCTGGGGGCACCAAAATGGCGTTTCGAAAAGCCTCCACCTCCACCACCTCCTACTCCTCTTCCCATACCAGCCCGAAATGGAGTACTGTTGGGGTTTTGTACGTCTTCGCCGTCGTCGTCGAATGACTTCACAAAATCCTCGTAGACAGCTGCGGTTTCTTCTTGCTCGCGCTGACGCTTGGCCTCCGCTTCGGCTTTTTGGCGCTCAAATTGGGATTTCTTGGTTGGTGCCGTGAGCTTGTTGCTGACGTCCGGAAAATTGTCTGCCATTTTTCTTCAAAGCGGTCGATGTTTGTAAAGCTTTACTCAAGGACTACCATGATGCTATACGGGGTAAGTCTGAAGCTTGACAGTCGCCTGTCGATGTTAGTTGCGCTCGTTGTGAGGTCCAGAGCAACACGGCAAGCGGCCTAGAGGCGCGGTTGGGAACTAGAATCCTCGAAAGTTTTTCAATTCCCTTGGGTGCGTGTTGGAAGATTCATGCTGCGTTTTTGAATACTGGGCGAAAGAGGTGGGTATGCTCAGCATTGAAGGATGTTAGCCTCCGGAGTTTCCTCGGACATAGTGCATTGGCCCCGCTGCTACTCCACCTACACGGTCAATGATTGAGGAAGGAGTTTCCTCATCGCTACACGCGTCAATCTGCCTAGAGAGACCAGGTGAATGCGGTACTGGACTTAAAGATGACGACCAAGACCGAAATCCAAGCTTTGCTTCGCTTCCTCACGCAAGATGCCAAAGTTCCTCTTCCTACAGCAATGGGCAAAGTGAAAGATCTACAGCGAGAGCATTTGACAAGGTATTTCACTTGCACAGGGGTGAGACAGAGCTGATGAAGGGCGATGATCAGTCCCGAAGCCTTGTCCAAGACCTCTATCACAGTCATTCAGTCCATCTTTCCAGATGAGAAACAGGCCAAGGCTGTTCTTGCAGCTGCCAAACGTATCAACAAGAAAAGACAGGCAGGCGAGGAAGATGGACCCTCGCCTAATAAGCGTGCAAAACACAGCTCGCCTCTGATGGGCGTTGAACAAGATCCAGCATCGCTCGAAGATAGTCTCAAGTTACCGAGTTTTAATGAGCATAACATCAGTGATGAGACTCTCGTGTCTACAAAGCTTTGGACCAATCGTGCGCCATTAGTGCTGGCCTTCGCTGTGGTTCTCATAAAGCACACCATGCCCTCGCAACCACTTTCATCACGCCTCAGCCTTGCCCAGGCTGTTGTCAGTGTGAACAGTAGGAGCAAAGCTGTCAGTCTTGGGCTCGCAGAAAGGGGCGTAGGTGCTGAGGATGAGGGATGGGGATTGGGACAGCCAAGTGTGAAGATCATGAGTCGAGAGATCAAAGTCATGAGGCGGCATGGATATGATTACAGCCAGCCCAAGAGCGAAGCCCCACAAGAACGTCAAAATATGAAATCGGAAGAAGTCAAAGAGGAATTTACAGACACGCAAGAGACTTTGAAGCAGGAGCATGAGTCTTTTGAGGAAGAGCCAGCACTTTGGGGACTAGATCTTGAAGCACTCCGCTCCTCGAATGGTCCCTTGGTGGCTGGTGGACAGCGCCTAGATGGTATTGGCTTACCTGTCTATAGTGCTCAGAGCGCAAGGTCATATCTTTTGAGATCCTTTGCGTCACCACAGGAGGAAGCGACTTTGGACAGTGGTCCGATTAAAAAGCGTTCCGCGGCAGCTCCGCGAGCAGAGAAGGAAAGTAATCTAGCATGCTTGTTGAGGGTTTTGGATCTCCTTTTTGCTTCTTGGGCTCATGTGCTTAGTAAAATTGAGCTCGATAGGAGGGCTTGGTCATGGTACGTAGCTGTTCGGCCTGAAGTCAAGGATGGCGTTGCCGGTTGGGGTGGAAGAGGAGAAGTCAGCCTTGAGAAGATCCTTGGCTTAAGACGCAAAGGATGAAGGTCAATTGGAACGACTACAGTGCATTTCAATGTGTGAATGCTTAGCGCTTGATGGATGGCTTATGGACGGCTTATGGCCAAAATACCGGGTTCACAGCGGAGGCAAATCTCGAAAAACACCTGGATCTTATGCAGGCATGCGCGAGATACATCGAACCTAGGGCAGTCTCTGTCAATTTGTGGAGGTTCGGTGCTTGATTGCGAATGACGAACACGTCAGGGTTCCTAATGGAGGCGCAGCTCTAATGCATGCATACGTGTGACCTACTGAGAGGATGACGTTTCTAGATTATGTGCAGAGGCTTAATACTCAACTCCTGGCGAAAATGCGTGGGAGTCTACTGTAGCGGAGGCGCAGTTCGACGCATGACCCAAGTCTATGGCAGACATATTCATGGCGCAGTGATGCATGACCTGAGGGACGAGCTATCGGACCTGCTGGATGAGATTAATTTGGCGCTGCTGCCACCATGCAGCACTAGTGTCTGGCTTTCAACATTCAGCCTTGTGCTTCACTATCTTGGACTTTTTACTGTCACCTCAACCATTTCTCCTCATCAATACCATCAAATCAAAGGACTTTCCTACGATTCGAAACGCGGAGAAGCACATTCTGCTTTCATTCAACTTCAAGTCCTCAAGTGAACCCAAAATTTCGGATCGTGCAAAGGCACACGCGGTAGCTTTGGCTGCCACAACGATGCAAAAAGGGACATGGCAACTCCATTAGTGACCAATGAGATCACCGTCGCCCTTCAGCAGTTCCAAGCCGCCTTGTCGCCAGAGCAGAAGGTAAAGTTCTCAACATCACAATCTTCGAGCCCGTCGGACGTAAATGGAGTGTTGGCCTTCACAGCCGAAGTAGACGCTCTCGAGCAGCGACGGCAAGAGCGGTGTGTCGGAAGCCGGCTCCAAGGCACGCTTCAATCTGTTCAGCAGTTCACCTCCGTTATCAGCACCTTCGTCAGTTCGAACCCATCCGTTGCCGCTCTCGTATGGGGGAGCATCCGCTTCACGATCCTGATTGCCAGCAATTGGTCCACGTTCTTTGAAAAGCTTACGACCTTTTTCATGCAAATGCAAACTTGTTGCCCAAGGTTCTTGGAATATCAGCTCCTCTACCCAGAATCAAAAAAGCTACAGGAGGTCTTGTGTTCGTTCTACGCATGCTTGGTACGCTTCTGCACCAAAGCACTGGCAACAGTCAATGAGACGGGTAAGCACTATTTTCGAAGCATTTTCACCAAGCGGCAAGCAGCTCTATGGCTTTGGATCGATCGGCTTTTGAAGCCTTTCCCCGATCTGAGATTCTTTTCACATCATGTCACGCGCTTGTGGTGAAACACAGTCTCCCAAACCCAACTCTATTTATCGAACTTGTCAGCACGAGAGGCGCACAATTAGTCGACGATAACGCCTGTCCGTAATGCTTTGCTGGAACGAAGTCTTTCTGTTTGACTGTCGCTGACTATGAGATCCAGGGCCATTCCATATCGCCCGATCTATAATCGTCCCTTTTGAGTCTCAATTTGGTAGTCACCTCGTAGAGCTCAAATCAAAGGGCAAGTCAGTCAAAGACGAAATCGCACTAGCTTCGCACAAAGCAGCGGCCCTTGATCGAGAATTGCAGATTGTGGAACGAAAAGACGCATCGAAAAGCCGATCATCCTCCAAAATATTTCAAGCCCGGGTTGTTCGTCATAATGAGCAAGAGCAGGCTTGGAGGAAGCAGATCGAGCAGAGGCATGAGCGCGCAAGGAAACAGACGCTTCTCAACAAACTTTCCACTTTCGACCATATCGCACCTCTCAAGAGAGAGCGAAAGAAGCGTTTTGGTGACACTGGCACCTGGCTTGTGAGGACGACCGAGTACAGGAATTGGGCCGTCTCAAGCTCGTCATCGGTATTCCTGCTGAGTGGCATTCTTGGTGGTAAGCAAATCTCAGAGAGATTCTACCCAAGTTTGTCCATGTTTCCGGGGCCCCTGCAACGCATTAAGCCAAGTTGACTACAAATTAACTTTGAATAGCCAATGCTGACTCCGCGTTTTACTTAGGTAAGTAAATCAAAGAGATGCATTATCCACTTCTACTACTTTTTCGAATGTCCGCTGTTCGATGAGGCAATGTTGACTCCACGTGTTACTAGAGAAGAGGATGCTGACGCCGCGTTTTGCTCAGCTGGGAAGACAGTCCTTACCGCTTCAGTGATTGATGATATCAACATTTCTGGTCAGACGCAAATTCGGAAGCTGGCCTTCTTCTTCTGTCAGCATGACAATGCTGTCTCTTTGGATTTATTTACAATTCTACGAAGCATCACGCGCCAGCTATTGACGGAGGATGACATTCCAGCATCGATAGAGCCAGTCCTCGATAAGGTACTGAACGAACATCCTTCAGAAGAAGATGTCTTCGAGCTCTTTGTTCAGATCAATCGGTCACTAGGATTACCTGTCTTTCTTGTCATTGACGGGTTCGACGAATTAGCACCGACATGGTTAGTAAATCTGACCTTTTACCCAACTCTGTCGTTGTTTCTCCGTCCCTATATCGTATCAGGCTGCCTCCACAATTTACCCTGGAAAGCAATATTGACTTCGCATTTCCCTTAGGTGTCACATTCTTCTCTCTTTTTTTTCTCGATTACTGGAAATCCCTGATCTCGATGTCAAGCTTTTCATTAGCAGCCGTGAAAGTACCACCTCAGAAATAAAGACTTCGTTCAAAAAGTAAGCTCCAAACCTGACGTCCCATTCCTTTTCGCTAGGCAAACCATCATCATTCTCTGTACAACGAAGTTTTCACTACTAAAAGCTCGAACTTTTAGAAATTTCCACCATCACAGCATGCGTTGCCGTGAAAATGATGACGACATCAAGCGATACATTGAACTCAGCGTTGACCAAAGAATCGAGGGCCGCGAATTGTCGGTCGGTGACAAGGAACTACTGCCAACTATCAAGAAGGGCCTCTGCGAAGGAGCGAGCAGCATGTACGTAAATGGAGAGGTGTAGGAGCTCTGCTTAGTTAAAGCTTCCTTGTACTGATACTACCCCAGGTTCCTTTGGGTTTTCTTCCAGATCGAGGAGCTCTGTGCACAGCTTACGGATGAGGATATCATTCAGACACTCAAGACACTGCCCAAAGATCTGCCCTCGACTTACGAACGTTTGTTCAATAGGATCATCACAGACAAGAAGCAAGACATAGTCAAACGAATGCTAGAATGGGCATTAGTCTCCAAGCGCCCTTTAACCGTGATGGAGCTAAGGGATGCAATTGCAATTCGCCGAGACCAGAGCCAATACGAGCGCAGGTACCTAGTCAATGAAGCAGATCGAATGATATCCTGGTGCTGCAACCTTCTGATCGTGGACGAGGAGGACTCCGTTGTTCACTTTCCACATTACAGCGTCAAGGAATTTTTATTAGGCACCTCCCACTCACGAAAACCCTCCACAAAGATGTTTCGGTTCGATGAAGTCGAGGCCGACATAAAAGTGTGTCATTTGTGCTGCACCTACCTCCAATTCAGCGATTTCGAACGACAGATGGTTCGAATTCCCCCCCGAACGCCAGATGTCACACCAAGAGATATTCTAGATACAGCTCTTACCTCAAACAACAGATCACTCACAGCAAAGGCCTGGACCAACCTGAGCAAAATCCAACCCAACAAGCGGCAAAAAGGAGGTGAACTAGCCTTTACTGAACTGACTAATCTGGCTGCGAAGAACTTTGCCGTTGGTCTGACATCCTTGTACATGCAGTTTCCTCTGTTTGCGTACGCCAATGAGTATTGGTCATGGCATGGCTCAAGACTCACGGCAAAAGTTCCATCCGGATGGCAGTCGTTCGAAAAGCTGTTTGATTCTACTAACGTCTATATCACGAGACCTCTCGCAGACATCAATTGGCGGAATCCATCGACCCTCGAGCTAGAAACGATTGCTCAACGCGATCACAGCGTTTTGATGCAAATCTCACTCACAAGAATGAGGGTTTCATCCGTCGAGCTTTCTGCGCCTCTACATCATCTGCTGACTCTATCAATCGAGCACACATCGTTCCAAGTCCTGCAGACAGTATCAATCACTGGCGAGCCATGTGCATTATCCTATGTGCAAAGCGACTTCGAGCCTATGGAAGCTTTTGAGTTGGCCCTGAAGGGCGGTAAGGTACGTGCATCTCCATTACTTTCTAAAATACTAAGGCATCCAAATTTTGGAAGAAGTTGACCTGGAGGTTTCCATTTTCGTTTCACCATGTCATGATCGTAACTTTCCGACTTTAGCATTCGTCCGATCTTGGTCTTCCGAGTATCTTAGATCGTGCTGAACGGAGATTTAATCTAGGCCGAAACGGCGGCTTGGGTTCTCAAATGGATTGATGTCATTGATGAGGAGACATTCGACAGCTTCTTGCAATATCTTCGCCCAAGTCCCCACCGCCCGTTTCATAGCCGCGTGAAACGAGTCCGACTTCCGCAAAAGTCGCTTAGAAGGAATGCTGATTACAAGATGTACCTTTCAATGTGTCTCGGTGAGTGAAAATTCTCGTACGACTTAATAAATCAGTGCAATAATATTGACGTCTTCGACGGCATTTTACTTTGATTCTACTTTGAAAGAGGTCCTCTAGACTCTGACAGGAAAGACATACCATCCCGAGAAGATAATGCTGATGTTATATATTTTGATAAGACATCGCGGAGAGGATTGGTCCTGGGGAGATTTTCTCACTACTGCAGCTTTGTATCATCGCCTCCGAAGGACTAACTGGCGTTGTGATCCGACTTCGTCGGCCAGCGTCTGCGGAAAACGATGCCACTGTGGCCAGGCATCTCAAGTCAATGGAGTCGATAGGTGATGCTCAATCCTATCAAATTGTCATCAATACCGCACTTGCCTTTGCCGTCAGAGACGCTCAGTCGCGACTTGCTCAAGATATGCTGAGCGCTGGGGCAGATGCAAATCTAGTGCTTAGTTCCACTTTCACTATATTACATTTGGCCATATACGCTGATTCCCGAGATTGTCATTCCCTACTACTTGAGCATGGCGCCGACCCCAACTGTGCGAAACTGGGAATAGTCTCCACTGAACTTCGGTATATTTCTGACGGGCTCGTGCACGATATCTCCTCTGCTACAAAACGGCGAATTTGTGGTGACAGCGCGCTAGCATACGCCATCAAACGTAATTGTCGGGAGATTGCGCGGGATCTTCTCGAAGCTGGAGCAATTGATACCATGGATCATCTCGAATTGTTAGAGATCATCTGTGATGCTCTTGGAAACGGAGATCGTCAATTAGTTTATGCTCTCGCTTTCAGATACGAGTGGTCCTGTGAGGTAATAGCTACAAGCAAACGATCAGCCGTAGCTGTTGCCATTCGGGCTATTGCAGAAGAGCACTATTCTCAGCACTCACAATATCCAAAGCTTTACAACAAAGGCGGACTCGGTCGGAGCGACTTTGAGGCTCTGTTTGTATCTCGCTATCCACGGCAGTGTCGGGAGATTGCGGGGGATCTTCTTCTCAAAGCTGGAGCAATTGATACCACGGGTTATCTCGAATTATCAGAGATCATCTGTGATGCTCTTGATTGTGGAAAGCATCACATAGTTTATATGCTCGCTTTCAGGGACGAGGTGGTCCGTGGGGTAATAGCTACAAACATACGCTCAGCCGTAGCTGTCGCCATTGTCGCTATTGCAGAGGCGCATTATTCCCAGCACTCAGAATATCCAGAGCTATACCTAAAAGGTGAACTCAGTCGGAAAGACTTTGGGGCTCTGAGGGCAGATATGGGGCACAAGATTGCCGATCAGACACCAAATATTAATATGAGCAATGTGCCGAGAGCATTAGAGACGATAAAGGAAGTAGGTGCAAGTATGAAGTAGGGGTATTTTAAGAGGCGCGGATCCCGAGGGTCACCTGCAGAACGCACTCAGATCAGATGATATAATGATGAAGTGCGAGTAATACTGAGGCGGAAGCAATGTATACAGTTTGAAAAATGATTGTTTTCTAGGACAACGTTATGAGACTATAACAGCTTTGACATCCGAGGGATCGTAGGTAGAGAAGGCAACAGAGATCTACCATATCCCGAAACAGACACTGAATGTTGGACAATTGCGTCGTGCCTTCAGATCTTGAGAAGTCTGTAGGAAATGGTTAACGAAGAATGGTTGACACCCTTGTTCACTGTCTGGGCGCTGCTGATTGGCTCCTTGCGACACGCTCAATGGAGCCTACGTCATCATCTTGCGGCTATGCCTGCTCCACATTATTTACCACTCCGAGCAATTGCACCACTTGAATCAGCTACAGAACGACGATTCCTATCTATCTGACACAATTTGTGACCGTATCCTCGCGCCTCCTCTCAACTCGCCTTGACATCTACCTTCGCCACTCACGTCCTCCGTATCAATCACCACAACAGCACCACCTCACACCACCTCAATCCTCAAGCCGAGTCTTATCAACATCACTTTAATCTTCACCTCACACATACCAATCCCCCAACAAAAAGGACAATGCATCCCACCACCTCCCGCCTCACCCCCTCCTTCCTCCGCCTTGCGAACCACCAACCCTTCCACTGCGGCTTCTTCCCCTCCTCCAAGACCCATCCCGTCGTCTCATCTCTCAACCCATACTCCCCCATCATCCCCCACGAGAACAGCATCCCATCGCGCCGCGCATTCACCTCCCCACCCCACCTGCAAGCCCAGGAATCCTACGGCAACTCGTCTAACCCCGCACCCTCCCCGAACACCAAGGGTAGCCCCTCCGAGTCCCACCCGAGCTCCGAGCATACCCAGAAGAGGGAGCATCCGGGGCCGGAGAGTCCTGCTGCTGGGGGAGGGAAAGCTGGCGGAGCAGGGGCAGCACAGCCGAAGATCTTGAGCGAACAGCAGCAGAGTGACAAGAAAGGCGGAGCGGGCGATGAAGAAGATGGGGTGAAGAAGCATAATGAGGAGATGTGAGTTAACATACTGACAACGTCGCGCGCGTGTGCTCGTTTCGTTCGTGCGGCGTCTCTCTCTGGTGGATTGGGGTGGGGTGTTTACGGGTGATTGATTTGTGTGTGGGTTATCAATGCTGTGGAACGCTGCTGAGATTCATGGCTGGTTGTAGGGGAAGCAGGCATGATCGACCGCTGCAGGGGAAGGGGGAGGAGGGGGATGATCGGGTGGGGAAGGGGTTTTGGAAGGGTGCGTGAACGGCTTTCCTTTTTCTTTTCTTTTCTTTTCTGGTGGGTGATGGATGCATGCGGGTGGGACAGACAAGGAATTTGGTGGTTTAGGAAGAGGAGGAGGAAAAGGAGGAGGAGCGAAATGCCCTCCTCAACAGCGACTCGAGCGACCAAGCAAGGGAATCAGCATCACTTGGCTAACCCACTGTTGTATCACTATTCTGCAGGGCAAGGCGGCGCGGATCGTGACCCTTGAAAGAGCCAACCTTCTCCCAACTCCACATTCCCTTTGCTCAATGGTTGTTTGCGCAGGGGCTTCGGGAGGTTAAGTGGTGGTTCCTCGACAATCATTTTTGCATCACGGCTCCACCTATCAAAAAGCAAAAATAAAAAAAGGCTGGGGGAGGTGATATGTTGTTGTACCGCGCTCCTTTGCCACCGAAGTTACTATAAAGGCTGAAAAGCATGCATACATCTTCGAGACTTTTATAGTCATAGGTAGTCAAAGAATAAAGTCTCCAAACTTTTGTCGGGAAAGAAAGGGGGGGCAAGCTTGCCACATGCACTATCTGGAGTCAATTCATTACATTCTCACTCCACGTCGCGAGCCCCCCAGCCTCTCATGGCCGCTCACTATCGGGGTGCTTTCAGCTTCGCAGAGAAGAAAGAAAGAATACGATGATGATGGGGAGAAAGGAGCATGGTCGTACAAGGGAGAGCGAGAGTTAAAAAAAAAAAGAGTCGCCTCTGTTCCATGACTTTGTAGATATTTGTGTGCCGCCATCGAGTTTGATCCCTGATTCCCCAGTGCTGCCCCCCCCACAAAAGCCACCAGTCACCCAAAACTGATGGGGACGGACAAGGCCCACCCATGATGTAGTTCCGCCGCCGCCGCCGGGGGTATCCAGAGTGGAAACGGTCCCATGGACCCAGATGGAATGCAGCCGCACCATCGAAACCCGTTAACGCCACGAAGCTCCAAAAAGCAGAGTATGTATGTAACCCACCAAAAGCCCGCATCGAAAGAAGGAACCCAGCAGCCGCTCGCTCAATCACACCCATCATCCCCTCTACTAATCACCCTCGCCACCCCTTCCCCGATCCCGCCATCTCCGTGTCCACCTCTCCCCTTCCACTGTTCCACCTCCCTCGCATTCACCGCCGTCAATGCATCTCTTCCTGTCAGGACTTTCCTCACATTCCTCATCGCCAGGTCCTCAAACCCGGCATTCGTCTCGACGCTCGCGCCGCCCGTGTGGCACGTCAGCTGCACCTGCTTCATGCTCTTGAACCGCTCATACACGACAGGTTCATGGGCATGGACATCCAACCCCGCCGCTGATATGTGCCCGGCATCCAGCGCATCCGCCAGCGCCTCCTCATCGACGAGATTCCCGCGCGCGATGTTGATGACCCGTGCCCCGCGGGGCAGCAAAGCCAGAGTCCGCGCAGTGACCACAGGTGGTCCCGCGGGTGTCGCCAGGATCAAGCAATCGGCATGCGGCAACATGGCGTCGACAGTGGGGTAGTACGTCGCACCAACCACTGCCTCCACGGTGGGGGGTTTGCGCATGATGTCATGGTACAGGATGTGCATGCCCAGGGAGCGGGCCCGCTGGGCGATCAGGAATCCGATGTTTCCCAGCCCGACGATCCCGAGAGTGTGGTGGCACGGGTTGTGCGAGATTAGGGGGATGGAGATGTGGGCTTCGCGGAAGGCGGCTTTTTGCGAGTCCAGCGGCCCGCTCGCCCGCGCAGCGAGGGAGGAGGCCGTAGCGTGGGTGAAGACCGAGATGAGGTGATAGAGGGCCGTGTTGGCGACGGAGTCGGTGGAGGCACCAAGACCATTGCAGTAGAGGATTCCTGTTTTGGGAAAGGGGGGGAAATGTTAGCGGTGGAGTGTGGTGGGGCTGTGGTGGTGGGGCAGAGGTGACGGTTAGGGAAGGTCAATCGTGAGTGGCTGGTAAGTGAGAGGAGGGGCAGGCAACAGGTGAGGGATGGAGAGGATGTAATGAGGATAACAAACGCACCTCTATTTGCGAGAGCTTTGGTGTCGACCCAGTCAAAGCCCGCTCCGGCGGCAGCCATGATTTTCATGTTGGATGGTAACAGGTCTATCAGCTCCTTATCCCATGGGTGCATCTCCCCGCCGGTACTCCATCGGGGCTTCATTATGGCGGAGAAGTTGCCCCATGTCTCCCTTTTCAGATGCTGTGTGAAGGTATGTCGCTCAAGGTCTGCGGGGTCAGGGCGGATGACATGGAATTGGGATTGGAGGTCGGCGTAGATGTCAGGATGATGTTGTATGGGGGCACCGAGGTGAAGAATTGTAGGCTTGGGGGAGGGAGAGAAGCTGTGTATGCCGTTCGTAAGGCTGGCCTCGTCATGCGCAATGGATGCAGTCGAGATTCGACCGTTGGTTGCTGCAGGTGATTCTGCTGACATTGCTGCGGAAGAGCCCATCCCCGCAAAATTGGTGCAGCCAAGAGATTCCAGATCGCTTGCTCGCATTATTTTCTTGTGGGGAAGGTTGAATTGTCGTGTGCCCAACATGAGGGAAATATGAAAAGGAGACAGCAGAGAATCAGCTCCCCAGTGACAATTATATATATCTGAGATGAGAAAGATCTGTACGACTCTCAGGCTTCTTATACCGCGTCAGAATAAGGTCGTGCCTGTCTGTCTTAAGTCATCAGCCTTGCCTTTCGGCCTTTTCCTCCAGACCGCTTCTCGTTGGCTTGGTCTGGAACTAGGGGAGCGAATGAGCCGTTTAGCCCGGCTTACTTTTGAGCCTCAGTTGGTCCCGTCTGCCAGTGACAAGTTACGATGACGGTAGAATGGCGATTACCCCGGATTCTGCGACCCGGGGAGCGGCCGTGGATGGAGCCAAGAAAGAAAGAGACATGCAAGTGTCCTCGTGCTTGTCACATTCTGAGACGCACAATGCGTGAATCAGTTAACAAGACCAAGGCGCACGGAGCTCTGAGATTGCCTGGAACCTGAAGAGGGCCAAAGAAATCCAAGGTACATTCTCTTGCTGGCTCCATCCGTACCGGCGACCCGTAGACATGGCAATGACTAACGCGAGCTTAAACTTTTTTTATATAATGGCTCTATCGGGACTGCATGCCTGCAGATTCTTTCTCTGTCTGGGTGGTAATCGGGAGGAAAAGAAAGCCCCGGTTGCAGATGCCTCAAGCCGCTTTCCCTACGAGCCTGCTTCGCGCCTTAGCCCCCAGGAGGGGAAAGCTAGACTAGTGCTTTATGCTGGGATGGATTGATAGCTTCGGGTGAATTGGGTGAGATGCGAGGATGGTCATGAGCTGAGGAGGGTGGAGCCTGGGAGGCTCGAGCGGATTGAATTGTGGTTGGTCAGAAGGGCTGGAGCTGATCGGTCGACCTGGAAAAGGAGGAACGAAGGAAATGCCCTATGGCATGAGTCTCACCTTGATACAGGATGAGGGATAGACTCCTCCATCGAAGAGGTCACAGTGAGTAATGCATTTGTATTTTTGGGGAATCCGCTCGAATTAATGATATCAGTGCCTTGCGTCAATACTCGTGCCATTACTGATAGCATTAGCTGAATATGGCAAGGATAGAGGGTCCGCCTCGCAAAGGATTCTCCGGTCTGGACATGATCGCGATGGAGGGAGCTAGACTCAGTAAAGGAATCAACCGTGTGCTCGAGCCTCCTCGCTTTCTGCCTTTAAGGTCTGCAAACAGTAATGACGGTCGCGTGGCAGGCGAAGCTGACCGGAAGAATGCAAGCCAGACAGGCGACCATTCTCATGGCTGACAGCCAGAGATCTGAGTCATCCATACATCCGTAGATCGGTGTGTCTGAGGAAATGCAAATGCATGCAGACTTTATTTGTGCAGGCTTTAGTTAAAGGTCAAAAAGGGTGACGGCACGTTGTCGAGAAGGAAAAATCCCGAATTCTTGGTTGGCTGGCGAAGTCGAGAGAACCTTGCTGATGCAGCCAATACGGCAGTCAAAGTGTGAATGATGTGCATGCTGCAAAACAATTCATTTGTGCGGTACAATGGAGGGAGGCTTACGTCCAGCAATCCTTTAATTGGCCCCTTTCGCCAGGAACGAGCAAGACATGCTTCCCCAACAAGAAGCTCGTACCAAGGAAGACAAGATTCTGCACTACTCGCAATACCCTGTTTGGCGGTCTGCAAGTAGTCGATACTTGGAGGCTTGGTCTAGCTAAGTATATGCTGAAAGAGAATGAACTATCAAAGAAACGGATCGCTCTGTGGTATCTCTGTCTGAAGAAGAACAGTTGAAAAAATGTCGACTTTTCCTCGCAACTCCACAATTCAATCCGATCTTCCAACGCTCAGCCCGCTAGATCACTGCCGGTCCAATCCTCTTCCATTTGTCCACCATCGTGACTGCTCCTTTCCCTCCCGGTCTGATTCTGCCTGTCTTTCGCCTGCTTCTACAACTCCTCCCTCACCGTATCACCTGCACGCTGCTTGCCCTCTCCGGCTCGGTGTGTTGCAGTTGTCCCAGCCTCCTTGACAGCGTCAGCGCCTTTCAAACCTTCCTTGCGACCACTAGCTGCGCCGATCTTGAGCTGGTCAAGAACCCATTGGGCACCGCTCTGGATCTGTGCAAACATCGAACCGCCTGGGGCATTTGTCCCATAGTGGAAGTACTGCGCCTGCTTCCGAGCGGTGGCTGTGTGGAACTTGTGTCAGTCATGTTTCTTCTCAAACAACCTTGGACGTGCAAATGAAAAAACATGAAGCAACGCGGACCCATAGCGTAATCCAAAGGCTCGGACTGGCTCCGGCTGGAATACCGAAGAGCGACGCGCGGAAAGCTTAAAGTTGTACATACCTCGGAGCTCATTAGTCGTACTACCCTGATAATTCTTGATGCCATATGAATCAAGGTAAGATTTCAATTCCGAGTCCGACCATGTATCAAATGTCAAGTCCTTTGCGGCGGCAGTGCTTGAGGCGAGGTAAGACGTCACCGAAGCATAGTTGCTGCCACCGGCTTTCGAAGCGCTCGAGTAGCTGTCCTGTGCAGCTTTGACAAGATCCTCGCGAGATGCGCTGGATTTCCTGGCAGCTTTGTTGTTCTGCTTCGACAAGTAATTCCTGGAAATTATGAGTTTCAGCCTCCCCAGCACTGTGCCTTGAGGCAGGATCAGCTTACCTCAGGTTATCCAGAGTCCATGTATCGAAAGTCCAAGCTGAATATCCCGATGCGGCCTTTGTTCGCTGCAGGCGAACCTGCTTCACCAGCTCGTCTTTCTTGCCACTTTGAGGCACTGGGACGCCACGGGCATCAAGATATGCCTTGAGCCTGCTTTCACTCCAAGTGCCAATGGCTGAGTTGAAAGCATCATCCTTCTTCAACGAAGCATCATCAGTCGCCTTGGCGTATTCGTTGTTGGCTTTTGTGGTCGCAGCACCGTAAGCACTTGACACAGATGAGGCCGCAGTATCACCAGTCAAAGCAGAGCGATGCTTTCGAGCAAGTGCAATGAGTTCATTCCGCTTGGAGCCCTGCGGGACCTTGATGCCATTCTTGTCTGCCCACTCTTTGATCTGGCTGTCGCTCCATGAATCGAGGAGTGCGTCGCTCAAGCTTTCTTTGGACGCGGCTGCCGACGAAGAGGCCGAGGCAGCCGCTTCTTGCAGAGTCCGGCTTGCGAGACGGGAGTTGCGACGGACGGAAGCGATCAACTTGTCACGAGTGGACGGCTGTGGGACTGGGATACCCCGCTCATCCAAGAATGCTTTAAGATCAGATTCCGACCATGACTCGTATAGCCAAGCGCCTGGGTAGGAGGAGTACTCGTTGGCCTTCTTTGCGATGCTTTCGTAATTTTGGCGGGCCGTGGCGAGGAGTGTGTCGCGTTTGCGAGGTTGAGGAGCTGGTATGCCGTTCTTGTCAAGGAAAGCCTTCAATTGCGAATCGGTCCAGCTGCGTGGTGCACATCAGCGATGACGTGTCGACTGAGTTTGGATAGAGCAAACCTATCGAATACCCAGTCCTTCACACTACCATACGCGTTCGAGGCTGAGTCAGCTGACTCGGTCCAGTAACCCTTTACTTGCTTGACCAGGCTGTCCTTGTTGCTATCTGAGGACGTCTTGGCATCGGCGCCTTTTGATTTTAGATATGACTGAAGCTGTGAAGGAGACCAGTCATTGTATGGCTGGCCAACCTTTGCATTCCAATTCGCCTTGACTGTACTCTCCAGGTCTTTTCGGTCGGCTGGAGTCGGGTATGGAATGTTGTGATCGGAGAGCCACCTCTCAAGCTCGGTTTCATGCCACTTGTTGTAGACTACACATCATGTCAGCAATGCCGGACTTCAAGCTTGTGATCTCAGAATTGTTGATCGGATTGTAAGCTTGTCATACAAGGCGGACCTCATTATTACTTGACAGGGGATCATGTCAAGCAGCTTGATAGCTACATGGCTTGTGAAGTTGCTAGAGGGATCTGCTAAAATATTGATTTGACACATACCTGCTTTGGTCCCAAACCAGCTACTTGCGACGGTGGTTTCTGCGGCAAGAGCGAGAAACAAGAGGGTTGAGGAGAGCTTCATGTTGACCTCGGTTTAAAAATTATTCCACCTCACTTTCATGTCATATATCAGCATGGTTTCACAAATGGTAGATAATCGAATCTTACGGAGCAGCGTTATGCGCGTTGGGTGAGGTGTTGGTGAGGTGTCGGTGAGAGAAGGTCCCGAAATGAGGATAAACAGGAAGTTTTGGGGTCTGGGCGGCAACGAGAGGGTAGCCTAGAACTAGAGGAAATGACGTAGAGTGCGCCACAGGTGAAATGACAACACCGAAAGGGATCAATTCTTTGATTGGAGCAGGCACCTGCAGACTGATATTACTCGTAGATAGACACAGATTGCATCATATGACGTAGTCCTCTCAAGGCCGTTAGAGAACGTTCTCCGTGAACGTCCACAACGCCATTATGAAACGTGTTTTTGGGGAGACCAGACCGGCAAATGTGGGGAAAGTCGGATCCACGCGACGCGTATCTTCCGCGAAGACAGACGGGAGGGACTCTAGTGATCCGTAATTATCGGCAAGTAGATCCTATTTTGCATAGAGGCAAAGGATGACCAAACCCTCGATCGCCTTCATTAAAACGCCCTTGAGCTCTCTGATGTGGTTGGCATAGCCTGGCCACAGTCAACCACGGTGGACCCCCTGGTTTCCATTATTCATCACATTCAAATAGTGGCCAAATGGGAAGACCTAAGTCCAAGGTAGGTCTTCAGACCGACCGTCGAGGTCGACCTGCCATTGGGCATCCTCCATAAAGAACCATACACGTCCTTCCAGCTGGCTAATCACGACTTCGGGCAGGCCTAGCACGACCTTCAGTCAAGATTGGAAACGTTTGCAGACCGGACAAACAAGCTGGCGCATCGTGAGGATAGCGGAACATTCCTAGATGAGGCTTGCTGCATTTTGAGAATTGGCAGTAGCCAGAAGTAAGTCCATGGCTCCCAGTGGCAGGCACATTCTCGCATGATCAGGGTCAAATATAGCGTGTCAAAGGACTTGAGACATCTGCCTGAGCTTGCACATCTCTAGTGTCGTGATCAGGTGTGAATGAGGTATGGTACGCTCTTGCTCAGCTGTCAACGCATGCAAAAGCACGACGCGCCAAGTATGCGGTGAGATGAGAAAGTGTTGGTCGTCCGGAAGACGTTGAACGCGGCTTCATATACGCCTCAACATCTGAACATGACTTGGAACCTCAGCCTTCCTGCTCCGTCTTGTTCTGTGTACCAATGATCTCTTCCGAGAAGGCCATCTACCGCGCTATCCGTCTTGGAAGAGTATTTTCTCGTCAAGTTCTGCGAGTGTTGGCCATCTCTGAGCTTGGGGAGAGTAATCCTTTCATATTTACTTCCTACTCTGGCCCACTCGCTGTGGGTGCTTTCTGGATACGTGTAGAAGAGTAGCCAGGCGCTTACTGGATGGAGCGATCGCCAAGTAGTAGTTGAGAACCTGCTGCTCGATCTCTTGTGGCAGATCAATTAGACCCATGCTGTAGATTGGCCCAACGTGCTGCCAAAATACCCCGAAGTTGTCCCTGGGATGAGAACTGAGAGTTCGAAGCCGCGGTTATGCCAGGAGTGGATTCTCATCAAGGTTTAGCTTGATCAAACAGACAGTTCCAATCCAGGCATAGCCTCCACACCGCCAACTCGGCTCCAGAAGTCATCAAAATCGACATCTTGGTCGACGAACTCCATTCGAATCTGATCAACCGCTTGCTCGCGCCTTTCAGACGTGAAGGAACCGGACCTGCCAGTCTCATTTTGAATGATTTCAATGGTCCGAAAGAATAGATTCTCCTTTCCCACCGAGGTCAACCCATCTTTGATTAATTGTAACCTCTTTGAACCCTCATTCGTGCTTGTCTCGCCATGCTCCCTCCATACTTCCCAAACCAGCCAGCCCCAGCGGTCCGTATACACCAGCAAACAGGTCTGAAAATCCTCAATCTTATTCTCACCCGCGTCAATCAACGCATGCGCCTCAATCATGCCCGAAAAGTACAGATCCCAGCTCTTATCCAGCATCTGATACCCCGTCTTCTCCTTGACCCACTGCTTCTCCACAGCCGGCACGATTCTCTCCTTCCAGGCCTTCTCCTCCTTCACCCTCCCCACAAACTCATCCACAGCATTCACCGTCCCCGTCCCTGTAACGTTCTCTTTGTAGAAGATCAAGCCATCCCACCGCCGGCTCTTCCTCACGGTAATCTCCACATCCTTGTATCCTACCGATCTCCGCCACGCCACCGGCCCCGCCTCCGGCTCTGGAGTCAATGTGTTCCTGCCCAGGAAAAACTCCACCGGCCATATGCCAATAAATCTTATCAACATGAAGTCCCCGAGGAACATTAATGTCCGCTCAATCCCGATCCCGACCAGCGCCGTGGCCGGACTTTGCTTGACATCAATCTTTTGGGCTGAGTCGTGGCCCAGGATCGAAACCAATATGCCGAAGTAGGTGGGAATGGCGATGTAGATGCGGTAGAGGACGAGGATGGTAAGGAGGATGTTCATGAAAAGAGGGACATGGAAGAGGCGGCGCTTGAATTTTCGGTCATGGGTGTCGAGTGAGGTGATGTAGAAATGATCTCTGGCGAGGTTGGAGAGGAAGGGTGTGAGTGAATCGGGGGCTTTAACGAAGGGGGAAGGAATGTCAGAGGTCGTCGTTGTAGATGCGTTATTGGTGGTATTGAAGGAGGCAGGCTTGAGGGCCCCTTTACGCTTTGAAGGTTTTGGCATCTTGACAGTGGTGAAATTGCGACTTCTCCGGATGTTGACCTGTGTGTCGAAAACAAGACTGGTCACATTACATTGTAAAGCTTTTTTAGCACCCGCGTTATTCTTTTTTTTTTTTTTTTTTGGATTATATTCACCTCCGGGGCGCGCTCGTCGCGCACGTGGACCGCCTACAAGGGCCCGCATCACCAACCTAGATTTTGGGCTCTTTTTTTGAACGTACAACAGGGTGATTCGAAGTGGTTGTCCACCGTAGAAGATATTTGCACAATGAGCCAGGAGGCTGTTGGACTCGAAGATGATACCAGAAACATCTCTGGTGCCGTTGTATTTCTCAGCTACATACTTGTCGCCCTTTTCCTTGCAGCCTTCATATGCCGAGACCTGATCAACCAGTACCTTTCCCTGCCAAAGAGCCTGTGGAATAAGAATGGCTTGCACGCGCAGTTGCAGACCTTTGCTAGCCTCACAATTCTAAGCTTTACCGTTTTGTCATACCATATGATCGATTTCCTGCTCGAATCATATCAACAGTGGGCTATTGACAGAGACATCGAATTGCCACTTCGTGTTTATGGTAAATTCGGCCTATTTGGATCAAGTCATCATCGAAGGCCCCTGTTCCTATGGTCGTGGATGAAGACATCGACCCTCTTCCAAGACTTTGCTAGGTCAATTAGTGAACCTCAAGAGCACTTCTGGTGGAGTGGTCAGGCTCTGCTTTTCACTCTGGCCTGGAGTTTTTTTCTGAGTCTAGAAGGTAGGCGTGGATCATATTTCCAAGCTTCCTGGGAAACAAGAAGAAATCTGCTCCCGTTTGCTTGAATCAGCTAATGTGAGTGATCAGGACCGAGAAGACGAGTGCCTCACCTCGCGGCATATGCCTTCATTAGTCAGATACTGCCCGTGTCATTCGCAATGAATCTGTTTTTCCTGGCCCTTCTCATGAGACCGCTTCCCCGACCAGAAGCTAGTGCCTGGACCCCATTCTTTGCGCTGAGATATGGCCCGTTGATGGCCTACCTTGTACTTCTTGCAGCGGCCCAGGTGACCATTGACACGGCATACTTCATGAGCATCGTATTAGCACTTCGCTGTCTGCTCTTCTGGCCTCTGCTGCTCGCCACGATACTACCAAAGAGCCTGGGCCGGTTTCTTCCAGCCAAAGAAGTCCGGGAGCAAAACCTGACGCTGCTAGTCACCATTGGTCTGGCCTCGATCAATCTTGTTTGTGTCCAGACTATGTACACGCTAGCCTGTAATGGCTTCAAATCTTTTAACATGATCAAGGCAGTCAACAGTAGCCCTGCCGTGAGTGCCTTGGGATACGACTATGTATTGGGCAGCGCCAGCGTAATAGTCTGGCTACGGTCTACCAGAAGGTCATCAGAGTGGAGATATGCTGCGCTTGATGACTATCAATTGGATGAGCAACCATATGTCGAGCCGGCTTAATTATATAGCCTATAGGTAAAATGTGAAGTTCATTCTGCTTCGCGCAATATAACTTCGGAGATAATAGCAAAGTCGGGTGAAATGTCTCTGAAATTTACCTACCTAGATAAAACACGGATTGAGCTTTGTACAATATAAAATCCTGCATGGCTTTCCCATTATGGGTCCTTTTACCGGACAGCTTCCCGAACCACAGATTGCACAAGAATGTGATTCATACCTACACTAGCTTGGGCCCATTGCTGGTGAAAAGGAGACATCTAGGCTTCTGCGCGGATGATGTTCCCTCCTGGCCTTGTGCGGAGCGTCATGTCATGAATGAATTCCAAGTCACATCTGGAAGTGCTATCAAATGCTGATCATCAAGCTGCCAATCATCTCGAGCGTGGTTGAGGCTTTAAGATCTCCATATCAACAGCCATGGCTCATCGGGTGGCCGGGCACAACTTACCATACCAGCTAGCAAAATGGACATTGACAAACATTCCTTCGACGGAATGACACAGAGGTGACATGCCCTATCTCTTCAAGAGTGGCCTAATTGATGACATACTTACTGAGTGTGCTACCAATTTCCAGCTACACACGACTTCTAAGCCTTGACATCTCATTTAATCAACATGGAATGATTAAGCAAGAAAGTTCTCTAGCGGGCTGATGGTTTCTTGACTTTATCAATTTCGGTCAAAATTTCATATACTTTTGAACTTTGTTGAATATTTGCCAAGCAGACTCTGGATATATACCTACATTACTGCTTATATCTAGGCACCTACTCTAAGTCTCTGATCGTGTAATTTTTCCAAGGGCTCGGGCCTCCATATCTCAAGGCGTAATTTGACACATTCGGTATATCGGTAGTAATTCGAGTCGTTACAATAGGAGATTAATGGGTGTTTTGGTGGGAGCACTCCACGTGATTGATTAGCATCATTACATTACACTAGACATATCCTAGCTTGATGGACTGCCGGACACAACAATGTCGCGGATATTTCTAACGGAGCCCGTACATCGGTCAACATTCCAAAGGTCGAAGGCAGAACTTGGCATAAGTCCAAATGCTAAGCTCTCCTTCCAGAAAAAACTCTGATTCGAGCAAGGGGTAGAAATTGGTCATTCGAGCCAGGGGGGAGTGTTGAAAGGCTCAGCATGATCGACTATCACCGCATGCGGTAGCAGGTGAGGATAAAGAATACTAACCAATATAGAAGGCTCCCCGAGCGAGATTGATCCATCAATCAATCTTCCTTGAACAACTCGCCTTACTGAGTCTTGTATAAAAAGGTACGAGATCCTGCCGTGAACTTGGCTCCTCGTTCATTCTCCATCGTGACTCTCGTGATCTCCAACTTACGACCCATACCCAACTTTCATTTTCCCGCAATTTCTGCCAACAAAGCCCATCATGCTCGCTCATTTTCTTCTCGGCGCTATCGCCGGACTTGCGATTATGGTAGTGGCCGTCCCACCATCACCTCGCTTGGGGTACAATGATTATGAGATACGTGTTCAAGTGAGTGCTTACTTGCGCCTTGGAGCGACTCCCACAGCAACTCCTGCAATGGCTAAATTATATCTTAGTTCGACCGGGAAAACGCCACATTCCCACCCAGCCCTGTTGATTTTTACGGCGGGCTCGGGATCAAATTCAATGGCATGGCCCTAGTTGCCGGCGAAGTTGGGGGGGTGCAACCCCTAGCTGGGATCCTCCCTCTGAGTCCTCCCAACATTGCCAGCTACGGGAATCTCGTTGCGGCCACAATCGAGGAGGGCAGCCCGATGTTGACCGTCGCCTATCCGAATTCTTCGTTGTACAGCTTCGGAATGACTCAAGTCTTTTTTGGCTGTGCGATCAATCTGGAAAACTCAGCAGCGAATCTTCCGACGGCGTGCACCCTCACACTCACGTGCGTGGATCCGCATGGTGAGCAGGTGGCCCAGGGCAGCTTTGATTTCGAGCCGACTGGTGGGCCGACCTCGAGAATGACGTACGCATCCTTGTATCAGCTTCGTTTCTTTGGCTGTCAATATGTGACATTCAACAGCACAACCACCAACCCTTTTGCTCTTGGTAATAATACTCTGCTGGCTACAAGCCTTGATGATGTCACTATCGTACACTACGGTGGATCACCCCCGGATCTAATAGCGTGACCAGAGTGTGTGGCCAGACAGCTCTGGTTTTTGCAAATGCTTATCTCATTCATACTTTGGTGGTGAGGGCCTTCTTGATGCTGCTTCTTGATTCTTAGCAGATAGATATGCTTCGGATCACAGTATGAACATCCAATTTTCCCTCATCAAGACCTATTGCCATCTGGTGTATTTCATTTCGCATTTTCTCCTAACTTGGATAGTGAATAGATAATAATCAGGTTAGCTTGGTTAGGTACTGAGGGCTGAGGCTTCTGAGGAAGTGGATCTTGCGTAGCCTTTCCGAGGGCGCGTCATCCCGCATGATTAGCTCGCCCCCCTCGGCCCCTCCATAGCCACCCAATCTATTTCAAGTATCCCGTAAAGAGAGCGTCAACCTCCTTCGTATAATTATCGTAGATCTTACTGGCACCTTCAGCCTGACCTTTCAATTCCTCTCAATACTCTTCCTACCTATTTCTCCCTGTCTTGCCCTACCTTCTCTCGCCAACATGTCACTCTCGTCTAAGGATGATGGGGCAGGCGTCAGCCCCCAGAATAAAGGTTCCTGGGCTACATTTATCAAGGTACCGATTACTGCGAACACATTTACGGGACTCCCAACGCTTACAAGTCTCAGTCAATAGCATCTTTCAATGGCGACCTCTCCTCCATGACCGCTCCGCCCTTCATCCTCGGCACCACTTCCTTGACAGAATTCTCCGCCTATTGGACTGAACACCCTTCTATCTTTGTCGCGCCTGCCTTGGAACCAGATCCAGCCAAAAGAGCCCTGCTGGTCTTGAAGTGGTTTCTCTCAAGCTTGAAGCAGAGCTACAGCAGTAGAAGCGACAAATACGGGAGTGAGAAGAAGCCCTTGAATCCCTTCCTAGGCGAGCTCTTCCTGGGGAGGTGGGAAGACGAAGCGGGAACGACACAGCTGGTCAGCGAACAAGTCAGGTATAGAGACCCCTGTGATGGAGTCTGGGACCGTTTGAGCGAACACTGCTGATCCAGACAACCATAGCCATCATCCTCCTGTGACGGCCTATTGCATCTGGAACGATAAGCACGGCGTGCAACTGCAAGGCTACAACGCCCAAAAAGTCTCCTTCAGTCGCACCATCCACATCAAACAAATCGGCCATGCCCTCCTCACCCTCGCCTCCCACAATGAAACTTACCTCATCACCCTTCCCAACCTGCACATCGAAGGCCTCGTCTACGGGAAACCCTTTGTCGAACTGAACAACTGCACCTATATCACGTCATCCTCAGGCTACGTCGCTAAAATTGACTACAGTGGCAAGGGCTGGCTGTCCGGCAAAAAGAACAGCTTCACCGCCACTCTCTACCCGGCCGGCAAGGAGAAAGAAACACTTTATACAGCAGAAGGCCAATGGACGGATCAAATCACGTTCAAAAAAGCCGCGCACGGATTGAAGAAAGCCGCTTCGGACAGCAACATCGTCGACACCTACAATGCCAAAACGGCAGCTACTACGCCCCTCCAAGTCGCACCAATAGCTCAGCAAGACCCGTATGAATCAAACCGTGCGTGGGAAAAGGTTGCGGCAGGGATCGTCAAGGGGGATATGGACACCGTTCATATCGAGAAATCCAAGATCGAGAATGCGCAGCGGGAGCTGAGGAAGAAGGAGCAGGCTGAGGGCAAGGAGTGGCAGCGCAGATTCTTCAAGCGGGACACAGATGATGCAATGTTCCAGAAGCTGGCGAAGCCATTGGGCACGACCCTGGAGCCGGAGAAGACCGGTGGAGTGTGGAGATTCGATGCGAGTAAGAAGGCTGGGCAGGACAACCCGAGTCAGGGTGTCACGATAGACCAGCCACCACCCAGCACGGCGCCGCAAGTCAGCCGAGGATAAGGCTGGGCTCGGTGTGACTAGCTCAAATTAGGGAGTTTGCTTTCTTGTAATCAATGTGCTTGGCTGGAGATTAGATTGGGGCGAGCACTTGATAGGAGCCTGGCGCTTTTCACTTCGGAGGAAGAGCGTGGAGGAATGGTCGATGCGCATAAAGAGCACCTTCGAATTGTCGGGCAAACTTCCTACCTTTTAGACGCTACTCGCTATATCTTATATCCAATGTGATCATATCTGGCGCACATGGTTCGCTCCCACCAATTCCCGTGCGGCAGGACGATCCGCCCGTCGAACCTTGCTCTTTGGATTGTGAAGATTAGGTAGGTATTAGGTATAAAATCGCCATGCATGGCACGTACGAAACCTCATACATCGATTTGATCTATAATATAATTGCTCACCCAGACCTGACTCCTTCATTGACCCCACACGAGCCCACATGGACATCAGCCATCACGGGAACATCCAGGCTTTCTGAGATGATGTTAGCTAGGAAGCTCAAGCCAAAGGCCTATATGACTCTGTTCCCGATCCCCGACTAGATAATCTCGGTATAAGATTACATAGCAAACGCCTGGCGAGCCTGCAGAAGGAGGCTGCATTATTAGGCGACCTCTGCGCTCGTCTCGTCCTCGATCCTGATTCGTCGAACATGGCCTGCCTCAATCGCTACCTTCCCCAACCGGATTTTGATGGCTTTTGAAGCAATACCCGTAGCACCTTTCGCGGGCATTAGAATTGTGAGTCGCCTGAAATGGTTTATTGATTAAATGCCGTAAGCTCTGCCGGGTGGTAAATCCTTCAGTCCTGAATTATTGTCACGGAGTCGTTCCTGTTTGGTGGAGAGAGCACGGATGTCTCTCAAAGCGTCAACGACCCTGGATAATGAACGGTGTTTAATCGACGCTTATATTGAACTAAGCTGTCACTGACTCCAAACGTACATGCTGAAAGCAGAACTCGTTGAAGTGGTCGCCTTCCCCAGTTAGCAGCATGACGAGGGTATGTTTCTGTCCCGGGTTTTGGTGGCTGTACCGTTTTCAGAATGATATTTGAAGAATTGTGACATGTGCACCCAAAAATTGATCGTGGTTGCTGGCAAGCAACGATGAGTGTGCGAAAGCGCCGGGCAAGTCTTGAGCTTTGCTCGGATCGAGGGGACCCAATTCCATCTTACATTGCCGGAAGAGCGATGGTGTACGGCTTATTCCAGTCACTTTGAAAATGTCAGGAAGCTGGGAGCATGCATTTGTGATGCAGCAGATGAGGAGGATGTTAGCACTGAGTCGGAACTCTCTGGCAAGCATCTGAAGCGAAGGACTCGGAGAATACGTGAAGCAGCAGAGGCACTTTGGAGCCTAAGAGCAGTCGAAAACCAAATGGAGATTCGGCTTGGAGGATGAGATCCTAGCCCGATACAAATATGAAGCCATCTGCAAGACTTGCCGTCGCCGTCTTTGAAGTTCAAGGAAAGAGATCGATATTACTGCGTTGAGCCTGAAAGTGCATCTTAGTGGTGACAGAGCTTGTCAACTACGCGCGAAACATCCTGTGGGAGACGACGTTCAGGATTTCTGAGAATCGATCGAGCGCCCTGAGAAATGTTGTCAGTCGATGTTGATTGCATTTCCCGCCAAAATGATGATCCTCGAACTCGAGTGAGCTTTGGAAAGTCAGAAAGATGTGGATGAATGAAGAAGCTATCCATCGCGATGTTGATCGGAGGCGAACAATTCTACATTCATCTCACGTAGCAAATATACCTTGACGCAAGCCGTACCAGATTCGAGAGTTGACCTATCTCGCCGTTTCCGGTGAAGCGCCATCGGTCCTGGTGCCGCGATTTGCGTCGAACAACCTTCTCCAAGGAATAGTACTTGCGTCCTCAGCCTGGGTCGCTGTCTCAGAGAAGTCTGATCTTACTGTCACCTTGTTTGCGTTTCAATCTACGAGCTGCCATCTCAAGGACCTCAATGATTTTTGGCTTTGACGGGTCGGACCAGGCGCATTCAAGTCGCCAGCGCCAGACAGCAAAGCAAAAACCAAGAGTAAATTTGACCGAGAATAGTGCCCCGGAGAGACCGCCTGTACTCATTAGCCCTTCGCGCCAGTGCTCTTCATTATTGGGTTTTGTCGTCGTTGCTTCAGCATTCATCACTTACCATGATTTAGGTCTTCACGGCCATTACTATGGGATCTACATCTACGAAGTCGATGGCGACCCTGGTTATCCAGATGCCGAGCGGCTTTCAAGTCGTCTTTGGCAAGTCCATAAGGCGAATCGCAGTTTGCATCTCTCCTACAGATCGGCATTGATCTGATGTTAAATCCAAGATGTAGAACTTTGGCTTTGGAAAACTGTGTTACAACCAGACGTGCAAGGGTATCTACGTAGAGGTCAAAGCTGTCTTCGCGAAACCCACTTTGCTCCATTCATTTCCCCTAGCTACGCAAAAATAGACAATAGACTTTCGCTGGATGGCGAAGCCCGAGATGTGTAGAGGACCGAGTGGACACAAACAATGGAAAGACGAACTTGACAGCTTTATACTCCGTGATCAAGACAAGCGTGTTTTTCCCGTTTTCGACTCCAAGGAGGTACGAAAACCGCGAACGCAGGAGGTAATCGACCTCGCGCTTGGAACAAAGCATTGCAGAATGGTCCTGCGCAAGCTGTGAAAATGATGGAGAGGGAGAATGGAGCGCCAGAGCTTGCAAGCACTCATGGAGAGCAAGCCCCTTTGAACCAAGGTTGAAATTGCTCTCAGCATCCTCATTTGATCTTTCATTGAGGCACGATGGCTACTTTGCAAGGTTGCGACATCTTCAGTGGCTGCGACTTCAGGCATTCTGGTACGTACCTTGATGTCTTGTATGGTCACGCGAGCGAAGAGTGAACAAACAGCGAGCACAATTGAGCAGCCATGAGCCTGGACAAATCCTTCTCCACTCATTGACCAATCATCATGTTAGGGTAAGCCACTGCAGATGTCATCATTGTTCCCAATGCTACTGTAGCTGACCATAAAGATGCGACTGTGGCTGTCCCCGGCCGTTTAAATGCAAGGGTCTCAGCAGATGGCATCATCGACCTCGTATTGGTACCTGGAGAGTTCAAAGTTGCGGGCCTCAGGCCTGAAGCGGTTAAGCCGGCCGCCCAGACGCAAAGAATTAACAATTATTTTTAGCACCCAGAGTCCGGCCTTTTTGGCGGAACGACGTCGTTGAAAAGTTGGGCTAGGGTCCGCTGCTTGGCTTACTGCCCTCGTGCACTTTGGATAGCATAAGTCTGAAGGATTGTCTTGTCTTTTTTGATTTTTCAATAAAGGAATTATCATTCATTGTATCATCACTATTGTACCCAAGTGGCTCACCTCTCCCCCTTTTCACCTTTTGTGCCTTCTTTCTCGCTTCTTGTTCTTTCCGCTGCACCACCTTCGCCAATTACGCGTTTGACAAACGCTTCTGCAGACCGTTGAGCATCAAGCTGCCACGCAACACCGGTCCAAAATGTCCGGATCGCGAGTTTGATGGCCACCGACACCCTTCAACTCGTTGCTGTCCTGACCTTCCCCCTTTGACCATTTGCCTTGAAAAAGCCCGGCTTGATCCGGCGTCCATTCGCTTGCAAACATGTCCAACACACCACCGTCAGATGGCGCAAATGACCCGACCAATTGTGGGGGATCGGGGACTACTCAATTGCTATGTCTCATACAAGATCCCTTCGCGCAAGAGGTGAGATCTTCCATCCGCGAAAGGGGAGGATCATATTTGGCTAACTGGTTGGCCCAGTTCACATCCACCTCTATATGGACCGCCCTTGGAACGTCCGTAGGATCTATGCTCCTCATTGTAGCAGCATTCTGCCTGATACGGCCACGCAACTCGGTTGTCTACGCGCCAAAGCTCAAATACGCTGATGACAAGCATGCGCCTCCAGTCATTGGCAAGGGCTTGTTCGACTGGACCCCTCCGCTGGCAAGATTACATGAAGCAGAAATGGTTGGAAAAATTGGCCTGGATGCCATCATCTTTCTAAGGTTCACAAAGATGTGCAGGAACCTGTTTGTCATTGTCACTGTGATAGCCGTCGCTGTGATTATGCCCGCCAATCTGATTACTGGCAAAAAGTCGCGAGAAGAATCCAAAGACACGGACTTTTGGACCATCAGCTCGCCCATGTACGCGACGGAGAGCGGTTTATGGGTGCATGTTGTATGTGCATGGGTCATCAATGTGGTAGTGGCATTTTTTCTCTGGCGGAATTGTGTCGCGGTCACGAGGTTGAGAAGAGGATATTTTGAGAGCACCGAGTACCTCCACAGCCTTCACGCCCGAACCTTGATGTTTACAGACATCCCAACAGCCTCAAGAACGGATGAGGGCATTTTGAGGCTTGCGGATGAGTGCGGTCAAACAGGCGACTTGCCTCGAGCTGCCATTGCACGCAATGTGAAGGAACTACCCGAACTCATCGAGCATCACGAGAAGGCCGTGAAAGAGTTGGAGTCGGTTCTGGCCAAATATCTCAAGAATCCAGACAGGCTCCCTGCCAACAGGCCAACGGTAAAGCCGAGCCACCGAGGAGGTCGAGTGGACGCAATAGAGTTTCTGACAGACAGGATTGCCGAGATTGAAATGGAGATCAAGCATGTCAGGGAATCCATCGACAAGCGCAACCCTATGCCGTATGGATTTGCCAGCTGGCACAGAATTGAAGATGCCCATTCAATTGCATATGGAGCAAGGAATAAGCATCCCCAAGGCACAACCATTCGCCTGGCTCCCAAACCAAGTGACCTAATATGGAAGAACTTGGGCCTTTCGAAGAAGGACAGGAGCTGGAAGCGCCTTCTCAACAACTTCTGGATTGCCATATTGACCATTGCCTGGATTGCTCCCAACGTCCTGATTGCCATCTTCTTGTCTAATCTTTCCAACCTGGCAAAGGTTTGGAAAGGCTTCAATAGCACGTATCAGCATCATTCGACCAACTGGGCCATTGTACAGGGTATAGCATCCCCAGCATTGACTTCCCTCATCTATGTCCTCCTACCTATAGCATTCAGACGCCTTTCTATCCATGCCGGCGACAGAACCAAAACTTCGCGTGAAAAGCATGTCACTACAAAGCTCTATGCCTTCTTTGTCTTCAACAATCTCGTCGTCTTCTCCCTCTTCTCCGGTCTATGGATCTTCATCACCGCTGTCATCAGTAACAGACAGGCCAACGAATCGGTATGGCAGGCCATACAGGAAGGAAACTTCTTCACGAAGATGCTTGCTGCCCTTGTCAAGACTTCACCCTTCTGGCTGTCATGGCTCCTCCAAAGGAACCTTGGTAGCGCTGCTGATCTTGCTCAAATGATCCAGCTGTTTTGGGTATGGTATGGCAAGACATTCACCTCACCTACGCCACGTCAACTGATCGAGCTCACTGCCCCACTGGCATTTGATTACGCTGTATACTACAATTACTTCCTCTTCTACGCGACCGTCGCCCTCTGCTTCACTACTGTCCAGCCACTCGTCATCCCCATAACAGCATTCTACTTCGCCATCGACTATTGGCTCAAAAAATATCTCCTACTCTACGTGCTCATCACTAAAAACGAATCCGGCGGCCAATTCTGGCGCATCCTCTTCAACCGCATGATCTTTGCCACCATCCTCGCCGACATCGTCATGGCCTGCGCCATCAAAGCCAACGGCACCTGGGTCCAAGTCATCCTCCTTGGTCCTCTCCCCCTCCTCCTCATAGGCTTCAAAATCTACTGCGCCCGCACCTTCGACGACCAATCGACCTTCTTCAACAAAGCCACCCTCGTCGACCCCGAAAACATGGCCGACCCGGGTAAGAAATCCCGGCGCACTGACCGCGTCGCCTCCAAATTCGGGCACCCGGCCCTTTATGCAAAACTCATGACGCCCATGGTTCACGCCAAGGCCCAAAATGCCATCTCCCAGATCTACCGCGGTCGCATGAACAACCCCGCTGCCGTCGATATCCACAATTATAATCGCGATCTCGACACTGCCTCCATCTACTCCGACAGCGTCGGGTTTGCACTAGATCCCATGTCCCAAACGCAACCTGGCAAATCCGCTCGGTTCCCACCATCCGCGCAAAGTTCGGTCAAGCGGAAAGAGTTGTTTGAATTGATCCCTGAGAACAAGCTCGATTTCGGCTACTACAAGAATCGGCAAGAGTTTGCGGATGAATACGGCGGCGATGGGGAACTCTTCGGTCACCCCGCGGATCTGATATCCGAGAGAAGTGGGACACCACACAGCTTCTTCGGGCATAGTAAGGATGGCAGTAGTCCCACAGACAGTCGCGCTAGTAGTCCTGGGCCGTACTCGAGGCCGGGGACTGCTGCGGGCTTCAATGGTGGGGCGCATTCCAGGAGTGGGAGTGAGCGGTTACAGCAGATTCATCCGGCCTTCCGGGATGGTGCCGGCGATTCGCCCAGACCGGGGTTTTACAGGGGTATGAGTGGGAACAATGAGAGCGAGACGAATCTTCTAAGGGGGGCGCAAGCTCCTGGGTTGGTGGATGAGGACGTTGGAGAAGTGAGGCAGGGGAGGGAGATTTATGGATTGGATCGATGGAGGACGGGAGGGAGTGGGTATGTGGGATTGCCTGGTGGGGAGGAAGCAGCAGGTGGTGGTGGATATGTTGATGGGGGACAGAGGGCTTATGGAGAAGATGCGGGGACAGGATACGAAGCGTATCGGCATCGGAGATGAAGTGAATGGCGGCAAAGGGGACTGATGAACTAATGACTTGGGTTGGGATGAGGATAGAGGTTGATTGTGTCTGCATTGCGTGGTCATTGGGCGGAGGATCCATTTCTATCTTAGCGATACCTGTCACAGTTCAAGAGGATTCAAAACTACGAAAGTTCCATATCTTTGTTGTTCGTTCCGCAGAGCTAATCGATCTGTATTAAGAGCAATGTCTAATGTCTTACCCCTATTCAATTGAAATTGAGGGGCACAGCTGTAGCGTCATTGTGCATCAAAGCCCCCACTTCGACAACAACACACAAGTTTGTGGGAAAGAAAACTCAACAATTCTGGTTGCGCACACTCAATTGGATCCCAAGGAGCTCGTATACGAATAATCTCAATTTGCAATACGGCAAAGATGAGTATCAAGACCATCTCCTTCAAACCCTTCACCGACCAAAAGCCCGGAACGTGAGTAGCTTCTCCCCCCCCCTTTTTCCACACTCTCAAAGTTGACCTCTTGCTCACCTTCTCACAGCTCCGGTCTCCGCAAGAAAACCTCGATATTCCAACAGCCTCACTACTCCGAATCCTTCATCACCGCCATCCTCCTCTCGATCCCCGAAGGCGCGGCCAACAGCACCTTGGTCATTGCGGGCGATGGCCGCTTCTACAACCCGGAGCTCGTGCAGCTGATTGCGAAGATCGGGGCCGCGTACGGGGTGTCGAAGTTGATTGTGGGGCAGGGCGGCGTGCTGAGCACGCCGGCTGCGAGCCACGTCATCCGGATCCGGGGCGCCACGGGCGGGGTGCTCTTGACCGCGAGTCACAACCCGGGGGGCCCCCGGAACGATGTGGGGATCAAGTATAATCTGGCGAATGGGGCCCCCGCCCCGGAGGGGGTGACGAACAAGATCTTCGAGACGGCGAGGTCGCTGACGGAGTATAAGATGGCGGACATCTCGGATGTGGATCTCGCGACCGTGGGCGGTGGTAGGACGTACGGGCCGCTGGAGGTGGAGATTATTGACTCCACGGCGGATTATGTGGCCATGCTGAAGTCCATCTTCGATTTCCCGCTCATCCGGTCGTTCTTGGAGGGGCATCCGGACTTCAAGATTCTTTTCGATGCCCTCCATGGTGTCACTGGACCCTACGGTGTTGCCATCTTTGAGGAAGAGCTCGGGGTCAAGGGGAGCACCCAGAATTGCGTACCTTTGCCGGATTTTGGAGGCGGTCATCCAGATCCGAATCTCGTGTACGCGCACTCCCTGGTGGAAGCGGTCGATAAGAACGGAATCCACTTCGGCGCTGCTAGCGACGGAGATGGTGATCGCAATATGATCTATGGTGCCAACGCGTTCGTCTCTCCGGGAGACAGTCTGGCCATCATCGCGCACTATGCAAAGATGATCCCTTATTTCCGTGACCAAGGCGTGTATGGGTTAGCAAGAAGTATGCCAACGTCTGGCGCCATCGACCTGGTAGCCAAAGCCCAGGGTTTGCAGAACTATGAGGTGCCCACGGGGTGGAAGTTTTTTTGCAACCTGTTCGACACCAAGAAGATGTCCATCTGCGGCGAAGAGAGCTTTGGCACAGGTAGCAACCATATTCGGGAGAAGGACGGCTTATGGGCCGTTGTCGCGTGGCTGAATATTATTGCTGGGGTGGCAAAAGAGAAGCCGGGCCAGGGGACACCGAGTATCAAATCCATTCAGCATGAGTTCTGGAACACATATGGCCGTACCTTCTTCACACGGTATGACTACGAAGGTGTGGACAGCGACGGCGCGAACCAAGTGGTCGCAAACCTCAAAGAGCTCATCACCACAAAGAAAGACCAATTCATCAATTCGACAGTGTCGGGCCGCAAAGTACTCGAGGCAGATGACTTCTCATACACAGATCTGGACGGCAGCGTCAGCAAGAACCAAGGCATCTTTGTCAAGTTTGACGATGGCAGTAGGATAGTGGTGAGGCTTTCAGGGACGGGCAGCAGTGGCGCAACCATCCGGCTATATGTGGAGAAACATGAGCCGGAAAAATCGAAATTCGACCTGGATGCGCAGGATTATTTGAAGGACAGTATCAAGCTGGCGACTGAATTGCTGCAGTTGAAGAAGCTGGTGGGGAGGGATGCGCCAGGTAAGTCACCCCCTTTTTGGTGACCTCGCCCTGGCCAAGCAGGCTGATCAAAGATTCTCCAACAGATGTCAAAACGTAGAAAGAAAGAGGCTCATCACACATGAATCTTGGAAGCATTGAATACCCAACAGATGCACAATACGGAAAAAAGAATACATAACGATCATCAAGCATACAAAGATGGGGTTTAGTGAGAAGCATAGAACAAGCGCGAACAAAGGATTCCGGTATTCTACTGTCATTCCAATACCAATTCACCAAGATACCTTCACAATGCAGGGCTGTCAAAGCTATCCTCATCACGGGCAAAAAGTCTGGATAAGCGTCAAAGTCCACAGGCGCTCACAATTTAATATAAGATTTATCATTGAAATTCTACTTCGCAGCACCTCCAGCCCCTTTTCCGGCGATTCGGAGAACCATCACCAGGCCAAAAGGGCTTCGAGGCGCTGCCCCAACGTCATTGCCTCGCCTTGCCGAGAACTCTCGCTCCCCGCCGAAAAAAACACGCCCCACCTCAACTCTTCGGCCAGCACATTGCGAACAGTTTTATCCCCTCGCTTTCTCAATTTCTCACACCTGGTAGTAACATCATTGCCTTCTAGTTTGATCGTACGAGAGACCCCAGAACTGCCCGCACCGTCAAACCCATTTCAAAATGGCCAAGAACGTACTTTCCCGCAAAGAGGGCGTCATTGTCGGCGACGACGTCCTCGCTCTCTTCAACTACGCACAGGAGAAGCAATTCGCCATCCCCGCCATCAATGTCACTTCTTCGTCTACCGTGGTTGCGTCGCTCGAGGCGGCGAGGGATAAGAAATCCCCTATCATCCTGCAGATGTCACAGGGTGGATCGCTGTACTTCGCCGGCAAGGTATGAGTCTTCCATTGATGGGTAACCAAGCTTTGCTGTTTTGATTGCTTTCAACCTATGGCCACCGACGGAGTAAATATCTCATCCTCCCCCGCTCTTGGATTTCACATCAGCATTAAATTCCGGCGGGGGGAAAAAGCCCATGTTCGCTCTTCCCCATCCTCCACTTTCGCTGACCACGCCCTGTTCTCCCTCTAGTCCGCCCCCAATGGCAATCAAGAAGGTTCCATCGCCGGTGCCATTGCCGGTGCCCACTACATTCGGGCCATCGCTCCCACATATGGCGTCCCTGTAGTGCTCCACACGGACCACTGCGCCAAGAAGCTGCTCCCGTGGCTCGACGGCATGATGGACGCGGATGAGGAGCACAACCGGAAACATGGGGAACCCTTATTCAGCAGCCACATGATTGATTTGTCAGAGGAATCCGTGGAGTATAACGTGGAAACGACGGCCAAGTATCTAAAGCGGGCCGCGCCGATGAAGCAGTGGTTGGAGATGGTGAGTCTCTTCGTACTGCACCTCGTCGTCTGTATATTTTGCTGAAACGGGATCACCCAGGAAATCGGGATCACTGGCGGCGAGGAAGACGGCGTCAACAACGAGGACGTCGACAACAACTCCCTCTACACGCAACCCGAGGATATCCTCCACATCCACAAGACCCTGTCCGCCATCTCCCCTTACTTCTCCATCGCCGCTGGTTTCGGCAACGTCCACGGCGTGTACAAACCCGGCAACGTCAAGCTTCACCCCGAACTGCTCGGCAAACACCAAGCCTATGTCGCCAAGGAGACTGGTTCCAAGAAACAAAAGCCTGTATACTTGGTCTTCCACGGCGGGTCCGGTTCCTCAAAGAAGGAATACACCGATGCCATTGGGTATGGTGTGGTGAAGGTTAATTTGGATACCGATCTGCAGTATGCGTATCTGACGGGAATACGGGATTATGTCCTCAACAAGAAGGATTATCTGATGAGTCAGGTGGGCAACCCGGATGGTGCAGACAAGCCGAACAAGAAATACTTCGACCCGAGAGTGTGGGTCCGAGAGGGGAGAAGACGATGAGCCAAAGGGTGCAGGAAGGGTTGGTGGATTTCAACACCGCGGGGCAATTGTAGAGAGTCGACTATGGTCAAGGGAAACCATTGGATGAGTGTTGGATTGGACGGCGAAAAATGGCTGTACCGAAGGAGCTAGCTCTGTTCCGTTGTCCTCCTTTCTTTGCGTCTGGGTGGCCCGCTGTGATATGACGACCCTAAAAAGATTTCTCTCCTTCACTTATGATTGTACATACGTTGGATACATGCCGTTTTTCTCTTCGTCAATGATATGCCGGTTTTTACCTCCTCACTCCTCGACATTGCAGCCAGGGGACCTTCTAATCCAAATAGCGTCATCCTTCGAGATGGGCAACTGATTCTTCCAAAACAGGATGCTGTTATACCTCAGCCCAGCCTACTCAATGGCTTCGCTAATCAACACCATTCACTATTGACGCTCGAGCTTCGAATGAGTAGATTCTTGGTCTCGTGGTTTGATGATGATGCGCCATTGCAGGCTTCTTTATGAAGGCCTCAATCGAGCGTTATGCATCATCCAGGTTTGCCGAAAGTCTTCTCGGTGCTTGCTTCCTCTCGCCCCTTGCGTTCCCCCAAGGAAGCTAAGTAGCCCTCCTCCACTGTCCACGCAACAATCATCAGTCCCGTCTTTTCACCCCTCTGGCCTACGCCTCCTTCTCCTCTAAGCCCCCGGCCCCTCTTCCTCCCTCTTCCTCTCCTCCACCGCACCCCCTCCCTCTTCCCCACCTCCCCCTCCCCATCCTCCTCATCCCCCAACCCAAACAACACCCGTCGATAATACCTCATCTCCTCAATACTCTCCTCGATATCCCTCCTGGCCTCGTGCCTCCCCTCCTTCACCGGCACCCCGGCCAACACCCCACCACCACCACCCCCCTCCCCCGCCGCAGGGCCGCCCCACCGCCTCACCGCCTCCTTAAAACTACTCACATCCAGGATCCGATAACTCAGATACTCGACCACAGCCACCCACTCCCCGCCGGCGCGCAAAAACTCCCGATCGCAGTGCACCGAATTCCCCGCCATCACCCCCTTCCCGCGCTGGACCCCCAACCCCCTTATATATTCCAGCAGACCGCGCGCGGCTTCGCGCACCGTGGTGGAAGCCCCGGGATCGCTGCAGCGCGCGATTAAGCCCGAGCGGCTGTGGTGGTCGAGGCACCAGGGGGACATGGCGGCGAGGCGGGGGGCAGGGTGCGTTATGTAGGCTTCGTAGGGGTGGGGGAGAGGAGGCGTAGGTGCGGGGTGGTGATGTAGCAGCAGAGGGAGAGGATGGTGTCGGTGGTGGGGGAGAGGCCGGTCATTTCGCAGTCGATCCAGATGAAGGGGTCGGTGGAGGGGGGTGGACATTTTGGGGGAGTGGGGAGGGGGAAAAGAGGAGGGGATGGGTGGTGGTGGTGGTGGTGGTTGGGGGGGACCTTGGGGAGGTGGTGTATCCGGCGGGAGATCCGAGGGTGGGGGAAGGGGGTGGAGGATTGGGGGAGGAGATGGCGGGCGGTGCGCATTAAGCTATGTGATGAATGTGAGGGGCGAGAGGGGGAGTCTGGTCGCGCTGGGGATCGCGTCGATGAAATTGAGGATCCTCGGGTGTAGACGTAATTCCGCTCCGTTGGTCGATTTCTCGAACGTGAGATGACGGGGTCGCATCATCTGGAGAAGGTGCAATGAGGGCAAAGAGGCTCGAAGTGGCATGTGCCAAATGTTGGAGCAGGCAGGAATGCAAAGCGCTGCTCAATGCAGGCCATTCCACAATGTTTCTCTGAAACGAACCATTCATACCACGCCGCGATGCAGGAGGTACATGGTATACTCACTTCCCCTCTTTATTTCACCGGACATTAGTTCATTATGCCTTTATTGGGATCCTATCCCGAGCCTCCTCCTTGTCCTCCTCCCACGATGGCTGGATTGCCACTGCAGTATGATCCATTCAGGCCTGATAACCACGTTCGGCCTTGGGCCCCTATCAACTTCATCGTCATTGGAGCGGGCTCCCGGGGCAATGCATATGCCAAAGCTCTCTATCAGTCGACACCAGAAGCTCGAATTGTCGCTGTTGCTGAGCCTGTACCTTCAAAGATGCACGCTTTTGGTCGAACATATATTTGGGGTAATTCACACGGAAAATTCGGACAATGCTTCGACAGCTGGAAGGCCGTCGTTGCGTTCTGCTTTGCAGATGAGAAGTGGCGACGTGATAATGGCAAGGAGAGTCTTCAGGTCGATGGTGTCTTCGTCTGTACAATGGATGAGACTCATGTGGAGATCATCAAGAACCTTGCGCTTCTGGGCTACCACATCATGAGCGAGAAACCCTTGGCAACGACTCTTGCGGATTGTCTGAGTATTCACCAGTCACTACAGCCCGTTAGCACAAAACCTCCAGAGCAATTGTTCTCCGTTGGACATGTCCTTCGATACAGTCCACACAACATGCTGCTGAGGAAGTTGCTTTGGGAGGATGAGATCATTGGCGACATCATCTCGGTTGAGCACACTGAGCCTGTCGGCTGGTGGCACTTCTCTCACTCATACGTCCGAGGCAACTGGAGGAAAGAGTCCACTACAGCTCCGAGTCTTCTGACAAAATCCTGCCATGATATCGACCTGCTTCTCTGGTTGATCTGCACCCCTCCTAAGGCCGCGACTCTACAGCGTCCTCACCTCCCTTGTGAAGTCTCTTCCACTGGCTCGCTTCTGTACTTCAAAAAGAATCGCAAACCGAGAATTGCAGGCGGCGCGACCAATTGCTACCACTGTCCAGCCGAAGAGGAGGATTGCGTGTACAGCGCTAAGAAAATCTATGTGCGGGATCATCTTGCACACGGTAAAACAGGCTGGCCACTGACTGCCATTGATACCGAGATTGAAGACATGTATGTACGAGGCGAGCAAGAGGTAGCCAGGCAAAGGCTTGAGGAACGACTTCAAGAAGATTACGCGGATGACGATCCAGAGGCAGCTAGCAGATCCTGGTATGGTCGCTGCGTCTTCGAGGCTCAGAATGATGTTTGCGATGATCAGTTTGTCACAATGTCATGGGAAGATGACCCGCTGGATATTACCGAATGCAAGTCGATGCAGAAGCGACTGCACGGGAGGGGAGCCAAAAACGCAACATTCCATATGGTGGCCTCGACAGAGAAACAGTGCGAAAGGCGCGGACGGATTTACGGCGCCAGAGGAGAAATCGAATACGATAGTAAGGAGATCAGAGTGTATGACTTCGTCACCAAGCAGGCACGAACGTATGTTCCACATCAGCCGGGTGGGGGACATGGGGGCGGCGATTCTGGACTCGCCATGGCCTTTTTCAACGCCGTCAAGGCGGTCAAGCAAGGGACCCTAGATGTCGAAGAGGCACAGCAGATGCATATCGGTTGCACTTTGACGGACGTCGTCAGGAGCCACGCAATGGTCTTTGCAGCCGAGGAAGCACGAAGGCAGAAGAAAGTTGTGAATTGGGCAAGGTGGTGGCAGGACAATGTGGCAACCTTTGCTGTTCTTGGGCTCACTGACAGCGCTTACAAGGACACAATGAAATGCGAGACAGAGCCCCAATGAATAGCGGGAATTGGCATCTTCATCTTTTGTCCTCTTGAGGAATGCAATGATGAATCTGGGTGTGTCTGCAGATTGCATATTCCGGAGTGCCTGGCGCTTTGTGACTCATCTGGACAATCACTATCATGAGGCTCTGAAACCTTGGACTCTGTCCTCGTTTCAGATTTGCACCCTAAGGCTTCAATCTGGACCAGCCAATGATCGATCAGGCTCTCTCGAAGCTCTCTAGCCTGAAGCTTGGATCATCGGGCGCTAAGGCAGGGACATGGATGAGGTTTAGCTGTCCCGTCAATTAGCCAATGGACGCGTAGCAACACCACATTTAGCTCTTACGCGCCGAGTCGGACCTCACACGATCAACGACTTGTCCAACCTCGCGTCTTCTCATTTCGCGCATCTCCACTGAAATCATGCAGGAACACGAAGAGGCCTGTTGTGCGACCGCTCCATCGGCCTGCTTCAGGCGTGTTTCTTCTGCTTCTATACATGGCCCGGCGCCTGGCTATTGAAATTACTGAAAGCTCCCCAGCTGCCATTGCGGACAGCTTTACAGCTCTGGCCTGCACATTCACTTGATCCATCCAAGGGTCTCCCCACACATTACCCACCGAAGCGGCAACCCCAGCCTTTCTTTCGGATCCCGGAACACGGAGAAGCAATAATAGATGCTGCAAGTTCCACCTGACGCGCGACATCTAACGCTTCCACAGCTTCGTATTTGTTTCAGTACCAAATATTGCTTACTGACTTTTGCCATCACCTCGCCTGCCATCGTTTCACGCTAGGACAGTGCTTGTGATGCATTGTGCTTTCTGTTGACATGTTTCAGATCCCCTGGTCTGATGGCTTTCCACTCGTTGTGTCACGAAGGACATAAGTATTCCCCTCTCGTCCACTCGACCTCTTTCTTCTTTCTCATCAACAGATTCACGAAGTTTCCGACAGCAACGAGTTTCCTTCGTCTGCGACGAATCCCTTTTGTCTTTTCCTTTGTCTTTCCTACTTCATACTTTCATAGACCATCCACAGCAGGAGCCGGCCTCCTCGAATAGACGGTGCAATCTATCACTACTACAACACATTAGACTAATCCGCATTCATCTACGTCAACAAAAACATTGCTCTGGAAGCTATGCCTCTTCAACCGTATCAATACCAACCGGCTGGATCCATATCGTCACGATCTACCCCGTCCCCAAAGACTCAACAGGGCAGTCATGGACGTCGACCATCAGCTTCGTCCTTATGGTCGACGCCGGACTCTGTTGACACCCGCGCCACTACCCCGAATAATACTTCTCCCGCCAAATACTACGGAGGACGAGACCTCCTGCCAAGGGTCCGACCTAGCGACCAGAACCTCGAGCCCGACTACGGCCGAGCCTCGCAGCACCGCAGAGCTGTCTCTCACGAATGTGACGGGTCTTTGTCCATCCCGCAAGCTCGTCCTCACTATCAGCGCAGCACAACATGCCCACCCGAAACTGATTATCTACCGACCCCAGTGTCCACAACTTCTTGCCAAGACTGGGCCTACAGCTACAATACCGAGTCCCCCCTGACCTATCTGCCCGCTCAAACCCGTCAATCTCTCGGTGGCCATGTCCGATCTACCTCGACCTCAGCACTCGATGCCTCCGCTTTCCGCGCCCACGCTCAACCATACCGTAGCAGGCCTGTTTATGTCACGCAAGCCCAAGCTTCCCATTACGTACCATCATACTTACCTCAATTGGCCGACTTTGTGTCTATGCCCCAGCTTGAGAACATCCATGAGACCTATTCAGAGGAGCTACCCCAAGACTTCATCTTCGAGACCGGTTACGAGCCCACCAGCCAACTAATGTCCTACCTCACCGCTCCGAATCCAAAAGTCCGCCTCGTCTCAGGTCCCCGAACTGCGGGCGATAATACGGGCAAGCATTACTGGTGGGACGTTCGCCAGCTGAGTACCTGGTCAGACTTCAACATGGACACCATCACGGCCGTTCCCGGCTTCAAGGAAATCCTCAATGTCAACTGCAACGCCCGCCTCTTCCCTGAACCAAAATTGGAGAGCCAAGCTTGCTATCCAAACGATCTCTTCGATCTCCAGGATACCATCAATGACTTTTACGCCACCAAGATCAATGCCGCTCTCCGCGTCTCTCAGGGTGTTTCCAGGTATGGCCACATGCGCAAAGCCAAGACCCCACGCGATGGCCCCCACTTCTTTTGCAATTACATTGGCGCCGGGCCCGACTCCCTTGAATTCACATCCTCGCAAGGTCGGATCGTCGGGCTGGTCAAGTCATACGAGACGTGGAATACAGGCAAGCGCCGGGGCGACCCCAACGAGCAGATCGAATACCTTCGCCCACTCGCGCAGCTGCAATGGATGATGCGCGAGCAATCTTGCCGCTACGGCTTCATCATCACAGAGATCGAGCTCGTCTGCGTGCGGATGGGTTCCGTCTCCGACACAACCGGGGGCGGCATCCCCTACTTCGGCCGCCTGGAGCTCTCAAAGCCCATTGACCTTTCAACATCCTACTCCTGCTCCTCTGGCAGTGGAGAGCCGAAGTTGACGGCTTGCTTGGCGCTGTGGTACCTGCACATGCTCACGTCCAACACCCCGCTCCAGGGTCAGCTGCACTGGAAGGTGCAGATTGGGGCACCGGCGGATCGGACGAGGCAGAAGTGCTGCAGGGATGATGAGAGGGACGAGTGGATTCGCAGGCAGAAGGGTCCCCACTTGATTGAGATGAGACCGGCGAGGAGGGTGAGAGGATGGGTGTGGCCCAGTGATGATTACAAGCCGAAGATCGAGGGGCCGAAGGCCAGGAAACGGTAGAGATGGTGCGGTTTCCTTTTCTTTTGTTCGTGATGCATAGCGATGGAGTTGGTGGTACTGTGAAGCATTACGGGGACGGTTTTGTAAGGGTGGAACCCTAGAGCATTTGCATCCTCGTAGAGAGGGATCTCAGCGCCACACAAATAATACGTGAATCATCATCCTCATTCACCAATTCAACTCTGAGCATTCTGTCGCAATTGCACGCGTAGCTCGTGGTGATTTATTATTCAGGCTGTGACGCCTCTGCAGTACACCTACGTATCTACTTCGTGAACCCTTTGCCGACTTCACCAAGTCTCTGCCAAAATCACGATTTAGCCCCGTACTCACATTTTGCCTCAAGGATGGGTAGAGGCCTTATCGCAACAGTATACGCAAGCTTGTGCGAAGTAGCAATCAGCACATGGATCTTGTTATGAGATAGGTGGAGATTGGTTGGAACTTCAAAACGAGCCCCGCCGAGGGTCATCCAGAAATTGCAGCTTCTTTCTCAGGATTAAGCACCATCCATCGCAAGCTCATCAATGACTTTTCCTTACTAAGAGCATCATCTTTTGGACCTTCTTATACTAGGGAAGGGTTGTTTGTGGGTTCTCGTACATTGCAGAAGCGCAATTGTGAATCGGGTGGTTGGATTCGGATTTTTGGTGAAACCAAGAAAAATCGAGATTGAAAGGCGCAAAAGGATGCTTCCGTGTATATCCTTCGCATCAACTCCAAAGGCTCTTGCTTCTCCTCCACGTCATCAAGACTCATCAGCTGGTGCATGAAGTTGAATAGTGGACCTGAATTGGCCGGTCGCATCATGCACCATCTGCTATGCTGGAACAATGAACCTCATCGGTATCCGCATCAAATCCTCGAGGAGTGTGGCCATTGAGGTAATTGTTCGACTTTCGCACACACTAATCGGGCCTACTGACACATTTTGAGGACGTGTCTGGGATGCGTAAAAGCTTCCGTCTATCATGCAACAGACCGAAGAAGCATACAGGCGCGCCTAATCGCTTATTGCCCGAGGGCTGATATAGTGGCATTGTGATGTCTTCATGCGTGGGGTCCGATGATGTGGGAGATGACCAAGGTGGGGCATGATAAAGGTAAGCATGTTGGGCATTGGCTTTGTGGTGTTCGATTTTTCTATTCGGAGCATTCTTCATTTCAGCCCCTTGAGTGCTACCCGAGCATGCACTGTCTGGTGAAATACATTGTAGCTGGCATCTTAGGCAGATCTGCTGCTGCAACTTACTCAGACTCCAGCACAGGAGGCTTGGCCTCGAACGTATATGACGATGATGCACTTTTCTCGGGTCCCAACTTTAAAAGTACCCCCATCTTCAATGCTTCAACGCCGGTATATAATGATACGTCCTTGGAATCGTAAGAAAAATACTGCAAGCAAAACTGGATGATAGCTCTCTCGCTGATCTGCATCCTAGGCTGAAAGCTTGGCCTCCACTGCCAGCTTCATTCGCAATCCCCAGCATTCCCGAAGCGCGAATTCTGATTGCAGAGGTTCCAAATACGCGCCAGAACGGGACCAAGGAGGAGCTAGCTGCCCTGCAGAGCTTTATCACCTGGACCAAACAACAGCTCGACCCTTTCCAGTGGCCGTTCAATCCCATTGAACTACAGGCCTATGAGCTCCACGAGCGCCTCTACTTCAAGATCTTGCCCCCTACTGGCGGTGGGAAAACTTTCAAGTACCCGGACTGGGGCGTCAAGATTCTGGACCATTACCTTGCCATCATGTCCCGTTTCGGGACCAGAGGCACATTTGTCTCCGTCTGGCTAGATATCTGTCACTGCAACATTGCGAAATTCTTTCTCGTACCAGATTACTATCAGCCTAAGACGGGCATCAGCCCTTTTTCCGTCCCTCAAACTTTGCCCGCAATCACACCAATAGTCGGTTTGCAGGATGGCATGCTGGAGTTGACAAGCCGTAGACAGCCGTTCACTCCTGATGAGAAACACACCTTCGCCCAAGTCGTGCTCGACATACAGGATACTCTTGAACACGAGTATCCGGGAGACACGCAGATGCCCGCCGAGTGTACCAGATCAGTCCCTGACCTGAGCTGGTCGTTCCACTTCAAGAGCGCTGTGCTCGTGGCGCATCCGCGGATCAAGTACCGGGAAGTCATTGTGGCGCTGGGCACGGTGGCAAGGTATGGGGCCTTCTATCAGGCGATTGATAAGAGCCATATCTGGATTGCGGGGCAGGACTATGGGGAGATGTACTTCACGCAAGACTCGGGCCAGCTGTCTAGCGGCAACTTGCCAAGTGTTTCAAACAGCAGTGAGGCCTCATCCGAGGCTCTTGTGGCGACTACCAAGGTAAAACGTGGAGTTAACGATGCCCTAAGGATATGATACAAGCACCCCAAAGTAGGGAAATCAATGGAGAAAACGGGCCTGAATTTCGCTATGTCAAATAAAACATGGAATCAGAATTGCTTCATACAATGCAAAGCCCCCGAGACATTGATCATAAAAGAAAGCACGCCTCTGGAATCTGCTTACCCGTCTTAGATCTGCAGCACATTGACCGCAACGAGAAAGGGATGTTGGTTCCTGAATCTAGCAACAAACACCCGCCCTTTCAACAGGTACAAAAATAATTGCAACGTAGTCAGCCTGGCGACACCATTACCGTTAGTTTGGAGAATTCTTGGACTAAAGATTGTAAAGTATATTTTAATGAACAGTCCTAGTACCAAAATTTTCCTCGTCTAAGGTCTTAGTAAAACAGTTAAAGATATTTTGATGGTTGGGGGGAGAAGGGGGGGTCTTTGGCAATTAACCTTGTACCTGGGTCTTAAAAACCCCATCCCGCATGCGAACGCTCCTGTCCGTTTAACCCCTACAACATCAAACACCGCTACTCTACAGCCTCACCAACCAATTCCTGAAACCCGGTGGACGGCTCCTTACTCCCACCCTTCATAGCTCGCGGCGTCTCAGCCCAGACGTCTCCCAATGATATACTCTCTCTCTCTCCTTCTAAAAAAGGGGGAATACATCATCATCATCGCCCTTGAGCAATATATTCGCTCCCCGGTATATCGACAGAGGGTTGCTCGCGTACTTCATCCTTGTTTTGGCACACGGCTCCACTAGCAGGGTGGTCCGTGTAGTCTGTGCAGAAGGGAGAACCTGTGAGGGGCGGACGGGCGTGGTTGGGAAGCCCCCCCATTTGCTTCGGGGGCGCTAGCTTGGGAAGTGGATGCAGCGAGGGCTAATGTACATAGACTTGGGACTTGGGGCTGGGAAGGGCCGAGACGCTCTCGGCAAGCAAATACCTAGTTCAACCGGACATGGGGAAAGGGGTGACGCCCTGCAAGCGTTTGCGTCGGCAGGGGAGACATGATCATGTGGGAATGGCATGAGGTGGTCGTCGTGGATGATGTGTGATGTGTAGTGTGTTCTGAATTGGAGGGGTTCGATGTACTTGGCAATTGTGGGTGGCGGCGAGCGTGCTCGCATCACTGAGTGCCCTACCTAGCCTGAGTGGCAGACATGTTGAGATTCCTTCGGGGTCGCTCGATAATGAGGTGACTCACCACATCGTCTTTGGGAACCTTGGTTTTTCAACGCACGCAATGGAGATAACCAGGCTCTCCCTTTTCTTTTTTTTTTGGTTCAGTCTTCTGCCAGCATTTGGAGGACCGGCCCGCGACATCTCGACATTTGTCAACGTGCAAAATGTCACTTTCCGGCATTGTGAGTTCGCGGGGCTGGCTGTGAGATCGAGCTGCTGGACAAATTTTCAATCTGCACAAGAACAGATCCTGTATCGACAGCAACTTGCAACCTGTAAGTAGTCAAGCATACTATAAAACAGCGCAACGCAGGCTAGATGGCAGTCTTGGGGCGGGCGGCGCTTCAGATGACGGCGTAAGGTGGCAGAATGGTCATTTGCCTGGTTAACATGATATAAAAGCATCATGATTCTTGAATAGAGTATGCATGAGCAGGTGTTATTTGAATCTCAGACCATTGGACTTCCTAGTAGAGGTATCGGTTGATCAACCATCAAACTCGATCATGAAGATACCCGCAGCAAAATTTGTCTTCTAGACTTGGAGCGCCCTAGATCTTCAACCACTGTGGACACACTTCCAGTCAGGCAACTGTTCCAACTCAAACACCTTTCCCAATCCCTGAGACCATCTCAAAGTTGTCCGTGTCCACTGTAGACATCGGCTTCGCCTCCGAGTTCCGAACTAGCACCATGTCGAAATAACTGCCCTCATCACAACGCGTGTTCCATTTGCCGATGGCGTGTAGCTTCCTGCTTCATCGTTAGATCATGAACACTCGACCGGCAGGATTGATTAGCTTACCATCCCTTCCAAGCGCCCTTGTTTCCCAGAAGCTCAAGCAAGAACTCTGATGTCGCTTGATCGAGTTCCAGGAGTTTGCCTGGCATACCCTCGAACTGACCGGGGCTGACTGGGATGCCGCCGAGCTCTGCTTTGTGGATGTGCCAAGAAAAATCCATCTCGGGTTGAGATGTTTTGTAGTTGCGAGCCTGGAGGAGGCGTGCTTCCATGATGCTTGTCGTAAGATTCTCTGCGTGTTGATGGGTTTGTTTGTTTTCGAGACAGCGGATTGGGATGCTGAATGTTGTAGATACAAACAGCAAGGAAGAAGCAAAGAGAGAGAAGGGCAACTATACGAGCGGTATGGTAGTGTGTCGAAAGCAGGTCGACACATTGATGAATACACGTCATCCTCGACACGTGTCACTCGTGCGAAAACCCTACAACACTTTGTAATGGAGGCCGTTTAATCGAGTGGGAAGATCTTTGACCCGAATTTTGTTTGTACACTAAGTCAACGCAAGTGCCTGACCGAGAGCTCACTTGCAGAGGTGTCGAGGATCATGCCTACCAACGTCTGCACTTCAACAAGTTTGGTGTATGTTGGACATACTGGCGTCTCATGATGCAAAGACTTCTGCGACAACCCATCGGGTACCCTTAAGCGCACACACTAACCTAAGATGGACTACGTCGTGATAATGTTCAGGTGTTGCCGACTCGAGATCGTGTCATAGGAACGTTATTAACAAAGGTGTTAGCTATCAGAACGGTAAGCAGTCACATCATATCAGAGCCAGACTGAGAGTTGTTGTGTGAAAACAGCATGGTTCATTTTGACTTCTCATGCATAAAACATCTATCAAAGTCTCAGTGTCACAATTACCCTATCTGCTGTCATCTTTCATGAACCAAAGACCTTTCGAGCACCCGTCTGAGCCTGAACATATAGCAAAATATCTATTGGACCTTAGCAGATTCACAGAGCTCTTAAATGTCAGATTGTATATCGCAGGCTTAGATTACTGCTGGTTGCTTTGTATGATGTAAGGAAACCCTGGGATCCCTATTTTGTCGATGTTGCCCACCCTTCGTGCGAGGATAATTGGCTTTTGTCGCCGCTCTTGTCACCAAGTCTATCCCACAACTACTTCATACCTCCCTTGCCATCCGAACACGCTTTCTCAAAGTACTCGATGTCGGGGGTGTCGGGTGTCAACGGCGTCATTGCCTCCATGTTACGAGCCAAGACCATGTCAAAGTAAATGCCGTGAATGCCGTCGCTAAGCCGGCCGATAGCAGTCAGGACCCTAAACTCGTTATTGAGATCAAGTAGCAAGCTTTTGCGTCTACAACGTACCATCCGCTCCAAGCACCTTTCGGTCCCAATGTCTCAAGCAAGAAGTCTGAGGCCTCTTGATTGATCTTGATGAGATGGTTCGCCGTTAGTCCCTCGGCTTCCAATTGACGGACCGGTATGCCACCGCAATTTTCTTTATGAATGTAGAAAGGTGATTGCCCTGCTGGCTGTTTGGCTGCATGCTTGCGGACGTGGATGAGACGCGCTTCCATCGTGCTTGGGTTGAGCTAGTCTGATGTAGTCAGGAAGGATTCCGATATGCTGAAAAGCGACTCGTCCTGAGGAGGTTGTGAGATTTGTTGTGGGAAGTTCGTTTGGGAAAGAATACAGTTGGCTGTTGATGGTTGAATGTATGAAGAGAGTACTATGTCAAGATCACCTGAAATTTAATGATGTCAGCCTAAGTGTAGGCATGGGTGTTGCCAGCATGGAGTGTTGCGGAGCCGTTTGTCACATCGCTCGGTTATACATGAATGAGCCACCCTCATTCACGTATTAGCGAGCTGTTCATGAAACACGTATATATGCAACTCATTTATTACTCACACGTGTTGTATACAGCGCTCACGCATCTCCTAACCTAGCTCGTCGCTGCTCTCGTGGAGCACGGATCTCCCACTGCAAAGTAGAGCCTGCTGGAGATCCATCTTCCTACCCTTACCCTCACCCTTGTCGTCGCCCTCTTCAACTACGTTATCCTTGGGCCACTTCACTTTCATCCCAACCGGCACCCTTACTATCGCCTTTCCCTACTCCACGTGGTACTGCGAATGTGAAGTAACAATTCGGGTGGTATCGAGAGTAGTAACGAGGTTTTGTGACGAGGGTGGGGACGAAGGTGGTAAGGCGTGTGCGACCGTGATGATTTAGGTATGGGGTGGCGACAGCGGCGAGATCCTGCAAGGCTCATACAATACTTCAAAGCAGCGACATAGTATGGATGAATCGTGTATAGCTTTATGGATCAGACAGGTAATTCATGGATAAGCTTGATCAATGAGCATGGGTGTTCTATTGTTACGCATGGGTAGAGTGTGTTCTGTGTCTGCAGGAAAATGACTAGTTGTACTGGGATGTACGGCCATGTGATGAGATCTACAGGTGTTATGATGGTATTATCGCCCATGCCCGCAACACCGTGCCTACACCTAGGCTGACATTTATGATTCCAAAATCCTCTCAACTAAGACGTGACACGGGCCGTGCTAGGACACTTACATGACACGGGTATATTAGAGCATTTAGCTGTACATCTCAGTACACCTGTGTATTCCTGCAGATGGATAGGCGTTGATCCACTCAACACATAGGATGCACCCACACTCATTTTCACGTATCCCATAAATTAAACAGCGCATGTCGCATACAGACTGCAATTGAGTGGATAACACTTTCCGAAGCTCTGGCAAACGCCCTCAAAACGATCGCTGGCTTCCCCGCACATGAGATGCTCACCATCCTAAAGCTATACTCCCATACCAATTCCAACGCCAGTCAGAGGCTAATGCGGTTCTGACGGAACTGCAAGAATGTCTCTTCTGACAGGAACGAGCGGTGACCAAGTGTGAGGGGTATTAGATCAGACTATCCGAGGATTGCCCATATGGATGAACATGCTTGCGACAAGCTAGTGCCACTCAGGCTTCCCCATATCTGTCCGCGCACTGATGATGTTCATAATATATACGTTAGAGCTGGCCTTGGTATGTCGTTTATCGCTAGATCCACACTGACCTCATGATGGTCGAGGGACTTAGCGTCTTAGCATCAGGGTTTCTCGATCTTCTACTACAACATTTCAACGGTGGACATGCTTACTTTGGCCTACGGGTTTCTTGCAGTACCTTACATGTCGAGATTTCAAGAGACCGGACCGCCGGAACTCCTTTACCGGCCTCTCCAATGCCAACGGAGTAGCTCCTCCTAGATCTACGATTCTGAGAGGAGAAAACCTCGTGATCAGCGATATCTTAATGCTTACTACTACTTCAACCCGTCCACGCTTCGCATTGACGCAGTAACTAGCATTCGGTAGTAACAACGTAATGCTACATAACCAAAGCAAACGTTTTGCAAAAGGAAAGTTTGATTCAGTCGTCCGTGTTTAATGGAATTTCCCCAGCTGCCTGAGAATTTCATCATCATCTTTCTACCTATCATCTCCCTTTCCTTCCTCTTTTTCCTTGGCCTTTCACCAATTTACCAAAATGTCTTCCAAGATTGCTGCCATCCTCTCTGTGCTGGAGCCGTCATTGTTCCAGCAACCTCGACAAGTACCCATAACGGTTGCCCGCAAGGCTTGTCTTCGCTTCTTGTACTTTCATTGTGCCCAAGCTGAGGCAAGTAACGGTCCTTGCACGTAGTCCCTCACCGGCCAAACAGGACTGTTCTGCATTTCTGGGTTGCGCAGTCACTCCTCCTACAGAGACTGCTACAGCCACAGTCACTGCCACACCAGACCTATGGACTCGTAACCTCGATGCTCGAGACGGACTCCAAGCTCGCAATGGATGGGCAACCATGTGCGGCACCAAAACCCCAAGCTACGCAAACGCTTGCAATAACACCGCAGCCTACTCGTCCGCTTGCTCCTGCATCAGGGTCTCCCAATGGACCACCACCGGCCCCACCCCAACAGCCACTGTGAACGTCACAAGGACCGCAGCCAGCACAGCCTCCATCACAAGGACCACAGCCAGCACACCCGTGGCTAACTGCCTCTCCCGGTCATATACATCCTCGGAGAGCCCGATCGTTTGAAGTTGTGCGTACAACTGTTGCAGTCATGCTGGACAGCACTGAGGTGATGTTGATCCGTAGGATCGAAAGATTCGTGACGCGATTGACGCCGGAATCCTGCCGTTGGCCACCTTCGTCCAGGGACAGTCCAGTGATCAGAACACTCTTAGGAAAATGGCACTAGGAGCAAGGGTCGTCAGACCATCGACAAAGGAATTTGCAAGTATAGGCGACTCAAATAATCAGTTGTATACTGCCTGACATAATCTAGGTTTGGTTCCCAGGGAGGCTTGAGAGCCTAGTGTTCTATTTGCCAACCGGGCCCATGGCTACACAACTCTATAATGGTCTGGCTGAACATTATGGTCCGTATGCATAGCCTCTTTTAAGCTTTTGGACGCAATGGCCCCTCGTGCCCTGTATCCCGGTACTGGTCGAGACTGTGCCAATATCTCCCACTCGCCGTTGACGGGTAAGATCTGTCACGCTGATCTTTGCGTTTCGACCTCAACGTTCTCAACCGTGATCCTGGTTTCATGGCTTGGCATCTTAAGCACAGATCATTGTCATCCGAATAGTCGTCTGTGAAAGTGCGAATGTCATTCGACTCTTCATAGCATGCCCGAGGCGGCTGGCTTCCGGCATGCCGAGCGTACCGCTTTCCAAGTACCTTTTACGTAGTGATGGTTACAGGTGAAGTTGCGAGGTTTTAGAAGATCACTTACGCTATTAAAAGAAGCTGTGCCATAGCTTCTGTACAAGGTCTCCACTTACTGACTACCGTCACTGATCGCAATCACATCGAGCTGAGTGTGAATACTTGTCGAGCGACAGGACAAGGCGATGGATCGACCTCCTGCCTTATAATTACCAAATTGGACTGCCCCACCATCCTGCATACCGATAGCGCTTTTCGGTCCTCGCTATTGGCTATGCGACTCTCAGCTTAGCGAATTGGCGGTAGCCTTACGATGACCTAGACCTTGACCATTCCTGACGTGTGACCTGTAGGATCGATCCAGATCCATTGTTGGATCCAGAGAGTTTCACTTTGGCTTCGCTGGGAATGCAAGATGATGAATCATAGGTCCCACCATTTTTTAGAGAAGAATCAAAAGTACCCAGAGACAATCGGCCGCTGCCCAGTACTCGACGTTGTCAATTGGCTGTCTGGTCTTCAGCAATTCGAAGATCCGCATTGAGCATCTATGTCCATGTTTTAGAGCTGAGACTGGCAGTATATACTCATACAGACCACCGAACTTGAAGTCAATGTGCGGAAACTTCTCTTTCTGGATCAAAACGAGCACACACGTTTTCTTACCGGAATCACACTATGCAGATGTCCTAGATGTGACATTCAAAGTGTTCTCTACATGGATGTCCCGGTCTTGCAAATCCACGGATTCCAGGGCGGGATCTCACCGGCACCGTTGATCCTCTTTCTCAGAACCCGGCCAGCGACGCTGCGATTCTACCTTCGCGTAAGAGGAGTAAGCTAAAGTCCTGGGGTCGACGAGAGCATTACTGATGGCGTCTGATGGCCGTACTTTCCTCGGTTCCCGATGCATGAACACTCTCGTTTCGAAGACGTGGAGGTAGAGAGGCCGTAGAACCATGAAGCACGGCGATGATTGTAGTGGTGGCTTTAACTCAGTTCCAGATGATGAGTGGCACGGTAGTCCCTGAGGAGGAGGCAAATATGCGTTAGTGACAGGAATCAGGTGATGCGAGAAGATGGTCGAATCCTACTTTGCACAAAGGAACTTATAGGTTATATCGTCACTATTGTAAAAGGAGTAGGTATAGCGGACGACACTGGAGACCAATGACCTGGTAGAGCAAGTGTTAGCTTGCTATAAGGTTCACGCATGCTGCTTCAAACTCACAGTCCCCCAAGGAGAAAAGCAGCCGCCAGTGCGACCTTTTGTTTTCGGGGCATCTGAAGGCTCCAAGCCATCGGAATTGGAAGTATAAGGATTGTTAGATCTGTGACGATCCATGGTATTGGGGTGATGATATGTCAGTTGCTGACTTCCACAGTGGCCGTTTGTGATACTCTTATCCCAATTGTACTCGACAGGGATGCAAAGAAGCACATATGCAAACGTATTCCCAAAACATCAAAGAAAGACCACCCCAACCACTACGTAAATGACAAAGCGGAATCCTTGAGTGACGAATATCTGATGGCAGAGGCTCAAGACGGCAAGCTTTGCCTAGCCCAGCGTGGTCGGATGGAGGCACGATATCACATACTCGAAGTGGCCCTTGGATTCAGGGCTGGAGAATTCGCCATCGGAGCCCCGATGGCGAGCCACCCATTTTTTCAATACCGGATAGCTGCGCTGGCTGAAGGGTAGTGGCGTGTCTGCCCACACCATAGGGTTTTGGCTCTGAATATCTTGAGGTAAGCACAAGGTCAAGTGTCGAGATTGGACATAACCTCACGAATGCAGATCAAGATAGATTCTACCATCTCAAATCCTACTAGGTGTCGGAATATGGCATCCCGGTCAAGATCAGACCACCTACCAGAGCTGCGAGGACTAGCCAGTCATCTTGTTACACACATGGACGCATGAGTGCAGTGGGGTAGGTATGAATTGAGTGTGATCGATGCAGGAGAAACCCAGGTGGTCTGGGATGTACGGCCAGGTGATGATATGTGATGATATCTTTGGCACCGCTCGTATGACGGCTCAGTGACGCTCCACGCCCGCAATACCACCATCATGCCTGCACTTAGGCTGACACAACCCCTCAGGTTCATGCTTTCATTGGTGATAATACACATTCTGGACATCCTCATGTAGCCACCTTTTGATTGCAATTGAGCTTACTGGTGTACCGGGAATTCTTGCGGTGGTACGTCTTTTGAAGAATTGAAGTAGAACAATTGAGTAAGAAATCGCAAAAATGAAGAAACCCGAAAAACTCACTCGCACCCGATTTATGGTCGTAACCTTTGAAAGCTGAATCTCTCAAAAACCACGTCTCTGGGGTTTTCCTGAGTCCTATTAGTGGGTAATAGCCGTTGTCGTTGTTGATGTTGTAGGTGGCTTTATGGTAGTAAGCCTGTCGAAGATGCCCGTGTAGAGCATTACGGGACAGAAATTCGGCCACGGTATTGATGCGGAATTGCTGTATGTGGTTTGTATGAGGATTGCGTGGAGACATGCTTATCGCGTAAATGGTTTGTTACGTTCTCCAAGGGTAATGGTGAGTATGCTCATTTGTGGATGCGACGGACTTGCTCCAACGTCGCGGGCGATTTGGGTGTGATTTCTTTGGCGATTGTTGTGAAGTCGGCATCGTCGGTCGTCGACTTTGACGTAGTATGCCTGTTTCTCCTCCTTCTTGAGTTTGCGGCGTTCTTTCCGAGTTCCACTTCTGCCCCCTGCCCGCCCAATGGTAGGCGGGATGAATCAAGGGTCTTTAATATGGGATTTCTATTAGCTGATGCCTTGCATTGATGCAACGCTAGCGACTGCATGTAGGGCGGGATCTTCGGTGAAAATGCGCAAATATGCGATGTAACTTGTTATATCTAGGTATGTATACGAAAAATACTCTGCTAACCAAACTCTGTTTGATGTAGGAATTCTCACTTATGAGACAATGTAATTGAGACTGCTTATTCGTCAAAGTCATTATCCTATTACATAGAATTCCCTGCGTAATTGGTGTTCTGATGGTAGAGCTTCGGATTACGTGTAGGAGTACAACATAGGAAACCTGAAGATTTCGGTACATAGATGTTTCTGACCCTTGTATAATATGACTGAGAAGCTACATGCTCTTGATGCTCAATCCAATGGGATTAAGCCTCGGCCCAGCTACCTAGCTGCCGTTCATTGGCCCGGGCAAGCCTGCTCGGTTCACGCGTAAAAGGATAAGGTATGACGCGTTTGGAGTCGGTCGGCCTCGGCACGGGCGGATCTTCCAGAACCCGGTTTCGATTTGGGATTATGATTCCCAGGTCTTGCGCAACATGCATGCCTACCCAGCCAGACAAATAAATGTAGGGTGTAGTTCAGCTACTACTACTAGATCATTTGCCGGATATGGGGAGCTGTCGGCTGAGCGGGCTATGCGGGGGAGCTCAGGGATTTATATGGGGATTCACTCTCCTTATGCCTTGCCCAGCTGGCTACCATCCACTCCTTGGCGATGATGGACTACTATCGAAAGATGTTCCTCTGCATCGTGATTCCTGCATTGTTCCCAACTCCGACAGCTAATCAGATGCTCTCTCCGCAGAATAACACCTTTGCTTCCAGTGCCTCCCTTACAACGGAACAGATCCTGCAGGCTGGAATAAGCAGCTCAATGGCAAACAACATCGAGGTCGCCCTCAACTTCGAACGATCCAATTGGGCTGATGGCTCTGTCGATGCTAATCCTTTCTACTCCCCACCTTCTAATGACTCAAGGGAATTGCCGGCTGGCTCATTGTTGAAGGTACAGGTCAACGTCAACACCTCAGACGTCAACACCTCAGACTATACGATTCCACCAAACACAGCCCTGTCACGGATCATGTTTCAGACCAAGACGCTGAACGGATCCTTGATCCCAGCTTCTGCATACGTCCTGTGGCCTTACACTCCACGTACTGAGCCTGATGGTCACCCTGTCGTCGGCTTCGCCCACGGAACGAGCGGCGGCTTTCCCAATTGCGCGCCATCGCATGTGCGAAATCTCCAGTATCAATTCATAGCCCCATACGTTTTGGCTCTGCAGGGATACGTCGTAGTGGCACCAGATTATGCCGGCTTAGGTGTCTCTCGTGATTCGGCAGGGCATCGAATCCGACATCCCTATACCGCTAGCCCGGCACACGCAAATGATCTGTTTTATTCTGTCCAGGCAGCGCAGGCTGCCTTCCCTACACTCTCGAAGCGTTTTGTACTCATGGGCCATTCACAAGGAGGAGGCGCCGCCTGGGGCGCTGCCCAACGTCAAGCGTTACATCCTGTGCAAGGCTATTTGGGAGCCATCGCGGGTTCCCCTGGAACGAGCATCCACGATCTGATCCAACTGGGAGGTCCTGCAGATGGAGGTATCGGCATGCTGATCGCCAATGCATTGCCGGACATCTTTCCCTCCTTTGATCCAAGCACGTTCCTGACACCGGCGGGTTTAAAGCTCTACCAACTTGTATCAGAGATCCAAGGCTGTACCTCGGTTATTACAGAATCATTCCTAGACCCAAGCTTGTACGAGCCCGACTGGTATGACACGGACGATGCAAAAAGATTCTTTGATCTCACTACCAATGGCGGGAAAAGGATTGGAGGTCCGATGCTCGTCTTACAAGGCGAGGCTGACTCTTCTGTATTACCATCGATCACTAATGAAGCTGTCAATCTTACCTGTGCTTCCCACCCAGATTCCCAACTTCAATATATCACATATGCAGGGGTGACGCATAGCCCAGTAATGGAAGCTAGCCAAGTCACCTGGCTGGATTGGATTGCAGACCGGTTCGCTGGCAAGCCGGTTTCGGCGGTATGCAGTACTTCAAGCTTTGCCAGCGTTCGCCCCTATGTAGAATACCAGGATAATCAGAATTGGTACATAGAGTACGCTACTGATGCTTACGAGGTATAACCTAAGTGTCAGTGATGTCGACCATGAATATTGTGGCAATCTTTGGTGTGAGAAATAATGTGGAAGGAGTTTGAACAGGTATAAAATGACGACGTCACCTTCGCGAAAATCTACGCGCATCAACACATTTGGTGCTAGGAAAGCTGTTTTCTGCCCTCGATGATTCTCGCCGCAGTCGATACAATCCTCAAGCCTGATCGTTATTGCCGTTCGTGGATCTTTAAAGCGCTACCAGCAGTCCATCAGGACGTATGCGGAGTTCTGACAGTCAAAGACATTTGCCCCAGATACCCTGTGCCTACAGACAGATTCATGAGCAGTGATAAGCACTGACCGAACTCTTGAGCCAGAGTCCCCCAAGTCCGACGATTCTGCTCATCCACGGCGCATGGGACAACAATTCCGTTGACGGGTAATATTTGTCACGCTGTGCTCGTCCGTTTCACCTCATATGGACTCACACTTCGCACTTCTAGACTTGTCCATCAAGGTGTTAAACATCCGCTATCAGAACAGAACACCCAGAACCTCTCTTCTGATAGACACGCCAAGAGTGAATTCAAGTAACTGTTGCGATTGAGACCCGCGCCAAGCATCTTGCGGACATTTGAAATACGTGAGATTTTGGTCCCTCTCCGTTTGTATTGATGCATCCGAACCTGGCTCCGCCCATACCCCGACGTAAACAACAACCCTATACGTTCTGTAGTCTGGGTATAGTTGCGTATCCATCACGATAGCGCTCCACCAGATCCGCAGGCCAAATGTCTCGCGGCCAAGCATCTTTCGCTTCCGGAATCTATCTCCCAGCTGCGAAGAGGCGCGGACCTTGATGGTAGTTAATAGGGTATTTCAGTCCGAGATTGGTATTGCCTTTTCTTTTCCACTTCCAGCAATGGCATGAAGCAGGTGATACGCTGTTGACGATTCTGATTACTCAAATTGGCGTGGCTGATGCGTAGATTGCCTGGACTGGGGTTTTTCCCAGATAGGCTGTATTCCTTCTAACGGCGTGGTTTTTGGCTGTTGCGTGCGTTTAGTTTGGGATGTATGCCATAGAGTGATTATGAGTATCTGAAAGGCGAATGCTGCTTTGTGCAATCATCATGATGAAAGGAGGTAATCCTGAAGATCATTAATCCTTGACCTCACGAATGACCAAAAAGGATGCGATCAATCTGGTGTACGTATCGAAGGCTTCCAGAAAAGCAATATTCTCTGCATATGGAAAGCCTGGTTTTCAGGAAAGCAGTCACAAGCATAATAGCAGAAAAAGGCACCACAACAGCAAAATACCACCAAATGGACGGTGGATTGTTGACCAGAATGTCAACATTCATGCCGAAGATGGCCTATTTCTCAGATTAGGCAATTCCAAGAAAGAAGAGGGTTGTCAGAGGGATTGTACCGACACAGCGATCAGCGGCAAGAAGATGAATGTGATCCACGAAATAGCGCGTAAGTCCCGGCTTTCTTGTTGAGCAGCTTGAGCGTTCCTCACATTGATGTGATTATACAGCTGACTCATGCATTAGAAAGCTGCTATTCATTGGCGAGGAATCTAGGTACTAAGTCAGAAATACTCTGGCAGCGAGAGTGAAAGTCCTCTGCAACTGTCTTCTCGAGGACCGTCAATGCCTCAAAGATTGGTAAGAGCGGGTCCTCCTGCTCAGCACTATTCGAATCGAGCTCCTGGACCAAGCCTCGAATATGGGAACTGTCTCCGAGACGGATCCCCTCTGTGCAGCGATAAGCTTCGCCAATATATGCCACGTCGTCATCTGGCGCCAGGTGTCGTGCGCAACGGTTTCGAGCTTGTTGACATCGAGCTGGTGCAAGTCTTGTCGTTCACAGAAGATGATGTGCTTCGAACATTCGTCAATCACAATCTCAAGAGTCGATATGACACCTTCCCATACTCGAGCCACAAATCGTTGAATGAAAAGGATTGCTGTCTCTTCATTATCGACTGGATCATTATGGTCAATTGGAGCTCCCCATAGGTCGTGTCGAAGAGCGTCAGGTGATATCCAGTGTATGAGCTGTAGGTCTTCATCGGAAGCATGAAAGTGATTAAGTAGTAGGGCTGTCCTTCGATGCTTGAGATGGTCCTTCGATACCCACGATTGGCAGTGAGCTCTTACGGAATCTGTCTTGACGACCCTAATTGTAAGTGCGATGGCGCTTGTGCGCCAGACTAGGTGAGATCAGCCCTGATTGAGTCAATGATGTAAGTTTTCTTGAAGTGGAGGACAAGACCTTATTGTATTTCAACTTCATTAAAGAAGATTTTGGAGACTGGTGCCGCAGCACACCGAGCCAATCAAATCCAAAAGTGAACAACAGTCGATCTGCTTTCACGCCAATCAGCCTCAGCCAAATAAAATCCTGAAGATCTTGGATTACCTCTCGATGCCACCAATCTCCCATCATATGTTGACAAGCCCCGCGAAACAAAGCTCAAATCGTGACGCTCTGGAGCGGCATTCAGAAACATCTCGATCTTTGTCATATTCAGGTCTTCGTAAGAAACGCCGGGTACAGGCTTCTGCACATCTTGGATATATCGACGACACAGAAGGCTTCGGGCGTTGCGCAAATTGATTTCGTAACTACCAAAAATGAGATCTTACCCTCTTGTGCTTACTGGGAGAATAAATGTACTAAATTCGATCCAGCGCTTTGATTCCCGGACTTCTCGGCTTGTCATACTGTGAGAAGTAGATCAAGAAGGTTGCCAATTGATATGCATACAGTCGAATCAAGCAGGGGATCATTGATGGCAACGATTAATTTGGTAGCGTCCTCCTTATGATAAGATCGATGTCCCTGAGACGAAGGACTGTAATTCAGATATATGTCGCCAATCCTGCTCCTATGAGAGGGGTGCCTAGTATCTGGAGCATGACCCTGCCGCAGAGGCTCAGAACAAAACATATTTTCGACCCAATTCTCCATGCTTGCTAAGATTTGGCCCTAGAAGCTTGAAGGAGATAAGAAAAGTTTTAAACGGTTGTATTTATTTGATGAGGCTTATTCTGTTAACGTTCTTTTGAGAATTAAGAGATCTGAGTCCCTACGAGGCTGTGCCGATATGATGGGCGTCATATTGTGCGACCAATTCTCGGTTATGCACGATGGTGGTGGGGTGGGCTTTTTTGGTATCTGTAAGGCAGGCAACTAGCCCACGGCTTGAGCTGCCTCTTCAAGACGGAAATTCCGCAAATACTGCGGTGCCAGAATCCATGACGGCGACAACGTGTGGGGTTTTGAGCTGCACAAGCAACGTACTGATCGCTCGCCATATAGCTTTTGTGAAGAATATATCCATCTCCCAAACGATCGTCAGCCGAAGCAGTATTTCAGTAAGAACATGCGGCCTCGATATTCATGTACGCAAGGAGCGCGACATAGCTCAAAGTCTAGTGGAGGCGAAGAGCAGCATTGAGAGCCGTCCAAGTGTCTTGTCGTATGTAAACTTACTGGATAACTTGGTAGCCAGTCACTTTATTTGCATAATTTGCTCCAAGCATCGAAGTTGCGATGCCATTCCAGAATGCAAAGATCTACCTTACGCATGACTAGGTATACTGCCGAATGTTTCATATTACGAGTGGAAAGCATCAGACTTTGGATGCAATAATATCATATTTCAACCCAGATAGACCTGCACAGCCCACTATCATCGTTCATTCTGCAGTCACTACTAGCACACCCTCAAGAAGATCCTTGACCCAAGAACGACAAAGCAGCTACGGCCAGTGCGTCAACCCCGATGCGCAGTGTAGGCTGTATGATCGGTGCAAATCTGGAACTATGACTCTGCGGTAGCATATGAAGCTTACCACGCTCCATTGCATGATGCCAGACCGAGGCATCCGTACCTCCAAGGAACCAAACAGCGTGCGGTGTGTTGTAAGGCGCTGACAGGTTCGCTATGTCGTCGCATGCATGGTTCCTTTCCTGGTTGAGTACTCTGTCTCTCCCGAGGGAGTGCTTCCAGGCACGTAAAACATTTTCAACAATGTGACGGTGGTTGTTAGTTAGTGGAAACCTACCCGTTTCTATGATATCAGGCCGTCGCTGCACTCCAGATGCGTCACATTCGGCGTTGATGATTTGCGTGACTGCAGAAATCATATCTTCTCGGACTATTCCGTCACAGGCCCTGATGCTGACCTTCAGGTCGGCATATTCTGGAATGCTGGCTGCATTATCGCCGGCGTGGAAGCTGCCACATGTCACGACAGCGAAATCCTGCGCCGCGAGCACGTGGCTGACAGTATCTTTCAAGAGAAGTACGATTCTACTTGCAATGACGATTGGGTCGATCGTGGATCCGGGCCGCGATTCGTATCCACTGTTCCCATAGATTCTGACATGGAAGGAATCAGCGGCCGCTTGGATGGGTCCAGAACGGATGGATAAGGCTCCTTCTCTTTGATGGTCGATATGCTGACAGAGTATAACGTCCGGAATCGGGATCCGGGCATATAATCCGTCATTGACCATGGCTTGTGCTCCAGCCGCGGTCTCTTGGTCTGGTTGGAATAACGCAATGAATGTGCCGCTCCAATGTTTCCTGGCAGATCGCAAGAGTATTGTGACAGCCAATAGGCAGGCTGGACGGAAAATTTAGAGTCAGCATAATTTTATCAGGATCATCTCCGGAGTTACAGTACACGTATCGCGATGTTCCTTCAAGAAAAGATATATGCGAACTCCCGAATATTGCTAAAAGGGTGGTTGTCTGCTTCGCCTTTACGTACCTATCTGCATGTCATGCCCACAGGAATGCATTACCTGTACGTCCAGCCCCTCATGATTCTTCTGACATACTTGGCTGGCATACGGTAGAGATGTCTGCTCAAGTATTGGTGATCCGTTCATTGCAGCACGCACGAGGACGGTGGGCCCGGCTCCATTCTTCAAAACGCAGATGATTCCATTCCCACCAACATTTCTAATCATGTTCAAACCAAGTCGTTCCAGGCGCTTCATAATGGCCCAGGCTGTTTGAGTCTCTTGACCGCCCAGCTCCGGATGGGAATGAAGGTGCTTGTAGAATTCTTCATAGCTAATAAGTTCTGGACGGTGGCGATTCACGATCTGCATCGCAGGAGATGCGAGGGTGGAACGATAGACAACACGCATCACGGGCGACGTTGCGTCAGGCATTAAGAACTCGAGATCCTGGTCCCAAAAGTAGCCCTTTGAGGGAGCCATGATTCAACTAGTATTACAAACCCCGAACTTCTCATATAGCTAGTATCGGTCGGAATGCAGTCTTGATCCAAACCTTAAGCGGTCTGAATCGCTTCGATTGATATCATCCCCGGCACCTGTGTGTGAGTAGAGTCAAAAAGGACCGGGTAGGCTTGCCAATGAATCTGCACGCCGTTCAGTTTTCAAGTCATAACTGATGTAGTGTGAAAATACGATAAGATAAAGTATTACATTTATTGAGGAGAATCACAAGAAGAAAGGAAATTATCATCCTTTATTGTACCGGGGATGGATGCAGGGGCTACTTCGTGGCTTCCCGTTTCGGAAGACCACAATTTGGCTGGATACGAGAAAGGATGGGCCATTACAGAGTAGAAGGTCAAGGTCTCTTGAACGTATTATTGTGGGATGTCAAGCACGTCTTCAGACGACACTTATCGCTTTCATCTAATTTAGATGATACAAATGTCCTCAGAAAAGTTCCTTGAACTTCTTGATGCCCAAAAACCACAATTTCCCAGCTTATTGAAGCCTTGATACGGGAGACTTCGATTGAAGCATATTTGAGCAATGGCGTCTAGACTCCCACGCAATGGCTCATGTGACGATCACCACCTCTATGAAAAGATTCGGTCTAAACAGTGACACGGACTCACGCAGAGTGATCCCCGAACAAGGCTCTACACTTCACATCATTCACAAAGGCTTGATAAGGTGATCTACAGCAGGAGGAAGAAGGAGGAAAAAAGAAGCAAACAGGAATTTATGATGGTTTTCGGAAACGCACTCGAACCGCCATCCTCGTTGACGGGTCTATTCTTCTATCTTGCGATACCCAACTACGGATAATTATTGATCACGGCTAGACCACACCTCGACAGGTCGTAGTTGGGGCAGTGGCGTGATAGCCTTGTCACTACCCGAGCGGATCAGACTCATATCTCCGCTATTATAATCAGTTAAAGACTTTGCAGAACCGGGATGTCATTCTGCCAAGAGTGTTTATCGTACTGAGGTATTATATTTAAATTACAGACTAGTTCATATGGCCAAATGTGCCATCTCAGTCTACGACCCTATCTCGCTCTCTTGTCTCCAATTATTGCCATGATACACCCCGAAGATGTCCAAAGTTACACTAAATCCCTTGAACTTCATCTGCTCCTCGTGCTTGAACTGCCTACGCCCCCCCTCCTTCCTCCCGCCTTCCTATATTCCCATTCGCGGCAAGAAGACGAAGCACAAGCCTGTTCAGACGATCAAAGTGCAATTGCTCCGAGATGTGCCGGGATATGGTCGTGCTGGTACGTGAAGTCTAGAGGACCTCGAATTTCCCTCCCGCTCCTTATATCATGGCTCAAAGCTTGGATCCGTCAGCCTTCGCCCAGCAGTCACACTTTCCTCATGATTTGTTACCCAGCCACCCTGATCAGCCATCTTCAGCAACTAATGTGTCTTCTCTGACACCAGGCTCCATTGTTCCCGTCGCCCCAGGCCTATTTCGTAATTACTGGCTCCCCAGACGGAGGGCCAGCTACCTCTCCCCCTCCGCCTCAAAGTCTCGGGATATAGTCGCAGAGCGCGATTTCACCTTCGGCGCAGTCTCCAAAGAAAGCCCCGCCCCGAGTGAAGACCAAGCCCACACAATTGCACCAAAAGAGCGAAAGGGAGTCAACAAGCCCGTCACAACGGCAGCTGCAAGAGCAGCGCTCGTTTCCTCTGAGCGTGCAACTGAGATTTTGGAAGAGAAATTACCCGCGCAGATACTATTCTACCGCGTTCCTATCACTGAGCCTTCGCCGACTACCATTACGAGCTCCACCCCATCATCTGATTCTGCCTTGGAGAAACGAGGCCAGCACGCCTCCCCCGCCGCTGCCGCATTGGCAGCCGCCTCTTCCCCTTCATCATCACCTGCCACTGTCGATGCCCTGCCTCACGCAGACCCGATCTTCGGCTCCGTCTCCACAAGTGACATCGCAGATTCGATCAAAGCTCTCCTCGCTGAGGACGAAGAAGGCGCGAGAATCGTACTAGGGGCGGAGGACATTAGGATCTTGACAGCCGAGGGGGCAGAAGGTGGGGATAGAGTAAAAGCCCTGGGAGACTTCGCTGTAGAAGTGAAAGTGAGGGGAGATAGGAACGCCGTGAGAAGGTTTGTAAGTGTCAGGGCAGTGGAAGAGGAGGTTTGAAGGGTGGGGACAAGAAAAGCCATGAATCCTCACTCGATCTGGATGTATCTTGAAGAAAAGGTCACATAGCTTTTCTTCAACTGTAGGGAAACCCCAAGATGACTGTGTTTCTCCTCAACAGAGCGGAGAGATGGGCTGGAAATATATCGAATGGCATGAGAGAATCTCTTTTGCCACTGGAGCCTATGTTATTACCATGCTATCTGGTTTGCTGAAAAAAAAAACCCGACCGTTAACGCGAGGAATGAGGGATTGAGCTCTGCTTTCGACAGTCATGTAGTAAGCCTGAATGATGTGCAAAATCATTGAGCTGTATAAAAGGCTCCATCAGCGTGTCTTCATAAGCAATCTTGGCCGCTGGCACGAGAAGCGGCAGCGCGCTGAATCTTCTTCTTATCGAATGGACTACAGCAACGACCTCAGCTCCTATCCTTGTCTGATCTCTCCCTGTACACATTCCCAGTGAGACCAATCTCGTACGCCTCGTCTGTGCCCCTACCCTCCGCTTCCAGCTTCCGTATGAGCGAAAGCACCTGCTCGCCAAACTGCTTGATATCGTCTTCATAATGAAGAAAGGCGACCAGAAGGACCTGAACCCCCAGAGACTTGATGAGCAATATACGGTCCGCAATTTGCTCTGGAGTTCCAATGAGCTTTGTATTGAAGCCTTCATTATACTGTACAAGGTCATTGATCTTCGAGTCTGCCCACATTCCAGTATTATTGGACGTTGACGCGCCAGCGTTCTTGACCTGGTCAGCGAATGCGTCGACAGCCTCTAAGTCGGCTTTTCCTTGGATTTCTTGCAGCACACGAATGGCGGCCTCTTCTGTCTCCCGGGCAATGACGAAGCCATTTACCGCAAATTTGACTTGGCCTTTGCGGCCATGCTGTTTTGCACCTTCTTTAACATCTCTGATCTGGGTCTGGAATCCCTCTTGAGTGTTACCGTTCATGAAGTAGTAATCAGAGCCTATTCTCTTGCATGGATCGAGTTACCTCCTTGAAAGATCTCTGGCCACGGTCGATCAGGTGTTGAGATCGGTTGCGACTTCAGTGGATAGTCGTGGAATTGGTAGAAGTCTTCTCTGAAATTGAAGCTGTCTTGAGTCCAGATACCTTTGAGGCATGCTATGAACTCTCTGGACCGACGATACCGCTCGGCATGGTCAAGCCACCATTGGCCGATGGAGGTGAACTCCATTTTGAACCACCCTGAAACCACGTTGACGGCAACTCGGCCTTTGCTGTAATTGTCGATACTCGCAATTTGCTTTGCAGCCACTGCTGGGTTCCACGGCACAGGAAGCAGAGCTGCCATTACTCTGAGTCGCTCTGTATGATGCAGCAGTGCTTGAGAGAAAGAAACGGACTCATGCTGATTTTCCTACAGTAATGTTAGCATTACATTGAGTTGGATTATGATGCGACCTTACAGCTCCGTATCCGGCCATAGAACGGATCTGAGTGAGCGCATACTCGAATCCTTGACGTTCCGCAGTTTGGGCGTAGCGAGCATTAGAATCCAAGTCCCAACCAGTCCGTTGCGGGATCTTTGAGATGATAAGTCCTCCGGAAACGTTAGGCACCCAGTACCTATTCGAACAAGATGAGTACTTGTACTGGCAGAGAAGGAGATTCGCTCACGCAAATTTGATCCGCCCTGGGTCTTCGTTGAGCTTGTCGGCATACTCGAGAGTGTCTTTGGGGGATTCTGTTCTGATGACTCCATTCACAGCCCCAAAGCCATTAGATTCTGTGGGCTTGCTCCCTTCAATGGGCACCACAACGCGCTTCCCAGAGACAGCTCCACTTCTGAGCTTGTCGAGGGCTCCATTAATACCTTCCAGGCCTCCTTCCACGGTAGCAAGCTCTGGAGGCTGCAAGCTCTTCTCAATCAGCAGTCTCTCCAGCCAATCCATGGTCTTCTCGCCGATAGCCGGGACTTCGTGGAAAACTTTGATAGGAACATTGTGGTATTTGATACCGGGGAGCTTCGCTTTCGGCAATCCTGTCAGACTGACAAATGTGTGCTTATAGGCCTCCTTTTGATGGTTGGAGACTTTCCTGCAGATGCGCGGCTGTCTCTTTACCAACCGTGTCAAGACCGAATCGCATCTCCCCCTTGGTCACGCTTCGTATGATCTCAATTGCTCGATAGGGGTCGTGCCGATCGACGAGAACATCGGCCCCCAGGCTGTACAGCTTTGCCCCATGACGAGCCACGTCTGCGACTATAATGGTCCGCAGACCAGCCAATTTCGCAAGCTGAAGTGCTATCAAGCCAGTATTTGACGAAGCTGGCCAGTCAGCTTCATCGTATTACTGTTAGCATTCCCACTCACCTCCCCAGATCGCAAACCATTCTCCCTCATGGGGACGTTCTTCAGCTTTGATTCCCTCAATTATTTCCTCTTGGACATCCTTAGGGACCTCATCACGATTAACCTCGAGAAGCAACTCAAGTAAATCTGGACCTTGGTTCAATTTCCCGCTGCTGGGAAAATTGAAGCCTAGAGAGATCTCGAGGGCCAAGAAGGCACTGACAAAGGCGACCACGAGCGCTGCTGCTACATCCACAGACACGCTTGCAGGAAGTCTGGCGACATTGAAATCGGTGGTGACGAGATACTCTTGGTATGCAGCTTCCGAACATCGCGGTAATCTGTTGATGGGCCGAACACCTCCACGACGTAAGCGAAGTTCTACTGGACTTGTTGCGCGTGGAAGATACCTACCACATCACCAATCTCTACCCTTGAAGCAGCCTTGCCGGTCTTCACCACGATGCCTGCAAAGTCTCGCCCCTTGATCTACGGTCCCTTCCAATCCACTGGGTTCAACCCAGTTGAGACGACCTGTACTCGTCAGCATTCTGTCGTAGGGCTTGATTTATCTACTGACCTGTATCAGGACCTCTCGTTCTGATCGCAATTCTGGCACTTCGCCTGTCGGTTTCAGGGGGTATTTCTGTCTAGGTCCATGCAACACCAATACATCCTGTTGCTGCTTCGGAAGATGCTGGAAGATATCCCTGTCAAACTCCTTGTGCACGTGGCCATTAGTTGCGTCCGCGCTTCTATTCACTTTGGATGAAGTAAATGAACTCAAGTCTCCATTTGTCTCTGGGAGAAGTGGAGGCATCCTGCTTATTGATGATCGAGAATGAAACACCAGGAGTAAACTTGCAATCCTGATCACGCAGCTGGTATGACGAGAGAAAGCTACCCCTCTCGCAGCGCTCTCGATCCAGTCCTACTCATGTATGATTCTCGATTGGATGCATTGCGTGCTGTGGGTCAGATCTGCATTGCGTGATCAACTAATGCGTGGGGTCACCCATCAGCTTATCGAAGCGTAGCTGCTGAACGTCACGACGATACTCTTTACCTACTGGGTCTAGATCCCGGGATCATCTTGCTTTCTCATGTCCAGAAGACGTGATCGATTAGGTGTGCCGCTTCTACGTCCTGACCCCTTTTCGGTTTGCAAGGCTAGCTTTCTTAGCATGATTCAACTTTCTGAGTTTCTAAGAATAGTCGTCCTTCCTTTGGTTCAAATCTCATAAGGACTCGCTGAGCAAGCCATCCCTCTCTAACACCTTAGTACTGCTTCTTTAGTCCATTCCATTCGTTCTTTGAGAAGACACGGAGGTCATGGCACATGAAAATCGTATGCACCAATTGGAAGACGTTGCAAACAAAGATCTGAGACATAAAGGAAGATGTGGGGAATTAGCCAAGGGCGAAATGAGGTCTACGTCCTCGCAGAATGAAAGGAGCATTCTGGTTCCAGTTCCGGTGACATTGAAAGCCCAGCTGGGGAGTCCGGTATGGTGTTATCATGTACTCGAAAACCTTGCCTACAAAAGACTCATTTGCAAACAGACGGCCTTGGGCATTGGTGCCTTTGCGACAACCCTGACAACAACCCTTGGGCTTGCGTTGATGGAATGGCGAAGCGTGACGGTCACGAACGTCTTCATTGGAAACTTCTTCTTCGTTGCAGGTATACCTCCCACAGCGAAAGGATAGCGCGCTACCAGATGGCTCACGTGTATGGGGATCGGCATGGTCATAACAGCACAGTGGGAGCTAGTCCTGGGCAACACATACATACACTGTACTCTCCGCGTTCGGCTTCTTCTATGGTGGCTTTGGTGCAATCATCACCCCCTTTTTCGGCGTCCAAGCCTCGTAGGGCAGCGGCACCGCAGGCTACAACAATGCTATTGGCTTCTGGGTACTCAGTAAGTAATGCCTATATCTCAACCTTTCCTAACTAACGAGAATAGTGTGGGCTGTGTGGAATCTGTTCTTCCTGCTTGGGTCGCTACCACTGTAAGTGATATTGGCTGAAGCGACGAGCTGTGACCGGGATCTTATTGCTATAACAGGAACCTTGTCTACATCGGAATCTTCTTCACTGTCCAAATGGCCTTTACCTTGGTCGCCGCATACTATTTCGCGCTTGCAGACGGCCATGTCAACGCTGGAACAGCGCTGAGGAAGGCAGGGGGAGCCTTTGCTTTCGTATCGGGCCTGTTAGGCTACTTTACAGTGGGTAAATTGCTGTGTCAGGGGGCTTTATTCTTCTCGTTTCCCATGGGCGACACTAGCCGATTCTTCAAGCGAGGGTCGCCAGAGAATTAACATGAAAATTTGTCAGCCAGATGGGTTGACCCAGGTATCAAATGAGAGATATTTGGTCAAAAATTTCTGGACCATATCCCAATCCACGTCTCAAAATCTGGAAGGTCCGAATAATGACATGGCCTGGCGTGCTTACTCAACTTTTTCCTATCTAGGCAATTCGCCACGAGTCATCTAATCTGCAGATCTAGGTTGTGACTTTCGATGTCACTGCTATCCCTAAAGTGCGTGTGAAGAACCCCGCTCTATTGCGTGCTCGACTACATTTTTTAGGAGCAGACCATGCATAGGTGCTACAGCCAAGGTTCGTGTCCTACGCATTTGTCGAACTCTCTTCCTGGTAATTGGCCGGCGCAGTGTCCGAGATCATTGCATGGCCATAGATTGGTGGATTGGGCAGGATGATGGCCTATGTCGTGATCGCAAACTCCAAACCTGCAGTAAAAGCGCCATGCCTCTACTGGACCTGCCTTGAAGCGGGGTTGCCAATTCACCGAAGCAGCATCACTTCTGTGTTTCAGCAGCATCAGATAGCTCACTGACAATATAATTCTCACCAACGGAAACACCGTAACGCCATCACGGTCCACAGACCCTTCGATCTACGATGAGCATCACAAGGCCTTTGCCGATCAACCACTTCCGTCCAAACCAGATGCATAGATTAAGCGTGCCGTCCAAGTAGCAGAAATCCTGGCAGAAGACGCAGCAGTCCGTGAAAAGGAGAACAAAAGCCCTTTTGCTGAGGTCTCTCTTCTCAAGTCATCAGGCTTGACGAAGGCACCCGGCCCGCAAAAGTACGGCGGCGGTGGCCAAGGATGGGACGTGGCCTACAAAATCATCCGCGAGGTAGCAAAAGCGGACGGATCGGATTGGATATCAGTTACTCTGGTCATGGACGTCGTGCCTTGTTGGCACTGATGAGCAGCATGACTGCACGCAGAAGTTGATTATTGAGAATAATTACTTTGTCGGCGGTGCTGTCAATCCTCGTGACAATGATCAGAAGATCACCGATGTGGGCGATCATGTAGTCTTTAATGGGTTCAAGCATTTCAACACGGGCGGCGTGGTCTCGGATTTGACGGTGCTCGAAGGGGTGAGCATGATCACTACTGACGGTTTTTCAAGGTATCCAGACTCACCATCGGATAGGTCTATGATGAAACCGAAGCCCATATCTACGCTCTAGTGCCAACAAAGCAGCCTGCAATCGTCTTTGGCCAAGACTGGGATAGCATAGGCCTCCGCCTCACCGAATCCGGCAGCGTCAAGATCGACAACGTCAAAGTTCCCTGGACAGATGCCCTTGGCTGGGACCCAAAAACCAACGAAAGCGTGCTAACCATACCATGGACCACCCTTCTGCTTCCAACGTATGCCAACATTCCCCCCACTCACGTCTCCTCCATCCCCACTTCACCTCCACAAATAGCGGACCAAATAGTGACTCGCCCCTCTACCTTGACCTTCACAGCATCCAACTAGTCTTCTCAAACTTCTACATCGGCATCGCCCTCGGCGCCCTCTCCTTCGCCTCCTCCTACACCTCCCGCCACACCCGCCCCTGGCCTTACAGCCCCTTTCCCGCCCCCTCGGGAGACTCCGAGCCCTACATCCCCAACGCTACGGCTCCTTCTCCACGCACGTCCGCGCCGCTGAGGCTCTCGCCGACGTCGCCGGTTCCAAAATTTCCTCTACATACACCGACCGCGCCACCAACCGCGATGTCACCGCTGCGGAGAGAGGGGAGATTGCGGAGTGGGTGGCTATTGTGAAGGTCGTGGCTACGGATACGGCGTTGAGGGTCACGAGCGGGGTGTTTGAGAGTACAGGGGCAAGGGCGACGGCGAGCAACGTGGGTCTGGATCGGTTCTGGAGGGACGTGAGAACGCATACGTTGCATGACCCGGTGGCTTATAAGGAGAAGGAGTTGGGGAGGTATCTGGTGAAGGGGGAGGTGCCGAGCCCGAGCTGGTATACTTGAGCGGAGGGGTGAGTTATGGAGATGGCTGCGGATTAAGGACGTGTACGGGGGAGGGATCAAAGATTGGGCATGCGGAGGCAGTATCGTGGCTATTATTGTATCGTTGAAGCGTTTTGAAAATTGGTTGGTACCTGTCCGGAAGGGAACACGTAATGGGATATGAGATTCCACGAATGCTCAGTTACCATGGAAAGCTCTCATAGAAATCCTCGTCATCAACAATACTTTTCGTAAGCGAGACGCAAGCCTTGCACGATTCGGTCACTCACACAACCAGGATATCATTCTTAGTAATGATTTCATGGATGCAGACTCTGACTCCCCCCCTAAGCGCTATGCTCACTTTAAAATCCCTAAGCCTCCGAGTGGACATGGTATGTTGTATCTGACCACACCATCAGCCTCAGGGGCACGCTTAACCCGAAGGGGCCACCATGTCGCGAGGCCAGCCTTACCAATCCCCCCTTACCGACCGACCCGGACGATGATTGCACCGTCTCGCTAGAGCCTCAAGACTCGCTTGATAAAGAATCGGATCTCGCTTGAAGCTGGCCGGGGCCCGGGAATGGAAGTGTGGGTGGATACCATGCTGTCATCATTGCAAATCTCAGCTGCAATAATGTAACGCTCCCTGTCATATAAGGATGAAGCTGCCTGCCTCTCCGACGATTCCTACCTATCCCATCTTCATCCATTTTCCCCTCATAAACCCCACAACTCCCCTTCCCATTCCTGATATCTCCCCTCCGGCTCAAAGCAAACATGTACATCTCCTCCGCACCGGCGCTGAGCTCCCTTCTCGCCCTCCTCACCACCACCCTCCCCTCAACAACAACGGCAAACCCCCTTCCCCTTGCCCCCAGAACGACCCCATCCAAAACCCCACAACTAACCTACCTCTTCACCGTCACCGTCAACGTCGGCACCGTCCTCCTGCCCCCCATCACCATCCCCGGCGGCACCCGCCTCGTCGAACCGCTCACCTCCGGCTCCGTCTCGGGTCCGTACCTCAACGCCACCGTGAAGGGCGGCCTCGCGTACCCGACCGTCGTCGACGGGGGCGCCGTGCAGATCCCCGAGATCGTCATCTATGGCACCACCACCACGGCTGCTTCTGCAACGATGACGACGAATAATGGGACGACGATGGTGGCGGCGGAGGGCGAGAATTATTTCGCCATTGTGGAGGGGATCGGGGGCACGCGGGAGCAGGAGAGTGGTTTGAGGTTGGAGATTGGGGGGCCGTATGCGCCGCTGAACAGCACGTTCATTGTGGCGGATATTCGGAGGAATGGCGATGGGACTGTTGTTACTGTGGATGGGTTTGGTGTTATGTGAAGAACGTGGGGAGGGGAGGCACTGAGGATGCCTGGTGGTGGTCGGCAGGTAGGGAGGGAAGAAGCTGATTGTCGCCTTAAGTCGGAAGATTTGATTCAGGAAGGCTGGGGGATATTTTGGTGGATTGGGAATGGAGTCGTTTTGATGAGAGAGGTTTGAAAATATGGGTCTAGTATGGTGATTGTGATTGAAACATTGCAGGACAGACTAACTTAGAGTGATGATATTTCAATCCAAAGATAGTCGGATGATTGCGGTTATAGCATCAGATTGATCATGAACATAGCACTTAAGGAGGACTTACTTGATCAACATCCCCGAACAATCGTGACAAGACTGACATCGTTCACAGGGTGGCGGCAGAAGCCAATATCGTACACAGTGAGACTGCAAAGGCCAGCAGCGGTCCAAAAACAATGGTAGATGGGAATCAAGTGAGAATCGTGGTTGTATTCAGTCAGGTTCATTGTCAACATCGAGGACCAAGTCCCGCAGAGATTCATCCTGAGACCAATCAATGCCACTCCCGGCTACCACAGCGGCGACAACGTTCTTCATAATCCTCCACTGCTTTCTCGCTGTTGCCGCTTCTTCCTCCGCCTTAGCAAGGTTTTCTTTGAGCTCCGACACCTCTCTGACAGAAGCTCTTCGCCCCTCAATGTCTTTAGTCAGCGCCAATATCTGTGTGGCTAAATCGCGATTGGACGCAATTGTGGTAATATTCTCGGCCTCTAAATGTATTCTCTTCGACATTATAGCCTGAAGCTTGGCAGCGAGGTTAGTAGAAGCAATCTCTAGCACATCACGACGGTGGAGCAATGGCCTCAGCGTGCTACATATAGCCAATCAGCGGCGGCAGCACCATAGGAACTGGGATCTGTAGGTTACCGTTCGGTGCCAGTCGCATTGTCACCAGCGTGTATCGCATTCAGGATTGGGGCAGTGATGATGGTGTCCTCCACAACGCTCTGCCTGAGCATGTATCCCGCTCTTGCTTCGAGACATTCTTTCTCTGCTTTCTCCAACTCGGCTTCGACGTCTTCGTCCGAGAGGTTCGAAGAATCCACTGCAAGCAATATTAGCATCGGCGTCATGGGTGCATGGCTTTTCATACCAGAGTCCGGATTGTTCTGAGCTTCCTGTAGAGCTATCTCAAGCTTCAGGTCATTCAACTGATCCCACAGCGCAAGAATTTTGCCCTCGATCTCGTAGAATGGGAGGGTGTCGCCGGGTTGGTCTGCTGCAAAATTGACGAATTCATTGTCTGTCGATGATTCTGGGGCTAGCTCAGGATCGATCTGGAGATGCTCAATGCCATTAGACACCGCAGCCATGTTGCGAGAATGTGTTCATGATGGGGGGCCGTATGATCAATAAATGATAAATGGTTCTTGTGACATTGAAATGACGAGTAGTTCTAAGCGCGGGAAGCCGCCACTGTGGCTCACTTCTCCAGCCTAAATCTTCACAACTACGTACATCCTTCTTTCACGATCATGCGCACGCCCCTTCACAAGGGTAATGTGGTCGCGCAGGAAGCGACGAAGAGAGGACGATGTCCCTCAACATTGTACACGCTCATACAGGCTCAGCTTACCCCACCAATCCCCACTCGTATTCGACGCTTGAAGAGCTGCGGTCATGGATCTCAAGAAAGACCTCTATACCGCCAGTGCAGCAGATATTGATGACCGCGCTTGGAAAACAGGTCAAGCTTCAGAGTCTCACTAGTGAGGACAATATCTTCCTCTACGACCGGAGCCTCCTAGCTTCACCTACCACAGCCTCAAAGCTGCTCTCGACGCTTGACACAATCCCTGCTATCAACCCTTCGAAGCCACCAGTGACCTCTCCGAGACTCGACAGTCTGCACGACTTCCAGAAATCTGCTCAGCAGTCGAAAGATTGGGCTATCAAGGTCGAAGCGGATACCAGAAAGACTGTAGGGGACATCAAGAAATGGGGGTCGGAAATCGATGCTATCCGGCGTGGCGCCAGCATTGCCGTCAACAATACCCGACAGCACATGAACAGCTTGCAGCCAAAGTCGGAGGAGCTCCAATCTTGGGCGGATCAGATATGCAAAGATCAGGACTTCGTCCTCCAGCATTGGCAATCGTGTTATGACGACTTAGCTACGGTCCCAGTGGACAAGCGCTTCACCACATGTCTAGAAAGAGGGGGAAAAGCTTTAGAGCGTGCAAAGAGAAGAGGTTCCAGTACCAAAATCATTCTACAGGATTATGCAGCTGATCTGGACCTTCCGGAGGCAGATGCTGTTGCTCGAAACCTTGCTCAGCGTTTCAAGGCGCAAGCACAAGATCTTGACACCTCCTTTCGCACTGTCACTGCCGATTCGAGAGCCGTTGTAGCCGAGCATCAACAGGTCTTTTCCATGGCAGATAGCGATCTTGCTGATCACTCAGGTCGACTGCTTGAAGACATCGAGGTTTTGTCCAGGAAGCTTGCTTCTGATCATGAGTATCTGCTTGGCCTTCCACAAGCTCAGAAGTCGTTGTCTCAAGCCGCCAAGGTCGCACAAACCCACAGGAGCAATTTCGTGCCGTCTATCCTTGAGACTCGAGATGAGATTGGCAACATAGCAGGACAGATCTCCCAACAAAAGCAGGAAGTTGCCAATGCTGCTGTCACGCACCTCCAGCAGATCGCAATGATAGAGTCAAATATTTCCAGCGTCCACTCCAGCCTCGCGAGATTAGACGTCGACCCGGACGCTAGTGAGGCTTTTGACATTCTGAATTATGTTGTTGGTCTGCCGTCTACCTATGGTTTCTGTATGATCGAATATGTCAGGCGATGTCAGTGGACAAGTGAGATGATATCATCCATAGCTTTGCCGCAAAACGTGAAACTCAGTCGCAGAGAACGGGAAGGGCAAGCTCGGAACAAATGGCAGAGGGAAATGGATGGCCTTATGAGCTTCAATAGGGTAGGTAGTGTAGATATTGCAGATACTCTGGACACTGGCGCTTTCGAGACAGTCATCAACGTTCAGAATGTTCAGATGTATATCGACATTCTGAAGAAACTCGAAAACTTCAAGGACCATTCACGTGCTGTCAAGGAGGCGGCACAAGTACTGAGCGGCCTTCCTAAGCAATTGGCCAAGGTGGCATCCAAAGGATTCAAGAATGGGAGCTTGCATGAGGCCAGCTTCGGCGACCCTCCAGTCCCAGGCCCGATCGACAATCGGAATCTACCTAACATCCAGCTTGAAAAGGCCAAGGTGGACGAAAAGCTCAAGAGTGCTGAAAGCCGTATCAGAAAGCTTGAGGACCTTTTGCACAGACAAAGCCAAGTCCCGAGGCCGCAGAGCTCTGGAGGCTTCAACCCAAGCCCAGGGCCGACGTTCGAGCGTCATACCACTACCCCTTCAAACAACTTTACGTCTGCACTGTCCAAAGCTCGAGACCTGGGCTCGCGGCGCTCCTCTACTTCGTCTCGAAGAGTCTCTCAGAATTTAGATGCAGAGGAGAGGAGCTTGGCCCAGCGCATTGTAAGTCTAGAAGCTGACCTGATGGCGGAGAAAGATGAAACGAGCCGGCTCAGGAAGGAAGCGGCTGCCAGGCTCAATGCCGAGGAGAATCTCAAGGGCCAAGCTCGTGAGGCCATAGCTACGAAAGAGGATCTTCTAGGCAACATGGAAGCACAACAGCATGAGTTCGAAGGCGAGCGTCGATTGTTGGAGGAAGAGAATGGTAAGCTCAATGTGCGTTTGGAGGAGCTCGAGGACGAGTTCGATCGATTGCTGCACAACAACGAGCATGACACCAGGCTCAGTGAGCTGCAAGACCAGATGGAAAGGCTGAGGGTAGAAGCTGATCAGGTGGAGGAGGCTCTGCGGACTGATCTGAAGAGTCATCGAGATAGGATCAGCAAACTCGAGAAGAGTGTTGATCAATGCGACTTGACAAACAATGGGCACGAGGCTACGATTCAGCAAATGCAGCAACTTCTTTTCGATCAAGAGGACGCTGAATCAGGGCGTCTCGATAAGATTGGTACAATCTTGCAGCACTTCGATGTTGAACCCGTGACCTCCGAGAATTTCGATGGCCAACTCGATCATCTGCAGGAAGTCGTGGATAGATCAACCGCTCATAAACAGGAACTAGAAGCTGCGGTCAAGCAATTGCAGGCTGATAGTGGGGCCACAGAACAGCAGTTGAAATACCAGGCTGACGAGATTGCCGATCTGAAGGAGCAATTAGGCGCCGCAACAAGCGAAAGAGCATCCGTGAATGAAGATCTAGCATCTAGGATCCAGGAATACGACCTCCTCCAGATACAGCTAGAAGAAGCCAAGTCCGAGAGTGAAGAATTTCAAGCCAAATTTCTGAGTTCTGAGACCGAGCGCGATATAGTCCAGCAGCGCTACAAAGATGTTCAAACCGACTACAGTGACCTACATCAAAGATTTGTCAACCTTCAAGGCTTCCATGGGGAGCTGGATGATCAACTCCATGAGAGGAATGAGGAGCTTCATGAGAGGAATATGGAGGTGATCACTTTGCGACAAGGCCATGAAAAGGTCTCGTCGCTCAACGAGGAGCAGGCTCGCAGGGCTGAAGAAATTTCAAAGAGATTGCAGTTGCAGATCGAGAGCCTCAAGAAGCTTCTAGAGTTGGTCGGCTTCATGATCAGCAAACAGGAGGATAGCATGATCATCCAGAAAGTCCCAAGAACCTCCACAGGCGGCAGCGTCACGTTGACCGATCAATCAACGTCTATGAAGCGAAGCACATCTGGCCCTCCCCCCATTACTGTCGACATGCTATCAATGATTGAATCGGATGCCCTTCACTGGGCGACTGCCTCAGATCCTTCAGATGCCGCTCGTCACTACGCCGCTTTTCTCGAATCACTATCCTCCTTCGATATTGATGCCTTCACTTCAACCATATACAAACGCATCAAGGATATCGAACATCTTGCCCGCAAATGGCAGCGTGAAGCCAAACTTCACCGCGCTCAATCCCATCGTTTCCAGACCGAAGCACACGAACGCATAAGCCTCCGCTCATTCAAAGAAGGCGACCTTGCTCTCTTCCTTCCCACCCGAGACCAAGCGACGAAGCCCTGGGCAGCTTTCAATGTCGGTGCGCCACACTACTTTTTACGAGAGCAGGACTCCCACAAGTTGGCCAAGCGGGACTGGCTCATAGCGCGAATTTCCAAGGTCGAGGAACGCGTGGTGGATCTGAGCAAATCCATGCATGCCAACGGCTTCACGGAAGCTACTCACCCAGACAACCACGACGAGAATCCGTACGCACTCTCTGATGGCCTACGTTGGTATCTCCTTGACGCCACAGAAGAGAAGCCGGGCGCCTTGCCGATCAACATTGGTACTGGCAAAGCCACAGTCTCATTGTCGAAGAATGATGAAGAGCCAATCAAAGCCAGTATGGGCTTGAAACCGAAATCCTCAGATCGAAATGAGGTCACAAAGAGTCTGGCTCGTAGCTTGGACAGTCGGCGTAGTAGCACAACATCCCGAAAAAGCTTCGTCGGTACATCTGCGGGCAACACATCAGCTCCAGCAGGACTGGAGGGAATGTTAAGACGTGACACCTCAAATGCATCGACACGGCCGCCTACAGGTGACAAGGCGGCAACAGAGGTCAATGAAGGACAGAAAGCGGAGCTGGCGAGGATGCGGGAGGTCCAACAATCAGAACCTGGTGAAGTGGTAAGCCAGAACATGACTGTTCATGCACCAGATTGGTAGCTGATGGGGGTTGATAGGCAGGAAGTGCAGCTTCAAGCCCGGCAAAGTCTTTGAGAACAAGGCCAAGCTCGCCAGGGAAGGCGATATCGCCCGAGAAAAAGAAGGGGAAGGGGTGGGATTCGCTGTGGTCCTTGGATATGAGCCTAGAAGGTGGGAAGGGGAGGAAGTAAAAGTTTACTTTGCTGAATATGTCGATATGACGGTAATGCATGGTTGCGTACGTGGCATTACTGTATGGCATCATGTTTGTTATAACATGATCATATTGCAGCTAGGGGCAACTAGATAAGCAAGCAAATGAGCCATACAATTCGACGACCGTCAGGATATTGACTTCTTGATTGGAGTATAATCTAAGTTCAATCACAAAGGCTTCAATGCATGTCTCCACTTCCCAGCTCCATTTCAACACCACCTATGTACCTACCCCCCCACTCCCACCAACATCCAACCCCTCCAGAAACGCATCCGCCTCGTTCTTCCTCCTCATCTCCTCAATCACCCTCCTCCTCTCCTCCACCACCCTCCTCTTCCTCTCCACCACCCCCTCCCTCTCCCCCCTCACCCTCTCCGTCTCCTCCCTCTCCCTCCCCAACTCCCCCAACTCCCTCTCCCTGCCCTCCCGATCCCGACTGAACTGATAGAACCCCACCCCTTTACTCCTCACCTCCTTGCTCGCATCATACCGCACCTCCTCCGGCGGCGTCACGCTCCGATCCCGCCTCCCCGCCAACTCCTCCATAGCCCGCTCCCGCACCGCATCCGGGTTGAAGGCCGCGTGCTGTATCGTATCCCCCACGATCAGATTCTCCGGTGGTCCTCCGCCGTGCGTGGTCGTGGTGGCTGGAGGGGGAGGGGGCCGCCCCGCCGCGGCCTCGAGTTCGCGGGTCGCATACGCAGCAGCGGCGCAGCGACGCCGGCACTTCTCGGCCTGCGCGCGCGTGCCCGTGCGGGTCCGGCCGAGCTCGTCTTCGTACTCAACCATTGTCTGGTGGGACGACAACATGTCGTCATCGTCATCATCATCATCGTCATCACCATCGCTGCTGGACCCGGGGGAGGAGCAGCCGTTGCGGTTGAGCGGGTTCGCAGTGCAGGCCGCCTCGGCGTGTTTGCGGTCGAAGTCGACTAACCCCTCGGTTTCCCGGTTGATCAGTGACCCCGCCGAGGAGGGGGACGGTACGTAGTCGCCCCGTTTCATCGCGCTGTAGAGGCGGGCTTTCTCCTCCATCTTGCGGCGGGAGCGGGAGAGCGTGGCGGTGGATACGTCCGCGGAGGTGGTGGAGTGGGTTTGCGGGAGGGAGGTGCGGGGATCGGTGGAGATGTCGGCGGCGGCGCGTTTGCGGGAGTTGCGGTTGTGGGTGGTGAAGATGTTGTCTCTGGAGGAGGTGGACGGGGTTGGACGGGTGAGGGAGGGGGGTTTTGGTTTGGTTGCTGCAGATGTGGCTAGGAGGGAGGAGAGGGAGGCGGTGAAGGATAGGTTGGTGGGGGCCGAGGTGGAGGAGGAGGGTTTGGACTTCATTTCCGAGCGAACGAGAGATGTGGTATGTGGATATGGTGATGGTCTTCAGCGGTTTGTACTTTGCTTGAAGAGAGGAGATACTGAAAAGGGTTGGAAATAGGGCTCGTGTTGAGGGCATTGAAATGACGTCACGAGGCGATCAGCGCACAGTTATCATCTTGGCGTGTGGCATCTCATCGACATTGATTTCAGAGAGACAACAGACGGTTCACCTGTTTTCAGCAAGCTGTTCTGTTGGGTAGTGACCATGGCGAGTCCCGGGGATAATGGTAGCAGTAAAGTATATCTCGGGATTGTTGGTACGTGGGCTTTTTTCATGTCTCTCAAGTCTTCTCCATCTGGTTTTGTAAAAGTGACCCGCTTCTACTCTACACAATTGCTCCTCTGCTCTCAGCAGAACATAGCGAAATGGTGGTCTTTGGTACAGCATGCCTTTCCATTCGTAATCTTCTCAGACTAAATCAATCATCCAAGCCTTGGGAACCTCTGACCAATCATGCGTTCCTCTTTCTCCCTACCTTGTAGCTTCTTCGCACTTCTGTCCAACTAAAGCCGTTCTTCGGCTCCAGGTGTCGGCGGCGTAGGTACCCACTTTCTCAACCAACTCGCCACCGTCCTCCCCACCAACCCCCGTCTCTGCGTCGAATTCATCACTTCTTCCACCAAATGCGTCCAGCGGGCCATCAACCACCCAGTCATCCCCCTCACCTTGTGGGCCGACGATCTCGCCAAGAGCGAGTCCCCAAACAAACCCCCCCAGGAGATCATGAGCCACCTCTCGCGCTGCCTCGGCCCCGCCATCCTCATCGACAACACCTCCTCCCCGGCCATCGCCGCCATCTACACTGACTGTCTGGCCCGCGGCATCAGCGTCGTCACGCCGAACAAACTCGCCTTCTCCTCCTCCCAATCCGTCTGGGATGCCCTCCACCACCACCACCCCGCCAACAACAAGGGTGCCGTCGGCCACCTCTACCACGAATCCACCGTCGGCGCCGGCCTCCCCATCATCTCCACCATCCAGGATCTCCTCGACACCGGCGACCGGATCCACAAGATCTCCGGCGTTTTTTCGGGCACGCTGTCCTACCTCTTCAACACCTTTTCCCCATCCTCCCCTGCTTCTCCTCCTGCTTCCACTCCGCCTCCTTCCTGGTCCTCCATCGTCCGCACCGCCCGCTCGCTCGGCTACACCGAACCGGACCCGCGCGACGACCTCAACGGCCGGGACGTGGCGCGCAAACTCGTCATCCTGGCCCGCCTGATCGGGCTCGCCGTCCCCGGCGGCACCGACGCCTTCCCCGTGCAGAGCCTGATCCCCGACGCTTTGCAACAACACACGGAAAACGACGATGATGATGCCGAGGCGTTTTTGGACAAGTTGGAAGGATTCGATGGCGAGATGGAGGCGTTGAGGCAGGAAGCCGAGGGTGAGGGGATGGTGCTCCGGTTTGTGGGATCGATCGATGTGGCCAAGGGCGGGGTGGAAGGGGCGGGGATGAAGGTCGGGGTGGAGAAGGTGGGCAAGGGGGAGAGCGTGGCGGGGCTGCGGGGAGCGATAACCTCGTCGCGGTGTGGACGGAGAGGTATGGGGAGATGCCGCTGGTGGTGCAGGGGGCCGGGGCCGGGGGCGCGGTGACGGCGATGGGGGTGCTGGGGGATTTGCTGAGGGTGGTGAGGCAGATCCCTGCTTGAAGGGCGCAAATTTTTTCGCGAGGAGAGGAAAGGGAAAGGTATGGAAATTATGTGCGTCTGTGATTTTGCTCCCAAAAGCCTGAGACGTATGCAGTAGTGAAGATCAATAGGTCTTGATTGAATGCCACTTTAAATTTGAGCTGAATCTTTCTTTCCCCAAAATGCCCCCTTTCCTCTCCCGTTCACTTGCCCTTTCTCCCACCCCACCCCCCACCCTGCCTGACTGCTTGTGTGTGTGTGTGTGTGTTTGTGTGTGGGGATACATGAGTGGACAATAATAGCAGCAAGAATTGTGTATACAAATATACATAACCCGAGCTTCGAAACGGGAAACCGAGGAAGAAAAGGAGAGGAATGAAAAAGAAACGCCACGCTCTTTCGCCCACCCCTCCCCCCTCAGGGCATCATGAAATGTCGTCATCATTACTTTACCATCATAGCTTTCCGCTTCGCACGTCTGGGCTCATCATGCATTACTCAACTCCGTGCCTGCCTCCGTCCTCCCTCCCACAGGAAAGGCGGTCGGTCAATGCCACTGTCCTGCCCCGCCGCTCATATAGTTACCTCCCCCACCGCTCATATAGTTACCTCCCCCCCTTATCCGTGGCTCATTAGCGCCGCCCATGTGACCCCCTCCTCTCCTTCTCGGGGGCTCCTGAGCCCTTCTCATATCCCTATCTTTATCCTTGCCGCCACCCCCACCGCCCTTGCCCTCCTTGACCTTGCCCTCCTTCCGAGCCTTCCCAGCCTTACCATATTTATCCTCCTTAAAGCCCTTTGGGCCGGACTTGTCGATTTTGACTTCTTTGGCGCTAGTTTTCGGCTCCTTGCCCTTGCGATGGTCCTTACCCTCATCCTTAGATTCAGACTTGGATTTGGGTTTCGTGGGTGAGCCGGCGAGAACTCTGATAGTGTCAACAAAGTCGTCTGCCTCCTTCACACTCAAAAAAACCAACTCGAATCCCCCACTCCCTTCCGCCGCGATCGTCGGCGAATAATCCTCGTGAAAGACATAAATACTCAACTCAGCCAACTGCACCACCTTCCCCCCCATCGGCCGAACCCACGAAGGGCTATGGATCAGATTCGTGATATACGCCATCCACATGGGTGTTGCGCGCAGAACCCCTTTCCTGACTGACGCTAAGAGGCGGACGGCGCCACTTTCGCGGTCGGAAAGGATGGAGAGGGTGTTGTGATAGCGGTCGTCGATGATGGGGGCGGAGAAGCGGAGGTTCTCGTGATGAAAGGGGGAGGCGTCTTCGATGAGGTTAGTGAGGTGGTGGTGGGAGGAGTCCATGCTGCGAAGGGAGAGGAAGAGGGTGTGGAAGATTGTCAATTCTGTCATATATATTCAACATGTCAGCAATCAGATCATCTTCTTTAGGGATCTTCTTTTTCCGATGTAGGAGAATGATTTTATGTAGCAAAGGAGAAGGAGAGCCGGGGAGGTGGGGAGGCAAAGGGGCAAACCATTGGTATGGGAGCTATTCACCTTCATATGTCCGAAATCGCAGGTGCGCCCAGTCTCTGATATCATACCGATTCATTTTCTCGAATTTGAGGAGGGAACCTCGGCGGGAGACTGTGAGGGAGGTCAGGCTGGCGATGTAGGACTTGGGGCGCTTGTGTGGGTGGTGCGTGCGCAGGAAGAAGTGGGCGTGACAGTCGTGGTGACGTTGGTAGATGCGGACGGTGATCTCGCCGTTTTCGAATTTGCTTTAATGGGTGAGAAACTGTCGGACTTTGTGGGAGGTTGGGTCGTGAGATTGACAGGTAAAACAGATAGGATAATATTGATAGGACATGAAAAGATGACCGTAAGAGCAGGATAGAGAGGGAAGAAATGGTCAGAGAAAAGGAAACGAGGACAGCTTACAGCTCCCTCAATAAATTATACTCCTCCTTGAGCTTTTGAGGTACACCACCTCCTTCAGCCAATTCGTGGTCGAAGCATTCTCTGTAGCGGTACTCGTCAGTAAAGATGATCACCTAGCTGATCTCCGGATTGGACGCATCAGAGGAAAGTTAACGATGCTCGGATGGTAGGCTGGAAAAGGAAAAGTCGTCAAAAACATGGCAAATCACTTACGATCTGCCCGTTGCAGGTAAGGTGCTCGCTGGATGCGTGCGTTCATACACCTTGCTCACCCAAGCCTTACCCCCGGTTCCTTCCGTAGCCGCTGCTTCACTACCACCACCAAATGCGCTGTCCTCGCTCGGCCAGCTGGGCGACTCACTACCCTCATCCTGACTTGAGGATAGACTAGGCGATCGTACTCCACTGGCTCCTGGTGGGTCAGGTGCATGCGGGAGACATCTGCTTCCTCGGTGGTGGCCACGAGGATCCCATCCAGGTTCCGCCATGTGACCGCCGTTAGCGGAAGACAGTCGATGAGGCTGATGGGGATCGCGACGTGATGCTCTGTTGCAATTTGATGTCGTCGAGGAGGGGAAGGAGTTGATGGAGGGACGGCGGGCTAGGCGCTGAGGGCGTTGGTACTCTTGCAGTGGTGGAGATGTGACTGGGTAGGGAAAAATTTCTTCCGAGGGGCGGCGGCGCTCGAAGGATGGGGGTTTTGAGAGGCCTAGGAGGACGGTGTTTAGTCTTTTTTGAGTGGAAAATGATTTTGTTCGGCCTTTGGAGCTTGGGCCTGTCTACCGCGCAGAGGTATCCAACCATGATGACTTACTTGTGTTGTTTGGCGGCGAAGGCGAAGGGGAATACTTGAGCAGCTTGGGCCGGGTGCCCGCAGTTGGCTGCTGGTTCTTTTGATCCTGTATCAGGAAGAGGCTCTCAACACGGTAACTCAAATAGTCAAATTCATCTTGGTCCACGGGCGGTGCATAGGATCTTCTACAGTCAATGAAAAGGAGTTTTAGTTAGCGATCATGAGTTGCCTCAAGCCTGGCAGCCCCTCTATATATGTGTATTGATGGTGGGGCAACGAGGGTTTGGCACTGATTATCTGAGGTGTGACAACTTGGCATATCAGGCTGAAATGCGGAGAGGGTGACAGGATTAGGAACTGGTGGGGTTCGGACTGACTTGTAGCCGTCCAGCACTGCCACCAGCATGGTCAGGAATTCCACGCCGTACTCCAGCCGCCTGACCAACCTGTTTCCGCTCTCTTCCATCAATATCTCGTTGATTCGATTCCACACATATCGACGGGCATTCTCTGAATTCCTCGGAAATCCCAAGTCACGGTCAGCAAAGACGAATTCATAGCCAATGATTTCATAGATCTCCTCGAAAGTGTACTTCAAGCTGAAAGCGCATTGCCAGATATCCAGAAGTCGTTCGCTGTACCGCCTGAGCCTGCCTTTGGTCAACTGCGTGAGTATATCTGCGAGTCTTCCGAGTTTCGAGGCGACGGCGAAGCATTTGGCGATGCCATCTCGGATCTCAGCGGCTTCATTCTGCAGAACCGATGAGAATCCGAACAAGATTGTCGCTATGTCGGACGCAATGGTGGCGATTGCTCGGAGTTGGTCCGGTGCATCCTCGACGTCGATATCGTAAAGAGACGCCATCAACAACTTGTGCTCTTACAGACGACTGCTGATTGAATGACCTTAATCCTTCTCTCTGGCCGGTGAGTCAACCAAGTGCGAGGTCGTCTGCTTATCAGGGTCGTCGACATGTTTCAGATTGTCAGTCCTGTTGTCCCTGACTTTTTGCGTATGTTTGCTCCTTCTTTGCTGAGTATGGCTGAATCTTTGAGTCTTGTTCACAGCAATTCTATGAGATTTATATTCGATTCTTGTGTCCGTCACCTGGGCTTCTTGAACCGCGTTTTGCGACCTTTCGTTCTCTCTTTTTTTTTTTTGGCTTTCTAATTAGTGCACGCCGACGCAGATTGACGTGTCAATTCTTCGCTAGACCCACCCAGATCCACCTCCCTCCAGTCATGACTTGCCATTCGAAGATCCGCACAGTTTGATCAGTGGTTCCGGTCTACTAGCTCAGCCCTTCTTCATGCGCGAGTGACTCTTCTGACCTTCTTGCAGTGCAGCGCATAGATTGAATTTTCCCGAGACGAGACGGTTGAGGGACGTTGCATCCGGCCATGGGACGGACATTGTGGGTTCAGCAATGAGATACAAATGTACATGGGCCAAACCAGGCGTGGTAGCTGCACAACCGACATGAGGTATCTTTGGTCCTGGCGGTTGGAATTCGGGTTGCAGGTCTCGCCAGACCCGGATGCGGAAGGAGTGTTGGGGATGATAAATGCACTCACAACGACACCGGGAATGGTTTGATTGGATAAGCTATTGTACAAAAGCATAGTGAGAACAGCAGTTTGCTTCTATCGCACGCGCCTGGACAGCGTGATATAGCTATACCCATGTCCCATAGTAAGATGCTGAAGCTCTCATATCACCGGGAGTACATCTTGCCCCTGTAAAAAGAAGACCACCCAGCAATCCCATACCAAGCAATTGCTACCGAGACAGATAAGAGACACGAGTGAAGTGACTCAAAGCTTATTCCTCGTCATCATCATCACCAGCCTGCAGATAACGGACGCGGGTCAGCAAATGAGGGGTAGATGCGTTGTACGTCGATGTAACACTCACGTTGTACGAGGCCTTCTCACTCTCATATCGCTCCTTATCCTGCTTGGCCTTGGCCTCATATGGGCCACGCTGCTTCTCGTTGAGTGCCTTCCAGCGTTCACCCAGGACTTTGCCGACTTGGCCTGGAGAGAGCATGTCAGCGACGGTGATCTACTGTGCGATGGTAGAGCTTCATGGAGCATTTGGGTGGGGTGCTTACCAAAGGAGATGCCAGGATTCTCCTCCCTCACATTGTCGCGCTGCTCGTTGGCGAAGAACATGTATGCAGAGAGTCCACGCTTAGGTGCGTTGGGATCTGGAAGGTATGAGTGTCAATCGAGCATTTTCGACACGGTGGAGATGTTTGTAGAGATCCAATTGATCGTTGATCAGGGTTTTGAGGGTATGCTCACCCTTCTTCTTCTTCTCTGGCGCGGCGGCCTTCTTGGACTTGCGTGCCTTGGTTTCCTTAGGCATGCTGACTGTTCTGATTGTGAGGGTTTGGATTAGCCATGTAGCTCGAAGTAGCAATCAAGATAGCGCAGAGGCATCGATTCGCAATAAGGCATTCGACTGCAATGCTTGCATAGTGCCGGTGGTGGACAAATGTCAGAGGCTCATCTGTCGCGAGCGCAAGCGCGAACGCGACACATGGGCTGAACGACAACCCTCAATTGAAGAGCATCCAAGAAGTGTCAAGCTATTTTTGGGTAGTGCAGAGCCGTTGGGTGTGGTGATGAGAGGCCCTACATTGCTTTAGGAGGGCGCGACACCCCATCACCCCAACCAGCGACGGTGAGGTATCATGACCTCCCGATCGCAAAACAAACAAGTCTCACTCATCGTGATGACGAGGTATAGAGGAGGGCAGAAATCATGAAAGTTGAAGGAGAAAAAAAGAATGAGTGATGATACTTACTGTGACGCGAGTAATCTGTGGACTTAAGAATCTGAGGCGTTCGCTGTACAGGCAAATAATTTGTATGGCAACCGTGTTTTTTGGGTGAGGGTATTTTTGGTGAGAGAAAATGGGTGAGAGAATTTGGGTGAGAGGATTTGGCTGGGGATTTTGTAGGCAGGGAAAAGAAGGGAGGGGGAGAGGTGAAACGAGGGAAACACGGGCGCGCCTGCTGCGGGCGGCGCAAGCAAACACACAAACCCGGAGTGGAGTGAGGGGAAATTGGGAAAGGGCAACTCCCACACTAAGACATCATAAAACACGCTAAGTGCTTCAAGGCAAGCGCGGTCCCTGCAAAACAAAACATCGACGATTTGGGTGAGAGGAGATTGACGACATTTAATCTATCATAATTATCATTCAGAATCCCTGGGCTCGGAGACCCAAATAGTTCTACCATCAGAGATCATCGCACATGTCCCTTGTAATCATTTCAAAACTCATAAGCAAACATCTCTCATACCTGCTCCTTCCTATCATCTTGCTTCTCCATCTCGCCAACTTCCTCACTCTCCACCCTCTTTCCACTGCCAAAGCTCAACTTGGTTTTCCTGAGTCCCAGATATTCTTCACTCCCTTCCTCGCCTCTCAGTTTTCCGTCATCAAACAACCCCCAGCATCTCTTCGTTGCCTTCCATGCCTCCACCCCCAGCACATAAATAACCAGTCCCCCAAACACAAGCCCCCATTCCCACCCAATCCCTACATGCTTGAAGACTTTCGTGTTCAACCCCGGAATGTACACCGCGGGAAAGACACTCGCCGCCCCAATCACCACTGCGAAGAACAAAAATCGATTGGAATAGACATCCTTGAAGAAGGGGAATTTGCTGTCCTTGCTCGTAGCCGGATCCAATGCGAACATGCTCCTCCTCAAACTCTTGAACTCCCACGCACTGATCAGGATCAAGAACGTCAACTCCGCGAACACAGCCGCCCGTGCTCGAAACACCGTGGTGCAAGAATCTCGAAAGGAAGCATTGCAGTCGAAACCCAACTCTCCACCTCCAGGACCATAAACGATAATGACGAACGTGAGCAGCGTCAATGTGCCCTCGAGAACACCGTAAACAATCATATCCACAATGATCTGAGGCGTAAAGACTCCTTTCTTCGTATCGTGCGGCCGCCTCCTCATGACCTCACTCCCCGCCTTCTCCCTCCCCAGCCCAAACGCTGGGAATGAGCTCGTCAACATGTTGATCCACAGGATACTCAGCGGGCTCAACGGAAACACCGAAAACCCGGCTTCGTCCTGCATCCCCAAACCCACAATCAGCAGCACCACTTCACCAACATTGCTGGCCAGCAGATGCAACACAAATTTCTGGATGTTGTCGAACATCCTGCGCCCCTCGCTGATGGCGTTGACGATGCTCGCGAAATTGTCGTCGGTGAGGACGATGTCGGCGGCGCCCTTGGCGACATCCGAGCCCGCTTGGCCCATTGCGATGCCCACATCCGCGGCTTGGAGGGAAGGAGCGTCATTGACGCCGTCGCCAGTCATAGCGGCAAAAGCGCGGCGACGATGGAGGGAGGCGATCATGCGGGTTTTGGTGTGGGGAGCGCAGCGGGCGATGACAAGAGGCAAGGAAGGTAAAGCGTCGAGCTGGGCGTCGTTCATGCCGTCGAATTGTGCGGCTGTTGTGACTAGGACCGAGGTCGGTTGGATGGTTGAGGGTTGGGAGGGGAGGATGCCGACGTCCTTGGCGATGGCGGTGGCCGTGGAGGGGTGGTCGCCTGTCAGCATGTGGACTTTGATGCCTGCTGTGGTGCATTCAGAGACAGAGTCCTTGGTCTCCATGCGAGGCGGGTCGTACAGCCCCGCAAGCCCCAAGAGGGTGAGGCCCTTTTCGACTTCCTCGCGAGGGTAGGTGATGGTTGATTTGGTGGGGAAGTCCGTGATGGGCCGGCGGGCGATGGCCATGACGCGCAGACCCTGTTCTGCAAGGTGGGTCATTTGATTGAGGACGAGGTCTTTGATAGACTGGGTCAAAGGTTCGGATTTAGCGCCAGGTCCGACAACGGTGGTGCAGAGATCTAGGATGCGCTCGACGGCACCTTTGGTGAAGACAAAGGTTTTGGCATTTTTGGTGTTGGTGTAGACGACGGACATTCTTTTGATGGCGCTGTCGAAGCCGTATTCGGCCAATTGAGACCACCCGCGCTGTTCTTCTAGAGTCCGCTTGCCGAATTGGAAGCGATGGGCGAAGACTTGGAGGGATACCTCTGTAGGGTCGCCCACGGTTTGCCACATTTGCTTGTGCTCATCATAGCGAACGGTGGCAAGATTGCAGAGAGCAGTGGATTCGAGGAACAATGCCAGCGCTGATGCGACTTCTGGGATCTTCTCAGTGGCGGCTTCTGGAGGTGTACTGGCCCTCTCCTCGATATTGGAGTCCTGGGATCCCATGTCTGCATTGCTGGTTGACGCAGAAAATGATACTTGTCCGGTCGTCGGGTTCGATGCTTCCTCGGCGCCATTGACTGTGTAAAATCCAGAGCTTGGGATCCACACCTTGCGTGTGATCATCTTGCCCTGGGTCAGAGTCCCCGTCTTGTCCGAGCAGATGTTTGTCACTCCGCCTAGAGCCTCCAAAGCGCTGAGTTGACGGATGACAACCATTCGCTTCCGCATTTGAGTCATGCCGACGACCATGGTAATGGTCAGAACCGCGATGAGACTCTCTGGTATGATTGCAATACCTGCGTTTACCTGTTAGCATCGATTCGATCCACCAGGGCACGAGATTCACTCACCTGTCGAGATGGCATAGATAGCTACCTCATTGGTCACATCGAACCGATTGACACCAAAGACAATGATTGCTAACAGTATCGCACATCCGAAGAGCAGATAGGCCAATTTGCTGAGTTTGCGCTGTAGCGGTGTCCCAATAGTCAAGCCGAGGAATTTGCCAATACCATCCCAGATTCTTAGGCCCAAACCCTTTACTGGTTGCATGTTCCCACCTTTCTTGCGCGAAAGCGACCGGTTCGCCTTCCGCTGCTTCCCCTGCATCGATGCAGCGATCTTGCCGATTTCAGTGTGCATGCCAGTGAAGACAACGACACCTTTTCCACGACCCTTGGTCACCGTGCTCGAAGAGTAGGCCATGTTGAGTCGATCACCCACTCCGACAGTCAGCTCATTGCCGGCCGCAGGTGTCTCGAATTTGGTTTCTTTAGCCACCGGCACGGCCTCTCCAGTCAAAATCTTTTCGTCGCACTCCAACGCCATTGCCTCCACCAAGCGAATGTCGGCGGGTATGGTATCGCCCGTCTTCACGACTATAATGTCGCCAGGCACGACCTCCTTGCTCGGCACGGTACTCACTACCCCATCCCGCAGAACTTGTGCGGAAGGAGAGCTCAGGTTTCGGAGACTGTCCATCTTCTTTTCGGCCTGAAACTCCTGGTAGAATCCAATGGTGACATTGAGGACGATGACCGCCGTAATGACGCCGCCCTCGATGTAGTCGGTCACGCCGTAGGATAGGGCCATTGCGAGGACAAGGACGAGGATCATGGCATTGGAAATCTGTTTGAGGAGGACAGCGTGCCATGATACGCTAGACTTATCGGATAGTTCGTTGGGGCCGTAGGAATCCTGGGCTTTTTGGGTTGCTGTTGGATTGAGGCCGGTCTCAGGGTTTGTGGACAATTCATCGAGGATCGATGGGAGAGGGAGTAGGAATGGGTGAGATGAATACTCCTGTGTGATGTACTTGGTTTGGCCCATGTCTGATGGACCTTTCTCAAGTATATATCTAGGGTGATATGATTGGTAGAATGTGTGTTGTATAATGAAGGCCAGGCTTTCGTGATGGAAAGCCTTGAAAGAGGTAAAACTGTGAGTAAAAATCTCTAGTTGTAGTGAAAGTGAATCTCTTCAATACGATAGTGGCCAAGGACGGGGGGCAACGACCAGGTATATATAACCGTTGGGCCGATCTTGGCTGGCATCCAAGCGTATCTGACCCAGGCCAGTACCTACATCCGCCAAGGGCAGATAAGCCCACATCAAAGGCTTCGTAAATACGCATGACGCAACAGCCAGGGTAAAGAAACATCAAACGAGGCATGCAACAACTGCCGAAAACATAATTACACGGCCTCGATATCAAAGGCATAGAGGTAATTGGCTCGGCCGCAGCGCGGAGTCCTTCTGGCCAAGACATCCCGGGACTTGGCTCTTGGCATCTGGGCGGAGCGGATGCTTGGCCACAAGGCCATCGTTTTGCCACGCCGAACATGACACTTTCTGAACCGTTAAGGAATGGCGCTCGGCTTTCGGATCGGAAAGTTGAGAGGCACGATATTCTTGTAGGTCTGGATCGATTCTGAATAATAAGAGGGCACGATAAAGAGATTCAAAAAGTGAGGAAGTTGTAGGAATGCGGCACCAAACAGTATATACACAACGGAGGAAAGGTTTTACTGGTATGATGGGATTGTAACAATGCTATCGGCTGGGTATCTTGTATGAATCGTGGGTGAATAAAGACTATAAAGTAACATAGATGGTAGAGAAGCAGAAAGACGGATGGACTTTATCACTCATGCAGGATAGTCGACACACAGTCGCTCGAGCTGTGTCAAAGCGATTGTAATGACCTGATATATCTCGACCCGAGAGGCCAGGCCAGGCCAGGGTAATTGGGAGAATGACAACAAAATTTAGGACCGCTAGAGAAGGATGGATGAACAAGGCGGCTTGTGATTGATTGCCTCGTAAGGCCTGGAGGACGTGCCAAGCCGCCGTACCGGGGAGGCGGAAGTTCGTCATTTTGCATTTGCATTTTCATTTTCATTTTCATGCGCGAAGCAAATACATCAGAATTGTAAACCTGATCATCCAATGCATACCAGCTTTTCAAATCCTCCAGTCAGTTTTTTCAGGACTTTGTTCTCGTCTCCAATCTATTCCCAAGAGAGCTTGACGGGGTAAACCTCCTGGAAGCTGCTCCTCTTGCTCCATGGCTGGGGCTTCCCCCGCAATGCCTCATCGATGGTGACCTTGGCCCATTGAACGTTGCATCGAAACGTATATCATGCCTGATAAGCCTCTTACGGTCTTCACATATGCAGCTAGCGCCTCCCTGGCTGCTGTGGCTCTTGTCTACTTCTTTCATCCAACCTACTTACTGGACGACCCTTCCTCCGCGGCCTCCGCCAATTCTCGCAAGAAGGGCATTATCGGTCTTGTCAATCCTGCCAATAATTGCTTTATCAACTGCAATCTCCAGTCGCTGGCAGGCCTCGGCGATCTGCGTGTCTACCTCATACGTGAGGTCCACAGGCGCGATCTTGGAGGAATAGAAGTTTATGGGGTCTTGCCCGACGAGAGCGATAGAGAGGAGGGAAAGAAGAAGATGGTGGATGCCAGGAAGTTGCTCAGCCTACAAGCTGGCGAAGTAACACGAGGGCTGAAGGCAATGATTGACCGTTTGAACGAGAGACCCATTGCGAAGAAAACCATAAGCGCCAGCCCCTTCATTCGAGTGTTGGAGGGGGCTTTTGGAACAACTATAAGCAAAGCGCAGCAGGATGCACAGGAGCTCTTGCAAATCGTTGCCGAAAGGTTGAGTGAGGAATACCACGCCGGGAAAGAGGCGAGAAAAAGGTCTAGGAGAAGAGCAAACACAGCCGTTTACAGCCCAGAGTCAGACAACAATGCCGAGAAGAAGATTGTATACCAAGTGGAATCAGACCTGGAGGGAGGATTAAGTCCAGTCGCGCTCAACGTAGCGGAAAATGCCCATACCGATAGGAGTGAGGAAGGTGATGGGATAGATGACGAGGATGGGTTTCCGCTCGAAGGACAGACGGAAGCGCGTGTCGAATGCAGCTTTTGTCATTTTGTTCCAAAAGTCACGCCCACAAGCTTCGTCATGCTGAATCTAATGGTGCCACAACAAAATCACTCGTCACTGAATGAATGCTTTGACGCACATTTTAAAAGGGAATTCATTGACGACTACAAGTGTGACAAGTGCCGCCTCGTGCATGCCATTGAAGCATCCACCAAGGAGATGATGACAGCAAAGTCACATCAACATAGGAAGGAGCTAGGTTCGTCGATCGAGAGAATGAAAGAAGCCTTGGATGAGGATCCAGAGAATCCTCCGCAGGATGTCCCTCTCCCCGACATCAAATTCGCGCCTAAACGCAAGATAGCCCGTTATACCGAAATCGTGACTTTTCCCAAAGTTCTCATTATACATCTTTCGAGATCCATCTTTGATCCCCGTAGCAGCTCCACGAAGAATCTGGCCAAAGTCACCTTTCCCGAAAGACTACCAGTCGGTGGCATTCTCAGAAGACGCCATTATAAGCTCTTGGGCGTCGTCTGCCACAAGGGAACGCACAGCAGTGGCCACTACGAGACTTTCAGGAGGCAGCACTCTTATGCGCCCTACTCAAACCCTCACTCGGACAAGGCTACAAGCCCTTACAGTGCGGGAAGGGAACCATCAAAGACGACAAGCGCTCCTAACATCCGCCTCGGCTCAGGCCTACCTGATGATGACAGTTCTAGACCATCATTCACGACTTCAAAGGAAGATTCCACTCCGTCGACTTCTCCACGCACTTCAGGGACGTCATCCATCCCCTCAACGCAGCCATCCTCGAAGCCTGAACCAAACCCGCTGGAATCCAAGGGATCTGATCCGATTGCGAAAGATGAGGCAATCTTGAACAATAAAACACCCTCATCAAAGGTTGATCTGACACGTATGAAACGCAAGAAAAGGCCAGCTGACCGATGGTGGCGAATCAGCGATGACAAGATCAAAGAGTGTAAGACGAATGAGGTCCTTGGCATGGCCAGGGAAGTGTATATGCTCTTCTATGAAATGGAGCGGTCAAATCACGCCGCCTTGTGAGGGAACGTTAAATGATGTAACTACTTATCTGACACAGAACGAGTAACGATACATAAAACAGAATAACCCCAATCGTATGTACATCTGGGTTCCAAAGCATTCAACGAACTTCCAGAATGTTAGTGACTATACAGATCAGGAACATGTATTCAGGTTTCATTGAGAAATCAAGCTCATATTCTCACATACGTGTCGAGTTTCCGAGGTCTATCACACCGAGACAAGGCAACTGGGAAAAGAAAGAAAAAAGCCCGCTTATGCAGGACGCTTCATAGGTGTCAGGCGTCATTCGCCAGCTTTGTAACAACTCCTGCTCTTATAAGTCACTAACACCGACCTAGGCCATTTCTTTTCTTAGACCTATTGGTAATGACCAGGGGAGATGGCGTTTTCGACCGAGGAAACCTCACCAGCAGCGCATCTCCAATCCTTCCAAGTGATGGACGTCAGCGAGGGCAACAAATTAGCCCTGTTGCGTAATGATGCTGCAGCCTTCCCAGAAACCATCCATGAAGCCGAGAGCCTCCTGTCAGAGATCGAAAGACTATGTCCAGATGATGCCCAAATTTTTGGGCTGAAGAAGGACATCATTGGTTCGGTGCCATTCAAGCTGCTGCATGAGCCCGCAAGTCCACCCAATGGAGACACCACAGGCGTGGGGATGCATTTCGGCAGCTACATCACTCTGAGTTACTGTTGGCGCTGTGCGGACTGGACACCCACCGAAGTCTTGGGTGATGTGGCGCCTGGATGGCCCATCTCTTGTCGGATGCTGCGGAGCTTGTTACGGCAACGGAGAGCCTTGGATGAAGGCATCTGGGTGGACGAGCGCTGCATCAACCAAGACGATGCGTCTGAGAAGTCTCACGCCATCAGCACCATGGATCTGGTCTACAAGAGAGCCCGCCTTGTCGTTGTCGCCATTGAAGACGTCAGCTTTTCTGAACCGGAAGCATCGCTCATTCAGCGATTTATTGCCGACACGGAGGCGGATGCTGATGGCGAGACTGACTCTCAGCTCGACGATGAGATACTGTTCGGGATACTGGTGAGACTGGCATCAGCCCGCTGGTTCCAGAGAGCATGGTGCTCTCACGAGTCTTGGTGTTCCTCCTCGCCACCGACAATGATATCCTGGAACTCCCGATCGCAGCATTGGAGAACCTGGCCACGATCGCTTTCAAAAACGCTCGCCAAGCTGAACTCCGGAGTGAGCTCATGCGGGGGACATCCTTCATCTGTCAGCTCATCTGGAAGGGGGCGGAACGTACAAAGGGCGATCGGAGCCATCGGACGGTCAAAATCGACTTCTCGACCATCGATCGGCTCAAGTGCGATGTGGAGACGGATAAGATCTCCATTTCCTTGAACATCGCTGGACTTCAGGTCTACTACAAAGGCCGCAGGCAATCGAGGGATCAATGCCGTTGGCTGCTGGCCATCATCACGCTGTGCACTGGGGACGCAACGGTCTTTGGTGGAGATCGGGGATTCCTGAGGCGACGAACGTCGATCCTGGACGGGCTGGATTGATGCTGGATTATGAGAAATCTGTCCATAATGTGGTGACTCCAATGATAGCATATGAGAAATGATGCTGGAATATAAGCAATATGTTCGAAACGTAATAATTGTAAAAGTTCATAATGAATAACGCATATACCCGTTCTTTAAAGGTTATCGTGGTGGGCATGGGGGGTTGGGGAAGGGGGGTTCTTGGGTTAGATGAGACGATGTTTGCTATCCTTGCTCCAGCCAGCAATAGGTTCACCATGGAAAAATTGAAAGGCTTTCTTATCTTATCAGAACTCAAGTTGTACCTCAACAATGTCCCGCATTGCGGCACGCTGATTGGTCAGACGCGCCTCTGCCGCGATTCAAGAATCTGGGAGCCTCGGCTGCCGCAGAATCAACGGTTCATCCAAAACTCACACGCAAGTGCAAAGTCATCAATTGACCAATGTACCACGCTTACAAACATTCTCCATGGCATACCGCGACCCACGTCCCAACATCATGACTTTCCCCACTTCCTTCGCTCTGGTGCAACAACCCTTCTGATCTCCAAATCTCCCGCCGCCGCCGTCGTCGTCCTTTCACCATCACATTCAGAGCGCACCGGCATCTTGCCTCACGCCCCGAAGCAGTGCTCTCTCTCCGTTCCAGGCTCCTCAGACTTCGCCTACGGTCCGCGACAATGTCACGCTTCTCCCTCCTCCCACCCTATCTCACCATCCTCGAAACATGGATCATCCGCCTCTTCGTTCGTTCCCCCTCCCCCGGCCCTGCCTACTCTGCCGGCCCCCTCAACCCCCCTTACTTATCCTTCCCCCATCCTTCCTCCTCAGTCATCCTCAGGACCCGCTGACGATATCCACCCACAGCTCCTCCTCGCCCTCATAACCATCGGTCCCTGGCTCCTCTTCATCCTCGCAGACATGCTGCTCTACACCATCCGCGCCATCCTCTACGAGATCCCCATCGTCGGCGGCAGGGCGAGGGGCAAGCGGCGGCCCAGGCGGCCCACATTGAGTGAGAGTCGCCAGAGGGGGCGGGCGTGGAGTTTTGGTGGGGGTGGGGTGCCTGAGGCGTTGAGGAGGCATGGGAGTTGGCAGAGCGATGGGGTTGTGGTGGAGGAGGTTGCTGGGGAGGAGGAAGAGGAAGTTGTCGTTGTGAGGAGGAGGAAGAGGAGAAGTAGTGGGCAGGGGAAGGAGGAGGGGGGTGGAGTGGATGAGGGGGTACAGACTGGGGAGGGGGAGGTGAGGGAAGTGGGGATGAGGGATGAAGTAAATGGAGACATGGGGAAAGACAGATAGAATGCGCCTTAAATGCGCCTTGAATGTACACTTCGTGCATGCAATAGGAGGGTGACCATTGAAATCATGATTGGATGCAAGGTAGGGGCGATCTCTTCAGTTGAGCCTCTGCAACAGCGCGTTCTTCCACTCCACTTTGGTTCTCTGGGAGTGTTTTCTTGGTCTTTCTTCGCGTGAAAATTATGACTGTAGCAGTCAGGATGCTGCTCTTCTAGAAAACTTGGAAAATTGCAAGCGGCGTCTCCTCGCCCGTGTGCACCGTCCAGGAATGCCTTTTTTTCTTTTACAATGCCACGAAACCCTTTTTAGAACCAGGAAATCATTTTCCTTCAATATACGATTAGGCAGATCTTTCTGCATCTAGCCGTGGGAACGGCGCAAGAATCCACTTGGGCCGAACTCGTTGGTCCTGCACGGCTGGGGGGCGAGAATAGCACGAGAATGGCGCAGACGCCTTATTAACCCCTACCATCTGCTGCCAGAATGAGGGTCTCTCGAGCACACGGTTCGTGCTGCGTTGCATCTTGTTCCTTTCATGTAGCAGTGTCAAGACCTTGTTGTGTCTGTACCTTGTACTCAGAATTCAGCGCAGACGGGCAAGATCCACTCGCGGCCTGCAATGTCTTCTTCTTCGAATGCGTCTGACCCTGGGGAGGGTTCTTCTACCGGTAGCCATGTGTCCCAGGCAGCCACTTTGTCCGAAGAATTCCCAATTGAGATGGTAGACCTCGCCGTCGCTTTGCGAGATCCATGGACTCAGGTGACTTCTGGACCAGAGGAATCCTCAGTAGAGCCAGCACTGGAGTCATCAGCAGCGGTGCCGAACGTCGCAGGACATACGCAGACGCCTGAGGGGCAGTTAGAGCCTGTGAGCGAAGATCAGGATCTTGAGACTTGTGGTCAGTATCCCTCGTTCTCCAACGACTGGTCGCTGATGAACCAATTCTCAGCACAAGTGGGCAACGATCGTTCTGGATATTTGCAGAGACTCTTTGGAGGCTTCGGGAAAAAGAGGAACAGCAAGGATAAACAGCCATTCCAAGTTCCGGAGGGGTGGCCTAAGCCAAGTAACGAGGGCCTCCTGTTCCCTTAGCATATTTCGACTGTTGACAAGATGGCAGTCGAAGAGCATCCTGATGGGTTTCCTCGACTGTCCGCGTTCCTGGCATCTGGGGTACGTCGAGGTCCGACCTCGCATTTCCTTTCGAATTCAAGTCCGTCGGCTTTCTGCGTTTCTTCCAAGCTGACATGACTTTGACAGATAGTCCGCCGTAGCAATGGCCCGAAGGTTCAATCTCCTTCGGATGCGTCTAATAGTCCATAGGCAAGTCGAAATCGCCAAGCTCCAAGACCAAATATTAAAGAGCGACCTGGAGATTGCGGCAGAGGACGGTCGTGAGCTGGTGACCTTAGATTGGGAGCCCAGAAGCCCAAAGGGGCTTGCTCAAATATCCTTGATGCAAGAAATACATGCCAAGCTGAAGGACTACGGTCAGCAATTGGTGCCTGCTGCAGGGCTCCTCGCTGAACGTTCTTAGACGATATGATAGGTCGAGCGAGGACCTTCTTGGCCACAAAATCCCCCAAACGACGCAACCTCCAAAGCTACAAAAACTGGCTTGCTAACGTGAAGCCGTTGAATAAAAGAGAAAACCTTTACCTCGAACATGGATATGACTACATTGCGCTGGCTGAGACGCAAGACTCGGCTCCTCTGGATGGTGCTATTCAAAAGATCATGGATCACTGGGTTCCAAAGAAGGCCAGCAAGCTTGGTCGGATGCGTTGAATTGTTTGCAGTATGCTGACAATGTTGCAGCACTTTTTCGCACCTTGGGAATATCAGCTCAAGAGTACCGATGAGAGCGTCCGCTTCCGAAGCGACACAAGAACGGTGATTTTCGTCAAACTGGTGATGACCACGTCCGTCATCATACTCCTCATTGGGCCTTCGGCTGTGCTATACTTGGTACCAGGTGTGAGTCAGCTCAAGTTGCCCATGATGAAATGTTGGAGTTTATCTGACCCACTTTTCAGCAAAGCGCATTGAAGTTACTTCTCATCATGGGGTGCGTCGGGCTCTTCAGCCTGCTTCTGAATGTTGCTACACAATGTCGGTCAGTATCATATTGAAGGCTCTTACTTCATTTCATTGTGCTGACGCTTGCCTCTAGACGCAATAAGGTCTTCGTACGTTGTGCCTTCAAGCTCTACCACGATACAACGTTGTTACCTCTAATTACACGTACAACGCGAGCCATATGAAGTATTAGGCTAATGCTTGCAATTGTTAGTAAGTCATGTGATCCTGATAGCTTCTATGATTGCGCATCATTGGCTAACGTCAGCTTGCCCCTAGATATTGTGCTGTTCTGGCAAGTATATCCCAAGTTCACATGCTCTTTCTCACGGAGTTGTACCGTATTGCCACTGACTCCCGTGATTGTTATTAGGTCGTTTTCCTTGGGAGTAGTTCCGGTCCCAGCGTATCTTGATTGGCGAACAAGTTTACCAATGGGTACTAATATGGCGGACAAGTTTCTCAACAGGTATTAATGTGGCGTGACTCGAGGTCACAATGAGTAACATGACAGAATTTGAGGATCAAGATTCATATTTCGGCAAAATCTGAGGTTATACAATGAATTTTATCCCCAATAAAGTCTAGACGTTTCAGCCGCGAGTTTCACTACATTCTTTACGTATAAAGATCTGCTAGTACTCTGTCGACTAATCATATTGCTTCGTTCACTCTGTACGACCGACATTGCAATTTTTTCATTCACTTGGAGTAACCTTTATTTCCTCTTTTTCACTGCTTTCCTCTCTTCCCTGGCCATGATACTCTCACGATCCCTACTGTCTCTTTTAAATGGTGATTGTATTATAACGCAAACCTACAAATCTACATCCTTGCCATAATGTCGTTACATGATCCCTCTTCCCAAACTTCCAAGGTTGCAAATAGATCTGATATATTTATCCCTCTTTAAATAAATAAGAGATATGTATGATTAAGAGCCAGCATACTCGCAAGCAAGCAAGATCGTTACATATATTAATATACGTTAGTACGAAGTTACGGATAAGCAGTCTGGTGATGTTCCTGGCAGTGTATCTCGGGGCGATCCTGGCGCTGGCGGAACTTGCTACGGCCGTAAGTACTGGCGGCGGTACTATTGGCCGCGGCAGTGCTAGCCACGGCGGTACTAGCTATAACGGTACTGATAGCAATAATATTAACTGTGGCAATATTGGTTACGGCGGTGTTAACTATGGCGGCGGTAATACTACGTCGGTATTAACCACAGCAGTATTGGCCACACTGGTACTGGCCATAGCAGTATTGGCCACAGCAGTACTGGCGGCGGCAATACTGGTAGCAATAATGCTGGTAGTAGTGAAATTAAGTCTCGAGGTAATACTATGCCTTTTACAAATATATTGAAAGCTTTTGAATAGAGTAAATAAAGCTGACGACGTTGTACAGAGCGAAAGTGGCTTCCGAACGCGGTGGCCGAAGGCTGGGGCAAGTTGAAAAGGAAGGTTAACAAGCGGTAAGGAATCATTTTAATCACGAAGTACACTATATTCCTAAACTGACGAAAACAATAGAACCTAGGTAGGGAATGGCAAGCAAGTGGACGGTGATAGGTGGAATCCGAGAGAAAAGGGGGGCAACATAGGCGAGCTTGGTGAATATATAAAATGTTTTTGGATGGAGACAAGATACAACAATAGCAGCCGTGCTACGATTTTATGATCAATCACTTTACCACATATTTACATTACTCGATCAAACGATTCTCTATGTCTGTAGTTATGAAGCTTGTAAATCAAAGTACGATTTCTTTTTCTTCCACCCAATCCAGGAGCAGAGGAGAAGTACAGGAGAGACATAAGCAATGCCAAGAGCCTTAAGCATATATACTGATATGCGATTGTATACGGAGACTGAGATGGAGCAAGGAAAAGGAGCAGGGCGGTATTAGGTCTGCTAGCGGTGCTGGTAGTCGCGGTAGGTCTGCTGGGGGTTTTATGGATGTCAGGGGTGGTTGTTCAGGGGGTGGTAGTGGCGCAGAAGTAGGTTCCTCCGGGTATACTTTAAGTAATACAAGTATAACACAATGAAAATAGCGAATAACTTTTACAGTAGATGGAGTAGTACGTCCTTCATAATGAACATAGCGGTATTATAAGAGATTCACCTGAAGCAGCAATACTCCAAAGGTACTGATATCGCAACTGGTATTGCAATGCTATACCCTTAACCTTCCCAATCAATTAACTCCAACGACCCCAATAGAATCCAAACCATAAAACACATTTCACCAAAATCTTCACCACCGACCCCCCAACCCGTTCCCAACAGCCAGACCAACTCTGTAACCCTATTCAACCAATATCACCTTAAAACCTAAATCTTCCACAACACAGCGCCCCCCCTTCTCCCGGGGTTTTCACACACCTCATACAACAACGCCAAATTAAATCATCGCCACCGCATATACATACATAGCACAGCTTCCATGACGGCGGTGACGAGGGATGATGGATGGATGGATGGGAAGGTAAAGGTAAAGGTAAAGGTAAAGGTAAGGTGAAGGTAAAGGTATATGGACACGAGGTCGCCTGATCTGGAAGGCTTTGCCGGCAACGAGGAAATGAGGGATGCTGGAACAGGGAAGGGTATATGTATGTATATCCAGGCGGTGTTTGGGAGATCGGGGGAGATTCAGGGATAATTGTGTCTGTTGCAAACTGGCATGGTTGGGGATGGGACGCAATTGTTGGGGCGGGGGGTGTGATTGGAGGATGTGCTCATTCAATTCATTTCATTGCGTAGGGGTGGGTGTGGTGAATGTGAATAGGGTATGTTCAGGTGGTTTGTGGGTGATTGTCTAGGGCTTGAGTGAGGCTGGTGTTGGTTGGAGGGCACTATTGCTTTCTTATTGTTTCTGCGTTGTTGCGATATGTTCATTGAAAGCGATGAATTGGAATGCTTATAAGATAATCGATAGATTAGAGAGATAGAGAGTAACATAGCTTGAACAATGTAACAACGTTGGAATCTTATAGCCTTGAATATGAGCATGTAGGAAAAGTAACAGTGCAACAAGTGAAACGTGAAAGGCATAATGATGCTAGCAATCCAGAGTTAAGTAATACACACAGAAAGCTATAAGCACGCTCCCCTATTCCTGATGTGCTTGATTGCTTTTCCCCACTTGCAAAAGGTTCAAAGAAGTCAAGTCCCCCCTTGGCATGCAAAAGCACCATGGCTCTGATCTCCTGCTGCCCACCCATGCCTAGCCCTCCGACTGTAGTAAGCACGCCAGAATTGACCACCCCGTTTGACTGACTGCCACATCCGTAGTCAAAATCCGTGACACCACACACATCACCTCAGGACTCTTCCGCTCCTATTTCAAGACCAAACCTCCCCACCCTACCCCTTCCTAAGCCTTCGGCTTCCTTCCCCTCTTCTTGGGCTCTGCCGCTGCCGCCTGCGCCCCTTTCTTCCCCGCCGCAGCTTTCTTCTGGTTCGTGCTAGCCGCGGCCTTCTTCACTTTATCCTGGCTCACCTTCTTTTCGGCCGCCGGTTTCTTCGCTTTCGTCTCTGCGGCGGCGGCCTTCTTGGGCCGGCCGCGGGGTTTGGCCTCCCCGTTCGTGGTCTTGGCGGCGGGCTTCTCGGCTTTGCTAGCGGTGCCCTTGGGTCTGCCGCGGCCACGCTTCTCGGCGGGGCCGGGCTCAGGGGCGGAGGCGGTGGATTTGCGTTTCTTGGATGCGGATGCGGATGCGGCGGGTGCGGCTTTTTCTTTCTTGGAGGATTTGGGGGTTTTCTTCTGTTTGGGCTTTTCCTCCTGCTCCTCCTCTTCTTCTTCCTCATCATTGTTGCCGCCCTTCTCTTCTTCTTCTTCGTTGTCGGCATCCGCCTTGTCACCGTCCTGCTCGCCTCCCTCATTATCCCCGTTCTGCTTCATCTCGGGTTTGGCGTTCTTCTCGTCGACTTGCAATTCGGATTGGTTCTTGACTACGTCGTTGCCGGGGCGAGAGAGATGGATGGCGGGATCGTCGGGCTGACCGTCCTTTTTGATGGTGTTGCCGCGTTTGGATTGGATGGCTACCTCGCCTTCGGCTTTCTTGTCGGCGACGACGCCGCCGGGAGCGGAGCCATTCCAGTTCCAGGAAGCTGGAAGGGGGGATCTATTAGTAAAATAGATGCGAAAGGAGGTGTTGGGGGCTCATGAGGTGGTTGGCGGCGATGCAGAGGAATGATATGGAGTTTGGAGGCGATCGGGGAGGTAGAAAATTGAGGAAGCTGGTGTGATTGTGCATGTGAATGCGAATGACAAGGAGGGTAAGAATGGCAGTGCGTCTGCGGTGCAGCGACTGACATGAGGAATGTTTTTAAGTGCAATGCGACGTACCTTTATCGCCAACTTCGGGCTGATCGTTGGCCATAGTATTGTCTTCTGTCGGGTTCACTGACGCGTCGTTTTGCGCACTCCCGAAAATACTTTTCAATGAATCCACCTTGTGGTGCTCTATCTGGAGCGAATGCGCTGTACTGAATGAATGATGTTGGGAAGAGAAAAAGCGGATGAGAGAAAAAGAATTAAATGAGAAGAAAGGAAAGACGCGAGATGCTGGTTTTTAAAATGCGACCGCAGCAGCTTGTCGCGCGTATTTATCTCCGAAATAAATACGCTAAGTGACAAATGGACTAATTGATTCGTTAATTGTCCACAGATTAGCGAAACCGGGGAATTCTACCTTGGTATTGAAATTTTTGAGACATCGGGGCTTTACTTGACCATGAGGAGATGGTGTATCCCGTCTAGTCCTACGTATATTGGAGATAGAATCAAGAGACCCAACCAGAAGTACCTCATGGATCGATCGTTAATTGAAGAAGGAGAGCATGGCATTTCTCCGCCACTTAGAACTGAACGTTGATAACTCCTTCTTCATTAGACCGCTGCTCTCGTCATTTCTTCACTGCCTGCAATATGTTCAAAAGTCATCCAAGCCTCATATCGAGATCAACAGCTCAAACGCCTCTCTACCAAATCAACGTCCTGCAAGCCTTCCACCCCCACCCCCATCCACTCATCAAACATGTCAATCCCGTAAACACAATCACCCACTCGTACTTTGTCTCGTATCCAAACCTCACATTCTTCTCCGCCATGCTCGTCGCCTTCTCGATCAGCCCCGAGCTCAGCGGCCCACTAGCCACGTTCCCAATCCCTCTCACCCCAGAAAGCAAGCCGAAGGCCAAGCCTGTATCGATTGCGGAGCGCTCTCGTTTCATCTGCTTCATCATGCCACTCCAGGTCGAGCTCCACCCGCCAGCGAAGAAGCCGTATAGGATGGCGAACATGATGAGGAGAGCCCCCTGACCTGCCAAGCCCCAGAATATGAAGACTGCGAGAGTGGACCCTATGCTGGATAGGAGTATCACGTGTGAGAGGTCCAGGCGATCATTCAGCATCCCCATCGTGAGGGCGCCGGGAATGCTGGCGCCGTTGACGAGGGCGATCATTAGGGTCCCGAGGTTGGTGTTCAGCCCGATCGTGCTGGCGTAAGATGAGAGGTAGGTTTGGGGGAGGAAGTAGCCGAGTGATTGGACGAGGTTGGAAGCTTGTAGGATATAAAAGGAGGGCAGAGTCAAGAAGGTGAAGGAGATCTTCTGAGGGGTCGTGGTGGGAGAAAGTGGGATGCGCGGCTTGAGAAAGACGAGAAGTGGAGCAGTGAGGAGGAGCTGAGCTTTCATGTCAGTGGCTGCACAGGAGAACGAAACGATTCGAGGAAAAGCGAGGATGGAGACGTACGATAGCTACAGACCACGCGCGCATGGTGATCCGAAATCCAAAGCGGTGCAGTGTTGCATCCATCACGAATGGTATAATGACCCCAGATAGGGCTTTTGACGCCAGCATCACTCCATATGCCAGCCCCTTCCGCCGTACCCACCATTCATCCATGTACAATGTCACGGGACTATACAGTAGGCCGCCCCCAATTGCTGCAAGCACACCTTGTGTGGCCACCAGCCCTCCAACAGAATTTGCAAAGGACGAAGAGAAGAAGCCGACAGCTGTGATGATCAGGCCCAATGGAGCAGACCATCGACGAAGATGTGGATACCGAGAGAGGAGGGCGAAGGTGAATGGGGATGAGAGGTATAGGATCCCCTGTAGCTCGGTCAATTCTCGCCTCCAAGGTCTGAGGGTCTGGACAAGCATACCGAAGCAGATGTGCCAATGTTCGCGATGCTGGAAGTGCTACCCTGAAGGCTACCAAGCTTCGAGTAATAGTTTTGGTAGACGCCAAAGGAGACTGAGAATCCTAGAACGGATAGTCAGACCATGGTGGGCTTTGTCGGCCCTCAAGGTACGTTTTGCGTACCCCAGACCGGACTCTGAATGATGGAGCAGCCCGCCAGCACGAGCCATGCTGCTCGTCCTCGATCCGCAGGAGGAAGTTCGGCCGATTCGATCTCCAGGGGAGAAGAGGCTCGGCCTTCACTGTCTGGTTGAGGTGGAGGAGGGGCTGTCTCATCGGATGTACTATGTCTTTGCGAGTGGACTGAGGTGGAAGCCATTGTGATGCATTCCATTCAATAAATCCGAGGACAGTCAAATCTTCACTGGCCTCTGCAAAACTTATGAGAAGCCTGACCAGTGTATGTTTGATTATCATAGAAATGGTATAGTTGGAAGGTCCATATCAATGTGGTATGACGAAGGTCCAAAAAGCTATGACTCACGGAAAAACGATGTGGCGCATCACCCCTTTCTCGTGCATCGAGCAGCTGCCAGAGAGAGCTCCCTCAGCTGTAAGGAGGATTGCTCCTTGATAACAGGCAAAAGAAGATACCTTCCAAAAACATTACGATCCATCAGGGCCCCATTTCAAGTACAATAGCACTAATTTCATTTCAAATAAATAACGTTACACCCCCCAGTCCCCCCAATCCAACATTCCCTAAAAACACCCAGTTGCCTATCCCATCACTGACTCATGAACTGCTTCAGCATAGCCGGATAATTCGGCGTCCCCAGCCCAGTGACCGGATCCCACCCCTTCGCACAACTGAACCCATTGGTCCCGCAGCCCGGGTTGCTCCCCGTCACGATGTCGTGCAAAATCTCCGGGTGGGCATATAGCGTCGGATTGACGAACCCGACCGTGCCCTTTCCAGCCGCAATCCGTTCCTCATTGATACGGTTCAGAATTGCGGCAAAGACGGGAGCGGATGCGGAAGTCCCACCGATCAAGGTTGGGGCGCCCATGTTGAAGATCAAGACATTATCACCCACGGCGCTGATATCGGGGTAGCCCCGCCCATTGCGGTTGTAAATTCCGCCGTTGGCGCCAAAAGAGTCATTGTTGGTGGAGCTGTAGAACGGGTAGGGCGGTGGGGCGGTGGCGAAGAAATTGGCGACGGCGGCCGCTTGGTAATCGGGGATCGCGTAGATGTTGGAGAAGCCGCCACCAGATGGGAAGCGAGTGACTGCAACTTCGGCGTCTTTGGTGACATCGGCACCAGGTGGGAGGAAAGTGGCTCCTGCGATGGTGAGGTAGGGGCAGGTGGCGGGGAAGTCGGGGGAGAAGATTTTGCCCCCGGGGCCAAGGCAGCCGTTGGCGTTGTCGTCCATGGCGGGACCGGCAACCCCGGAGTCGCCCGACGAGACGACGATGGAGATACCTTGCATGCCGAGTTTCATGAACTCTTGGCATTGGCGCTGCTGGTAGCTTGAGGGGAGATCGGCTTCTTGACCGCCGTAGGAGATGGAGATGACGTTGGTCGGCTTCGTCGACGATTAGTTAATCAGAGTCAAAGGGATCACGAATATCTCCATTACTTACCTTGTAGACACCGCATTGCAGACTACCCTTGTATCCGCCCGGTTGGGGGTCTGGGTAAGGTGGATCGAGGGGCGAATTGCCCGTCTCACCAAAGGCGGAAAAGGAGCAGTATGAGCCATCGAGCGCATCCAAAAAGTTGTTCAAAAAGCCCTCATAGGTATAGTTGGCCTCGTAGACATCATCATCTGTCTGGAATAGTATGGAGTTCTGGGGATAGATGATCGGATAGCTGATCTGGAAGTCGAGGTCTGATTCTGGGCCGGCGCTTTGCACTGGATCAGGGGCAGTGGCACCATCAATCCCGTCCAAGGTAGGGTGGGTTCCAACAGGGATCCGTTGAAAAAGTGTAGTGAAGAAGTCGTCCAGATCGGTCTGGCTGTACATGTCACCAAGGTCCTCGAAGATACCCAGCTCGTTGCCGGTCGCGCTTTTATCGGCTTTGGTGATATTGTAAAGGGTAGAAATACATTCAGGGATGATGGCGGTGTCGCAGATGGCGCTGAGAGCTTCCCCAAGCAAAGTGTCTACGGCGACGGTCAAGGGTTTCTTCAACGGGGGCGAAATAGGCTTCTTCTGATTCGGAGAGCCTTGGGTGACGCCGAAAGTCCTCTTTTCAAACTCCTTGCGCTCGTCACCTCCTCGAGGAGCAGAGGGTGTCAGCAGCTTCAATCCAGGTGTAATGTAGTCAACATGAGGCTGGACATGTTTTGGCACCGAATACTCATCGCAGCCAACATTGGTCTTGCCGGTTTGGAAGTGTTCGTAGTGGTGATATTCAGCCTGGATCAAAGCTTCTACTTCGGCGACTGATGCGTCGAGCTGCATCCATTGCTTGTTGGTGGATTGCGAGATGCGTTCCTCATGGATACCTGAGTCGGTCAACCAGCTACGGACAGCTTCTACCGACTCTGGTTGTGGTGCAAAAATGTCGTGGATCTGTTCGGCGGTATAATGCTGGCCGTATTTTTCGGACTTTGGGTTTGACCTAATGATATGGTAAGTTGATGTTGTCGCGGACTGTGTGTCTTCGCCATATCAAGGTAACTTACACTTCATCTAGAAGTGTAGCGCCTCTGTCCAAGTTGCTCTGGATCAAGCCAATCCGGACTGGTAGGATGATATCGGGACGAACTCGCTCCCTCTTCTCCCACAATGCCGGCTTCGCGGATCTTTTCTCGTGTAGTGAGTGGGAGTTGTAGGTAGGAGTAGGGGTGGCAGCGACCAAGTCAACGGCCAGCAAGCATGATGCAATGAACGTGTTGGAGAGATGCATGGTTGCAGTGGAAAGAGGACTACTGCTGCAGCTAGCAAGCAGGCAATAGAGATATGAAGAGCGAACGAAGTAATAATAAGAAAAACAAGATTCGACACGATCAAGGTACCAGAGCGATGTTTAAGTAGATGCGAGTGCAGGCAATTGCCATGTGCCTTCAGCAATCGACAATCGACACCAGGGACCGCATGGCTCCTGCTATCCGGGTGAGGCCTTCTCGATTTTAAGGCAATATAAAACATACGGCAGTGATTTGGGATCGGGCCTTCCCTTTTAGGATGAGGTATCGCTTAGGCGTGACCTCTTCCTCCCCTATTGCTTCGAAAGAACATCTGATTGGCTCTTTCCCAGAGAAGAACAAAGAGAGCTTCTAATGATGCTGTCATAGACCAGCATGGAGATGCCTTCTTCCCTCCACAGCAAATCATTTACCAGGGAGAGTGAGGGAGCTGCAAAGGAAACGTTCGACTTCAGAGACATGCTTAAGCTTGATGCAGCAGGTGCATAAGACCTAGGATCTCTTTGGAAGCTTTGATCATGCTATCAGCTGCACGGCTGACTTCGGTCCAGCAACCGATGCGCCCGTTCTTCCAAATCCATCACAAAGACCTGCCGTATTTGGTCAGGCAGACGACCTTGACTAGAGATGAATGGATCGAAGTCGTCAGTCTGCAGATATGGTGGGGTGTTGGGAGGGGCAAAAGAATTCAAAGAAGAAAGGTTGGCGAGATTGAATTTTGGGTTGTGCTCGCTTCATGACTACATCTCCTTTTTGATTCATGGAAGACATGGATTCCGGCCTGGTGTTGCTGATCTCCCGCCGGAATGCCGGCTATAGTCTCGAGTCACTGAGTCAGTCCTATTACGGATCCGTAATCCTGTAGGGTCTTGCCGTTTTGAGGCTATGCTTATCAATTTAATAGCAATTGTGTGGCCTCGGTAAAATGTGACCGTTTGTATTGCGTCGCATGTTCGTATGCCAAACTTGCTCTTGCATCATGCACAAGGTACATGACATCCGGCAGATCGTATTCAGATTTGAGTGTGGAGCGTTCTTCAATGCCGAGACCCTGTGGTAGCAAAGATATCCAAACACTGATGTCGTGATAGCCTGAGGCACACCCTATCCAAGTCTTGTATGACACAGGTATATCCGTCACATAAGAGCTGTATTCGCCTCTAAGATATCATGTTCGTCCAAGGAGAAAGTTGCGTGGAGGTGGTAGCAGTGCAACACCTCATGACACCAGCGATATAGGTCCGTGCTGCCGAATAAGGGTGGAGGACTCTTCTATGATCCGAAGAGCTCCAATACTGTGGTGGGGGGAAGAGGCCCCTTCACGACTCACTCGATCTGACCATGTTCCTCAACTCCATCGCCTTCACCTCTCCCTGCACCATCGGATCATCCGGCAGATACGCCCCCGCCGCCCTCATTAGGGCATCCAACTCTTCCCTCCCGGGCCCCTCCCAGCTGTAATCGCTTTTGCTCTGCGGCACCAGTTGCCTACCTGCTAACGCCGTCCTGTAGAATAACTTGCCCATCTCCTTTTTAGCAGCGAAACTCACTCCCACGCTCTGCCGCACCCAGTTGTCCCACCCATCCCCGCCAATCTGATTGGTGTCCTCCATGCTCGACCGGAATAATTGAATACTGCGTTTACCCCAGAAGAAAGCTTCTGCCCATTCGGACATTCGGAGGTAGGTGTAGACCACATTTGCGACCAGCTGCACCCGCAGCATTATGCGCACGTGATTCGCATACTGTCCCTGATGCGGCCCCGATCGGAGCTCTTCGTGGTAGTAGCCGTCGCAGTGGATCTCGCGCTCGCGGCCCGAAATGTAGATGTGCATGCTCCCGAACGCCTTGATGTATTCTTGCAGAGCTTCCGCATAGGCCTGCTTGGAGAAGAAGTCATTGCCGGCTTTCTTGTGGAGGAGGGCTTGCTCGATGCATTCCCCAGGTGTGGGAGCCGGAGTTGCTTGCTCTTTCATCACAGCGGAGCGGATCGAGGGGTAGACGGGGCAGTTGGGGAAGAAGGAGTTGCCGCAGTACTCAAAGTCGGTGCTGTTGAGGTCTTTGACCTGGCCGAAGGGCAGAAGAAGTTTGGATTGTAGGGATTTTGTGACGGGCTCGCCCGGTTGGTAGGGGTTCTTGAGGTCAAGGCGAAGTTGGAGATGCGGGTTGAGCTGCCGATTGTTGTTAAGGTTGGAGTAATGCCATATCCGTGTGAAGGCAGGAAGATCTTCGAGTGTTGTGATCATGCTGTAGCTATCTGGTGGTGGTGGCCGCCACTGTGATAGGTCGGGCGTGTCGATGAGGACTCGTAGGTGGAAGTTCTGGAAGTCGGTGGCTGGTCGGCCGGTGGTGACGACGGCGACTTTGCCTTCGCTGTTGACGTGGGGGATTGCTTCGGTCCAGGGGGTGGTGATCTTGACAAAGACATTGTCATTGAATATTTTGGAGGCCTCATGATATATGAGCCGGTTGACGCGGAGGATCTGCAGATTATACTTGTAGAAAGGACCCTGATCCTCGTCATCTGGCTGGTAGCGATTGTTGGCGCTGCGTAGAAGAAGACTATATATTTGCTCTCGAATCTCTGGGGGTACGGTGAGAAGGCTGTGAGGGGCAGAGCTGTGACTCTCTCCAGTCGCCATCCAGGAGGATATAGGGCGATAGAGACTGGCTTTGAAAATCAAGATGGGTCTCACTGAATAACAAGTGAAGCGATGATATATATTTACTGGTCCTTATCAGTCTATCACCGGCCGGACGGTGGCGATCCGGTCGCTCTAGTCTTGGTCTGATGCCAAAAGCTTCCAAAGGGCGCAATCCGAAGCCGAGAGCGCGGCCGTCTGTATGACTGTCTGTATCCATCATGTTGCAACAGTACAGAGCACGTGATATTTATATAGATATATATATCGTATATCTCATCATCTGGTTTGCGGTCTAATGTGTTGAAGTTTTGGATCCTGGGGACATTAGAATTAATGGAGTCAAGTATCAGTCAGGAGAGAAGGGTTCATATTGCGGCGAATTGAAAGCCGCTCTCTGCTCGCTCAGTCTTGTCAAGGTAGACCACTACAAATACTAGAATACAAATGCCCGGCCTAGGCTTCTCTAGATCCTTCAGGCATTGACGCGTTTCAATCCGACGAGCTGTTGCGCCTGCCTCAGACCCATATGCTCTGCCTGACCATCACGCCGACACGGAGAGGAAGAGGAATGCTTTCCTGAAATACTCCAAGGAGATGCAAGTGGCTCGCTTCTCTTGCCCCATGTCCTGCTTTTCGAGGCTAGCAATCAGTCATCAATCAATGTCCGTAATTGGCGCCCCAGCCCCCGCGATTGTTGCTCCCATAGTAGTTCCCTCCATAACCCCCAGCGCCACCGTACCCTCCGCCGTAACCTCCCCCACCTTGGTGAGATTGACCCGCAGAACCATGAGCACCCCCGCCAGGTCCTCCGCCGTAGTTCGAATGGCTTGGGTATCCGCCATAGCCTCCCGGCTGGCCATACCGGGCGTCTTGCGGTGGCAGCACCGAAGGTGGGTTGGCTGCTGAACCAGGTCGACCAACCCCTGATTGACCCATTGCAGGGCTCGGCCCCCCCGGCATCTTTGACGTGTCGCCGTAGCCACTACGAAGGGCATCATCGTTGCCGGACGTATTACCCCCTAGACTTTGGCCTCCTTGATAGCTAGACTGTGACCTGCCGAATATTTCTGGCATGCTATCATTGGGCTGAGCGGAACCAGATCGGGCCCCAAACCCACCAAGACCCCCAGTATTGGCGGCACTGTCACGTCCCGACCCGGGGAGCTGTTGACCAAAAGGACCAGCGTTGGCCGGTGAAGCAGTACTGTGTTGCTGATCGTGCGATGTCTGAGGTGACATCCCATAAGCCGGGTGCTGGTGCTGACCGTACAGGCCTTTGCCGCCAGCGGCACCACCAAATGGACCGCCACCGTAGCCGCCTTGTCCGCCATACCCGTACTGTGGGTTCTGCGTAAGATATTGATCCTCGTAACGACGCGGGTCGTCGAACCCAGAACGATCACGCCCGTATGGATGAGCACTTACTTGATTCATGTTGTAGGACGAATAGTAGCCACCGTAGGGGTACCCGCCGTAGCCAAAGCCTCCATGTTGCCCAGGACCTTGTCCTTGTTGTGACATGTGATGCGGGTGAGTGTTGGACTGCTGATTGGACATGGAGCCGTACGGTGTTGATTGACCACTACTGTGGGCTTCTGCGCCTTGTCCAAACCGTCCTGGTGCTGTCGGGTATTGGGATGGCTGGACAGCTGCTGAAGAGCCTAGAGCACTACCGCTTCGCTGTTGCGGTCCGGCAGGCTCTGGACCTGAGTTCTGCTGATGTTGACCGTAGGCCCCATACTGACTATTTTGATAACCAGACCGTTGATCGTCCGAGGTATAGTAAGAAGACATATTGCTCGGTCCACTGCCATACTTCTCATTCGAGAATTGACGAGACTCATTAACCATACTCGAAGATCCAGCATTGCTGAAAGGGTCGTATTGCTGCGACTGTTGCAGCTGCTGGCCAAAGGGTTCATAGGATTTCGTAGACGGTGGTGCCTCAGGTCGAGCCGCGGATGGTGCATATCGATCGCCACCAAATTGATCATACGGGGGATATGAAGAGGGCAACGATGCCTGATTTTCGGCACCTGATTGTTGAGGCGGCGCTTGCGTAGCTAACGGCTGGCTGACAGGAGGGAGACCGGGCGCTTGTCGAGGTGTGGCATGTGGTTCTTGGATAGGCGGTTGAGGCAGACCTTGTTGTTGCTGCTGCTGCAGCTGCAACGGAGCCGGTGGGAGAGAAGCTCTTGGAGCGACAGGAGAATGCTGAGGAGGCTGGACCCGAGTCTCAGGATCTTCCCGATCGCTGTCAACGTCCACATCCTCTGGTGTACCATTCAGGCCCATGCTGCCAAACTGTACAGCTGCTTTATCCACAGCATGTTTGCCAGGCATGACGACGGCCTCTTGCTGTTCCAGGATCTTTCTCTGGTAACTTGGCGTTCTACCAGGCATGCCAGTCGCCTTGTATGCCGTTGTCGCATAGCCTCCCATCGGGGGACGAGAAGTAGTCACAGGTTGGGCAGGGACTAGCGGTGCCCCACTGAAACCACGCTGATCCAATGTGCTTGCTGCCGTGCTTGCGGCCGTGGCTGAGGTTACAGGTCCGGAAATGTCCGGAAGCTTTTCTAGGTTTGTCTCTGTTAGATCATCTTTTGTGGGGGTAAGATCCGCCGCTTGCTCTGAAGTCGCGAGGTCTGTAGCTGGAGGAGTGTTTGGAATTTCTGAAGTATCATTGACCGTCACCGGAGGTGGCAGCCCTTGCATGCTGCCATCTTGCGAAGTCGGTGGCGCAGCGATGGGGGTCTCAACTGGAGCTTCGTTGGTCGGGGCAGACTTGGGAACTTTTGGTGGCGCGGGTGCCAGCTTAGGCTTCGCGAACATACTTGCCCAGCTCTTGCTTCCATCTGGCTTGGATGAAGCTTTGGATTCCTCGGGTGCTTGGGAAGTGGAATCGGCGGAGACATGCTCCCATCCAGAGTCAAGTGGAGATGTGCTTGCGTCTGCCGGAGCTGAATCATCCAACGTGCCCGATGCAGCAGATAAAGCCGAACCCTCCTCATTGGTGGTACTAGTGCCATTGATCTTGCTGGATGAGGGTGGGGCTCTGGCGCCCCTCCCAGCACGGCTTCCTCCTCGGCCGCGATCTGAGGCACTACGACCACGTGCAGGCCCGCGAGCAGTGTCGGAGCCACCTCGACCTCTTCCTCCTCGAGTTGAGGGCGCAAGCATATCGGCGCCTGCGATTACCGAATCCTTGGCTTTGGACTGGGAGCGGTCTTTGGTTTTCTTCTTTACTTCGCCCCATTGCGACACATTGCCTGGCATGCGTGGTCAGTTGCGTGTGTGATGGAAGTGTGCATACAAAAGGAGCAAGTACCTTCTGAAATGCGACCGATGGTACTTTCAAGGTCACCATCGGTTTCTTGAAGGGCAAAGACCAGGTCCTCGTTGGTCCAATCTGGGAACATCTCTTTGAGCGTGCTTAATTGGGAGGAAAACTTGGACTTCAGTTCACCAATCTCGCCTTCATCTTCGAGTGTGGGGGATGAATGGTCGAGAGCGTCTACTTTTGCACCGTTGGTCTGTCGATTCCCACCTCTGCCTCGACCGTTGTAGCCCCCTCTTCCGCTCCTGGTGGAGCCCCGACCCCGCGGCGCTGAAGGCCTCGACCTGGCTTCCGACATTGTATGATCTTTAGGAATGTGTATTGATTGGAGCGGTGAGAATGTATCAATCCCGCTGTTAGGACTTGAGTAATGGGTGTGGTGATCAGCCTGGGAGAGGGGAGAGAGAAGGCTCAATACAGGTTGGGAGTCAGGCTGCAAAAGGAGCCAGATGGGGATATGTGTGGAAGATCGATCTGGTAGGCGAAGTGTGGTATGAAGATGAGGTAGTAATAGGTCAAGGAAATGGTGTGACAGGAACCAGGAAAGTGATGCACTTCACTTTCCTTTTTACTTGTTTGAGAAAATGAATATAGAAACCTTTTTGCAATGGAAATTCGTATGAGCGCGTGGATCCCAAGACGCGTAAGAAATCAAGCGCTAATCGCTAGTGCCGTTACAGAGGAGCTTGGCAGTTGGCATCCGATTAGTCGAATCATCCAAGACTTGGCAGAGATATGATAGGTGCCCAAGGTGCCCAAGGTACCCTCGCTTGGGGTACCCTCGGTACCTTATAATCCGTCCGTGGATGATGGTTCCTCCGCCCTTGCACCACCATCCTCCATCATTGCATCTGCTCGGTGACCTGACCGTTCGCAATCCTAAGGTCTAAGGTCCAAGGTCCGTCCAGTCGATGGGATGGCTTCCAAGCAAAGCTTACCATCGAGTTTCTTGACATGGCATAGTTCTATGAGCGTCTTGATCCCTCGCCTCAATCTGCGGCATTCTCTTTCCGCCACTGGAATACCCCAATGAACACTCGCAGTTGGGCACCATGAGAACGTCACTAGCCCTTCGCTGGAAAGCGCTGGTGCGAAAGATACATCCTCCGCTCCCAATGACCCCCAGAGAAGAACGTATGCTCCTCAAAGCTCTCAACGCCTCTTTCAAGGAAGACATCTCCCAACGTCACCCAACCACAGGAGTCATCAACGCCAATGCCCACGTCAAGTCTATCCTGACTAGCCCTCTGCTTGTCCATAGATCCGCTCCGATGAATCGAGGGAATGTGACTGCAACGGAAATATCCCCCAAGCTTCCTGAACCGCAAAGAGGCCCAATAAAGGTATTTGAAACATATTTCTCTCGCGGCACAATGACGCTCAGAGAAGCGAGGCTTTGTCTCCGAGCGTTACGAAAGCAGTGTCAAGCATCAGTGCATCCGCCAACAGCCATGCAGCACACAGGAGCAGGAGCAACCACATTGCAGTGGCTGTGGTCTTCCGGCCTCTCGGACTCCTTTCAGTTCCTCAAAGATTTGAGCTTCGTCCAAGAGGTCGTTCCATTTCTTATTGCTGAAGGCAAATCTTCAGTTCCAAACAGCTGGATGGAGCATGGCTTTGCGACCCTTGCGAAGGAATTGAGTACGGACAACCTTGGTAGACTATTTGGCCACATCAATCTGGCCATCGTCGAGGCTGAGATTAGGCTTGGAGCTGGCCTTGCTTCTGCTGTCACTGGCTTTGTGAATGCCTTTCGCAAACATCCAGGCGATCGATCTCACACGCAGCTGTATTCGATATATGGGCGAACTGGAAGACGCTTAGTCCATGCGATGGAGAATGCACAAGTCCCTCCGAAGCTACCTACAGCTACCTACAGTGCGCTTCGAGCATCTGCCCAGGCTTGGTCGAAGCAAAATAGCTTCTCATCCGCCTGGCTTGCCTTGCATGATCCAGTGTCACCTTCCGTGACTGAGACTGTGTCGTATCTTGAAAACCTTGATTTCGATACTATCGAGGATCTTGAGGAGCAACGCTACAGGCCAACTGTGAATCTGTCTTTGAAGGCCGCTGGTGCCTTGATGGATGCCAACCGGACGGACGACGCTGCACGGGTCATGGACATTCTCGAAACACGTTTCCCGACCCATATCGGTTACCCAGCTACCGGGGTCAGATCGAAAGGAGGCAAGTGGGAGGCTCCTTCAGCTGCCGAAGCACTGAGCACTAGACTATTACAAAATCTAGTGGCTGACTGAAATTGCCAAAAATGTGCGTTTAATACGATACACTACGTATTAAGGAAACCGAGAGACACCGAGCCCGTCCCCACCGACTAACCCTCAACCCATCGTGTGGTCAACACAAGAATGTCCCGAGGGTCTCGCGGTATTGGGACCCTCGTTGAATATACCGCTCAACCTGACATACGGTAGATCAAGGTACCATTGTGTCATTATATCCCTGAATGAACAATCTCCGGATCCAAGACGGCTCTAGCCAGCCAAGGCCCGTTTCAGCAGATCCTTGACGTCCCTGACATCAGGGCGTCTTTCTTGTACCAAGATGCAAGGCTAGCGCTACTGCCTTTCGCAGTGATAAATCAACTTCGGCACATGACCGATACGGTCCTATCTATGATGAGAAAGAAGACGCAGTGGTGGCGGGCAGAGGAGTTGGATATTGTGAATGTTACGATCGCCCAGATGGAAGGCTCCGATCATGTCTGCATCGCCTGATGAGCGAGAAGTGACTTACGAGGTTGCATGATACCCAGAGGAATCAGTGTCAAATGAAGCAGTGGCTTTACATATGCCATTGACAGCTATTCGAGATCATGATATTGAGAGCGAATGGCAATTGGACCAGATCTCAATGCGATGCTCTCGAGACTTTCTTGATTTGACCCCCAGTACCTCCAAGCCTCCTTGCAATACGATGCTCAACCCAACTGCTAACATCTGAAAAGCATCACTGTGCGACTGTCTAGGAATTGTTGTCCATGCCAAGCTCTCGTCCGACGCAGCATTGAGATTGGCAATAAAGCATCACCAATCTTGAATTATACGCTGCCATTCATCTGCGCATGCTCTACACGGGGAGAACTGTGAAATCACCCAGTTCATTCATCTCACCATTGAGGACCTGCTTGGACAACGGCTTTTGCCAAAATTGCTCTATACACGTCCTTTCCATCAAAAACTTGTTGTTTTTCATCACCTCCGTACCCAGTAGACTACCCAACGTATTCATCATCATGCCTACCCGCCCTGACCTCACTGTCACCGCTCGCTCCACCCGATCGGCCTCGCGTGGTAGAGCCATCCCGGGGCCCTCATCGTTAAAGGGACCGGCCAGGGCGTCCTCCGCGGCCAAAAAGGTGACGGATCGTGCTTTGCACGGTCGAGTTGAGAAGCCTACTAATAGTAGATCCACGTCCGGGTCTGCGTCGCGATCTCGTTCTCGCCACGTCCGCATCGCGAGTCCACAGCGGTTAACCGAGCCTGGTACCTTCGATCCTGATAATGATAATGACATCGACGTGTAAGAGACTGAGTTCCATCATACATAAGGGCCCGTCACCCAGCAACCCAATCAGCCTGGGGCCCCACCCCCATAAGTGCCGTAAGCGGGGGGGTGGCTGTACGTGCCAGCCGGACATACCCCACCCACCCATATGCCTTATCAACAGTCCTAGCCGTCTTTTCCTCAGTATGGACAGCCTCAGGCTGAGATGCGGGGTATAACGTCGGAGTCGGAGGCTTTACAGGGTCTGTACCGTGATAGATACGAGGTGTCCTTTAAGGGTATTTCGTTAGATACGTTTCTCCACGAGCACCGTAACATTCGTACCAAATTTCCTTCAATCAAGAAATCCTGGTTTACCGCTATATGGAAAGGGGATCTGGATTATTCAGCCCTCGAGAGGATCGCAATGGAATACCACTCCTTCGGAGCTGGGCCTCAGGGTAAGGAGAACGCATTTAAGAAGAAGTACCCGTTGTTGTTCACCGGTATCGAGATCTACTCCATAATTCTCTGTCACTTTAACCCGGAGAGACGGCTCGAAATGTATGAGGCCTTTGCAACGTACCGGGCCCATCTCTTCGAGCTGCTGGTCTCGTGTACCCTCGACTCTGTGATTCGTTACCACCACATCTTTGTCGGCCGTGCTATGGCCTATCCTGACTCAGCTCGCCTTGAAGGTCTCTTTCCCGGAGGTATATATGGAAAAGGTGTAAGATCTTTGTCGAAAAGGATGTGAGACAATAACAACTCCCTGCTTCGTATGTGGGGGGCCAGTTGCGTGTCAGTTGTTGGCTTGATGTCATTCGAACGATTTATTATGCTGGATATACCGGAATGAAAATATTCAGACATGATAGGTACTATCATGATGTGATAGATTAGGAATCGCCTCCCTTGCCAATCTTAGCGGTGTGATAAGTCTACATCGCACAACCTAAGTCTAGCAGTTAAGGCTTCACGAATTGAAGGCTTGTCAGGCTCGCCAGCGGGCTACCAGACATAGACGTAGTAGGAATATTCGATTTGAATAGATGATCAGACTTGGGGTCGTGTGGGAAAAATCTGGCTCGTTTGAGGGATGACCCAAATATTCGACCGGTTGACTGTCAAGTTCTGAATGGGATGATTGTGAGGACTGGATACTCCAATACCAAGGCTACACTACATCTCTCCAGCTAGCCAGATATTCGTGATAAGCTCCTAAAGGCCAAGCAAGCAAATCATCTCATTGAAGAATTCTGGCATGCTGATCACCATAAAGCTATTCAATAAGGGACCTTGACTATGATAGGACACAAGGTTGTTACTGTAATAGGAGATGCCTATCAAATAGAGGTGATTCATTATTCTTCACAACTACAGCACGAAAATGTAAACTGGCACCATTATGCCTGCGATCATGAACCGCTTGAGTGAGAATGATATTACACACCGAGACCATATATGTAGCTTAATCACCCCCAATGCTGTTATCAGGCATTACATCCACGAAGACCAGGTCAGGCCCAATTCCGTCTAGTCGTGTGTGATGAATTTAGTGTGAATTTGGTGTGAATTTGATGTGAATAAGAAGCGCCAAGACTGACTGAGAACACAACGTTTAAGGAAGGTTCCCCCGCCCGATCTTCCCTAAAACACACATCTGACATTTCCATCCTGTAAAAACTGTAAACACACCATCTGTACAGCTTTGCCCTCGCGATCTCAACACTCAATTCATCGCACGCTGGCGTGTGGCGTTTCTGACCAACCTCATCGTATTCCACAGCAACACTGTACAAGATGAAGCCCAAAGATTCCAGAATACCAACCCGACAGACTTTTCGCCCCAATCCTCCTCGACGCGAACAACCACATTCTACCTCACGCGCATTACAGCAACCATTGGACTTCCACACTGACTCAGTCAATCAATCCTACCTCGCTACTCCCAGTCCCGCCATAGACCCAGCGCGGAACACCTTTGGTGAAGCATTCCGCAAAACCGAGTCGCAACCGGCGCATCATGACCAGGACGACCGGCCAGGCGCAGCGAGGTTTCCGCTCGGGGGCAATCCACGACAGCCACCACCCGTGCAGACCGCAATCCCGGGACCCGCTTCAGGAGTTTCTACCAATCTACTACGAACCCCACACCCCCCGGGTTCTACTCTTTGTCTGGCTCACCGTCGCATCGATCTTTTGTACTGCCGGCATCTACCCCACCCAAAGAGGCTGCGGAAGCTTACGACCGCATTCAGGCTTTGAACAAGCTATTCCAACCCCCCCGGACCCCCAAGCGCTGGTCTGAATATCCTGCACAGGCAGAGTCTACCCCCCCCAAGGAGATTGCGGAAACTTACGACCGCATCCAGGCCGAATCTGACCTCCTCGAGGATTCCTCCTCTGACGAAGGCTCGCAAAACTCGCGCCCAGCCAGCGTACTTCCCCCTCGCAAGTCGCCGCCACCTTCACCCTCGCCGCTCACAGCTCCGAGAAAACCTTCACCTACAATGGAGCAGGACTCCACACCACATGTCGAGCCTGCTGAGAAGAAAGAGAACGTCAATGATGACGAGGAGCACGCAGGTCAGGCGGATAGTTCTGTCAAAGGAGAACACACTGAGGAGAACGCAAGTCAGGCGGATAGCTCTGTCAAAGAGGAGCAAAAAGAGCACACAGAGGAGCACACAAAGGAGCACACAGAGGAGCACACAGAAGAGCACACTGAGGAGCACACGGAGGAGAATGCAAGTCAGGCGGATAGTTCTGTCAAAGGAGAGCAAATTGAGGAGCACACTTCCTCGTCGCTCGACAGTGTGTCTTCACAGTACGCACGAGATCTGCAGAGAATGGAGGGCGCAAAAGGGAGCCGCCCAAGAGCATTCAGCAAAGCGCATCCAGGTGAGAAGGCCGGGCTCACTGTCGAAAACTTGAAACGACAGAATGGCAGCAACGAATGTTTGACTAGCAAGAAAAGCGCCGGCACTTTCAGTCAAACAGACTCCGATCCAGGCGTCAATGTTCCAAACGGGTGGGGCAGGAAGGCCAAGTCGGACAACGAGTGGCTGAGTCGGATCAATTCTCGGAAGGAGAAAAAGGCGACTTCGACAACATCAGATAGACGTTCACTGGACGAGGAGATGATATCTTCCACCAAGGATAGGACGGACCCAAAGAGCCACAAGGACGCTCCTGCTTCCAGAATTCCACTACCTTCCGGCGGTTTGAAATCTTCTGGCAGAACACTATCATCAAGCTCTACGCCAACCTTCTCCAACCAGACTAAACCTCCAATGAACCAGCGTCCGGATCTCAATTTGGATGACGAGTTCACTGGTCGCTCCTTGCAAGCCTCCGAAAGTCCACGCTTGCGCATCAAGGATTTCCATCAAGCATCGATGTCCGGACATGAGATAGCAAAGCTGACGGAACAGGCCGTGACGACGAACAGACTGGGCCAATTGAGAGAGCGCGAATCACAACAGCAACTGTCAAAAGCCGTTCCGAGTCGTGCATCGCCAGAATTGAAGCGAGAGGGTAGTTCGAAACAACAGCCATCCACCACCTCCCAGCATCATGAAATCACCAAACCAAAACAGGAATCCCACCTGGACGACTCTCAAGTTGGGACGGCTGAAGCCGGAACGAAAACTAAGGGCGAGCAGGTACCAGACACGCCTGTTATACTCTACAGAACGAAGTCTGGTAATGTGCAGAGTGTCGAAGCATCACGCGGATACAAAATACCGACACACATCTTTGAGAGTTATAACCATATTCCTCCTCACCTGCGTAAGCTCAAAGGATCTCATGGTCTGCTCAAGAGGCTTTCTATAGCATCAAGTGATAGTTCGAGCCCAGACAATCCAGAAGAATCCAAACCCAAAGCATCTCCTTCAAGCGCAGCTATTGAACAGACACCGCAGATTCCACAACCTACCAAAGACATGAAGACCCCGGTCGTCACTGGAGCCTGGGTCGATCAAACAGCAACAGACATCACTCCCACTGCCGAACCTGGCACATTGCAGAAGACGCCATTTGTGACTGGCGGTTGGATCGACACACCACTACCCACCACTGAAGCAGACAAAGGCCAGACTCATGACCAAGCCTCCGGCAACGGCGGTGCTCCAAGCAAGAATTCGGCCACCGACCTGGTCAAGAGTTCGGCTCCACAAAGCAGCGCGCAGCCGTCTGACTCCCATTCCCAAGGAACCCAGCAGCCGCTAAATGATAGTGGCCCACCTCTTCCCAAATCCGCCCTGCAAAACATCTTGAATAAAGTCAAGAACGGCGCTGATCCCTCTGACATCCCGAGCACAATACAGGGCATTCCTGAAGGTAATGACCCAACCTTACATCTCGGCGACTCCACCATCGCTTCTCTGGAAGACCTCGTTGCCAATTCAAACTCCCCAACGGCCAACGTCTCTCCAACTCTACCATCAACCAACGCGCCGTCCGACCCTTCCACAGAATCTCAAACCACTTTTACCTCCCGCGCTGGCATGTCTCTCCCTACCGACCCCGAGGAAACGGCCGCTGTGCTCAAACGCCTCAACGCTGTCGCCCCTTCGATCCGCGATTCCAAAAGCCAGCTTGCCAACCTCTCACGCTCTCTCTCAAGCCCCGCTCCGACTACCACCACCAACACTTTGGGTGCCGGCGTCGAACAATGCAACGAAGCAGGCCCTGTCCACGACTTCATGCTCCCCTGCACCACCTGCGCCCCAACCCCCACCTGGCTGGCCCCGCACGTCGCACTCACCCCTCTCACCATACCCATCCCGCTACTCTGGCGCTGGCGCCCCGATGGCCGCTTTGAATTGACAACGTTGGGAATGATGCTCCTTCTCCTAATCGGCTTAATCTTCTCCGAGATCTGGGCGCAAGCGAATTACGCACACCCACTTTACGCCAGCTCAATGGTGGGCTTTGGTGTAGATGTCCACGCGCCGGCGGCCCCGTTCGTCTTGGCGAAGGTGCTTTGGCGGCAGACCGGGTTGGGGGTCTTTGCTGGGGTGGCCCGCCCTGGGTGGAGAGTTTTGAAAGGTGTGGGAGGTTGGTTGGGTGGGCTATTCAGTGTGAATAGAGGTGGAGGACTGAGGGGAAGGCAGGCGAGGGGAGTAGGGGGAGGATGGGATGGGTTGATGTGGATGGGGGAGGATGAGGTGATGTGAGGCGGAAGGGGGAGGGGGAAGGGAAGGTCGATACCCACCGGGGGAAAGGGGGGTCGGAAACCCACGAGGGGGGGAACGGAGGGGGGCGGAAACCTACCGGGGGAAAGGAAGGGGCCGGGAATCCCACCAGGGGGAACGGGGTAAAAGGGGAAGGCTTGCGAGGTATGGCTAGTAGGACCGACATCTGGTTGCACCGAATAGGTTGCCCGGGTCGGTTCGAACACCACCATCTCGCTTGCTCTTCCCCCGGGGTTGGGGAATGGCATTGGGAGGCCGGTTCCAGTGCACCGAAAGGTCGCCTGGCTGGTTCTTTCCTTGTCCATTCTCCAACCTCACCCTCAGTACCTGTCTGGTTTGGGGCCCGGCTTTCCTTCTGAGTACCTGTCTGGTGGGGTCCGCTTCTTTATTCCAAGTACCTGTCTTGTGGGGATCTGGCTCTCCGAGTACCTGTCTGGAGGGGTCGACCTTCCTTTCTCTTCTTCTGGTAATACAAAAGGGGGGGGGGAGGCGTTTTCATAGCATAGCGGGCGGAAATTAATGACCAATGACCTATCATGACAGCGAATCGTCCAGCATGAAGCATTAGCACATCGGAGCGTCTCTTAGCTCCAATCACTAATACTCGATCAATCTCAATCGTTCCTCGTTGACACTCTATCTGCCTGCTTCACACTACATACCTCGGTATTCCTCTGATCGAATCTACGATCTACATCGCTAGCCTGATGTTGGACCTACCACCACGTCCCATCAGCCTATCAACGCACGCCCCCTCTTTACTGACTCACCGCAGGACACTTTCTCTCTCTCTCTCCTAGCGACCGCCCCGTCCCGTCCGTTCGTCTGTCTACCCAGCCAACCTCGCTGCGCCAAGGATCACACATCTTGTTGTTGTTGTCTGCGTCGTTGCTCGTTTTGTAGAACAATGTTATCGTGCAGACCAACCCCCCTCCCGGCAGGAAAAAGTGGTTGAAAAGCTCGCCAGAATGAAATGGTTGGGAAGATCGTAGATGGGATAAATGAGTGGAATCTCGCAAATGGGGTAAATGTTCGAAAAGCTCGCCAGAACAAAATGGTTGAAAAGCTCGCAGATGGTGTAAATAGTTGGGAAGCTCACGGATGGGGTGAATGATTGAACGCTCATAGATGGGGTAAATGTTTGAAAAGCTCGCCAGAATGAAAATGTTTAAGCGCTCACGGATTGCCTGAATGGTTGAGGTCTTGCGGCATGATATGGCTATGGATATGCCGCATCATTGGGTGTTGGATGAGGGGGCCTGTCTTCGGGGGGTTCGTGTCGTGCTGTATAGATGATGTTGGGGGGAGGGGGGTGGGTGAAGGACCGCTACCTCATCGGTGAGCATGCGACAGCAGTTGTGGATGCAGCTAGATACGTATGCATGGGTCAAGTGTTATGATTCAGGTGGAGGAAGTGTGTGATGATGTAGGCAGGGTAAGGTAAGGTAAGGTAGCATGGTTTCGTGTTCGGGTGTGAATGAGGGATTTGGTGTGTATACATACGTACATCCATTCATCCATACATCCATCCATCCATCCATCCCATCATAGCGACTCTCCGATCTCGTCTTTCGGGGCTATTTTTCACGATCGGCACGGATCGGGTTTGGCGGGTCGGCGCGAGAGGCGGGCGTACATAAATATACATACATACATACGTATGTAGATGGATGGATACTTGATACACCGCACCCACTAAGCACACGGGCTGTGCTTGCTGGGGAGGTAGAGCGATGGTGATGCGGGGAAGCTGTGGGCATAAGTAGTGTTACAATGTATTTGGGGGAGGGTAGTAGGTCTTGGGATCTTGGGAAGAGGGGGGGCTAGATATCGATGACCCCAATAAGCGCTGGAAGGTGGGATGGGTTGTGCTTGGAGCGGGATGGGACGCAGAGAGGATGGTGGTGGTGGTGGTGGCTCACTCACTCGCACGCACACGCGTTTTTGAAAGGAGAGGGGGGCGGGCGGAGGGAAGGAAGAGAGTAGCGCTGTGTGTTTGCAAAAAGCAATGGGCTAAGAGGGACGTTGGTGGAGGGAATGAGTGGTGTGTTGGTTGATCGGGAGAGAGGTGGGCTTCTCGACTGTGGTAAGGTGCGAGGACATGGAAGATCCTGCTTGTATGCTCGTCTCTGCGAGTCTTTTGTTTGGTTCGTATTTGGAATAGGGGCGCGAGATGGGTAATGATAAAGCGGAAGTACTGTCTGTTGCTGGATGAAGGTGTAATAGAAAAGGACGTTGAGGTGAGCAATGGATTTGAGAAAGGAGCTGTACTTTGTGTTTGAGGAGCAGGAAGGTCACGACTCTCCTTTGCTGTAGCCCAGAAGCGCAGATCAATGCAGAATCGGCACCTTTTCATTCTTCACAATCATGGAGCAGCAATAATGTGATGCTACTCCTCAAAGCTTTTTCTCGAAGATCACATCTCGCTTCTTGATAGAATCAGAATCAGAAAAAGGTGGGAAGCAATGTAAGAGTAAAAGTGATAAAATAGCAACGTGCAATGGAGTTCAATTGAAGATGGGCCGAAGCCCCCATACAAGTGAGTGAGGTGTCGGTTCCTTGCTATGGTATTTCGTCTTCCCCTTCCTTTTCAAAGTGTGTACGACCTGATTCCACCCTTAGTCAGCCCTTTTGGTGTTTTCATCCCTTCATGCACCCAATCGCATGTTCCGTGTCTTCCGTGATCTTCCCCTTTCTAGAATCTTTTACCCATATTCAGAAACGTCTCAAACCTTTTTCGCTCTACTCGTGTCGAATGCAATTGATCATCTCGCCTCGCAAGGCCTAGCCATACTCATCAGCCTTACCAAATCATAGGCCGTCCCGGCCCTCATAATATGCAATTAATGGCGTATCCAACGGTCCAGCTTGCTTCACGGTTTTTGGCTGGGCGCTGCGCTGGCGCCTAAATCTATGACTTGAAGGCACCGAAATGTTTTAGATCCCTCGGAGGTTCGCTACCGTCGATTTGCTCACCAATGACCAATGATAGGAGTTGATGTTTCGCTTGTGCTGTTGGTGTAGAGACGGCCGATGGACCTAGAGGTGAAGTTGTATTCGCGATGCTGACGCCGAGATGTCTGTAGACACTAGATGGGGCCAAAAAGGAGAGAATTGTCCTGCGTAGTGACAACAGAAAGTGTGTAGAAAGAGCTGAATGGCGCATCGTGGATAATTTTCCAATACCTAAGATTTGTTGGATCAGAGGCCATTGAGCGTGGGAGCTGCATCGATAGACACCCCCGAACCATTGTACAGTCTATTGGCGGTATGGTTCATTTGTGTCTCTTGCTCACTCTCTCCCTTACGACCAATCTACTGCCATTGGTGCAGACGTTGAGCATTCCGAGTCCCATTCGCATCAGCGCTCGCGCAGGATCTTGTGCGAATCAAACTCTTGCCACCTGCATTGGCGACCAGCTCGATTCCGCCACAGCCAATCATCCGGCACAATTCTCACTGTCTACTCCTCTCAACGTCCCCACTGGTCAGCTGAATTCCGTAATCGACCTGAACGGCTGTGGTGGCCTTGTACCTCCCACGCCACTGGATCCTCTGAATGGGACAAATCAAGACCTCCCCGCAGCTACAGCCGACACCGTCCTAGCCGTGTTCGCCAACGGTTATGGCGTCACGTAGCAGGGAAAATACCCACAACACAGCTTCATCGTCGACGCCGCAGTATTCATCCCCGAGAACGCCGAGGACGGGCTGACTGAAGCGAAGAGCTACCTCAACGCCGCCGTCCTTCCCGCCGGAAAGAGGCAATACGCGAACACTGGCGCTGCATCTGGTTTTGGCACCGATAAACCTGATTCAGATGACTCGTCCTCCTCCTAGTCTGGGCAATCGACGGACATTGCGAATGATCTTCGCGCTGCAATCGTGGCAGCCAACATCAAGTTGACCAAAGCTGTCATCGTGCGCGAGACAGGCGCAACCGGCGTTTGGTTGGGCTTGACCGTGCTCACGAACGGGGCCGCCCAGGCGGGCATCTCGCATGGTGCGATCCTCGCTGGCGCAATCACAACATTCGCACCCCTGCTGTACTCCGCCGTTGTGAATTATTTGGAAGAAGTGAAAGCGACGGCCGGGACTCATGGGGGTGAGGGCGGCTTGCAGACTTTGAGGGCCATGCTGGTATTGATCTCTTTTTTCAGGACGCAGATTTGGACGTTGGGTGAGCCGGAGAGGCTGGTAGAGCTGAACGATGTGGTGGTTGCAATGCTCGGGCTGACGCACACATCGGGCACAATAGCGAGTGGTAGCATGCTTCGGGATGCGACGACAGTGGATAATTGGAGTGAGTTTGTTCCAGATAGTGCTAGAACTTGTGCCGCAGCCAGTTGAGGTTTTTGATTGGTTGTTGATTCTATGCTTGTGCGCGTGGGCGAGCCCAGATTGGCGGTACGATTTCGGCTCGATGCCTAATAGATGATGATAGTGGGCTACGATGAGCCTGAGGCATGTCATTCACGTTTCGCTATCCAGGTCTCTCTGCAGGGATGTTTTCATAATTCTTTCCTGGTTTGAGAAGAGATCTTAGAAGCGTTCTCTCCAGTTTCATCATTGTATCGGCCGATCCAGATCTCTTGAAGCAATGCTAGTTCCGCTATGTGTGCCTTTTCACTAAGCATCTTTCGCTTTCTGCCCTTCCTTGCCAAATCCTACTTCAAATACCACTCCTAAACGCATCATCCCCGGCCCGTACAACGTCACGAAATTGACCCACTCCTCCCACCTCCACGCCAGAGGATTGAAAAACACCGCCCACCCCAGTATGCGTGCACTCGCCCACAGATGGAGCAAATCACATAGGAACATCCCCAATAGCACCGCCTTCCATACTTTTAGCTCTGACGTTGTTCGCAGCACAATAGCCTGTCCCCAGGCGAAGTTCAAGAGGTGGCCGGAAAGTTGATCGTAGATTGGGGAGGTGAGTGGGAGGTATGTTGCTGTAGTGGCGGCAGGAGAGAGGGAGAGGAGGTAGCGAGAAGGGTCGGTGAGGGTGATGAGCGTGCCAAAGAAGGCGGCGATGGGCTCAAAATAGAGGAAGAGGAAGCGGTAGGGGAGGGGGATGTTGGGGGGTGTCATTTTGGTGGTTAGGGAGGTGAGGAAAGCCGTCGGACTGTATTCTTGGACAGTGTATCTCAGGGCTTCCAACGCTAGCTTCTGAGCCTTTTGACGAGGACTGAGCTGATGAGCCTAAGTACCCTCGTAGGTACCCTCCTACCTACCTACAGATTATATTTGATAATGTCAATTCAGTCATGCCGAAGCTGTCCGCTTATCGATAAGGATGTTTCCTACCTCGATCTAGTAAAAACTGTGCCACCACAATATCCCCCCTTACACCGCTGTCAGCAAGTTTTCGCGACGATCGAGTGATCCTCATGGCTATGTGGAGTATCGATAGACCATCTGAACCATGTGGCACAGACCGTGAGAGCACTACTCACCGATGTTTCAACGTGATCTGGAGACTGTGCCGCTGCAATCATGCTTATCAAGGTTTTAGTGCGTGGCACATAAGGTACATGGCGAGGACCGGTCATGCACTCGTCATGCTGCTACTGTTTCATTGGTTGTTCATCCTTTGCCGCAGGCCCGCAGCAGACTTTACGGAAGGTGCAACCCTTGGGTGGCTCGCTATGCGCTGTCAGTATGAACAAGTATTCATCAAGGCTCCTTCAGGGTCAAGCTACAAGACCACTATGTAGCTCATCAGGTAGGTCGTGCTGTGCCAATTCCTGATGTCGTTGGGAAAATGGCGAATGCAACGCAGCGAAATAGCTTGTGGATTTCTACTTTAAGTTCAGAGACATTCCTCGTTCCTCTCGCATTTCCAACGCGGATAGCTTTCTGTTCCATAGAGACAGCTTATTGAGGAAAGAATCACATATTTCAAAACAAAAGGCGAATTGCAAAGAAGATACCAACCTCAATGAGGCCCAGAACGCAGACGGGTCTGGTATAATCTGTTGTCTCCGCACTTTCGACCTGAAGACAATAATCCATCGACATGTCTGCCACGACCGGAGCATCCTCAGCGCCCGCCTCAGCTCCTCCCATGATACCCGAGACAGCATGCAAGGTACTTGTTTGCGATCAATGGAGCAACTCCAGGATGCTGATAGACGATGGCTATAGGTAGTTTCCTGCGCTTTCTGCGGCTTCGCCATTGCGGGTGCAATCTCTCGAACAGTCATTCGCACCTACAATAAGCAATTGCGCTTTCTTGACGACTTCCTGTTGCTCTTCGCGTCAGTCTGTCTGATTGCCGCGACCATAATGCTCAACCTTGGTGCAGACTCATTGTATCAAGTTGGCGCTACCAATAAACCCGAACTGGCCGCTGTCATTCCGCTGAAGGTCATATCAGCCGCCATGACAAAGATTCAGAACTACACCTACCCCTTCGGTGCTCTAATCTGGGCTTGTATCTTCCTGGTCAAATTCTGCTACTTGGCCTTCTTCCGCCTGCTCATCGATCGCCAGAAAGCGCTGGTAACCTATTGGCGCATCACGATGCTGGTAGTCTTTCTGTCCGCCTGCTTCGATGTGTCTTCATCCTTCATGGCCTGCTCCCATTTTGGCTCCGAGAACCTAATGTGCGTCAATGACTAATATACACAGCGCGTACTAGCCTTCGAAGCTATGACAATCACCCTCGACATTCTCACTGACCTCATGATCCTCGCCATTCCGCCATACCTCATGTACAAAGTCCAGATCAAGCAACGTCAAAAACTTGGCATCGGCTTCTTTCTTAGTCTGTCGGTTTTCATGATCATCATCGCCATCATCCGCATTTCGCGCGTCCACGCTACCGACTTTGAAACCTGGGCGAGCTTCTGGCAGCAATTTGAGGGGTGCATTGCTGTCTTGATGGTCTCGTTGACTGCCTTCCGCACTCTCTTCGTCAGCAAGTCTTCATCATCCGCAAACTCGCCACAAAAGCCCAAAGTCAGCGATACCTATAGGCGCAGGATGTGGTTCTCGAAGCGGAGTGGTGGTTCAAGCCAAAGCAGTGAGAAGGGTCAGGTCAATGTCGCTGTACCAGGCGCAACATTGACTGGCATACGCACTATCATTCGAGGAGATGACTTCGTCGACTCGCCGAACAGGGAGAAGGATTTGCGTGGGCACGTGGTACATGTCACACATCACTTGGAGGCGGGTTCGGTGTCGGTGCGTCATTCCTCTGCCTTGAAACAATTTCAAGAAGACCTCACTAACACTGACGACATAGGGGTCACAGCGCGATCGGCCTTCTGTTGAGCAATTCGTCTGATATGTAGGATCACCCGAGCCGTGATCGACTGAGCGACCCGGGAATTCTTGGGAAAATTCCTCGAAACACGCAACGCCCGTGCCTTGAAATAACAAAAGGTGGAATCTGCTTACTCTGGTGTCATGAGACTTTTGTTGCACGCGTCCTTCTGCTGACCGATTTATTTCATTGGTAATGTCACTTCCTTCTCCATTGACAGCCCCGCGAGACCAGAGACTTGAAACAATCACTATCAGCGCTTTGAGACAACCAACTTGTGTTGTCACCCACACTGGCGACATAGTGGTCGTAGCGCCGTCTCCTCCTGCTGAGTGATTCCTTTGATTCGCCAGGTCAGTAATGTTAGTGTCGCCAAATCATCCGGGAATGGAGTCTTGAAACCAACGACGCCTGTGCCTTGAGGCTGCACATGACGACTTCACTGACATTGACCACGTAATCCTTGGTTTTCTGTTGAATGCTTGATCTGATTCGCAGGCTTATCGGTCTCATTCTCTTCAGCCCAGCTCTGAAGGAGTTTTGAAGGATGTATGAAATACACAATGTCGGATTTGATTGTCATCGGCAGCAACTGCTCCATTGAATTAGTATTGTACAACGCTGATAATTGCAATCGTGCCTACCCTCGAGCAGCGCCCAATTGCTTAAATAGCGACAATCCCGCCATTTTCTTCAGCTTAAAGATAATGATCTACACTTCAAAGACCACCTCATCTTCTGCACTTGAGGTCCTTTAGATTTTAGACAAGCATCATTGACCTTTTGCAAACCCATACATCGTTAGTCAGGAACTTCTTCGACACAAGGGCCCTTTCCTGCAGTCCAGCGGGATCAAGTCGGCTCACAACCTGAATTATGTGTCAAATCAGCCATAGGGAAACCTATTGGGGTTGCGGTCACATAGGATGGAAGGACATAGAATTGTGTGACTCTATGCGCCATGGCAATCCGGAACTCTGCAGATGGGAGAAGTGTAAAGAAGAGTCAGTCAAACATCGTTGATAAGCACAAGCTTCTGACTGATCATACCTTACCAGATTACCGGAATTCGCCCTTCACAATTGTGGTCAGTCCAATGCTCACATCGTCGACCCTTTCTACATCTATCCCTTCTTGCTACATCGATCTTTCATCTCAGCGGTCTACAAACGATTGACTGATGATCTTCCTAGCAAATTGTAACTCTGAGCGCCACAACAGCCTATACATGGTGTTCGAAGGCTATGCTCGATACTGGAGTCAAAGATACAAAGCAGCCACTAAGAAGGACAAGACGGAGGCTCGGGCGCAGAAGAAGGCTATGAAGACCAGGCAAAAACATCACGAGAATCTGCGGGACGAATTCGATAAAGAGGCTGAAAATTTTTGGTACTTCAGATCCAACACACCTTGGATCGAAGCCAACAATCTCGACCGCTCCATCGAGGTCCCTGTTCCAAAGCCGCCTCCGCCTGGTAGCAATCCCGAGATTGTCGCTGGTCCCGAGAATGTCGCTGGTTCCCAGAATGTCGCTGATCCCGAGATTGTCGCTGGTCCCACTTCATGAATTCAATGAGACTCGGCCAAGGGGCCAGTGTCCGCTGGAGGTTTTGGAAATGGGGATTGTGGGTTTTGTTCTAATCTACATGATGATTTTCCGCAAGATCGGATACCTTGTGTCTTACCCATCCAAAATATCATGAGAGGGTGGTGATTGGTGTAGTGCCAAGTTCCATTCCAGATCTAATATCAAGGTGCAGGCCTACCGGCGTTTACATTCATGTTGAACGCTATGTCCATTCCAATTTATGCCTGGTGTCCCAGATGTTCCAGAAGTCGCCCGTATCCTTGACAGTCTCTCGATAGTATGGCACATGTGCCCCATGAAAGCTGCTGCAGAAGAGGATCAGTCTCCGGCATTCCTATGGCGAAGCACGGGAAGGTAGCGTCAACTCACTCACCAGCCGTGACAGGCAACTGCCTTTACAACTTATCCACGTTCTCGAATATGACATGTGTGCGGGCATCAGTGTTGTACTTGCGGTGCGCGCGACTGTGGATCTCGACCGCCTCGCTCGCTTCCTTGAACAGCTGGTGGGGGTGGTGATCCTTGTTGCTTTCATGATACTGATGGTTCCAGTATCGCGCTGCGTTCAGAGCAGTCCAGAGCTGGTCGTTGTGGTACAATGCGAAGCAACCCGCTGATAACGAGACAAAAAACTGTCAGTCGGTACACACCGGCAAGGATCTATGATGGTGAGCGCGAGATTGCAATCAGAAACCACGAACCGCAAAGCCTCGTTTGTCCGTCAATGATCTTAGGCCTGTTGGTTGGAATATCGTTAAGTACTCGTCCATGCCACCGCTGAGCATACCACCTACGGTCCGGGTCGTTTTTGATCGCCAGGGCACTTGAGAGGGTTGAGACTCTGCATGTTGCCGCAACGCACGATGGTCAAGTCCGTCAGATGGGTGCAGTCTTTGTGCCTTGCTACGTCGCCTGTGCACATTGTGTCGCTTATGGTTGTGCTGAAGAAATGACTGTTGTGCGGAAGTATCGGTATAAGATGCTAGATCGGAGGATCATCTGTTGGAGGAAGAAGTGCACGTGGAATCATCAGAAGCCTGGGGGCTTCTCGGGATGTATGCAACAAAGCGCTGGTAAGGAATGACATGAGTGGGACCATCTCTATTTTCAAATTTCGGTCCGGTGATGTTGAAGTCATCGGTAAGGTGATGGACTGAATGCGTTTCAGAGGCTGAGATCGGCGACTGCGTTTGGGAAGGTTGTATAATCTCATCCGAGTGGACGAGTGAAGTCAGAAGACGCATATTCCGGGAATTCTTAGGGATGGAGCAGAAAGGACGGGGGAAAGGCAGATTACATCCTTGTGCCTGTGTATATGATGAAAGCCTCAGTACTACAAGCCTTGTATTCCTTCTGCCCGAGACTATCTGAAAGTGCTTGCTTGGTGTAATATCGTTCCAATTCCAAATCTATAATAGTGCATGACTGCTGTTGTACCTATCCAAAATTCTCGAAGATGGCCTCTTTGTTGACATTGATTCAAGCCTTTGAAACGCAATCAGTCCTTCACTCCCATAGCGCTTGCATGCTCAGGTTCATTGTGTCTGCTGACTTCCTTCGTTTCACTTATCTACTAGGATATGACGGTATAACAAACGCTTCGAGACCCATTCGCTCCTTTACTCACTGGCCGTTTGCGCAAAGAGGGACTATTGGGACTACTCACGGTCCCCCTCGTGGCCTTTCTGCCTCGTGAGCATTATTTCAAGCCTCTGAAACGCCATTTGTCCTCCGCCGCCTCGGCACTTGCGTGCACGATGTCAGATGCAACATTTTGAGACTCATTTGCTTTTTCACTTCTCTCATGGTCTGTGTACATAAAGCGCGACAAAACCGCTGAGTTTGTTCCTTCCTACAAACCCAATCCCCTACGCCCGAAGCTGTTCCCTCCAAACACACTCTTTTACGCTGTCATCTCTCAAGATCCTCCCAAGGGTCCTGAAGCACTCGCTCTTTGGACTTGCCACATCACCTCGAAATTTCCTTCGATTGCATCATGTGCTACGCCAAAGGGACAACCGTATACCCGTGCGGGCACAGATCATGGCGTAGTTTTGTCCTTTGCGGGAATATGCAGGCCCCGGATCCAGAAACCTGCTGCAGAATTAGGAGTGGGCATACGTAGGCTGCCTATCCGGCTATGTGATAAGCTTGTGGCTGACCCCATTGAACCAGGTTTCTCCCCGAGATAAAGGAGGAAGTTTGTGGTTCGTAAGATTCGCCCAACGGGGCCGTTCTCTGGCATCGTGCTTTCTTCGCTTTACCCAGCCTTATCACCGTGTTCCGTTTGGTCCTCTGACTTGATCTCATTAGCCAAATGCATGGCTCCGATACACGAGGAAATTCATGTGGTATTCACGCACTTGGAACGCTACTACAAGCACCAGCACGACGAAGGAAAAAGGAAGATTGCGGCAGAGCGCAGTGCATTCCATAAATCTCAAGCGGCACACTTCGACGCGGTGGCCAAAACCTGGTTCTCCTTCAGGTCAAATCATCCGTGGATGCATGTCATGAAGCTCGATCCTACGTACCAGGACCTGTTTCCGCCTCCCCCCCACCCGTATCGACAAACAATTACAGATGCCAGTGAGACGGAGGTATTGGGTGTTGTGGGGAAGTCAATCTATCAGCAACAGAATAAAGGGACAAATCAATCAACCACAACACCAAGCACGCAACCTTGAGGGTTTAAGGAGGGACATGGCACTAGGTCTAGATACATGAGTTTGGGACGGAGAAGATGCTTAGGATACAGTCTACAAGGAGTCTTGCAACGGAGAGAGTGGAAGCCATGCAGAATGAAGCACCCCTGATGTACATCAGAACAAACACGCAAACATCATTACACCAATACAGTATCATCCCTCCTTGCCTTTCATCATCTTCTTCCCCTGCATGAGGCCTCATCAAAGGCATTCTCAAGGTTCCCCACAATCGAGCTGTAAGAAGCTTCATCACTCATTTTTCAAATGAAATTGTTGGAAACCAACGATAACGTAGCAGACAATGTAGAAATGAAGACACGTCATATAATCAGCACACCGCATGCAATTTCGAGCCAATGAAGTCATGTATTCGCGGTGATCGGCGCCTACATGTGCGGCGGAGCTTCTCGAAATGTATTGGCTTCAGTAGGTAATTCGTCAGGGTATATTTGTTGAATTCCAGGCATCCAACCTTGCCCTCTAGACACCTTTTCTTCACCTCCCACCACTCGGATGCTAAGTCAAGTACCGATGACAGTCATGACTGGGAAGGATGACAATACCTGAAACTGTTGGTCTCCTGTGTGCGACGTCAGCTCAACGCTTTTGCCTGTGGGCTATGGCCCTGAGACATTTGGTACCTTATTTGGTGTCTTATAACTTTCCTTGAGAATCTGTCGGATGCAATAAGTATCTCCTCCCTTCCAGATGTTTCTGTGACTCTTCTCTTATCAAGTAGCCCTGAGACATATCATTTCAGCCTTCAGAGTTTTCTACAATCCTCTTCAAGCCGTCTACTACCAAGTGAGATCAGCTACAGTAATCAAATCTTTCAACGATCTCATTATGTGTCGCGTGGTGGATATCACCTTCTTTCAATGTACATGCCGCATCCCTATCAAGGAAGAGAAATGTGAAAACCCAAAAGACAACGACCCCAGCAAATGTCGTGGCAAGGGGCACGAAAAGTTCGTTATCTCTCTTGGCCATGGTACAAGATTGTCACTGACTTGCAAACTAGGTCTGATTTGACTGTAAAGCAGATTTGCGGTCAGTGAACTTCCCGGGTTCGCCCGATATTATTCTCTCCTTCATCACCTGTCGCTCCTATACTGCCGGACCTGCGCTGTCCCATGAGACCTTGGCCATTCACAGACATAGTGCTGATGCAATCGTGGGACAGTGACTCACAAAGCCCAACGCGACATCCGCCGTTATCACAAGTGGGCTGAAGACCTTGAGGGCCACAGGGTGGAAAGGGAGGAGGCTGAAGAAATGATCAAGCACCATGAGGAGGTTCTGGGGGTTTTGGGGGATTCTCTTCTCAGAGCACTCGACCAACAGACCGTGATCGATGGTATCGATCGTACCAACCAGGATCTCAGACGTGAGAAGAATACGCTGATGCTTCGTCAAGAGGAGTACAGCGCATGTAATGCGGATAGGCGTTACTTTGAGAGGAGCCGAGATCAGGCCTACCAGAACCTCAACAGGAAGGAGCCGGGTCTCATCAAGGGGGAATTAAAAGGATGATCCAAAGCTGTTGTGACAGGAACAAGGTGGCTTGCCGAACATCAGCGACCTTTCTGCCGTGCGAGAGTACACGATAGGCATTCCGGACAGGTGAACAGGTCAGACAACATAACGGATCACCTGACCAGGATCAATACGAAAACTCCTCAACTGCCCGAGACTGACATTGTTCTCAGTGAGTGCCCTCTCAAGTAGAACTGTATTGGATTAGAGATTTGGGTTAGCTAGCACCAAGTTCTTATGTCGTCTCACACCTGCGCCCTCACAAATTGTCCCTTTAGTCACCTTGTTCGGTACTTGCAGGTATGCAGGAGTAGCTTAACTTCTTGGCGGAGGCCCCATGGAAGAGGTGACAATTGGCCTGCCAGAGTGCAAGAGCGTAAGAAATGTGCTACTGATTCTCCGCCGGGGTAATGTCAGCTGATCATATGTTTCCATCTAGACCCGTCTTCCCAAAGACCGTACAGGATCTGGGACTCTGATTGGCACCAGTCACTTCCCCTCTCGCCCTTCTCGCCCACTCGACTGTTGCTCTCATGGTGGCAGCCTAGGCTCCTGATGCTGCCCAGCTCAGTAGGCGATTGGTAGATGGAGCGGACCCGGCCTGCACCTTCGAGACATTCGTCAATAAATGCAGGCACATCTAGCGAGGAATGCGTTTTGACGGCAACGAACGGTGTTGCCAACCGTTGCCTGATTACTTCGATTTGACCCGTTCGAATCGATAGTTTGCCCCTGTAAGTACTTCAATCTGAGGCCTAGCAGTTCATGATTCAGACGATTTGTCTCTTTTTGTCAACGGTCTAACTGATCATTCGTAATCTTGGTGGTACTTACCTAGGTACCATCCCCTAAGTCATAAACGTAAAGAGCACATGTTTTGGTAGAGAAGCCACGAACCTTTTCGAACTGTTAAGACAATCATTCAAACTGTCCAACAAGTTAATAATTGGTTGCACCCTCGGAACAGCTATTTGACTGATAGTTCAAGGTCCTATTGGCAACACTGGCGATCAATATTGCTGGCCAGCCATTTTTCCCGTCCGGTCCGCTACCTGCAACCCTCACATGTGCTCAGTTAGTCCATCAAAGCCCCCCAACGGAGCCCGTCACGCCCAAGCGCTGCGTTTCTGTTCCTCGGGGGCCCAGGGGTGGGTTGCATGCTTCATCCCAACATCCTCTCCACCCACCCGGCCTTCACACTCGCATCGGGCGTACAATCCCCCTTCGTCCCAACATTCGTCACCGCCGCCACGTACCCATATCAAGCACTGTTAGTGCTCCAATCCGCAAACGCCGGATCATCCGCGCGCATGCAGAAAACCTTCCCCTCCCTCTCGAGGGGCACGCACACGCTGAACCTCGCCGTCGCCACGTCGCCATCGTCCCCATTGGCCTCGCATACGTCCCTCTTGAAGAAATCCACCCGGCACACACTCGGCACGTCCAGGAAGGCGACGAAGAGGTAGGGAGCGTAGGGGGAAAGGGTCCACTGCTTCGTGGTGTCCCGGGCGAGTTTGGGGGTCCAGCCGTCGAAGTAGGCGCCCCGGTCGCCGTTGTCGAGACCGTTGGCTTCGCCGAGGGCGGCGGCCGTGCCGTTGGTGGGGCAGTCGGGTAGGAAGGCGGAGCCGATGAAGATGTCGTCGGAGGAGATTTTGCCGCTTGTAGCGAATTGATGGGCGGAGCCTGGGGTGGGGAGCGAGTGGATGAGGAGGCGGAGGTGGGAGAGTAGGAGGAGGAATGTTAGATGAGGGGTTGGGAGGTAAGGACTTGATAGTAGGGAGTTGTTGCGACGCATGATGGGAGTGCTGATGATTCTTCATGGATAATTATGAGAAACTCAGGATGGAAGCCGGTCAAGTCGGAGGTTTTTGAGCGGGTGGGAGGTAGTGCTAAGCTCAGGAGTCGCGTTGCGCTGAGGAGCGGATTCGTGGACTGAAATGGTGGTACGAAGGACCTTGATGAAAGGCGAATGTTTTAGCGACCATCGTTCCTTCCTTGCAGCAGGGATTGCGTATTTATCGGACTAAATGATACGACTCGAAACCTCTAATTTCACCCTCTCAAAAGAGTTCGCTCTATAAGAAAAGGGTCGGGAGACGTCTTCAACAGACACAAGGGTCCTTTCGCTTGGGACCAAAGCCGTGCTCACGGGTAAAGATGGTAGTCATTCCACGATGATGGTGAAGAATAGGAAGGGTCGTGAGGTTGTGCGACACCATCTTAAGGCATCCGAAATCAAAGCTTCAGATGCACCTATCAATCGGCCACCGAAAGCTCGTCAGCAATGACCGCCTGTGATAGATAACGTCAGCGTTAATATTGAATAAGATGTCTACGCATTAACTTCTTCTCTCTCCCACAGCGTAACTCTTCGCTGAACGAACTCGTATCAAAGGTACAAAAATCTCATCCATTCAATAAAAGACTCACCAGCTCCAAAAGCATTCCTGCGAGAGGGGTTTCACGACTCACCGATTTCCGATCAGAATGCCATAACGCTCCCGCCCCTCAAGCGTCTACTCCGACGCAAACACCGACACCGAAACCGACACGTCATCATCCTCCTCCTACAGCGGCGATTCAATAACTGACTCCGACTCGAGCAGCTTCACCCACACCCAAAGGAGGCGAGCGGCCCAAACCAGCAAACACCCTCGTCCACGTAATAGCTTACTCTTGCCACTGGGAAGACAAATAGATGGTTTCCCTAGGATCCCCCACCGCATCCTCTACAAAGTCGACTGCTGCTATTTGCAACCTTCCCCCAGCCGCATGTGCAATAAGATGTTCGGCACGGAAAACACCCTCGCCAAGAGCTTCATATCCTACCCGGCCAACGAGCGGGCGTTCGAGATTGCGGCGAATGATATCCATGATCTCCTGCACGACCCGGATGCCCTAATTGAGGATAAGTATGTCGCGGTGATGGTGAGGTGTAGGGCGAGGATACACAGGAGTGTGGCGATGAAGGAGAGGTTGAGCCGGACGATTAGTGGGTGGAAGGGGTGCAGGGCTGTGGTGGAGCATTATGATTTGGGGTATCGGGTGAGGGAGAAGAGGGACGAGCAGGACAGGAAGACGAGGCGGTTGAAGGAGAAGGTGCGGGAGATGCAGGCGGAGATGGGAATTATAAGGGCCCAGGTGGAGGGCTTAATGGGGTGGAGGAGCTCGGGGTATGTGGGGTATGTGAGGTATCAGGGCCGGTGATCTGTCTAGAAGGCGGCAGGCGGTCGTGTGGCAACCATGCTTTTTCAATGAGCAAGTCTATGACAGCCGGACATGCTATCGGCCTGAGTGAGCCGCGGACAGGCGTGTATATAGCTCCTATTGACCGTTTTGAAGGTTTTGTGAAATATCTGTTGGTGCGACACGCTTGTTCTTAGTGGGAATGCCTGCTCTTCAGTCACTAAACTGACAACAGTAGACTTGGCTTCCCTGATATATCCGATGCTTTTACCTCAGTGTCGACAAATCGAATCCGGCTCGAGCGTTCTCGAGACCGCTGGCTTCATGCCTGGACCCGACTCCTAGCTGAATTCCAACGAACAGGTCTGGGGCATTATCTCCAAAGTTGTATTTGTCCAGCGAGTTCTAGTCAGGCCTTGTCAGAATGGATGGAGAAGGTATTTTGATCAAACTGATATGTAGCTTGCTGGAGTGGCAAAGTTTGGAATCTGATGGCAGAGATTGCCGCTTCGAGAACTATGTCTCACAGTATAGAATGCGCGAGGCAGCCTATCTGGATGCTTGTATGTTTGTTGAGGGATCTGGTGAAGCCAAACCGATAGGGAGGGAAAGATTGGTTATATATGCTGTGCAAAAACTGTACTAAGAGACAGAAGTCTCGAGAGCAGATAGACTAGGGGCTGCCAACATCATCGTTTCGTGCACCATGGTCAGGCATAACTATTCGTTTCAGATAAATGCGGTAGTGAACAAGGCATTGAACTACGATTATTACACCGACAAAATGACTGAAGAGAATTTGCTGCCGTGCGATCCAAGAGCTGATGGGCGAGCCATAAATTTTGCTCAAACGGACCTAAGGGCGCAGCAACGAGCTGGCGCGCCCACTTCCGACAATCTATACCATCCAAGCTCCACATTTTGGAACCTAAGGGCACGCTGGAAATTGCAAGATGACAGTAGCTTTGCCCTACGAACGTTACTCTTCAAGCGAATGATGTTGAGGCCAAAGGAAGGAGAACACGACCACCCATATAGCACATTTGCAATGGGTGAGGAGATGGATATGCTGGTCAAGATTCTGAAACATATGTACGAGACGTCAAAGTCGAGGATGTTGAAGGCATCTACCAATTTTTCAAATATTGCCGGCCTGAAAAAGATGATAACGTCTACGACATCAGATTGCCTATAGTGGAAGCCATTCGCTAAGGAGACTTCAATCTCGAAGAGCCGAAGGATTCCCCAACTAATCGATCTCAAGGACCATTGCCAGACAATACCTACTGGTTCGAGGACTGGAGACAGTGCCACTTACGATATGAGAAATGGAGACGGAGGGTCAATGAGGGAAAGGGACCACTCTGGAAGGAACTAGGCTACAACGAAATGGTCAGATACAACGGTAAGTAATTGTGTATAACCTACTGGCGACAGCTGACTCATCCCAAGTTGAACGCAATGTGCTAGACGAATCACTTCTGTGAAGTTGCCTAGACTAGAGGGTGTTGGATACGACTGATTTGTCGAGGCGAATGAAGGATGTTGTACCTTGGGGGCTTTGAATTCATTTCTTTCATCTTTGCCTAGAGTCAAGCAAGGGTGTGAGAGTCTCAGACTCAGATGGAAGGAAAATATCCATACACTCCTGATACTCTGCATTACAGCAACAATGATATCGTGCAAACGTGCTCACAGCTGTCGAGCACTTTCGTAATTGATGCGCGTTACCATTTGGAGGAAGCATTAAGTGTGATTCGTCTCGTCCAATCAAAAAAAAGCCTATGTGTATTAGTCAGCTCAATTTTCAGCCCTACAGATAAAGTCCTTCGAAGTCGTTGCATTCTCAAATAGCTCCTCCTGCTGTCGATCTATTATCCAGAAGATTCAAACAATTCAAGACCGTCCCGAGCACCATACTCAAACTATGGCATAAGTACCATTACTCACATGGTACTCCTGTGAAGTTGTGTCAGAGAAGCACCGAAGCTCACACAACTCCATGGCAACGTCTTTGAGCAACTAATGCAGGCAAGCTGCAGCTTACCCCTAGCTACAACATCTGTGACTGCACTGATCTTCCCTTTCGGACATCTTCATCGACTGTTACATGCTCGTCACAAAGAATGACGTGATGTCGTGCACTGCACAGGCTTTTCCGTCCCAACGTCGCATGGCCTTCGCCTTATCTACACTTTCTACCTCAATTTCGCTTTCACTGATACGTACCACATGCGCATGACATCTCGGCCCTACCAAGCAACTTGACCCCCTCCCGCCAAGTGCTGGGCATGCTAGGCGCACTCTTGGGCGGGGCGTTTTCAGCGTTCTGGTGGCTGAATCAAGACCCCACATTAAAGTCCTTTCCCACCCACACAAATTCCTCTCTGTATGCACCGCTCGTGCCCATCAACTGCATTTCCAATTCATTATCTACAGTCTTGATATCCTAACTTGTGCGCACGTTCGGTCCTGCTTGGCATTTGGGATGCGAGACATGGCCCGATAAGGATTGATTGACTTGGACCAGATAACCGATTGAACTTAATAGACTGCCTTACTCAGTCATTTTTGGCGGCTCAACTACTCATTTAGATTTACCACCGACGACGCCCTGAGCCGGAAGTTTTCAACCATGGGGGTCTTCAATCGCAAGAGACACGATGTCGCCGAAGTTTCACTGTCACCTCAACCCTCGCCGATTGATGGCGAAAAGTACGGCGACACCGAGGGCGCGAACGGTACAGCCCGACTTGATGACATGAAGGACCCTCATTCTCGCTTGCAACGCGGGCTGAAGGCCAGGCAGGTCACTATGATCGCAATAGGCGGTGCAATGTGGGTGTGAAGATCAAAGTTGGGGCTGACGGTCGTTAATATCCTCATAGTGGGACTGGTTTGATTATTGGTACTGGCGCGGCCTTGGCCAAAGCTGGACCTGCCTCTATCTTGATCTCATATTCCATTGTTGGCTTTGTCGTGTACATGGTCATGTGCGCACTAGGCGAGATGGCCGCTTGGCTACCTCTGGAGTCTGGCTTCACCGGTGTAAGCAATGCTGCCTATCGTTATGCAATGCAAGGTGGAATGTGTTGGCTGACATGATAATCAAGTATGCCGCGAGGTTCTGCGATCCTGCTCTCGGCTTCAGCTTGGGTTACACGTACTGGTTCAAATGTACCATATCTAGGAAAGAGTCAATCTTGCTCCTTGCTGACGCGCGGACAGACATCATTGTTACACCAAACCAGCTCACTGCCGCTGCACTGGTGATCCAGTACTGGGTCGATCGAGAAACCATCAATCCTGGGGTCTTCATTGCAATATTTCTCATTGCGATTGTCGCTATCAATTATCTGGGAATCAAGTTCTTTGGTGGTATGTGACCCCAGCTGGCTCATGCGACATCTCAATCTTTCCTTGACCGATCTGACATTGTAGAATTTGAATTTTGGCTCTCCTCCATCAAAGTCCTGACAATCGTTGGTCTACTCATCCTCTCTCTGATCCTCATGCTCGGCGGTGGTCCCGACGGCGATCGCAAAGGCTTTCGGTATTGGAAGAATCCTGGCGCATTCAAGCCTTTGTATGAGAGTAAGTAGACACGGGCCTTCCCTTGGTCGTTCCAAACCATTTACTAATGAGGTCGCAGCGGGATCTGCGGGGAACTTTATTGGGTTGTGGGCGACATTTGTGACCGCGGTTTTTGCTTATCTTGGGTACGGAAGGACAAGTCTCGCCAAAGCATAGGCCCCTTACTGACGATGCACAGGACTGAACTTGTTGGGGTCACCGTTGGTGAAGCGCAAAACCCGCGCCGAGTCATCCCTAAAGCAATCAAACTCACCTTCTGGCGAATTGTGGTCTTCTACGTGCTGTCGGTCTTACTGATCGGGACTCTTGTCCCCTACAACTCCGATCGGCTGTCTTTTGCGACCAAGCAAACCACAGGAGCATCCGCCTCGCCATTTGTCGTGGCGATCATCGAGAGTGGCATCGCGGTGCTTCCCGGCTTTCTGAATGCCTGCATCCTGATCTTCGTCTTCTCGGCCGCCAATTCCGATCTCTACATTGCTACGCGAACACTGTATGGCCTGGCGAAGGAGGGTAACGCTCATCGGATCTTCGCTCGCACGGACAAACGAGGTCTTCCAGTCTATTCACTCGGCATCTGCGCGTTCATAGCATGCATCGCGTTCCTCAACGTGTCTGACGATTCCAAGAAAGTGTTCAACTACTTCGTCAACCTGGTCACTATTTTCGGCCTATTAACTTGGATCTCCATTCTTGTAACTCACATTTACTTTGTCAGAGCACGGCGCGCTCAAGGTATTGAAAAGTCGCAAATGGCTTACACGGCCCCATTTGGCCTGTATGGGACCTACTTTGCCTTGGTATTCTGCGTTGTTGTCAGCATCTTCAAGAATTTCGACGTCTTCGTGCATGATTCATCGCGCGAGGCGGGATTGCAGACTTTCGACTACAAGAATTTCATTACGGGGTATTTGGGCATTCCATTGTATCTCGCCATGATCATTGGACACAAGCTCATCAAGGGCAGTAAAGGATGGTCACCATTAACGGCTGACTTCTACACTGGCAAGGATGTCATTGATCAGGAAGAGGCGGAGTTCGTTGCGAGGAAAGAGGCGAAATTGGCGAGTGGTTCCCAGACCAAGGCAAGCGCGTTCTACTCAAAGTTTGTATCGTGGCTCTTTTGATTTTGTTTGTATTCATATTGTCATTCGAGCGCCGGCGAAAGGCAAAATTTCCTTTTGACGTCAGATCAGCTAGCGAAGCGATATCGCACAGAAATTTATTTTCCCAAAACAGAAGCAACTGAGGAACCAGATCAAGAAGCTTTATCGCTCATCATTGTCTCGTTACTTTTTGAGATTGATCGTCATGAATTCATGCCTTGATAGGAAGAATCGGAATGAACGGATGTCATTACTGCATTAACCCCACATTAAGCTTCTGCCGATGAGGTCAACTGTTGAGCTGTTCACTACCTATTGCCCCACCATCTGACGTTTGACATATAGCGGTCCCTCAACCCCTCCTTGTCCTTTCTTCTCTTCACTTCATCTCACTTCCGTCCAAAGAACTTTCATCACGCAAACCCCTTCCTAATCCGACCAAACAGTCGTAATGTCCCGTCCTCTTGTTTGCAATATCATTGACTGACCATGCGCTAGAAAAACCATTCACAAGCCAAGTACATCTCTCCCAAGATGAATACCATGGCGTCTCTTCGTTGGCATCAAGTCCAACATGATCAAGTCTATTCAGGTAATGTAGATCTGAAGCATGAACCGGTGTTCGTCTCCCTAGTAGCCTGTCATGCAGACCCTACCTTCGACCTCGCAGCCTCCTCACTGAATGGTCGAGCTGTCACAGTCAAGGTTGTACACGACAGGTGAAGAGGATTCGTTCTGAGATTATACGGTTTCAAACTTGATCTGGATAATACCAGCGAAAGGACTCATGCTCATCCATCCCCCTCTCCCTCCCTCCCCTTTCCCCTTCCACCCCATCTAACCACAGCCAACAGATTTAATCAATCAAGCATCATGTCCCCACCAGCAGCAACTCTCAACGACTCTCCCACCTTGACCCACTCCCTCCCCACCAAGAATGGCATCAACGGCACTGCCCCTCCCGCCACCAAAACTATTATCAACGGCGCTCCTCCCTCCATGAAGACAACAGTCACCGAGCTCAAGTCCGAGGAAGCCGCCGAGGCAAGCATGTTCGGCAAATGGTCCGACTTTACCTTCGCTCCGATCCGCGAGTCCCAGGTCTCCCGCGCCATGACACGCCGCTACTTCGCCGACCTGGACAACTATGCGGAGAGCGACATTGTGATTGTCGGGGCTGGTAGCTGTGGATTGACTGCGGCGTACATGCTGGGGAAGCAGAGGCCCGATCTGAAGATCGCCGTCATTGAAGCCGGGGTGTCGCCTGGTAAGCCTTTTCCCCCTTTCATTCTCTGTATGACGACCAAGAAGAAGGAAGATGCCGATGCTGACACATGGTATTCACAGGCGGCGGTGCCTGGCTCGGCGGCCAACTCTTCTCCGCAATGGTCATGCGCAAGCCCGCCGACACTTTCCTCAACGACCTGGGTGTCCCCTACGAAGACGAAGGCAATTTCGTCGTTGTCAAACACGCCGCCTTGTTCACCTCCACCCTCCTATCCAAAGTCCTGAGTTTCCCCAACATCAAACTCTTCAACGCCACCGCAGTCGAGGACCTCATCACGCGCCCGCACATCCAGACCACCGGCGCCAATTTGGGAGGTGGTGTCCGCATTGCGGGCGTGGTGACCAATTGGACGTTGGTGAGCATGCACCACGACGATCAATCGTGCATGGATCCCAATACCATCAATGCGCCCGTCGTCGTCTCCACCACGGGCCATGATGGGCCCTTCGGTGCGTTCTCCGTCAAGAGACTTGTGAGTATGGGACAAGTGGAGAAGCTGGGCGGGATGCGCGGGTTGGATATGCAGAGAGCGGAGGACGCGATTGTGAAGTCCACGCGGGAAGTCGTCCCCGGGCTTGTGGTCGCAGGGATGGAGTTGAGTGAAGTGGACGGGGCGAATCGCATGGGACCGACTTTTGGAGCGATGGTGGGGAGTGGTGTCAAGGCTGCTGAGGAGGCGCTCAGGGTTTTCGAGGAGAGGAAGGGTGAGGAATCATGAGGTGTTGGCCTGATGCCCAGAGAGAGTGGCAGGACGCTAGAAGTGGACAGATAGCTTTCGTTGCGGAGGATGGGTGAAGCGACGTGAGAAAAGTCGACTCTTATGATTTAATCCGTCACTCCTTGGCCCAAAAAACAAAATAAATGTTCGCTTCTCATCCCTACGCTTTCTGTCCTTTAGGTAGCAACAGAGAAGCGTTCGCAGGGAGATGCTCTCACCCTGTCCCCAAGTCCACCGTGTCCACGCTAGGGTAAAGTGCAAAGAACAGGACCGCTTCGGTTAGAACGCGAAGCCGATTCCCAGGGCGAGACTGTGCAATGTTGCCTCCAGGTCTCCTTGCCGGTCGTTGGTTGATCACCTCATCAAACCCACTTGGGCCGAAAAGCCCAGAGTCATCCCGCGCCATTCTCCACCACTACACCACCAGCAATTTTTACCACCATTTACCAACCAATGCTCGAACCATCTCGAACGATGGTATAAAACAGCATACATATGGAATTCCCAACCCAAAAAAAATGGAGACGGGGTCTTGCCGCGATTCGAACGCGGGGCCTCTCGCAAATTCCAGAAACCCAGGGTGTGACCCTAAGCGAGAATCATACCACTAGACCACAAGACCGCGTGTCTTTCCGGGGCTCTGAATGTGTATACATTGCTGCGACTACTCGTTTGCGTGGTGATGCGGGAGTAAGTGACTCTGTGTAAGGGTATTTGTGGGTATTTGTGGGTGCCAAGACGGGGACGGGGTTAGCGAATTTTAGCGTGGTTATTCCTTGGCACTCCCTCGGTTCCCCTTGACTCTTTGCTCCCTGTAAAGGCCTCTCTGAGGGCCTTGGCCCGGGTAAAGCGACGCTGTCAAGATCACCGTTAAAGGCTACCATCAATAATGAATGGAACATTCTTTTGCAAAGTGACAATTTGGATACATCAACCAAATCAGAAGATGTACCTCGAATCTATTAATGTGGGATCCTGATTGCGAACACCGAGAGATGCGCTGGGACTATCCTTCTCGTCTGAAGCAAGAGTGAGGCAGCTGTAACGGTGTGACACCTTTAAGATCCATCCTTCGCATAGGCCATAATGCGTGGGGTGGTGTTCATGCAAGTGGTCAGAAAGAGAAAAAGCTTTGCAAGCCTCCCTTATGCAGGCTACTGTGGGAACACCATCATGATCTCGGCCAGCCATCCCCGTGGTGCTTGCATCCATGGGTCGTGATACTCTTTGGGAAGGTAATTGATATCCACACTGCAGACAACCGGTGTCTCCCTGTTCTCTTGTTCCCATGTGTGCAGCGACTCCACAAACGCTTCTAGATCAAGAACCAGATCTTCATAGACCATGATCCCGCTCGTCTCCTCTCGCGAATACTTACCTTCACCATTCTTCAGTCGATCCATCGCTCACGCACGTGGATTATAAATATATCCATCTACTCGAATCTATCGAATAGGATGATCAGGAACGTCGAGGCTGAGTGAAAGATTTGGTGTCGCGATGTCCCGCCCATAAGCCCTAGCAACCACCACAGCCAGTCCTAGCACACCCTTAGCGAGTAAGCACAACATCCGAACAGCGCATGGTCGACAGCGGTGAAGCATGTTCGAGAAGCGGCGGTATGATCAGGCACCGATCAAACGGGATTCGAATCGTCGAATCCTCAGATGGGTACAGGAGCTGAGGTCAGAGAAAGCAGAAATGCCGTTATGCCGTGATGAGGCCCCGATGATCCGCACATGCTAGGTGAGTATATAATGATCTGTGAGCCGCGCTGCTTGTCACACAGGAGTCGACCTACTTTCGTCCATTCCTTGGTTGCTGTGAATATCGTCTCTTTCTTTTCGGCCTTTGTCCTCCCCCATTCTGAGCTTCTTGTACAACAACCCTGTTCCCTCTTCTTGAAAATCCATCCATGGTTGCCCTTCTCTCCGCACCAACATCCGCTATGACCGTCCCAACCACCCTCCTTGCCTTCCTCCTCGCCCTCCTCCCCTCCACGCTCGCCGGCCCCATCTTCACCACCCCAACCACCGCCGTGCCCACCACAACCCCCACCTCCGTGCCCCCCTCCAACCCCTCCGTCTCCCCCGACCTGATGAACCAACTTCAACTTGCCCCCACCTCCGAGGACCGCTTCGCCCTCCTCTCTCAACAGGGTCCCGCCGACACCTGGCTCAAATATGACTTCACCCCCGACGCCAACCCGAACCCCGGCGGCGGCAAGGGCTTGGGCGGCCAGGGCGACCTTGCCAACCGCAAAACCTTCCCCGCGCTGATCAATCTGGGCCTCGCCATGTCGGCCGGCTTCATGAACCCCTGCGGAATGAACAAACCGCACATCCACCCGCGCGCGTCCGAGTTCCTCACCCTGGTCGCGGGGAGCAACGTGCACACGGGCTTCATCCTCGAGAACGGCTTCACGGACCAGCAATCCACCACCCTGAGTCTCTATCAGGGCGCCATCCTGCCCCAGGGCAGCATCCACTACGAATTCAACGACAACTGCGAGCCCGCGGTGTTCGTGGCGGCGTTCAGCAACGAGGATCCCGGGTTGAGTACCATCGGCAAGAATTTCTTCAATCTGGATCCGGACATCGTGGATGCCGATCTCGGCTTTCCTGACGTTCTGGATGGGACCAATTTTGCGGAGTTTGAGAAGGCGATCCCGAAGAGTTTTGCGCAGGGGGCGAAGAGTTGTTTGGATCGGTGTGGGATTAAGTATTGATGTGGGATTCTGAGGGAGAAAGGGAGGAGGGAGAAAGGGAGGAGAGAGAAAGGGAGGAGGGAGAAAGGGAGGAGGGAGAAAGGGAGGAGAGAGAAAGGGAGGGAGGGAAGATGTACAAGTAGAAGACGATAAAGGGGGCCAACAATTGCGAGAGGGAGCAAGGTACGATCTTGGCAGAGTCGTTGGATTGATTGCACGGGTAGATAATGCCTGTATACATGCATCAATGGCAATGAAATGGAACACGAAACATGCTAAAATCGCAATGCTCGTTTTAAAGCAATTTCTCAACTGTCCTCACCTTATTCCACTCATGCATGCACCCGCAAGAAGAACCCCTGACTCTTTCGCGGCAAGGCTGCCTCTCGCACAGATCGCCAAACTGCTTTGCTACGCCACCCCCGGCAACCCCGGCAGGCTCGCGAGAAAAAATCTTGGAATCCAGTCAAGCGGGTTCCTGTGGTCTGGCGTTTACGTACCTGACGACGATGTTGTTGTTGTTGCTTTTATTGTTGCTCGATCCAGGAAATCACCCCCGCGTCTCTGCGCCATCGTCTTTTCTCCAAGCATTGCTCACGATAAGTTTTCGCAAAGATGGCTCTGTAGTAGTACCGATTTACCGTGTCAAAAGAGGGGGTGGTGGAAACGCGCAAAAGACCGGGATGGATCGTGAACTACTCGCTGGTCTCTCGCCACGGGTGGGGATCATTGGAAAAAGGAGAGAGATGTGGGGCTCATCAATCTCTTTGACGCCGTGTTCACCACGATGTTTGGGGACGTACACATTGTGGTCGAAGTGTGAATTCTTTTGGTTGTGCGCAGCGCACGTGATGGGATCGATTGAGTCTACCTATTGAAACGAAATATCCCGGTCATCGTTACCGAAAACGCAGATTGGTGGTGGAACCTCGCCTCGGATCGTGGGGCTGGAACTTGCGAGGTGTGGGACACGCAAACAAGGGGCTCCCCTGCACACCCGATGAATCTCGATCAAGATCTTGGAATGATTAAGTTTTTGGTATCGAATTTGCTGATTAAGCGGTTCTGAGTAGCTTGTATACCCCAAAAAATTTCTGAGGCCGAAGGCTCATCATGTTACAGGGATCGCGAGGTTGCCCACGTTGCAATCTTTGTTGCTCCTGGAGAGAGGGGATCTTTGCATCTCATCATGTTCGCAAGTATGTACTTGCCGAGGGTGTCTTGCGAAAATTGTGAAACTTCACGGAAGAACAGAATTGCCGGTGGTCGTCTGTAATCGCACAATCACCCAAACCAATCATATGCTGTCTTTCCTCCCTTTACTCTAGGTCGCCGTCAATTCTTTATATTAAATGGACTCCATGAAAAGATCGTTTATTGAGCGTAGAGCTCAGCCATCGATGTAATGCCGATCAACCGAGCAAAGCTTGATGTCAGCTTCATGGCGTTGTTGTGAACTTCTTATCTTATGTATGTCACCCATAGAGTGTTAGTGCATCATTTCGGTAGGGACTCGCATCAGATACCCATTCCAGTGCTGCGTACGGCGGGATTCTCCCAATGGAGGAACATCGTTGAAGATCCTCGTCTCACCATCCTTGCGAAGGTAATCAAGTTGGGAGATAATGTGTTTTACATTCATCGCTCGTCTACCAGTAGCAGCAGGGCTGAGATCGTGGTGTTCTGGTAGCGCCGATGGTGCTGACATATTGAACGAATGTTGCTTGAGGTTTGAATCTTATCATTCCTGTGAGAATTGGTCACGGCAGTGCTGCCAATCTCACAATTATTGTCTCTGACAATATATACATTTCTCGACCCGGTCAAGCAATCGCTCATGAAGAAGTTCGATATCCAACAAAGGGCGTTCAACGGGCAACAACAGGGCTGTAACTCCAAATCCTGGTATCATGGCTCGACATGGGGAGACTTATGCGATGGACAACAACGGTGGAGTTGCAAGTCCAAATCTTGCTACTGCAGGAGCATCGCACATCAATGCCCAAGACAACAGGGCACTCCCATCGCCCAACCATAGCCTTGAGCTCGCAGAACCAGAGAAGAAGCCAGTCAATCCCATGTTGAATATGCCTGATGGAGGTTTCACCGCCTGGATGCAATGTGCTGGGTCCTTCTTCATCTTCTTTAATGGCTTTGGCTTGATCAACTCGTTTGGTATGTGGAATCCATGACCTGCAAATCTTGCATGCACTGCGTTCATGTGTCGACTAATATATACTGACATGATATTGAAGGCGTCTTTCAGAGCTATTACGAGCTAACCCTTCTCCGGGATAAGTCCTCGTCACAGATATCATGGATCGGATCGATACAAGCGTTCCTCCTCATCTTCATCGGGATTCTCGCGGGTCCGCTATTTGATCTCGGCTACTGCAAGTCCATGGTCCTCGTGGGGTCTTTCCTCATTGTCTTTGGCACCATGATGACGAGTCTCTGCACCGAGTACTGGCAGTTCATCTTGGCTCAAGGTCTCGTCGTTGGGCTTGGCTGCGGTCTCAGCTTCATCCCCAGCATTGCATTGACGCCCACATACTTTTCAAAGAAGAAGGGTCTCGCCAATGGTATCTGCCTGAGCGGTAGTAGTCTTGGTGAGTACGGTAATCAAGATTTGTTATCATTTGACGCTAATGGGAATGAATAGGTGGTATCCTCTACCCCATCATCTTCCACCAGCTCCAACCACAGATCGGCTTCGGCTGGACGGTCCGCGTCATCGGTTTCATCATGCTCGTCACGCTTACTGTCCCCATTCTGGGCATGAAGATTCGCATCAAGCCACCTAAGCGCAGGGATTTCTTCGATCCTTCAGCATTGAGGGAGCTTCCCTTTCTCATCTTTGGCAGCGCAGGCTTCTTCGCGTACATGACCGTCTACATCCCTTTCTTCTACGCCGCGCTGTATGGCATCAAAGTTGGAGTCAGCGTCAATTGGGCTATCTATCTGCTGGTGCTGTTGAGTCTGGGATCGTTCTTTGGCCGACTTATCCCGGGGCATCTGGCTGATCGATATGGTCCTATGAATATCTTGGCTCTGGCGTCTCTCACAACGACCATCATAGCGTTTTCGTGGATAGCGGTGGTGAATAAGGGGGGCATGATTGTGTTCTCCTTACTGTACGGGTGGGTAATCCGCCACGGCTACCTTCCTTGGCGCCAGGATTTTGCTCTCCCTGCTTGCTATCCTCTAGCCCCCTCGTCTTTCATCAGAATGAATTGAGAGAACGGCTGCTGATGATTGAATGACAATAGATTCTTCTCCGGCGCCCTAGTCTCTCTGCCCCCAACCGCGGTAGCCACCCTCTGCCCCAACTTGGGTGTCATCGGCACACGTATCGGGATGATCCAATTGCCTACCAGCATCGGCCTCCTCATCGGCAACCCAATTGCTGGTGCTGTCCTCAAGTCCGGCTGGGTGGACATCCAAGCGTTTTGTGGAACCATTGCGGCGATGACGACGATTTTGGTGATGGCGGCGAGGATCGCGAAGACGGGGTTTGTGGTGGGGGTGAAAGCTTGAGGGATGTTATCCATCCGGTTTATGAGCGGATGAAGGAAAGGTCGTAAGGAATTCAACGAGGTTTCGGTTGAGCGTCGCGGTGAGCGTGGCGTTGAGGAAGATTGATGATGTTATGATTGGTTTTGCATCGGAATTAGACCGTATATCTAAGAAGCCCTGCAAAAGGGAGACTGATGGTTACTTGAGCTGACGTTGTTTCAGTCCTCCTTTTTGTCCCCGTCGTTTCATGACGCTCTCACGCCCTTCTCATCCAGATGCCCATGTTATGCTGGCGTTGCCTTTCCTTCCACTAATCTTCATACCTTATCATAATCGCGTGCCATCATTATTACAGGCGTCACCTCATCATAAGACGCACTTGCACAACTCCCCTACCCTCCCCGTCCCCTTCATCCTTCCTCTTCCCATCACCTTAACACCACCATTCCCGCTCTTTCCCCTTCCCCTTGCCCCTTCTCCCCAGCAGCTGCTGCCGCCCAATCACCTTCCCGTCCAACCACCCTCAACATTTTCCCGTTCCTCATTCCCCCCCCGAGTGTCCACTCAACGCCTTCATCGCATCACCCAGCCATGACACGTGGCCCGCGAGATCGCGGCAGTTCATCCATCCATCGATCTGTCGCGCATGGAGGTGCGGTGCGAGCGCGCGGGGGGCTCTCGGGCTCGGGAAGCATGGAATGGTCGGGTTTTTCAAGCCGTTCGTCGTCGGTGTACGAACGCTCTTTTCCGGCGGAGATTTGGGGCCGAGGGGAGGGGGAGGGGGTAGGATGGGATGGTGCGCCGTTGGCGTGCGATTTCGTTTCGTTGGAGGAGGGGGATAGAGGAGGGAAGGGAGGGGGGTTTGCTAAATTGGTGCTTCGAGATTGGGAGATTGGGGGAGGGAGAGGCGAGGGGGGATAGTTGAGCCCCCGGGGAAACGTTGATCCATCCGCCACGGCTGACATTTCGATCTCCCTCCTTGTTTGCAAGAAAGCTTTTCGATGCTGCATGCAAAGACTGAAACAGTGGAGGATCGACGGCTTGGGTATGATATATTCAATATGTGACGATAAAAGGATGTTGAGCCCAAGCTCTGATCATCTGAGAACGAGTCGAGAGCCCGGTAAGGGGAGTGTGCAGGACTTCTTCAAATTCATTGACAGCGATAGAATCATGATATTCAATGATCCTGCCCAAAAAAAGTACAACGTATTATTATCCCCATTCTCGATCATCCTCCTCCAAGAACAATCAACAGTCTTCTCTATTTACATCCTGCAAGCTCTTCTTCTTCTTCTAGCACATATTCGGAGCCTCGAGCCTCGAAGTTACCTATCACTGCAAGCAGAGTTAATCTTCTTTCTAAGCCATCAGACCTCCAACAGCCAAAAGCATCACCACTGCAAGGCCAGCGGATTTGCTCATGTCCACAGCAGCGGCGCCAGAGTTGGAGCCGCTGTCGTTGTCGTTGTCGTTGTCGCTGTTGGAACCGCTGGTGGCGGATGCTCCAGCCATTGAGGTTGGTGAGCCTTGTGAAGGGGTTTCTCATGTCAGCTGCTGCAGTGAAGGAAATTGAGGAGCCATGTTTGAGTATCGGTAGGATACGAAAGAGTTCGTACGTACTGCTCATCATGGTGCTGCTCATCATCGTGGCGGCAGATGCGGGCATGGTGGTGTTGTCGTTGTCATTGTCGTTGTCGCTGTCATCCCCACTGTCGTCGTCGTTGTCGTTATCGTTATCCCCTGTGGCGGAAGCGGCGGCGGCACCGGCAGCGCGTGCTGTTGCCATTGATTAGGCCCATCGTTCATTCTCTTGTTACTGTTGCTTTCTTAAGAAAGAGGTGACATACTTGCGCTCATCCCGCCGTTGGCAACCGCGGTGCTGGCGGCGGCGACAGCATTGTCGCTCCCGTCATCTGAATCGTTGTCATTGTCCTGAGCAATGGCGACGGCGGCCAAGAATGGCAGAATGACTTTGGAAAAGTGCATGGTTATTGCTGAGCTCGGCCGAAGTTGGTTGGGCACTGAATAGTGGTTGGGAACGGATTGATACTTTCTCAATCAGCTGGACTGTGATGCGTGTGCGGTGTTTGTTAGACTCGAGTGTGAGATGAGCCCTAGCCAGCAGAGCATACCGTTCTTTCTTATACATATTGGCCGAGTGCGCCAAGTCGGTACTCACGAAGCATTGGCATTTCTTGGCCTTGGGGCTGGTTGGATGATGAAGAAAGCAAGATGAGGTCGACAGCCGTCTTGGACAGAAGGTCAGTACCTCTATGGTGCAGTATTTGGTTGCTGTGGCGGAACCATGCATGGCGAACATGGTACCCTTGTCGTACCTTCAGCTGAAGCTGAAACGAATCAAACAGACCTTGGCATGTCCATGCTCGAAATAGATCTTGAAGGCATACATAGCTTCAATTGCCACGGAGGATTGCAGACTGAGGCACGGAGACCGACTTCTTGCAGCAGCTGCATACTGTGGTTGACATTGAACGTTGATCTTCAAAGTGTGCTATTCTTGTCTTGCCCAGATTGAACGCTCCTTTCACCCGCGAAACGCGCGTATCGTAAGGTACATAATGCAACTCTCAAATTGGGATTTGCTGCCTGAATGTACGGAATACCCTGTGCTCGTCCAGCAAGCTCGCTGACCGTGACTGCGGCGCCATGAGCTCAACAGCAAAGACATTTCGATTCCTGAGCGAATCTTCCATCATTACGTACTGTACAGCTGGCGAGCTCCCCAATTAGGCCATACCCAATTTCCCTTCAGCCCTGCAGTGGACCCTGGGGCCTGGGGGGGGGTACCTGAGCCAACTCAGCCAAGCATTATTGACTGCCGAGAGTCCGGGGAACATGGCTGTGCGGGTACCTCGGGCGTCCGGCATTGGGGCTTGGCAGCGCAGCGGGCCCACCAAACAAAGTCAGCCTGTGGTGATTCCCTTCCTCTAGCACCCAGGCCACTTTCAGCTCTTCTGCCATTGCATTCGTGTCGCCGCTTGCAATTCAGTTGAGGCAGGAAGCTGGCACTGGAGTAGTAAAATTCGAAATTCTGATCCTCGCCACATCCCGACAAATCCTGATATCTTTTCGGCAAAGGAGAAATGGTCGTCTTCAATCTGGAAATAACCACGCATCGAACAGGGAGATGAGAAATGACATCGCAATCGGCGGCCTCTCAAGATCAGCTTCCTTTCTCAAAACCGCCACCGGTCTCCTATGGCTCGAGAGCCCAAACTTCGCGCAGTACACGCTTCATGGAGGACTTGCGAAGGGCCCCATGCTTCTTAGGCACCAAGCCTCCATGAATTCAATTGTGCGGTTGCCAGGAGAAGTGGCATTGACAGACCCTGAGTCATGCCCGGCTGTCGCAAGGGATGCAAACTCGCAGCACAATGTCAACAATCAACATATCAGAGCTGAAATTACTCTCAATCCCAGCGGCATGATGGGTTGAGTCTTCTCATGAACCTGGTGATAAGAGCACCAAATAAGCCTTCTGCTGCCGTCAGCCTTGAAGTGCGAGGGCGAATCTTCCGGTCGCTGAAAGATCATATCAAGCCACGAAAGAATTTGATGTCCTGTGATGAGCTCGACAAGCAATAAGCCATCCGTCTCCCGATCATGTTATGGTCCAGACGCACGACCAAGCTCCCGTGTGGATCGGTTCCCTTACCGCATCACGGAGTCTCTTCTGAAGCCAGAATAAGCCACTCAAAGCCAAAGAACAATGTCCAAAGAGTCCAGTAGCCAGAGCAGACCTACCTTTGTTGGAGACTATGAGCAACTACCGGACTTTCCTGTGGTTCATCTAAATGAGTTGACAATGTCAGCTCAACAGCAAGGAGCGGTCTTTTTACTGGACGATAATAAGCCATCTTAGGTAAATAGAGGTTCATGACTCGCAAATTGCTTCGCCGACTTTGCACAGAATAGCCAGGTGGCGCGCCCAAATCAGCTCAAATCGAACAGCTATTGGCTTCGAACCACTCGCAACAAGCTTCTATCATGATGTAATCGGTACGCAGGACGCTCCTTCAGCTTTTCTTGACGACCTGAAAAGGACGCGTGATGCTTGGAACGTAAGATGATTTCAAATCAGAACAGCATTACAAATCTGCAATTAATGTTTTGACCTCATCGAGACTCGGGTTGTTCTGTGCCACCAATCCACCATGCCCGATTCTTCCAAGCCGCGCTTCAACGCACTATTGGTAGACGCGCACTTACTTGCTATGGGCCGCCTCCGCATGTCATTGAGCTTGTCTTGTCATCAAATAGCAGGGCGCGGGGTCCGATTCTAGAACGGCGCCGTATCATTATCATCCAGCTTCGCAATGTTCCCAAAGGAGAGGCCTCGACGAGAATTATCTCCGAGTTTCGCAACGGTCATGTCCGTCGGAATTTTTGAACGGTCCGAGCCCGTGCATTTCGCACACTTGGATGAAACGCCATGGGCACGCTGTAAGCCATGGCGCATTTTACAAAGGAGCCGCGCACAGGAGCAGACGTGGGCAGCGATCCTGTGCTCGTTGGATTGTTCCTTTGAACAGCAAAGGAGACACTCGTCGACGTGGACGAAGTGCCGTCAACAAGAGACTTGGGCGAGCAGCTTTCAACTTTCAACCTTGTCAAATGCCGCCTTGCCCGAGGGGCGGCTCAAATGGCTTGTGAGATTACGCCGCAACCTTATTGGCGCGCCTGCGACGAGCAAGGGACAATATCGAAAATGCACCAACGGTCCAACGCACCAATAACGCTATGCACGTCAGCACTGGAGTCTTAGTGCCCGCATACGCAAGGAACATGCCCCTTTATTTCGCACAGCTTCCAGCCTTCAACAGGATTATTGGAAGAAGCCGTGACCTATATCGAGGGATGTCCGAGCCCGATATTTGACCGAACCGTGTCAGTCCCACCACGAGGGAACCAGATCGTAAACTATCCTCAACGAATTGCCCGATGGCGAGAGACCGCGTTCTGGACGCAATGCGCGGCTCGGTTATGTGGTGCCGACCTCACCACAACGTAAGCATTTGCTCAGAGTTTGGTCTATCCTGGATGCCATGTGCCATCTTGAATGGCGCGCGAAACTTTGACTCGATCCAAGCTCTAGATGGCCTAGAAAGCTCGGACGCTCCAATTTTCCCACATCGTCGGGACCCTTTTCTCCGCCATGGTGCCGACAAAACCGACATCCTGTCTTAAGGAACATGGGATCCTGTGTGCTCTCCACAGGTTGAAAGATCCTAGCTGTTGATCTTCTCGCTTGTTGGTTGCTCTCATTCGCTTGAATCGTCTGCATTGGCTTGGCTCCCTATCAAAATGCCACACAATGGCCCTCCTCCGGCAGAGGGAGACGTGAATGGTGCAAGTCAGGTCCTCGCGTTTACGTGGGCGCTTGAGACCACGTCATTCATCTTGGTTGCGGCACGAATGTACTCGCGGATAAGGCTGACCAAGAATGTCTGGTGGGACGACTGGTGCATACTGCTGGCTTTTGTACGTACTGCCCTTGGCGATATGAATGGCAAGATGCTTATTAAATATACAGACGCTGGACATTGCTGTGTCGATAATATGGACCATCTATGCAGATCGTGGCTACGCTCGCCACGTCTACTATCTCACACCGCAAGAACTTCCAGATCTTTTGAAATTGAACACCATCTCAAGGTCGCTCTGCATGTTCTCCATCGCCATAGCCAAGATTGGTGTGGCGTTCTTGATTGAACGATTTGCGGGACCGATGCGGTGGCGGAAATGGCTGTTGCGGTTCATATCGATCACCACCTTTGTGTCAGCCGTCATCACCTTGACCCTCTTTTACGCGCAGTGCTCGCCCGTACAGGCGGTATGGGACAAGAGCATGCTCGCCAAGGGAACGGGGTCGTGTCTGAACTTGAAGCCGATCAATACCTGGAATTTGGTCATCGCAAGTAAGTTACCGAGCAGCGAGGCATGCGATGCAAGGCTGACGAATGGTCACTGCAGGTTACTGGGCCTTCCTTGACTTCGCGCTAGCGGCCATACCGATCGATATCGTGTGGAGACTACATGTCAGCCTGCACAAGAAGATCGGTCTTTCACTCGTACTCGGCATGGGAGTCCTGGCGGGCGCCTGTGCATGCGTCAAGACGGCTAAAGTGCCAATCTCCGTCCACCCAAAAGACGACCTCACCTGGAACACCATCCAACTACTCCTGTGGAATGGCATGGAAATGAACGTCATCATCATCGCCGCCTGCGTCCCGACCCTGCGTCCTCTCTTCCTGTCGGCCTCCCGCTTCACGGCAGGATACCGATCCCGGTCGCGCAGTCGCTCCTACAACAAGTATGCGTCCGATCCCAAAGCACAATCCAACAATTCTGGTGGTCTGAAAGACCCTGGAAACAACACCATCGGATCCGGGGGCGGCCATGTGCAGCGGCCCTCAAAACACCATCAGATATTCCACACGCAGCTCTCGACCATGCACAAGGACGAGAGTCCGAGCGAGAGTGTGACGGATCTGAACAAAGGAGGGGAACATGCTCGAACCGACGACATCATGTTGGAAGAGCGGGAGCTGGCCAGTCGGGACGACAGCAGGGAGGAAGAAGAAGGTGGGGAGGTCATTGAGCATTGGCATGAGGGAGGCCGGCAGCAGGGCTTCCCAACGAAGACTTTTGATCAGAGGCCGTGAAAGTGATGGACGAATGTAATGGTAACGGTAATTGATCAGCCAGCGAATGTACATATTGATCGAGAAACAGTATATATAATCGGAACTCTGTCTTCGAGCTCAAAGCCACCAAGAAAAGCCGTCGTCCTTACCCACTTGCCTTGTTCTTCGCTAATGAAAGCTTTCCGGTATCAGACTTACGCAGCTGTGCTCCTTGCCTCTTGAAACTTTTCTTCAAACATCACATATTCCACATCCTTGACATTGCTCGTGAATTGTGGTCTGGCTCATCTGTGCAGATGGCTCTTGGGGAGACTGGTAGAAGAGAATGTAGATATTAGAGATTCTGACGCAAGCCACAGCTTCGGCTGAGGCGCTCCGGGGCTCCAAGGGATGCATGAGTCACCCCAGAACAGGTTAAATATGGTTGGCCCTCCAAGAGCCTCCCTCAATCCTCCCCTTGTACGACGTAAAAAATCCGATATTCTGTTGACCTGCATCCTCTTTGACCAGAAAGCGATAAGACACTGAGATCACAATGCCTTTGCTCCAATTGCCCAATGAGATAATCGAGCAGATACTGTATCAGCTTCGAAATGCTGATCTGGATTGTTTCGCAGCCAGTTGTTGGAGCCTGCGCGACCTTGCTGAGAAAAGACTGCGCGAGCATGCAAAGAGGAAGGCCGAGGAGCTCCAGATCCACTTCGATCACTGGCAAATGGATATTTCGAGTAACAGAAAAACATACTTCTTAAAGAAAGGAATGTTGCATCCAGCTCCGATGTTGCACACCCTCCTGCGGGCTGACGCCGCTCCCTATGTTCGAGATTTGAATATGGCGTTTACGGGGCGGCGTTGGCTCAGGGCCTACTCCGTCGCCTCTGGATCGCGGGAGGAAGTCAGAAGTAAGCGTACAAAGCTGTATCAAGATATCAGAGCTGCCGTCAGCGGTACGAATGTATCGCTTGGCAAGGTATACAATCTCGATCGTCTTGCCGGCAGGCTGCTCGACGGCGAAGGTGACGCTCTGCTTCCTGTCATGTTTGCATTGGCAAAACGACTTCGCACCATCACTTTAAACAGAGCAGACTCGATGCCTCAAGAGGTCGTTGGCATGCTTCACGACATTGCTCACAAAGCCAGAAGCATTGATACTCCCGAGCAGCCATTATCACGCCTGACTCACGTAACTGTGCAGGGGTGTATGGACAAAGGTTGTTTCTTTGATTTGGGACGGATCGAAGCATTTCTTCGGCTCCCGTCTATCAAGTCGCTGACCCTGGAGGTGGATCAAATCAGTCCTTGTGACGGTTGGGATTCCCTGGATTTCAAGTCCTCGCTCTCGTCACTGAACTTGACGGGATATTTTAAGCCCAAAACCCTTGAGCAGTTGCTCGGGAAAATTGACAATTTACGCGAATTTCGCTACGAATACCGCACATGTGGCGACGAGTGTCGACGGAGGTGCGGACCGTATTACGGACAGGATTTCCATAAACAAGTGCCCTTCAACCCTCGACTCGTTCGCGACCGGCTGCTGCAGCACGCCCGCCACAGCTTGCAGCATCTGACCATCTGTCATCAGTATCGTCAATACACTACTGAGGATTTCGCGTCCAGCTTAGGATCACTGAAAGGATTCGAGAAGCTGGAGACGGTACATGCTGGCAGTGACATGTTCAACGACGCTGACCCTGGGGTGTGGGCTGATGGAAGCAAGATCTCTTCGCCGTATTCTTTCGCGCACATGCTTCCCCCGACAATTCGACAGGTCAAGATCATGCAGCCGCACGTTAACGAAGCTGCGATGCGAAGGGCGATTGCATGTGTCCCAACTTGCAAGTCCAAGGATTTTCCCCAGCTGACCGACATTGAATACGAAGATTTGAAATGGGAATCTGGAAGCGACGATGAAGAAAGAGAGCTCCGGACAGGCTTGCAAGGTCAAGGCGTCAATTTGACGGGCGCAGCCTAGGTGTTGTCATATGGAGTATTGTTGAGGCCTTATGCAACGCAAGCCCTGTCAAAGTACTCTCATGACCAGTGTATTTTAGAGCACTCAGCTGTACATCTCAGTACACCTGGGTATTTCCTGCAAATAGATTTTGTTTTCCTTCATGCATCATCCATAGATCACTCAGTGCATACATTACATGCGCCTCACTCACACTCACTCAATCATGCATCTGACACCTTGGCCATTGGACCTGAAGCCCCGACAATCATCTTCGAGGCTCCTGAGCAAGGCACCCTCCGCGCGTATCTGCTTGTGGTTCGCAATCCTCATAGACCGTAGGCGAAAGATTACCCAGTCATTGTCTAATCTCCGCCAAAAGGACAGGGACTGATCCCCATTCGCCCGACGCAGGAAAGCCCGGCTATCGTTGCCTAGTGGCCATCTTACGGCCTGAAGGCATGCCTGCATATTCCTTGACGCGCAATGGGGCAGGGCGTTTTCGAAAGACGATGGCCGTTGGCGTCGCTGGGATCTTCAACGCGCAATCATCCTCCATCGACCTGGCATGCATTGCATAAGACCCAGCGTACATACATGCATAGCCCCGGTGCAGATCATGATCTATAAAAAGGACTATCTTGATCTTACATACTAGTGGTGGCGATTGGGTATGACACGCATTGGCGCCAAGTCCGACCGATCCGCTCAGCCGGCAAATTCGATCCTAGCGGTGAGTACGGTACGGTACCATCACAGGGGTTGGCCAAGGAGCAATTACTTTTTCCTTATTTGAAGAGAAAAACAAAAAAAAAATAACAAACGAAAACACCGATCCTCTTCGTCAAATCTGCAGATCATTATGGTGGTAAGCAACAGCATTGAACCACAAATCTTAACAATGCCATTCACCCTGAGTCTTTGAGAAAGAGAACACGATGCCCTTCTCCAAATGGCGACTCTCGGGGCGGGGAAAGCTCTGCTTGATCGCTATCATCGCCTCCATGACTATGACATCCCTCGTTTTCGTCACCTCTCCCTCCCACAGGGTGAGATCTTTGCTACACATTCGGATGTGACGATGTTGACCGCCATCTACAGCGCTCGGCCATCTCGACCTTTTTGAAAGCAACATCCCAGGACAGTAGTCATCCCAAGACTCCCTCCTATGGTCTCAAACAAAAGCTTCATCTTCTGGTTCCTGCAACCAAAGGCGACGTCAACCTTTGTAAGACAGTCCTGACTTCTCAAATTCTTGGCTATCCTACTCCAACGCTTATTGCGTGGGGCCATGAGGAAAAAGAGGCAGCGGCCGGTTGGGTAATGGAGGGAGGCTCCCATATGGCGAAGATATCTGCCACGCTCGCTCACCTAAATCAATTCCATCCAGAACAGGATAACGAATTAGTCATCATGATTGACGCCTACGATGTGTGGTTTCAGCTCCCCAAGAGTGTGCTGATGGAGCGGTATCACATGATCAACGATCAAGCCAATAAGCGCATAATCACCCAGATCGGCAGTAATGCTACCCAGAGGGAGAACATTTCTCAATCCGTCATCTTTGGCGCCGGCAAACGCTGTGCTCCCAATCAATTACACACGATAGCGTGCTACCCAATCCCACCTTCGCCGCTCTATGATGACATCTACTATGGAAACACCGACACCGATATTGGTCCAAACGAGTTCGCCTCTCGTCGGCAGCGCTGGCTGAATTCTGGAGTAATCGTGGGGCCAGTCGGGAAGCTGCGCAGGGTCTTTTCATACGCCGAAGATATTGCAAAGAGCCATCCCGCCAATGACCCTGAGGACAACGGAAGCCACGGCTCTGACAACATGTACCACGGAAGCGACCAGTCTATCTTTGCCCAGATTCGGGGGCAACAGGAATACCAAAGAGAATTCATGCGCAGACGCTATGACTCAAGTAGCACTCCCCATGACCACTCGTCTGGGGGTTCATATGGAGATCCCACGTCTACATCCACCTCTGATAAGGCAGATTCCCAGAGTTTATCTCGCCGTGGTGGCGGCAATATTGATATCCTCAAATATGACCCGCTCGATCCTCCCTTCACGCACGAGGAATGGGAACCCATGGAGAACCATTCTTACGAATACGGTATCGGCGTCGACCACTTCTCCGACCTGACGCATGAAACCATCAACTCCGAGACCGACGGCCGCTGGCTGTTGCATAATCAATCGCTCTCTGAGCAGATCACTGACCGAACGAGATTTGACTGTAAGTGGCGGCTTCCCAATGGTCTACCCAATGACATGCTTTCCAAAGCCTCAGAGGAGGTAATGCAGGAGGTCGCAGGGAAGAAGGCCAGATGGGAGGATCAAAAGCTGTACACTCATCTATGCACCGGCACTGTTCCGGTCATTGTACATCATAATGGCCCTAAAGAGGCGAGAACGACAATGTGGCATTTGCCATGGTGGAAGCCATATGCGAAGGGCATGATGGAGGCTAATTTAGAAGGCAAGAAGAGAACTTCATCGAGTAAGTCCGATTGGGAGAAGCACCGCAAAGCGCCTGCGGTTGGTAAAGGTGCGAAGTGGGGAGGCGCTTGGACTGACAAGGGAGACTTCATGAATTTCGAAGAGCTCTGTCCTGCGGCTGATCAAGAGGAGCTCTTTCGAACGACGCCTTCATAAGGACTGAGCACATTGAAAACAAAAGCAATGAAGACGTGCGTGAGTATCCGCTCACTTAAGGGCGGTGATCACCCAAGCCGTCATGGCCAACGCGTTCTGCGCCTTCTCTGCGTCCGTCAACGCCTTCGCGATCGCATCTGGTACCGCATCCTTCTCACTCGACTCCCAGTCCTTCATCACAAACCTTGCGAAATCCCCCTCACACATCAACGCCCTCAGATCCTCGCCCCCCTCCCATCTCAACAACTCAGTCCTCTCCTCCACCTCAACGCTCCCGGCCTCGAACCCCGCCCGCACAAGTGCATCCTTCACCCCCTCCTCATCCTGAAATCGATTCGCCAACGGTCCCTGAGGCTCCACACCAGGCCTCACAAGGAGACTGATACGGCGCATCAGATCCAGCCACCCGTGACTTTTCCACGCGGTCATGACCGCGACACCACCATCGGGTTTCAGTGTGCGAAACACCTCGGCCAGCGCCGCGGTGGGGTTGCCGGTCAACCAGATCCCAAAATTCGTGACGCTGATATCAAAGCATCCATCCACCAGTCCATCAAGTTTCGTGGAGTCCATCACCCGCGCATCAACATTATCACCTAGACTGTTATCTTTGATGAACTCGTTGGCGGCGCCAATCATCTCGGCCGAGATATCCGTGGCCGTGATAGCTGGATATGGCATTTCCCCCCGCAAGTGGAGGGAGGAGATCACTTCGGAAGTGAACACGGCAGGGCCGCACGCATTGTCGTGGATCGTTGTTGTGGTCCGTCCACCCGAGCTGACCCGCCCACCCAGCAGCGCGACGAGGCGCCGGGCGAAGTGACGGGGGATGCTGCGATTCTCGCGGTCGTAGGACAGGGCCATGTTGTTGTTCAGGGATTGCATGGCTTGGGAAGGCATTGTAAAGTGTTTGTGGAGAGCACTGAGATGTAAGGGGATTGCGATGGGGTGGCAGGAGGGGGGTAATATGACGTGTAATGTGTGGAGTTGGGGTGTGTAATTTAGGCCAGCGGTCTCCGAGCAGCTTTTCTTGAGGACGCTTTGGGGGATATGTGAGGATTTGCACAGAAATAAGCATTTATGTATCATGGCTGCGCCTGCTTTGAAATGAGATTGGATACAACAATATGTTGGCGTCAAGCTAACCCAACGGCGGAGTCCGTTTCGGCCGAGAGCTCGGCCGAAGCTATAAAAATTCACAATCAACAATGTTACTGCCGTAATCGTGGCACCCCTCGTCGCCAAAGCTCCTATTCCAACGCTTGGAAGTCTGATACAAGTGGTTGCAACAAATTTCAGCTCAGGTCGAGCTTTTCCTAAACCAAAAGCCCGACTCTTCCATCACTCAGCGAAAGTATCTCCACAGCGGAAACATCTGTATTCAACTTATCCTTCAGCCTGTGCCTGCAATGCCCCTGAATTGGGACAGACAGCCATTCCCATCTCGGAAACCAACAACAAGTATCACAATGCGGCAATAATAACACGAATCACCACGGGAACGGCCAATCACGCTCGTTCTAATACGGGTACTTTGCTCTCCATGCTGTTGGACCAATCTTCGACCAACCCTCGAGGATCTGGGTGGCCCCCGTCCAGGCGGCCGTCGCAGGCTTGGAGGAAGGGAGGTGAGTGATTCCATGGTGGGGGAGAGGCTTTTTGGTGGCAGGAATTGGGGTAATTATGCAAGGGGGCGAGGGGGAGGGGGGGGGATATTGGTGATGGATCATGGATGGCGGACGCAGGGACTGCGGTGTGTATAATTAGCCAGCGGCTATCATGATATGGATGCACTGACTCATGCGCTCGCTGCTGGTTGCGTAGAGGACGCTAATGCGCAGACTATCAGGTTATGTCTCATGTCGAAACGGATGACGCAATTGGGAAAGATGCTTTTCCGTTTATCGCTCTATTGTATATGTTCCATTTTTCTCCATGATGTATTTTCATTGACAGGTAATAGAGGGAGCAGAATATCTGACGTTATACAACGGCATGATTGAGCATAGACAACATCCCGGACTGTCGAATCTCCCACTCGTGCAACACAAATCCATCACCCTACTCTGATGTTTCCCCACTCCTTCCCTCCCTCACGCATTCGATATACCCGGCTTCACCGCCATGATGAACCTCCCCAGCATCGCCCCCTTCCCCACCATCCGCACCCCACCCCTCGTATGCCCATCATCCGTATTGTTATTCCAACCCACCAGATCCCCACCCCACTGCGTACAGCTCCCACTCAACGTGTTCGCAATCGACGTCCCCCACGTCTCGACCGCGAAATACATCTCGCACGGCTTCTTGTCAACATCATACCCATCCGCCTCCACCACCGCCGTCACCTTCTGTAACGACTTCTCCCGCGGCTCCACATTCGCGATCGCCAACGACAGCACCGAGCACATCGGCCCGATCAGCGGATTCCCCTGCGCGCCGTGAAAGTTCCGCAGCCCCGGCGTCTCGATCCCGCCGCCTTCGCAAACGCCACCGCGTACCCCTGCGACGCGGGCGCGACGTTCACGCTGACCAGCGGGTACGGCGGCAGCACCGGGGAGCCGGAGGAGCTGCTGCTGTTGGTGTTGGGCACGAAGCGGGTCGATGCTCGGTTCGTCCGACGCGTTGTAGCGGGAGTAGATGGTTCCCGTGCCCCAGCTTCGCGATGGCGTCGCCGGAGGTGTAGATGTAGTTGTCCGTTCTTCTGGGTGTGCGAGGTGCCGAAGACCCAGGAGGGGTAATCGCCGCCCGAGAAGGTGTCCACGTAGCTGATGTGTTGGAGGTGGTTGGCCGAGGCGCTGGGGAGGAGCCCGTCCGAGCCGCTGACCGTGGTGGAGTGGGTGAAAGGGAGGAGGGTGAGGAGGAGGAGGAGGGGGAGGAGGGGGGCGAGGTGGTGGAGGCTGTAGAGTGACATTATTGGAGAAGACCACGATCTGGTTCTTCTGGTTCTGTTGATTTCCCTATGGATGAAGGTGAGCGCGAGCTGGGACGGCCGAGGGCATGTGTTATGCGGTATAGGATTGCGAGTGGGAAATATATGTACTGGATGGTAGAGGTCCGTCCGTGTATGACATGTCTGAAGATTTGACTGTGGGCAGTCCTCTTTGTACGAGTCTCAGGTTGCTCAGACATTCGAATCGGTTGGTGGCTTGTATGCGAGTGACAATTGTGTCTATTGAAACCTGTCTCGCGCTTCTTTTGCAACCGGAGAAGGGTGAGTGAGGGGTGGTTGTGCCGGAATGAGCAAGCCGAATGACATGATCATTGAGGAAGAGGATATTTGCGGCCACAAAGCTCGTGCTTTCTGTTCGTAGGCACTAAGGAAAAGAAAATGGCGCACTCATCCCACCAGCTTTGTTCTCGCTGGCGTCTTATGTTTTTCAAAAGCATGTGAGGCTCTCACTGGCGATGATGTAGTATGAATGTTCTTTTTTGCCCTAATTAGGCAATTCCGATGCTATTTCCATCCAGGGTCTGTATTGTGATTTTCTGATTCGTCACTTGCCGCTGAAATCGGCGCGTGTAAATGCGCGCCAGCCACCACGGTCAATGGGCATAAATATTCCGCCTTATTATTCGAAGGGATCGAGCATCGCCACTCGCTCTTGTCTCACTGCTGAACCACGCAGAGAGCTTTCGTTTGCCTCTATCAAGCTTGACTTGTGTGACAAGAGGCGATGAATCTCGGACTCTTGACGTAGAAAAACCTGAAGGGATATCGCGCTCCTGAAACATGTTTTGAATGACAGAGAAGCCTTTCTCTTCTCCAGTGATGGATTTCTTGATCCAGTCCTCCTCAAGCCCGGACAGAGAGAACCTATATAGACGAGTCATTGCCAACCGTAGAGCACTGAAAGACCTTGATGATCCCAATTCCGAAGGGTGCAAAGCCATCTGGCGTGCTACCTCGATTATTCCTTGCCAAAGGTTCTGCTCTTCTTAGGATCCTTCATCAAAATGCTTTCCATCATGCCACTCACCCACCTGAACTCTGGACTGCTCCTCTCCACCTGCCTCATCTCATTTGCCATATCCTCCCCCCTTGATCCGGACAGCTCAAAGCGCTCCAGCCTCATGAAACGCGACGACGAGATCATCCGAACCGTCCACTTCGACGACGGCCCTCCCTACGAGATCCGCGTCGAGAACATCGGGCAACGACAACCTCGAACTTGGCTTTCCACACCATCAACCTGGATAACGTGCAGCGCGCCCATCACGGCTACCCTCGCAGCGCCCGCCGAGGACGACGGGCCACGGTAACGGCCACCCCAACAACACTGTCGACGACTTCGTCGACACGGCAGGTCACCGCGCGGGGGGCACCATCCACGTCGTGCCGGGCGAGCAACTGCCTTGGCGGCTGGTCCATTACTTGGGGGATATGTTCAGCGATGATAATCTCCAGTTCGGGTACCAGAACACGTATGAGGCGTATTTCTTCCAGGATGACAGGGTTCTGGGGACTGTGTGGGTGTACGAGATACCCGAGAGGGCCCCGAGGCCGGCCGTATATACCAGCCAATATCAATGGATTCTTCTTGGTGGAGAATCCGGTTGCTGTGGGGGTTGGGGATCCGTGTATCGGGCATAGGTGTGAATTGTAGAAGGTGGCACGAAGTAAGGGTGGTTAGTTGCAAGTTGAGATCTCGCTGTGAATAAGCTACCTTGGGGAGGTAAGGGGCCAGATCTTTTGTGAAACGATCAATGTAAAGAGGGTAGAAGGCAGCAGTGGTCTGAGAGACGCCAGGAAGGATCTATTGATGGATTCATTCAAATGATCAACTCAAGAATTCATAACTCGTTATGTACAAGCCAGTTCAAAACTCCAAAACCTCTGCTAACCAAGCCAGAACAAGTTTCTATCGTAAGCGTCCCATGTCTATCCCCAGTCGTAACGTTCGTAATCTCATTAAGTCGTAATATCGTAAAGTCGTTAAGCCATAAAATCGTAAAGTCGTAACGTCGTCACCGAATATCCCAAGCCCAAAACAAACAACCCCAAACAAAACCCAAACCCAAGCAAAACGCACCCAAACCAGACCCTCCCAAAAAACAAAACAAAAGAAATCTATAAAAACCCAAAAAGAAAAAAATCCAATCTACCCCCTCTGGGACAGCCTGTAGATGCTCCGCCCCGCCGGCGCGGCCCCCGCCCGGCAACCCGCCGCGAACTCCACCCGCAGGTTCTCCGGGTGCCAGGGCCCGAGCGCGATCTTCCGCATCGTGTCCGACTTGGTGAACCAGGACGGGAAATCGGTGGCGGTGGCGGTGGGCGGGGGCGGGGGGGAGGACGTCCCGCGCGAGTAGCAAGAAGATGGGTAGTGCGAGGACGGGTAGCGGCGCCGGAGGGGATCGAGCATTGCGGGAGCGGCGCGGATGGAGGTGGCAGGGGAGGATGAGGAGGCGATGTAGTTGGTGGTGGAGCTGGGAGGGGAGCAGGGAGGAGCGCGCCGAGTTGATGAGGGGGTGGAGGGGGCGGCGCGCTGCTGCGGGTCGATGAGCTGGGGGAGCGGACGGCTGGCGTGACTGTGAGGGGGCGGTTGGCGTGCAGAAACGGCTCGTCGGGGGCGGGGGGCTCGTGGCAGCAGAGCAGGATGCGGAGGAGTTTGGAAGGCATGGTGGAGGAAGCCACTCAGAGCTCAACCGAGGTGAGTGCTTGGATGCCTTGCGTTGTGTTTGTGTGTGTGTGTGTGTGTTTGTGTGTTTGTATTGTGCGATGACCGGCGAAGGTATACGTTGGCGAGTACACTTTAAGGGCAAGTACTCAAAATCCCGGGCAGGCGACTTGAGAAAAGAGGATGGACGGGGCCAGGGTATTTATGCCTACGACGGAATGTAGTGATCCGGTAGTTACCTCACTTTGACGTATACCTTGTTCTCTTCGGCAGCTTTAAGAAAAGTAAATCATAAAGCCATCCAAGTATAACTTCGCATTCATACATATAATAACACGAAAAGGAAAGTAAGATTGTGCCACGAGAATATTTCTCTATGCTAGATCTCTATTAAGTATGGCAAATACTTCATTCTGCAATTGACATTTACCATGGAGAAACGCCTATGCTCACAATCCTGTCTTTGGCTCAAGAGCGGCTGAGCTCGCCCAGTACTTTTCCCTTCTGGCAAACCTTACAAGTGGACGCATTGGCCCAAGTACCAAAGCCGCAAAGCTTGCTCTCGATGCCTACCTTCTCCGACCATATCAGGCAGTCATAATAATGGTATGGGAGGCATTCTAGTAGCTCCAGGTACAGGGCCTCAGACCATGGTTCAGTCAAGATATGCGGCGCCACCCGTAATGACATGGCAGACGGCTTGAACCAAGATGCAGCACGTGGAATCGAAAGGTACGGGTGGAAGCAGGACACTTGGAGAAACTTTCGGCAGGCTGATAATAAGAAGCAGTACTATTGTGGAAATAGAAATGTGGACGCGAATGTTTCAAGCCTCACAAAGGGTCACTGAAAGCCAGAAAATATTTGGCGACAATGTGGCATTGAGCCAAGAAGCCACCGGGCCAGCGTCCCCTCTCTAGATCCCAAGGACTCACCGAAGACTTTTTTTCGCTTACATTTCATCATTGGCGCTGCCCGAGTTGCCCCTCTGCTGCGACCGTTGCATCATCCTGTGGCACAAACCTTCTTATGCTGTCCCCATTTTGCACGCTGGCATTCGGCGGAGCAGTAGGCCACCTTTTGACAGCGCGCACATCGCAGCAATGCCTTGCCAGTGCTCGAGCTCTCCTTTCCGCAGCTGTCGCACCGATTCATATCACCTACCACTGCCGTCGGTGCTTTAGTACGCGTGGGTGGTTCCGTGGCGAAATCCTGAACATCCTCGACGTAAGGCACTGAGAATAATGGCGAGATACCGATGTGAGTCGCATGTTTCGCAATCACATTCCACTTCGGCACATCGCAAGAAAAGTCTTTGGGAAACTTGCCTTCGCCGCAGGAGCAGATGCACTTCTCGCCGAATCCGAGAGAAAGCGGCTGCATTGGATTGCGTCCATATTCGCAAGAGGATTCATGACTCCATTCTCTGCAGCGTTCAACGTACGCTGGTATTGCCCGCTTCCAGAGGTCAAGCTCGTCATTATCCACTTTGATCTGCAACATGGCGCCGGAAGTGACTTGTAGGAAGTGTTGAATTTTCGGAATAAGCTGTTTGGTCAACGGCAGGACAGCACCTTCAATCACTACTGTATGATTTGCGAGGTCTAAACGCAGCCCACATCCGATGAGTATGATGTGGACGCCGCCTTGATTCTGGTTATTGAGGGCAAACAGGTTGATCCTCTTTGCTCCCTGTAAGCCGCTGACGCTCATAAACATAGTAAATAGCGATTCCTTGTAGTTCAGTCTGACACTTGTGTGCAGTCCGTTACCTCCTCTTTGCTCGGTCTCGCGAAGCTTGCGCTCGCGCGCAGAGAACATGAAGGTGGTGTGAAGGTTTAGCCATTGCAAGTCTTTCTTCTTGCTGAGAGCAAGGATTGGAAGACCAGTCAGATTCAAAAAGGGCATGTTCCATGTCACTGGCGGAGACCGATCGAGGAAGAGCGGATACACAAAGTCGGGGAATGGGTCTTGATCTAGGAATGTAGCGACGGGAGCAATAACCTCAATATAGGACGATTTTCTTGCAATCCGCAGCTTTGCCCGGGTTTTGACCACCGGCGTTGGGAAATGGAGCTGATTCGTCAATGAGTCAGCGCCGATAGCTACGGTAATATCGCAAGCGGATGACTGGTGCTTCTTCACTTCAGCGCCGCTTCGCAATGCCTCTCTAAGGTCATTGGATTTTAGATCAAGCCGACCACAAAACGCTTTGATACTTCCATCGTCAATGTTGACTGTTGGCGAGACGGCGATCGCGAATGGATCGGAAGGCTCATTTGAGACATTTGTTGGAGGAGGGTTATTAGAACACACTCGGGGAAGCCCACGTTGATTTGGTCGGAACTTTGAGATGAAGACGTTGGCCTCATTGTCCAACCGGGTCTCATAGAGCTTCATCTCCATGCCAAGATGCTTGACAAAAGTTCTCGTGCTTTGAGGCGTTGACATAACGCCAAAGCCAATTCTTGCCGCACGGGGCTCTTGAAAAAGTATCCAGGTCGGTACATGGATAGCCACAATCAGAGCTGAGTCTCCGCTCCATCCGCTCGGATCCTCAGTGATAGTGACTTCAAAGCCATCGCTATCCGGCGCCCCCGAGGTCACCAGCGTACCAAAGGCCAGCTGCACTGCGGAAAAATTGTTTTGCCAAGGTTGGCCCAAGAATTCCTTCGGCGACTCTAGCATGCAGTGAACAGGTGGCGTGCCTAATTCCGACGTTTTGATTCTGCTGAATATCTCGAGACGCTTTCTAGGCACTTTCAGGGTAACGCATGATATTGCAGGTATATCCTTCCAGCCTCGAAAGTCCCGATGACCATGATGCGGTGGTTGAATGGATTGGGCTAAGGGTGGGACGGTGTGAACACCGAAAATGTGCAGATATACGTAGAGCTCCTGAGCATAATTGAGGCCCATAATCAGATTCTTGTCGGCTTCAATCAGATCGAGAAAATCCTGCATAACCTTATCCCAATCAGCTGATACTTGTTGTTTGACCAGAGTAAGCAAAGCAGCAAGACTCGCTCGATGGTATCGAGGCAGAGAATTTTGCTGCATGGTTCGAAGGTTGAGATTCGACATGAGGAGTGACATGTTCTCGTGTTGGAACATTTTCTGGTATATTTGAAACAGTAATTTAGCCAAGTCTGCTTCCACGAAATGAAGGCTGATCTTGGTGGGAGTAGAAGCAAGCGGTGCACGACTCCATGCTTTCTTCCAGGCCATGCGGCACCGCATCTGCTTGTTTTCGTTCGAGTTCTCACCCATCATCTTGAGCATGACATCTAGCATCGCTTCGTCCACCGTGGAGACTGATGAGGCATTTGTCCAATATTCGACAGGGAACAAGCCTAGCAAAGTCGAAATGGTTGAGAAGTCTCCACACAAAAGGCTATCAGACAGTGCCTTAATGGTGTCTTCGTGCTTGACGAGGCTTTCAATGTACAGAGTGCTGGACAAGGTCGTCTTCAGCAAAGGTGATGTGGCGACCAGAACGTTCAACGCACCCAAATGATCCACAAGATTCGATGTATCTATCACATCGAATTTTATTGGTGCGCTAGTTCCTGAAACATAATCGCGTCGGTCCAAATCGAGCGCCGTAAAGTGCCATGGGTCACGATATAGATTGGCCGAGGAGTCGTCCTTGTCACTTCGCTCATGCTGCAGGGTATGGGAAAAGGCGATGGCGTCTCCAGCAAACATCCTCACGGTGAGATTGCTTCGCGCAGATTCTCTGAATGAAACACCCCAAGCCCTAAACTGGACCATTGCAGCTGCATAGAGGTGAGAAAGATGTGATGATTTCATTACCAGAGGGTCCCACGGTGACTTTGCTGCTAAAGGCGCATAGGCAGGTGCAAGGTGGAATCCCAAGAGAGGATTGGTTCCGTAGTGAAGAGTGTTGTTTTCCAGACCCAGATCGAACATTGTCGGGTTGAGATGCCTTGCCTTGGACGATCCAGCTTCAGCCTTGGTCATTGTTCCAGACTCCCAGAATTTCTTATCCAAAGGTGGGAAATCCGTCATGGCTTTCATACTGACGGGAGCTGTGTTTCGGTGTCCTGTCATGACTCCCCCCTTCCCGACGCGTTCCTTCCTCATGTCCATGGCCCTTTGGAATGCGGCTTGCAGACGTCTAGAACGTGTCTTTTTCTCTGTATCGCTCAGGCCTTTCTCGCTGCAGGATCTCCAAGTGTCGCGCACCCGTAGGCGAGTTGCATCATCGCAGAATCGGAAGGTCTTTCCATAAGGACCATCATGCCAAGAGTCGACCGAGGCTGCGGCTGCCAGAAGCTTGTCTGCTTGAGCCTCCAAAAGTTGATGAGACTTATCATCCAAGTAGAAGTGATAATAGATGTTCCAGATGGCATCGCTCTGAGCGCCCTCGTGATCATCCAGGAGCAGTGAGTACAAGAGGAGATTGCGGGCTGACTCCCGGGTCAATGTCGAAGAGAGCCGATTCAGGGATCTGTAGCTTACCAATCACAGCGACTTCAATGTCGCAGCATGTGATGTCCATCCGTCGCCATTCTACATGTCATCAGCAAGACTGCGAAACGGCAGCAGTACGTCCCTGACCTTGACAGTGGATGGTGAAGAGGATATTTCGAGCGTCTCCGCATCCAAGGAGTAAGATGTCGGCATTGTTTTCACGTGGCAGATCTTGAGTCAAGCAAACCGCGGGAGTATTACCGATAGGGTAAAAGAAGGAGACAATGTTGATGAATGCTGAGTTCAGCATAGTGGAGACTCGAGACCTGGATCCCTACTCTATCTACTCTATCAAGTTTGCTTCAATCGTTGACAACAAATCTGGCTCCTTGGATGGAGAACAGCACGCCGCATGTGAAGTTTGGTGGAAATGTCCGAAGATCACAGCTTTTACGTCGGCAAGTTTGATGTTTGATCGATAATGTCTTCTGTCTGCTTCTCGCGGCAACGCGCACCACGCTTAAGGCTTAGATCTAGGTTACCTTCCTTGGCACGCCTGTGAGGGCCAAATACTCACATCACTTACCCGGCAGTCAGGGGCGCCAAGACCTGGAGAAAACATTCATTGATTTTGTGATATTGACCGATTCACCTTCATCACCTTTACAGATCTCTCCAAGATATGTGTGATTGGCTCCGAAGAGCCTAACTAGCAGATCCATGAGACTTTGGGTGGTTTCCTGAAGATGATAAGCAACTACACTATTGTAAGCCGAAATGCTCAAGAGTCAGCAGGCAAAAGCTCTTTCTGCGACGGCAAAAAATTCTGAGCAAACACCACTATTTTTAATTTGGCTGTGAATGCCAGAAATCGGGATTTAGAGCACTCAACTACATGCCTGACGATTTTGCAAGCGTCCATGATGTTTTTGGTGCCCGGAATGTAAGCGCTGATGCGGAGGGAGAGTCTGATGAGCGTGAGAAACCTCGCGAAAGTACGACATAGTGCGAGGCCGAGGTACCACCAAAGTTGATGACACTTTCGCATTCGCAGAGCGCAGCATAAGCCGAAAAAAAATCACGAGTACCTTTTGAACGGTCGATAAGATACAATCCATTATCAATCGTTCTCCCGGGAAATTGACCGAGGCGAGATAATATATCAAGCACGTCCACACTCAAGCTCTTCTCGGTCAACCAGCAGATGCCCGCGATGAGTTCCAACGGCAGCAGCTCGTCCTGATGTATTGGTTCAAGCTATGTAGAAGAGTGCAGGAAGACCGAACCTATCTGCATGTGATATTCAGGTGTACTAAGATGTACAGCCAAGTGTTCCAATACAGGGACTACCTACCAAACGAAACACCAGGGTCTGTATTGCACAGCGGGGGACTTCTTGTATCGCAGGTAAAGTCGATGGATACCTACTCCAGGCCCCGAGTAAGCTTTTACTCCTTCTCACTTCGGTATAGTACTATATACTCATGATCCTTGCGCCGTCGCTGTCATCCCCGGACGTCTCACCATCATTTTTGTCGTCCCTAGCGCTCATGGAGCTCTCATAATCCTCATCATCTACAAAGCTGTCCCCTTGCTCATCGGGCTCTTGTATAGCGTCATAGCCTTAGCTTGGATGCTGGAATTCCGTTGAGGTGGTGTGAGCTCATTCCCACTATTGAGCCAGGTCGGTGAGGTCGTTTGAAAGCCACCAGTCATTGAATGAAATGTCCTTTTCGCTTCAATGTGATGGATGAATCTCTCAAGTCTTGCGTTACCGATGAAGTCATACGCTGAACGCTTTTTGTAATGCTCGAGATGCAATTGACGTGGATGAACAGCTTCCAAGGCTTGCTGTAAGCTTATATTTTACTCATAATGTCCTTCGTCAGCCTAGATTGTGCAGGCATGGACTGGTGTTGATGCGTGTTTCTTAATGGCGCATTGGAAATGAAGGTATACTCTCCGGTCGTCCAATGCTTCAGCCACATGGCTGTCCCTTGCTTGTGTGAGTGTGTGGGACCACTCATCTACCCAAGTCTCGACACTTTCTCGAAATGTGGCCACCGTGCGGGGTGAAGGCCAACAACCGATTCCTCTGTCTCCTCTTCGAAGGACCAGATAGTATCTGCAGTACTGCTCTCATCGATGATCCTCTCAGAGAACCAATATGTCGAGGGAGAGAGGGATCGGTAGTTTCCAGTGGTGGTCAATCTGTTGACTCTTGGGAAGATGGCACCTCAAATGTTTGTGTAAGTTCAATGCGCACAGAAATTAGATAATATAAACAAATGGTAAAGTGATTAATCGTGATATCGTAGCATTGCTGCTCTTGTGTCTTTATTTCCATCAAGAGTCCTTCCGTTGGGCCCCTCAAGCTAGATCGATGGCCATTGAAGATTCACGCCTACTCATGAATCAAGCATTGGGCAGGTAGGCGTTCTTCTCCTCGATCAGCATAAAGGGCTTGTCAAAGAGTGAGATCATTCATTGCACGAAGTCAGAGTAAGTAGAGCTTTTGCCAGACATTACTTGGACATCAAATAATAAGCTTCAAGGCAGACTTTCATCCTTGGTTTTGACTCCATTGAAGAAAGGCAGATACTTGTAAAGCTGCGATTACGTTCCCAGCCTACCACAAAGTCCTCGCCTTGCCGTGTACGTCTGAGCACTTGTGGATTAATGAAAGTCCCAGTAGCAACATTGAGTAAGTAGGAAAATCTGAGCCTTGCGAAGGAGAAGTGTGTAGAGCATGTCTGCACTGTTGTAAAGTCTTGTCTGGACTGTCCTTGAGTGGTTGCAAAAGCTGCATCAGATCTGTGCGACATAACTCAATGTATTCGGAGCCTAAGTCTGCTACAGGAGGAGATAGCAACTGGATGAAGTTGGCTAGAAGCTTGAAACAGCCTCATCAGGCTTCGGCCATGATGAATTGCAGATGCAAGAGAATTTTGTAATTCTGAAACCCTAGCCTGAGCAGCGTGCGAGCTAACATTACTGTCACCTATTTCTATCTTGGCTTTCGAATACCAGATCAGGATTCGAGTACAGAAGCAAGCTCTCTATGAGTGGATACATTGCATACTTTGACCACTATTGACGACGTAACAAGGTGTGAATACACACAGAACAAATTGAAAATAGAATTGCACAATCTATAAACCTCCCACACCGACCCGTCCGATACCGTCTCATGTTCCCTTTCATCCTGTGTGGTATTGAAATTTGATCCAGGTGCTGGCACTTTCGCCAAAGCACACGCTCCTCCGTCGGCACGTATGCCCAGAGAGAGGAGGTTTTCTTGATACAGGATGACACGATGTTGCCAGCCCCATTGTTTCTGTTCGCAGAACCAAACTCCTTGCTGTGACTCATCGATAAATCACAAATGGTATTCAGACCTGGTCCGGCATTGGCACATTTACCAATGCCCTGATACAGGATCATGCAATCTTGTCAGTCCCGCTGGTTTCATCCACCAAGATGCGGACTTTTGTGGTGATTTAGAGCAGCCCAAAGTACGTTACGTCGCTGAAACATTCATCAGAGCGAGTGGTACTGTCAAAGACAGAAGGAGAGACTTTGGAGAGGACGGAGAGAGTCATGGATAGAGACATCAAGGCCGATTTTGCTGTTGAAGTTGACCCGAAGCCAATGAGGAATGCCATCGGCCGCGCGTTTTGCTCTTGCAGTTCCTGTCATCTCGACAGTACTGCTCGATGGTGAATGGCCTATCTGGGTTCACCCTTGGCCCGTGGTGCGCTTTACCGCAGATAACATATAGGCAATCTTTGTCGTGCGGACATAGGCGCTTTTTGTATGGCACGTTAGTTTCGTAGACCATACCAGCCAGCCGTGATGGCGTTCTCGGCACTGAACCTCCTGTCGGCTTTTGAGAGTTCTGCTGTTTGCTCAATCCCTGGTTGAGGAAGCCTGGCAGTGAAGGCTTTCCCTGGGGTCGTGTCTGATGAGTCTGGTGGGGCCAATTAGGCTTGGTCCGTGCTGATGTTTGGACCTGTTGCACGAACGCGGGCTGCGGTGAGCCTCCTTCCTCATCCTCACTATGAGCAGGAGAATTCTTAGTGCCAAAAAACTTGGCGTCTTCTCCTACTGGGAGTGGTGGCGACTGATTTGAGTTTGGTTCTGTACCCCGTGTCTCGACTGAGCGAAATCTGTGGTTGAGCCGCGAGGCGGCGAAGAAGATTGGGAGAACGACGAGGGAGAAGGCGAGGGAACCGATGAAGTCTTCACTTCAGGAGGTTCTAGGTGGAAAGGAAGTGTAGTCCATGGCTCTTGGTGTGGTGATGACGCTGAAATGAGTGACTTGGAAGTTTCCTCATTTTGGGTGGTGACGAATGGGATCTCTTTCGAATGTTGGGAGACGAGGGCATTCCAGAGCCAACGAGCGAAGACTTGAGGTGCGTGACTGCTCCAAAGCGGCGAAATATTCCTCGAGCGAATCAAGTCTTGCAAGTATAAGGCGTTGTGCCTCTTGCTGCTCGGCTTGTATCCCATGATTCTGATTCTGGAGGCGGGTGTTCTTCTTTGTTTGCGCACAGAGTCGCCAACGGCCAAAGTAATGCATGACGCCCCTTCGTTCGGCCGCCCGCTTCGTAAGACGAGCGAACGTATTAGAGACTGTGAGAGGTCAATTGCTGCTATCAGAAGGAAGAGACAAAGGGCCTCTTACCCAACTCCAAATCGATCTCGTTAGATATCGAATTGGCTGGTAGTGGTCGTCCAGAAACTGCAAGCTTGCTTGGTTTCATTGAGATGACAGCAGGCCGCCTCCAGCGCTCGACATGGTTGCAGACGTACACTGACAACCAGATTTCGAGCTTTGCAAGAAAGCACATTACGTCAATCATGACAATACGTAGAAACTCGAGCGAAAGCTTGACAACAGGAATGAAGATGGTACGATTGTAATGGGACACCTTTTCGACCACTGCAAATGGCCATGCTGTACTGTTGTCGTAAACTTCTGCTTTCGGAGGGCCGGTCATGCCAGCGGGTCTTGGATTGCTACTAGGTGTGAAAGGAATTGGCTCAATGACCGCTGTTCGGTGGTTTCATGGCTGAGGCTGGTTGGTACCAGGACGGAGACGCTTGTGACTTCCTCGGTATGTTCTGCGTCTTCAAAAAAAGCTGACACATTGAAGGTCTGCCACTGCGCCCCTTGGAGTGAGCCAATTGCCCCAAATGGTGAATAATCTGATAGGCTATGAATTGCAGTATATATTTAGATCATCAAAACAACCAAAGACGTAGCTTCTATGAACGCATTGTACAAATCCTGGGGAATCGTCAAAGTGTAGTATGGTAGAGTAAAAAAGTCTAATACTGTGGATTTGCTAATGTGTCTCGAAAGCAGTCTGGCAAGCCTCCAGGATGATATTGCAGATGCTGGAAAGTAAAGGTTGGAAGACGAGCCGTGGGAAAGATATGGAAGAAGGAAGATGGGTTTGAGCAGAGTCTTAAGTCTAAGATGACTGGTATGTGTCACCAATACCCCACTCGACAAAACAAATTCACAACCACCTAAGAAGAAAGATCGGAAATTTGCGAAACATGATCCTTGCTAATCTTGATAACGAGTTGATCGAGGTTTTGAATCACTGATAATGGTTAATATCAACGATCCACGGATCTGCAGTAAATATATAACACCACCTTGAAAAGGCGATATGAGGTTCAGTACCAGCAACGCTATCACGCCTGGCTGAAATGGTTTACGACACCATCGTGCCATACAAACTTCGGGACACTGTTCAATCTGTGGCGAAGACGGTGCGTACTGGGGCCGGGAGCAGACAAAGCTTTGCTTCCCAGACGAATGTACCAAATTCTTCGGTGCGCGGCAACGCAGACTCAAAATTCAGGTAAGCAAGTCATGTGTCCGCCTACTGATAGCCCTGGTTGATCGCGTTGCAGCACTGTTGGCTTATACGGCATATGCGGACCTCATGACAAGAAAAGGTCGTTGGTCACTACCTCCACAATTGGCGCCTCAAAAACTGCATCAAAAAGCACATCGAAAGCTCAGCCCAAGTTCAAGCAACAGAAGAAGCTTTGACTAGTAATTTGAAAAATTCAAGCGGAAGGGCCGGGAAAGAGAAGCTTGCCCTTCGCTACTCTTCCCGTTGGCGTCTCGCTCTCGCAGTCAAAAAAACAAGGGATTTATCGACTTTTACAACGACGATGAACGCCGATGAGCAGACAGAGAAAGAAGATGTCTCGGGAAAGTCACGATCCTCAGGGCAAGATGACGAACCTTCACGGACAGCATGACGCATCTGCTACTCCTCCTGCCGAGTCCAAGATGCCTCATCCTGATTCACAAGCTCAAAAACTGACATTGTGTTAATCGGACCTTCCTCCTTCCCTACCCTCAGCACAAGAGATCGATAACCCTCTCCTCGAGCATAGTAATCTCCATCATGGTTCGAGTCATGACAATCAGTCCCCGTCTCATATTAGCGCCTCCGAAGGAGAAGGACTTCCTCATATACTGCATGAGCCTGCTGATATGACGACTTTGCAAGATTCTCCTGGAGCCACCGAGGACATACATCTCAAGCAACCAGAATCTGCTGGTCGATTTGCAACGGTCGATTCACGACCCTCTTCGACCTCATCGACGCCCGATTCAAGTGTATCACGATCCTCAGCTGAAAATCATCCAGAGCTTACTTTCGTGCAGCCAGAACCACCAGGAGGTGGCGTTATCAAAGATCAACCAGAGCCTGCTTTCGTGCAACCAAGACCAATAGAGCGTGGCAGTAGGGCTTACACAGGACCCCCAAAATCACAAAAAGCTCCTCAAGAGCAACCCAAGGCTCCTCATTGGCTGGCGAACATGATGGGTCCATCAAAATCTTTTCACCCACTCGTTTCGCCAGCATCAAACCAAGCATCGCCAAGAGCCCGTAGCGAGTCCAATGGAAAGTTTCTGGGTAAGGAAGGTGAAGGAGCTTATCCCGAAGCGAAATAAAAAATAGGAACGCCATCAAGGCTGGCTGATACGGTCTTCGATGTGGCTAAACCGTACAAGAAGACTTTGTGCCCATACGACAAGGAATGTCCATACGTCATATCCGGGAGGGCCCACCACCGCCAAAGGGTGAACCCAGTTAGGCCGTTCACGGTCGAGCAGTACCGTCGAGATGACCCGAACTGCAACAGCAATACGTGCCGCCGCTGGCATACTTCGCCAGCTTCCGGTCGCCTAGGATAGAGGAAACCTATGGCAGCGCTTCGTGTCTACGCTCTGTTCCTTGCTATCGGTGGTGTTCGGTTCCATGCGTCCGGAGAAACGCGTGGCTCCCCTCAATAGTACTGTGAATACTCGTTCCGGCGAAAGTGCCAGCGAGGCAAGGTATCCCGAACCACAACACAGAAGTCCGCGTCTCGGTAAAGGGACTGGAAAGACTGAAAAGACCGTTTTATCCGGCCGCAGCAAGGTCTCCTCTCTACTGGTCAATGTGCCAGTAGAGACACTTGCGCTGTGGCGAACGTGCCAGGGTCTGCTCAGGTCTGAAAACTTTTAATATGAGACGGCTCACATGCATGATGAAGATGGAAGTCCAGTAAGGATTCGAGGGGATGAGGGCGGTGATCCGAGCGTGCGGATTCAAAGTACGGATGTCTCAGTTTCCGGTCATGAAAGTACAAAGTATAAACCGGGCCTAAGTCTCATCTCCTGATTCAAGACCCAGTTATATAGCAGGCTAGATAAAGTACATTATTTTCATTTCCTTCGAAGCCCGAGCGGTAATTCCGAAGACCATGCAATGACAATTCAAGCGCGCAGACTGCTTCTCTGGCTTAGGATATGCCTTAGTCATCTCACTCTCGCCTTGTATCATTTCACGTTAACACGATCATACTCCGATCACTTTGAGACATGTCGGAAAGGAGAAGATAGGCATTCTGTTCGCCGAATCTCAAAGTACAGAGGCAGAGCATTTTGCTATCTTCCAGACAACTCAAGTCTCACACGATGTCAGACTCAGTCGCTGACATGCCGTCACTCAAGGTTACCATTCTATGTGCCCAGCCCATACATCCGAAGTTACTCATCGTTCTGCGTTGGAAGTACGTTGTTCGTGGAAGGACTGAGAGTCTCAGCAGCTCTGCATCTCGGCTCATGCGATTCTTTCCTGATATGTACAAGGAGTTTGAGCCCGGTGGCCAGCTAGACACAGGACGTTGGTTCATGGACAGTCCCTCATGGCATGATGTCTTGCTAGGACGCATGGCGCTCTGTCTTTGCGTTTGTTCTGTTCAACAACCTGCTGCTGACCTGGATGGCCTCAAGATAGTTGACATCAGCAAATGCTTGATTCCAATGCAAAGTGCGCGGCTCATGTCCATGGACCAATCTGCGCGCAGCAAGGACACGAGAAAGGTCAGGTAAATGCTGGAAGCGGCTTTGTCCACTTCAGTACCCAGACTAGTGGTAATGCATCTCACTTAGGGCCTCCGGACAATACCGTTGGTAACGAGCGGCTCGCTGCACTTTCACCCGGGACCATTAATGTTGAAGACAGTAGCGACAGGCTATGGACGTCGAGTACCCGTAGCTCAAACGATACTTCTGGCTGGGCTCATCTGGAGCAATTCTGGAACTTACCAATAGAGGACTTCACGACAGATTTTGATACGTGGTGGGACCATGATCACCCATGTAAAGTAAAAGACTGGTCACAGTTTAAGAGATACTAGGGATGAGACATGACGTGTACCGAAGGTGACTATTGAGTGACATGATTGACTTGGGGCAAGTAGTCTCTAGTAGTGTAGGTCAAAGAAGATGATGTTTTCGTCATATCAGTAAATGATCCAGACTATCGCGAAATAACTGTTCAATGTGTTCAGAGATTATTTTTGGCTCATTGACCATCATACTTGGTAAGAAAGGCGCACTCAATACATACCCAGGCAAACCTAAAAGGTGAAGCGGGAAGGAGCGATCCATCATCCTCACTCAAAGTCACGATCACCCTCGACCTTCTCCTTCTCAGTCACCCCCGTCGATTTGCCATCTCCAAGCGAGGAGGAGCCACGACCGCCAAGCATCGCATCCAATCCGATCTCCCTATTCACCGCCTCCATCCTCTCAAAATCGCGCTGTGCCGTCGTATCAGCCCCGAACACCACATCCATCTCCTCTAACGTCAAACGACTCGTCTCAGGCACATAGAACCAAATGAACGCCGCCCCGCCAAACGTCAGCAATCCAAAAATGATGTAGGTCCCGTAGGTGATCCCGCTCAGCATATCCGGCGTAACCTGCCCGACAATGAAGTTGTTCATCCAGTTGGAGCTGGCACCCAGCGCGATACCGTAGGGGCGATTGGACATGGGCCACACTTCGGCCACGAGGATCCAGGCGCAGGGGCCCCACGAGTAGCCGAAGTGGATGACGAAGAGCCAGACCATGACAACGGCGGCCCAGCCGGCTGCGGAGTGCGTGTCCCAGGAATGCTGGTCGCGCGCGACAATGACCGCGATGATGATGTGACTGCAGTGGATTAGCACATGCTAGTGGGTGTTTCTTATCTGTTGTAATTTCTCGCAGGGTACAGAGCGGAGGACAGGGAGTGGTAGCGACTTACCATATAGCCATGCCGATAGCTCCAGCTGTAAGAATGGGTCTACGGCCGAGCCTGTCGATGTAAAAGAGGGTGGGTATAGTGGCGAGGAGCATTACAATGCCGACGACGCCGGTCGCAAGCAGGGAGACGGTATTGCTGGACAGACCAAGATCACCAAAAATGGTCGGCGCATAGTAGAGAATCGCGTTGATGCCAGTCCATTGTTGGAAGAACCTATACGAAACCACAGTCAGCGGCAGCTTGGCCATCATGGCTGGGAAGTTCAAGCACTTACATGGTAACAGTCGCCACAATGACCCGCCGAAACATTGGCATAGTTTTGAAAAGACTTCCGATGGCAACGAATTGCAGCTTGAACGTGTTCCACGCCGATGGGTTTTGCAAGTGGGGGAACTTCTCGGCGACGGTCCTCTTCTCGAACGTCGACTGGGCTTTGATCTCGAGGAACTCCAATTCGACGAGCTCGTGGTCAGCAGAGATGCCTCGGAGCTTGGCAAGCACCTTACGCGCCTCTTCTTCACGATCGTGGTGGACCAGCCATCGAGGCGAATATGGCATAAAGACCATACCGAAGAAGAGAACAACAGCAGGTGCGAGCTGTAGACAGATCGGGACGAGCCATGATGCCTGAGTCTGCGTGTCGCCCGTACCTCCAATGTAGTTGGTTCCGCTGTAGAAGACAGAAGTCAGCAATGTGCGCTACCAAAAGGAACGATACGAGGAGACTCACTAATCAATCCAAAAGCTGATCATGATCCCTATCTCGATCGCGAACTGCTGCAAAGATACAAGCGAGCCTCGCACTTCGGGAGGCGCGCACTCGGCGTTGTACATGGGCACAATCATGGAGAGCGAGCCGACACCCATGCCAGTGACAAAGCGACCTCCAAGGATAGCAGAGTGGCCGGCGGTGACGGCAGTTGTTTGGACGACAACACCAATGATGAAGATGCCGGTGGCTAGGACGATGCTCATCTTCCTCGAGTATTGCTCGGCGAAGAAACCGGAGAGTAGCGTTCCGACCCAAGCACCAAGCTCAAGGATGGAGGTCAGCCAGCCTTTGCGGGTTTGGTCGGCGGGGTCCTTAGAGTCGTAGTTGCCCATGTCTGCGGCTCGCAATCAGCACACTGATATGCTCCATCTATTAGTCTACCCTTTGATTGATGACTTACGATCCATAAAGTTGTTCATGGTCAGCACACCAGAGAAGACCCCTTGATTATAGCCATACAAAAGTCCACCAATGCAGGCGAAACAGGCAATGCTGAAAACTTTGAAGTTCTTGACCAAGGCCATGGGACCCGAGTCGCCCATTAAGGCCTTGCGGCGATTGAGGGCGACATCAAAGGCTCCAGTGGTTGCTGCGAGAGGCATAGTGGCGCTGAATACTTTCTAACGGTATGATGGAGATCTACGGGTAGAGTATAAAAAGGAGGAATTTCATGGGGGGAAGATCTAGGTAATATGCAGACCAACTTCCCCGCACATGCTGCAGCGTTGCTTCCTTCCACTAGAACCCAGCAGTGGTCATGAGAGTAATACGGATTTCTCCTGGAGTCCTCCACGTGCATGACGAAGACATTCGGGAACCACGGCACGCAAGCCGACTGTTGATCTCATTGACGTGCCACATCATCACTGGCCCCTCAGAGACTCCACATGGGTCTTTCCCACATGGTTCGCTCAATTTTCCGTCCCGAATGCATGGGTCCTGACAGATCTGAAGGGAAAGCTCCTAGCTCAGGTGCCAGTGGCGGCGATCAAGAGGCCAATGCAGCATTATAATGGTCAATTGTCGTGATGTGCAGGCTCACAAATGCAAGGCAAAGGTGCGGGCAGCCAATGGTAGCTTCTTTTCCTTGCATCGGCGAAAAGTCGAGTAAAGCTGTGAATGCTGTCCATGCGATCCCGACGCCAATCACATCAGCTTAAAATAGCTACCCTTGTCGCGATGTACATCTTTGTCAGCAATTCGATGTGGCGGAGCAGCCAAGCCCCGCTTTTCGGTAGAAGGGATCAGGAGCGGCGATGAATGGTCGATCATTTTCGCAGCGTCCTGTCCGATAGTACAAATTCCAATGGAGCTTCATCCGAAATCATATAATATACAATCAATTCTAGAACAGTTTGGGAGCGTCCAGGGATTGAGCGACCTTGACCGAAGGAGAGATTGTATATCGACGAAGCATCAAGGCATTGGTTGGAAGGGTAGGCTCGCTCAGGGTTTTTGTACTAACAAATGCAATCACTCTTAATCAATGGAATTCAACTTTGGCTCAGGGAGCATGCAGTTCTTCTCGGTTTGGGAAGTCGCGGTCTGCGCTTTTACAGCAATCTCCGTACAGCCAGCGAAACGATCAAAGGAATCCTCGTGCAGGAATCATTCCTTGTGGAAACAAGTCACCCTTGAGCCAAAGTCCTAATCTGGACGAATACGAAAAAGCGCCACCTCCCAGCTTGCCAACTCGCAGGCGGGACCTAGTTCATATTTGCATTCAAAAGAGAACTGGAATTTGACGTCCGTAGACCCAGTCACCGTGAAATAGACCATCCCTAAGTTTCGGGTGTGGGCGAAGGGACAATGGATCGTCTGTAATGTCTGCTCATCCCTACCACGAGCCAAACCAATTCCACGACCCGGTCGCTGAAAAAGCTTAGGACGTAGTGGCCCTTGTAGAGGCTGATCTCTTTGGTTCTCAGCAAGGGCGGGTACATGTCGACATGATAGAATTCAAATTCGGCAAACGTGCTGCACAAAGAGCGCGAACCAACAGTAATGCCGTGTCGAAGCGGGTGCCGTCACTTTTCGAAGTGGATGGGAAAGCCACCTTGATATGTCCTTGAGGGCAGGAGGGAGCCGAGATTGGGGAAGTTCCGTTGCCCATGCTTTTGCCTTGAGGATCTGTAGGGTATAGCGAAGCATCATGCCACGGCTGGTCTGGAGATTGAGCTGTCGATGTGAAGTGACAAGTCGCACTGGCCTCATGTGGAGGGAATGGGAGCGATGGCAGGTCTGGTGGAGACGCAGACGCCAATGGGACGGAGATGACTGCGTGGACGCTGAAAAGGCATTTCGAGATGTTGCAAAAGGAGAGCTGCAACTTTACTCAGGTTGAAGATGAAAGATAACGCTCGCTGCCAACTCATCATGATGAGAAATTTCATGGGCTTAAGGGAGTTTTATGAGGGCGAATGTTTACTCCATTTGAAACAATTGGGTACTGCGGTCAGTGTATAGCCCAGTGATGTCTCACGCGTAGACGTCTTAACGAGGATCTGCTAACAGCTGCATCGCTTGCGTTGACTGGGCGTGCTTCTTGTGGTTCAGAGGAGCACGATATGCGTATATCATGACGGGGAGAACATCAGACACCATCCAGAGAAAGCTGCATTGGCGTATTGATCTGACGCAAATATCGAAGGCATCAAAGCAAACTCCGAGTAATTGTGCGGGGTGGCGGGATCTCATAGCAAAGGCTTGGATTTTTGTGCCGTGTAAAGGCGGTATATGAAACCCTGGCCATCAAGTCCGCAAGTCCGCAAGTCCGCATCACTCTCTTCTCAACGACAAGTAGAAGACGGGTAAGACAAAGTCTCGGAGCGACGGAGTTGTATTATTCCGTACCGTAGGATGCCCGTGATGCCGAGGATAACCCGGATCTAAGCCTGTCCGAGCCCTAGTAATTTACCACCAGTAGCTCGTGCCAAGACAAGGATTCTCATCCTCCAGTCCAACGTCTCTTCACAAAGTGTCACGATGATAAAAATCCATTACAAGAATCTAGAGGGGCAGTATCACGAGCGCACGGTTCCATCGTCCGCATGGCTTATTGCTTCGAGCATGTGAATCTAATTTTGCGCTGGATTGCCTCTTCAACATCATGCAATATTTTCATGAAAGGCAATGATTCACGCAATCTCGTGATGATGTGTATGCTACCACACAAAGTGCATGGTGATGGTTCCCGAAAAGCTGATGCAGTCGGTGGAGAGCAGCACCCCTCGAATTAATGCGCGAAGGATAGCAAAGACAAACACCCTGGTTTTGCGGAAGAAATGCTGTCACACTCGGTAGTGAATCGAAGAACATTTGAGATCTTTCTTGCTTCGAGGAGAGTTCACAACACTTCCTGCTACATAGGATGTACGGTCCCTCTTTCGCTCCGACTAATTGTGACCTCTGCCCCAAGGCCGGGTCCTCGACTAAACAATGATACGAAGGATTTGGAAATCTGCACTGATAGTGTTAATTTGGTGATGTAGATCCTCAAGACTCTGCGAGGCAACATCCCAGTCATACATGGTTGATGAAAGTAGTAACACTCTGAATGACGCTCGCAGCATCAGATTACTTGACCAATGCAAATAACGGGATCACGGATACTTGGATGGGCTCGTGATAGCATAGATCACCGTGATAGGTCGGGGTGAACTTTGCACTTACGGAAAGTGGAGTCAGGGCCAACCGCGTGAGCAATGTCTGTGATGACACAAGGTCAACACTATGTTTTTCCACAAGTGGGCCTGGTGTTGACCATCTTCAACGAGAATTTTCACGCTAGAAATGACAAATTTCTCAGGCTTGTCCTATTTGGGTCAGGAAGTGTTACGAACCTCATCATTTGTGAGTGTGAATACATATGTGTTATGCCACTGCGCCTCCACTTCAGCTTTCTCCACGCCCACCCTACCTCCCTCTCACTCTTATTTAAGAATCTCCTTGCTCCCACCTTTCTCTCAATCCCCAACTCCGCAATCGAGATCTTGCACACTGCATTTATTCAAACACACACAAGTCTCAATTCTCGGACTCTCACTCCAATCTTCATACATTGCACTCTATCCAAACTTTCTCTTCAACATAGAAGTAGCAGCTCGAGTGACACCACCACTATACGCACCTCTTCTTGACACTTCCATACCCGTTCCATCATCCTTTTCGCTATCCTTCCTACCTTAATACCCTCACATCGTCGACTACTTTCCGATTCTCCCACAATGTCTGCCATGGACATTGACACCGACGCGGCACTGAACCTCCAAGGCTTCGGTGACATCGAGCGCCACTTCACGGCTGAGCTCGAGAAGTCCACTTTGCAGGCTCGAGCCACGATCGAAGCGGAGGCATTGGCTTGGGCGGCCCAGAAAGAAGTCCAAATCCGGAACGAGGCCCAGGCATTCGTAGCTTCAGAACTTGCGCAACACAAAGCCGACTTGGACCAACAAGCCGCATCGCAGTTCGCTGACCAAAAGGTCGAGCTGGAAAAGCAGGCCCTGGCGTGGAAGTCTGAGCAAGAACGACGCAGCCAGGCGTCCTTGACCAGCAAAGACGACCAACTCAAGCGCCAGTACGAGACGAATCAATCGTTGTCCAATGAGCTTGACGAGCTCAAAAATCGTTCGGGGCGCTCCTCAGAGGCGGCCAATGGGCTGGAAAAGCAGCTTCGTGCAACGATCAGCCAGCATGAAGAAGCTGCCAAAAAGCAGCAGCAGGATGCGGCACAGACACAAGTGGAGCTGCAAGTAATGACAAGCAGCAAGGCCCGGCTCAGCGAGCGCCTCGCCAGCGGACAAGTCGATTTCGATAACTTCCAAACCCAGGGCAAGGCTCTGGTCGCACAAAAGGACTTGGAGATTGCGTCGTTGAAGCAGGAGAAGGACAACATCATCCTGCAAGCACGAGGCGTAATTGCCGACAAGGACGCAAGAATCAAGGTCCTAGAGGAGCAGAATGCGAAGCAACTGCAACGCATTGGGGAAGATCAGACTGAGCACTTCCAAAAGATCGCCAAAGACCTGGCGGATCAGCATCAAGCCGGGAAGAGGGCCATATCAAGGCTGGAGGACGACTTGGCCGCTTCTCAAGCCGAAAACGAGCAGGGTCGTCAGCAGAACAAGCAGCAGAAAAAGCAGCTCGATCAGCAAGAGAAGCGGCTTCGTCAGCAGAACAAGCAGCTTCGCCAACAGGCCGACGATCCATCCGGAGATCTCGCCAAGGCAATGGGCAGCTTAATGCATGTTCCTGCCTCAGTCTCAGGGAGCAAGGCACCAGGCGGCGTCGACCTTGGGAAAAGCTTCCTTACCGCACGTGTTGGCAAGGCCAAGGCCAAGGCTAAGCCGCAGAAAGGACCCTTCATCGACTCGGACAACGAGGATGAAATCTCGGCGACAGCAAAGGCCAAACGCAAGAAGGTGAAGGCCGTTAACGACTGGTATAAGGATCGCACGGCGCCGCAGAACGACCTGCCTGACTCATGAACAATATGAAAGTCGGCAATTGACGATTCGTTTCGGCTGTCTCTCCTACTTCAGGTCACTTCATCTTACCGTCTCCAGCCGTCTGGCACTTCCCAGGTCCTCGTCATCATATCATCTCATCGGCATCCGCAGGGAGCTCCTACCTGATCTTAGGTAGGGGTGCTACCCATATTGGATCCTCACCAAGTTACCATGCCACTTCACCGTATGGACCTCACTCAACTACGTCAAAACCGCGACGCTAGACTTCCCACAGACCATGAGGCGGCATGATCTACATCTCTACATCTCTCATCTTCTCGCCATACCCACCACCCACCTCGTCAAAACCGCGGCGTTGAACTCAGGAAGATCATGAGGCGGCATGATCTACATCTCCACATCTCTCATCTTCTCGTCATACCCACCACTCACCTCGTCAAAACCGCGGCGTTGAACTCAGTGAAAATCATGAGGCGGCATGATCTATATTTCTCATCTTCTTGCCATAATTCTGACTAACAATGTCAAAACCGGGACGTTAAATTTCACATAGCTGATGAAGCGGCATCGTCTCGATCTTTAACCTCCTCGTCATACCCACCACTCACCTCGTCAAAACCGCGGCGTTGAACTCAGTAAGAATCATGAGGCGGCATGATCTACATCTCCCATCCTCTCGTCATACCCATCACTCACCTCGTTAAATCCGCGACGTTGAACTCACCATAGATGATGAAGCGGCATTATCTAGACCTTTAAAAATCTCCTCGTCATACCCCTCACTCACCTCGTCAAAGCCGCGACGTTGAACTCATCAAAAATCATGAGGCGGCATGATCTAATTCTTACGTCTCTTCAGCACGGTTCAGCAGGTCTTCCGTTCACCTTACTACTGCAACAATAAGCTATTCGCACAAGACAGCCAGTTTGATCGGCCTCACCTGCACAGTCGATCACCACCGTACAGGCATGCTTACGACTCGGTTCCTCCTTTTCATCTCGACTTCTCGACTGCTGTTGATCGTTCGCCTCTGCCTCAAGCTTCCATCTGCAATTGAACTTTCTGCTCTCAATTCAAGCTTACGTCTGCAATCCTACCTTACGACTGCAAGTACATTTTCTGCTTATTCTTCAGCTTTACGCCTGCATTTCAACTATCTGCTCGTACTTGAACTTTCGCCTGTACCTGGATCTACCTTATGCAGTTCAAACTTCTATCTTACAATTCGACTTTGCGCCAGCAATTCAGCTTCTCTCCTGCAGGGGTAGCCTTTTCTGGAGTTCAACATCGCTTGCAACTCAATCTGCACTTGCACTTCCTCTGGCCTTCAGATGCAATTTTACAACACAATTGTCTGATTGACCAAGACACCAAAAAAAAACCCACAACTTTTTATCAGCATCAACCTTGAGCCTCAGCCACGGCCAACGTCAATCCTGATACATGGTCGAGGAGCATTACGCGCCTCATTGACCTTTCACAGCGTCTTCCAGCTGGCGCATAAACCTTTTTTTCACTTCAGCATACCTGAGGTATGGCGTCGTATCGCACAACCAGCTCCACCTGCCAGATAAGATTTACATTTGCGGCGACTCGCCATAGGCTAAATCCTATCTTTCTACAAAACCATCGTGATGACCTATCACAGACCCCACCACGCGTCTTCTCAGAGATCCGACTCTTTGGCAACAAAGTCCAACCTTACGCCATTCAAAATCTTCTGTCAAGACTTCGACTGAACCATCGGCACATGTGATAACGAGCGCGAACAAATATTCACTACTCTGTCACTCTATCTCGAAGGCCGACGCCGTTACCGGTTGCGCTGTATTCAGAGCCCCAGATCGGAAAAGCTATGACTCGATCCATGGGTAGCAGGCAACAACAGCCATGTCATTGAATCCTCCAGAAGCAGTCTCACCTCCAACAACGCTAGGAGTGGGTCCCTCAGCCAAGCACATTATCGCATCAGTTGATGTCAGACGCCAGCCGGCATTTCAAATCATTCATCGCATCTTGATAACATCTTGCAAAGATCTTCCCCACTCGCCAGACTATCAACCTAGTCCCATGTCCAGATCGCACATTGCTTCGATGCTGCCATCGCACCACCAATTCTTAACTTGTGGCATTCCGTTGGTGATGATCTGGCATCGTTCATCGTCGTGCCAATTGCGAGTGACCAATGGCAGCAAGGTGGTGCTGTTAAAAGATGCACACTCCATGTGTGGAAAGTCCATTGACTTACCGCTATATCATTAGGCCCAAGCCTTGTCAGGGTCCACGATGGAGATCTGGAGGAGGAAAAGTACGCATGGGGAGAGGTCCCTAAGATGTCCGAAAAGGACGGAGATACATAGTGGAGCGAGGCTCCAATGATGAATCCAGAGAGAGGTTTGGGGGTACCGTGGTAGTTGGGATGGAGGTCAATGGGCAAGGAGGTGGCCTATGATGCACAACAGTACTCAGAGACATGAGACGGATGACAGCCTAAGCAAAGAGGAGTTGACATCAATGAGGAACCGAAAAGCCGAAAAACAACAATATGAACTTGCAACGACACAGAAGTTCCATGCGGCCGAAAAGAAGCCAGGGATTAGAAAGACAGAGGCTGGAGGCTGAGAAATAGTCAAGTGCGGCCTTCAGCCCAAATGAGATCACACATACAACCGGGTCACTCAGAATCAAGGGAAGGCATCACAGGCGGTAGCAGAGGCTGAGGCGGGAGGGAGGCTCCAATGGGAGATGGGAATGTGGACAAAGGCCAATGTGCCAAAACCCAAAAAACAAGAAATCTCAAGGCCAAAGAAGCCAACTCAAAAAATTAAGTCTGCCAAAAAGAAGGCAGAGCTATGAGGCCCCCAAGATGGGGCCGTAGCAAAAGGAGCAGACCCCGGTGGAGGCCAAGGGGACGAAAGGGTCCACAGCATGTTGGCGAGAGAAGAGAAGTAAGTCTGCCCCCCTGCTTTGGCTGTCGAGAGTGAGATGTGCTAACGATTTCTGCATGCCCTGTAGGGAGCGCATTCAGCGCATTCATTGCTTCGACGCACGGTTGGAAGAGGGTGAGTATCTGGGAATGAATGGGAGGTTGATGGACGTGCGGAAATTCAGGACGGAGATGGAGTGGTGTTTGGGAGCGTTGGTAGAAAGGATGGTGCTGGCTAGGTTGGCAAATTGAGATGGATATCTTCATGTGAAATGGCAGTGTAGGAGGAGCTCATCTTGGTTGTGGGGCTCAGATGTTGGGAGAGGCGGAGGAGAAGAAATCATCATGGGATATAGAGTAGCTGACCAAGGATGCGTCAATGAAGTCGTACGTGGATACGGTCCATAGTCGTATGATGCGTTAGACAGAGTAGACATGAGAGATGCAAGTCTTATTTGAATTCCGCTCAAGTACGGCGCAAATGCTCACGTCCTTACCCTTGAGTACTGCACATCTCCTCAACGTTTAGCTTGGAAACATGATCTCCCTGCGCCCTCATGTCCAGCTCCCTTTAAAGTTGCACCGCCGGGCACAGTGTCAAAATGAGAGCATTCGCACCCAATTGATTAACGGCTCACTCGCGCAGCTGTACAACTTCCCCTCATCAGCAGGTATCATCAGCCGACCTCAGCGCCAGACTCCATGGCGTCCGAAACAACAAGAGTGGACATAGACTGAAACAAGAATGACAACGCATGACCGACATCCTTCAGCGCGTAATGCCTGGAAAAGCTCTTGAATGGTCCGATGAGTGGAGGCGTGCATGAAGAATACGGAATTGTGCAGACGCCGGTAGCTGCCCTCATGCAATCTTGAAACGCCTTGCGCAATCCCAGATGGCGTGCTTGTTTCAAGAATTACCGTATTCTGCACGATAACGCGTCACCAGTGTTTGCGATTCGATGATTCAGCCTTGCTGATCAAGAAGCCTGCTTTGGCATGCAAGGCTGGCAGTCATCTCTCGTGACCTATCCGTTGGAGGTAGCCCTTGTCCAGCGTTTCGTTTGCGTAGTGACGTTTCGCAATGCAAGGGTATAAAGTCTTGAGACACTTGAGAGGAAGGGGCAGTGCAGAACATGCAGGTTAAAAGATACAAAAGGCGCCATATCGCTGATCCCATCCAGCTTTCTTTCCCATCACAGCTCTTCAGGCCTGTCGGAATCACGCCTAATCACAGATTGTCAGTGAAGCGGGGAGAACAAACTACAATGCCACAACCTCCTAGGACCATGCAATTCTCTTCTCCTTCCAAGGACCGGATCCTGATCGCGTCAGTCTCACGTTGCACCCGTCCTACCGAAGGATCTTTCTTCGCTGATCTTCATGATAGCATTAAGCCAGTACCCGGGATCAAGACCTTGCGTGTGGAGGATGTCTCAAACATGCTGAACTCATTGAACATCAGCATAAAAGAGCCTGTGGTATGGCACCTTTATCAATCTGTCTTGCCATTGCTGTCATAGTGGTACTTGACTGATGACTGGCCATCTAGGAGCAGTTGTACATGCCTGCAGATGAAATTCACCCCACCCCAGACTACGTCAATGTGTTCTCCTTCGAAGTAGACCCATCAGATCCGAAGCCTCCACCATCCGCACTCTCGAGTCTCAAAGGCCCTTTGCCTGATCAGGAGAAGAGTGGGGGTAGCAATGTTGGTGCGGACTTCACCAGTAACGTCGCGACGGTGGGCGACCGTGACGACTACATCAAGGCCTCGGATCTGGAGGCTCATCTATCCTTGCTAGACAAGGCGCAAGAACAGGGCGATCAGGTCGACTTCGCTGCAAAGAGGATCGATGATTATGGCGGAGAGTGAGCGCCTTACAAAGTTTGCGTCCAATTGTACCGTACATTTTGCTGACGCTGTCATCTGTAGTGAACGCATCTTGGAGTGCAAAGCAGATCTAAGGAACCGATTCTTCCCTGTGACAGTGACGGATCGAGTCAACCATAAGGGCTTCCTAGGTACTGTGTCCGATCAGAATTCCAGGGTGACGAGAGACTAATCATTTCGCCTAAAGAGATTGCTTTGACCCCGAAGACGCCTAAGTACAATCCTAAAGGCTATGACATGGAGTTGAATCTTTGATTATGAATAGGCCCTGCCCAAGGTCTACTCACTGGTATTGCTGGATTGAAGGGGCAATCATTAGATTGACTAAGAAGACAATGTAGGAATCCGGCAGCGTCTCACAAGGTCACCCATCAATCAAGCAAGACTATGTTTGACATGAAGTCGAGTTCTTGACACCTGCATACTTCTCTCAATGTCTCGGCCCTCGAGCCTCGATGCATGATGTACGCAAGCTTTTTACTCAGACTGGCCATCTCCATGAAGCATTTTTCCGTTTAGGCCTATGCAAGCAAGCGGCTTCGACTCTAGTTCCTGCTGTCAAGGGATTGTGAGTTGCATACGCTGTTGGGCCTGCCAAATTGCTTGAGCCTCATAATCTCGTCATCTATAGTCTCGCTGTCAAGTTGGAGAGCAGACAAACAGCCATTGAAGCCCCTACCCTCACAGCTTCATGACTCTGCAAGCACAATCACAGCCGGTCTCATAAGTCTTCTGCTCAAATATCGGAAGACTTTGCTACTGCTCCTTATCAGATCGTGGCCTCCGGTAGATTTGGCGGCTGTTGCTTTGCGGGTATCGTACCGGCTAAGTAGACATTGTACTTCCCATTTTCCCAACCCTTCTTATTGGACGAAGAGCTTCGACAAAGGGCCAAAGCGCGCTCCGAGCGCAGAGATAAAAAGCTTGTTATCATGATACCGTCCCCGTGACTAGTCGTGAGATGCGATCTCACGTATTTTGCTTAGGCGCCCTTGCCGACCGGCCCCAACTTTGAAGGAGTACCAAACCTTAGTTTCAACGCATATGAGCGTCTGTATCTAACCTTCGCTCTCTGTTGCTTTCTTTGGCGTTAGCTTGTCTCTTTATGCTTGCTCAAAATCATTTCTCGAGTTGTGTTCAGAATCTCGTGCCTGGCGGTGGCTACGCGGTCAACAACAGTTGAAGGCCTGGTAGCAAGTAATATTACCAATATTTCATCTGGCACTGCCGTACAGAATCTACAGCATGTAGCCAAGGATCCAGCGATGAGGTGTAGGACGGCTGATTTATTGCAAACTTAGTCCCTGGCCAGACGTACCATGTAGAGTGCCGGTGGGCTCCCAATACGGAGTCTTGGACTATCTCACTTACGGCCCAGGTAGCTTCTCTGAACATTTCGCCTCAATTGTTGACAGGTTCATGGCACTGATCATAGTCCACCTTGGCGCGGGTAATCTTTGGCCTTACGCCAAAAGCCAATCCTCAGCGCAATCGCCCAGCGATGAGAAAATCCAAACATTCGCATTCGAGCTTTCCCAAGTGTTCTCCTTTCCCCCAATTCCCCATGACTACCTCGGAACGCTGGCAGATGTCATCAGAGGGCAGACTTCTGCACACGGGGTACGTGAGCTGGGGGGGGGAAAGTTGAGGGTTATGCATCATACAGAAGCGGCACATATGTGCAGAAGCGGGGAGGGGCGTCACCGAGGGTTGTTCAGGTCAGCGCTGGTATTCGTGGCTGTCGAAGATCTAATAAGATCATCCATCTTCCTGGAGGTCATGAAAATCGGTCCCAACACATATCCTGACGCCTACAGGGAGCGCTCCATGCAGTCCCTAGGTAGCACGCTTGATGCGTTGAAAGCCTTGCCCTTCGTGAGAAAATTCAAGAGACGAGCCGGATCCGCAAGGCAAAGAGTTCTTTTTCAACTTACAAGTGAATAAGACGGAGACTCGGGCGTCTTCTGAATTTTCAAAATCCATGGCTGTTGGTGTCACGGAGGCTTTTCTCTCCTTTGGGCAGGGTGTCTCGGCTCTCAGCTATACGCACTTCAAGGTTGTGCAGGCCGTCGATGATATGGCTCCTGCCTTCATCGCTTTTGGTCCTATCGCTCAAGCGGGAACTCCCGTCTTGGGCAGTCCAAATAGTTCAGCTAGTGCTCTTGATCTAGCTTGAGGGAAGTATTCGTCGATTCTTTGCTCAAATTGATCACCAATCGTGGTTTATGACCCGTGCAATCTTCGATCGACCGTCTCGCAGAGTGCTTCTCAATTTTCGTCTAGCTTTCAGCGCAGGCATTTGAATGGTACAAAAATAGCAACTGCTGTTTAAAATACTCGGACTGGCAAATAGTTCTTTGTCTTTGGGGCATGGGTGCCCATAGTGGATCTGTGACGTGCTATTTTCGCAAGGCCGGTTATGAGCTATCCAGTAGATCTAGCACGCATGATATTGCGCTGCTTTCGGTACCGAAGCCAGTGAAAAGACCGACGGCGAGATAGCCACTTACGAGAGACTAGTAGGCGATAAGAGGCCTTGATATTGTTCGTGATCACGCCTTCATGTCCATTGCGAATGCAGCCATGGTATAACCAGCTGCCAGAATCCAGACGGCCGCAGCTTGCAAGTGTGATGAAATGCAACCACATGGGTCTCAAAGAATTATGAGGCTTGTGGGATGTGCTAGGTATGTGACTTTGCGCGCGGGTTCCCTCACGGGTTGTTGTTGGAGCGGCTGAATAGAATGTCATCCTTCGACCGTATGCTTGTCACTGAACGGGAAGCCTTAACCCAGAGACAAACGCACGAAGTGCTCACGCGCCCTTTGCCATGTGATCACTAGATATTTGAGCGAGTGCATCCGCCATTTCCTTGGGCACGCCTTTGTGCAATTTGTCCGAAATTATGCAGTAATGAAAATTCTTCAATGTGCACTGATGATCTTGAGCCTGCCTCTGATCACTCTTATCACAGATGGAGAGGCTTTGGTGATACATAACAAAACCGCGCTGTCCGCTGGTATTGCCTTTTACAACTCAACGTGACTTGTACAGCAAGCCGCTGGACAATGGATATGAGCGCTGATCGCTAGCAGACGTACTCCATGGCCAGACCTACCCTACTGGACCTTAGTGAACAACGCCTCCGGTTTCTTGATCTTTGAGGCATACGGCCACGACTTTGCTGAAGAGCTCAGCGCCCCGGTTGATAACTTCATGGAACTAATCACTGCCCGCTTTTTGGACGATGGCAATACAGTCAAGCGCAATTCTCCGCCCTATACCTGAACAATGGCTCCCAGACGCCCGCATTTGAACCCCATCAGGATCGTTCGTCCACCTCAATCGCACCTTTACTTCCAAACTACCTTGCGGCACTGCTGGGGGCCATCAGAAAGCAGAATGCCATGCACGGACTACGTGAGCTGGGCCCAAGGTTGGACCATTCAACCGCTTATAGCGGGTTCTATATCCAGATAGGGGCCCAAGTATACATCGATCCCACGCGACAGTCGGCGCCTCTCTTCTTGGCCGATAAAACCCTCTTGGAAGGATCTATGTCTCTCGAGATTGTCTACGTAGGCCCATACACATACCCAGCCAGGGAGAAGGATGCCTCCTTGCAATGCTTGAAGGGCGTGTTTGATCAGTTGAACTCTCTGCCGCCGCGGGAAATCTTCGTCCGCAAGGACGCAGAGGATAGACCTAATGCTCAAGGTGATTATTATTAATACAGTCTCGAAGGAGAGCAAAAGGCGCCATTCTCGAACAGCATGGCCGCCAGTGTCACAGCAACCTTGATCGCGTTCCTTGAGGGTCTCGAGGAGGTTAGGTATGTATACTTCAGGGTCGTACAGGTCAGTAACATGTGGCCTTCATTCGTTGCTTTTGGAGTCTGGGCCAAGACTGGAACCCCTTTCGCAGGTAACAGTAGTGTGGCTAGGGTTGTTGATATAGCTTAAGACCAACACTGATCATCTGGCGCACCCCTTCATTGTTCTGGACAACAGCCGATTTCGAATTGCATGACTCATTTCAATCGCTTGCAAGCATCAGACACAGAGTTTGTTGCAGGCTGGCATGAACTCTAATGGAGGTAAGACTGATCGACCTTGCACTTGAGGCAAGAATGTTCTTCATCCCTATTTTTCGTAAGATTTGGGACATTTCTTTGTATAGAAGAGAGATTGATGGAGGATCATGAAAGCTGAAAATGAAAATGCCAAGACCTCACGCTTACTAATCCTTGCACGCCAAGTCTTTGACCTCGCAAGCCACGGTAGAATTAGAGCTAGTCGCATTCATTTATCGATCATCATCATTATCATGTGGCAAGCCAAAGTTATGGTGTAACATCCTGCTTTATCAGTTCTGACACCTATAGAAGTACCATCTCCCATCTGGGAGGGATGAGCTCGGCCATCTCCGTGTCCGTCTGGACGCTTCGGGTTCGATGTAACTCATCTGGCCGTGTTTTCGCAACATCTTCTACTTTGAACATTATTTAATAATTAATAATATTGAGCGTCACCGTCTACAGCCATGCCTCTCTCCTCCACCCTGATCAATTTCCTCAATCGTCTAGGCCTCCACCCACGACCCAACATCTGGAAGGTCCTCACCATCATCTTCTTCCTCCTCAACCTCAAAACTTTCCCGTTTGCATGGCACCTACGCCTCATCATCTCCTTCATTACGCACACGCGGGCTCGTCACCAGCGTCTCGCCCGCTCTCTCGGTCCTTCCTCCCTCTTCAAGCCCATGATAACCACTTCCCATTCTCCCTTCCTCGAATGCGACTACAACCTCCACAAGTCCAACAGCACTTACTTCTCCGATTTTGATATCTCACGAATGAAGATCCTAACCTCCCTCGCTGGCTCTGGCATTGAGTCTACAATGAAAGATTTGAAGGACAAGCCTGGTCGCTTTGGGATAGCCCTTGGGGGCGTGCACATGAATTTCAAGAGGGAGATCGGGATGTATGAGCGCTATGAGATATGGACGCGCCTGCTAAGCTGGGATCGGAAGTGGTTCTATGGGGTAACCCATTTCGTCAAGAAGGGTGCTGTCAAGCCTACAGCCTATTTGTTGCAGCCGTGGAAGAGGGGGACTTCAGACAGGCACTCCAAGACCAAAGACGGTCAGGAAGGGGAGAAGCAGGACGTACCATCTAATGGTCAGCCCTTCATCTTCGCTTCCGGCATTTCCAAGTACGTCTTCAAGAAGGGCCGTCTCACTATCCCTCCTGAGCGAGTCTGGCGCAACGCTGGACTCCTCCCACCCAAACCACCGTCAATAGAAGAGACCCTACCCGTGATCGACTCACCGGCAGCAGAAAGGTCAGGTGAAGGTGTGGAGACCATGTCAGGCGCGGTAGCAGTGGCGGAGGAAGCGATGGAGAAGATCACACCAGAGAATGCAAAAGAGATGCTGGATCAGAGTTGGAGATTGCTGGACAAGAGTGATAATATAGACCGTGGTCAGCAAGGCGAGTGGACATGGAACAGGGTAGAGAGAGAACGACTCAGAGGACTGCGACTCGCGAGCATGTTTGACGGCTTGCAGGGCCTGAACGAGGAATTTGTCTATGAGGGCGAGCCAGCGCTGGGCATCTACTGATCCTCGCCAAAGGGCCTTTAGCGAGGCAGAAGTCCTATAGAGCATCTTTTGCAATGAGCCTTCGATACAGCGGTGAAATCTGCCGCATCAGTTCACTCATTTGCTCGGCCACTCAATCGCGTGACACGACCCACTCGACCTACCCCCCCTTTACGCATCCGGTCTTCTGCTTTGGGGAAAGCCACCAGATCAGTGGTCAGTCACCCTCCGACGGCTTATCTCGTGATGGTAGCAATGCCAGCTCGCACCAGGAGATTCGCATTCGCGCCCGGCTATGGTTGCTGATGGAGGGCCGAATGAGCTCCAGACGTTTCACCGACACGATCTTATCAACGTGTCGCTTCGATTGGGTGAGGTTGACGTTCAGGAATGTATGTGCCCTACGTGATGTCAAATGGACTTACTATGAAGCCCTAGGATGCCTGACAAACATCCAATACATGAAGATAGAAAATATAGAGGGACTTTCTTTTCAACCGGACATCATCCAGCTACATTGAATGCTTTGTTTCACTTTGTTCTAATATCCTCTGTCGGTCACAAGGAAACATTCTGATTGCGTTTCTTCACGGGCAGACCGGCTCACCTTGATTCAACAAGACTGGCGAAGAAGTACCCTTTCCTGACCATGCGACCTGCTGAAACAACCCCATTATATGGAAGATACCCAAACCCAATCCAACCATCCGAGTCCAGCGAAGGAATCCCCCTCCACCTCCCTCCTCGGCCACCCACAACACCCTCCTTCCCGAACTCCGCTCCCAAACGACCTTCACCCCACCCACCGCCCGCTCCCCCACCGTCGTCTTCCACACTCTCCACCCCTCCAACTCCACATCCACGGCCACTCCCACCAACGCCCTTACATCCCGCTTCGCCCACTCACTGATCCTCTCCTCACTCCACCCTTCGCCCTCGGCCTCCGTCAGCAGCTGAAAACACAATCTACAGCAGATCCCACTCAACCCCTGCTCCTCCGCATCCCCTCCCCCGCACCATCACCATCAGCCGGACGAGCAAGCCACGCATCAAAAGGCCCCTGCCATCCGTGGGCGTGGCGGTTCACCCACGCGGTAGACACGTCGACAGCTCGGGCAGACCTGATCGATGGAGTGGGGTTTTGTTGTTATAGATCATCAGGTGCGCCATCGCTTGCCCGGCCGCATCTTGTGGGAGTTGTGAGGTCAGGAGTTGGAAGAGGTCCGGGGACGTGAAGGCTTAGCGGTTGGGGGCGGTGGGAAAGGGGGAGTGGGTGGGCGGTGGTGAAGGCGGTGAGATTTGGTGCTGTGGAAACCTAAGGGGGCAGGGGGAGATGTAGGGGGAAGTGTGGTGGTGATGTTAAGGGTAATGATGTTGTGGAAGACTTTGGTAGATGTGTGGAGTTGGATGGTTTCGCTATTATATATTTCTTGTCGACAATTGGAAGTATAGCGACGCGCCAAGGCACGATGAGGAAATGCGCCAAGACATTGATAAGGAATCGCGCCATGATGTCATAGTCAGCCCTGAGCTCTGGCATACAAGGCTGAGTTTCTCAGGTCTTATGTTCTTGTTGCCCCCATCAAGCGGCAAGGGAATTATCACGCACTGAATCTTTTGCACGCTTGTGCATAGAGAGGAACGTGCATGTGTTAATCTTCCTTATCAAGTAGAAGATCAAAGATCCTGCGAGTTGACAGCTTGTTCGAAGAGGATTGTGTCAGGAGCATCCCAGCTTCGTATAGAGATCTTATTGTTAGCTACCCATACTAGGAGATTGGTGAATGATTAGTTGATGCGCTAGCTTCTCTACAGACTTGAAACAGCAAGGTCGTGGCAGTAACCCAGTGGAAAAGGTCATGGATACGACACAGGAGTCACCAGCTTTGGACCAACTCGCTACTGACTCACCAAAGAAGATTGAGGCGCGCGATCATTACAGCCCAGGTGGCTCGGATATTTCGGAAAGCGAGAACGATTCTTCGGGTTTGGTCAGCTTTGTAGATATCGATCAGGAGGATATCTTCAACGCGGCTTTACACCAGCTTGCGCTCAGCAATCGTACCTCTGTCAACTCCAAGCTCTGTGATCTTTGCAGAAAATGTATTGGAGACATCATCACGGGTGATTGTTTCATGGAGGCGGCCTCAAACCGCCGCTCAAGATGGTCGTACGAGAAAACACCGATGAAAACACCGATGTTAACACCGACATCCCCGCGGGGTAGAACTACGAGCGAATTGAGCTTTAGGTTCTATGAAAACATACAGTCCGTGGAAGCCTCCGCTCTTAGACAGTGTGAGCTTTGCTTGCTAATCACCCGAAAACCTTGGCAATCCTGCTCGGCCCAGATGTACATATCCGTGATCGGGCTTCTGTCGGGTTCAGAAGTCACGATAAAGGATACCACAAAAGAGGCGTGGATGGTCGTTACCTGGATGCGTGGCAAGCTTTATCGTCAGGACTTTTTCCCTTACGTGCAGGAAGTTGACCCCTGGGTCCTTAATAGCAAGCAGCAGGAGTGGCAAATCCGGAACACAGGATCCGATGAAGTAATGGATACTGTTAGATCTTGGATGTCCGAGTGCATCGAAAAGCATCCTTTATGCGCACGAAAACCTTCTCCCTTGCCCACCAGAGTCATTGATGTCGGTCAGTCTGACAGCTCGGCCGACCCATACTTGTTCGAAAGCGACGGTCTAGTGGCTCCGTATCTTGCCGTCAGCTACTGTTGGGGCTCTGGGAAGAGGTTCATCTCGACATCCGACTCGATTGCCACCAGGAGGGAGGGTTTCATGGTCGCAGAACTTCCTCAAACGCTTCAAGACGCTATCTCTACCACCCGTAGACTCGGCATTAGATATCTCTGGATTGACGCTTTATGCATCATTCAAGACGACCACGACGACTGGCAGTCCGAATCCTCGAGTATGAGAGCAGTTTATCGCAACGCTTTGTTTGTGATTTCGGCCTTGGATGCTTGTCATAGTGACTCTGGGATGTTCTATGACAGAAATGCGCTGATCTCTGATGAGACGAGTGCAACAGGTACTGGTTTATCCCTTCGAGAAAATCCATTGTCACCGCTCCGACAGAATCCACTTAGCGAACGCGCCTGGGCTCTTCAAGAACGCTTCGTGGCCACGGCATCCTTGCATTTCACGAGGCGGAGGTTGTGTTGGGAGTGTCGGACCTGCAGTCTGTTCGAGGACGGATTGAGGCGAGATCATCACCCAGTAACCAAAGCTTTCCCGAAATCGTATTGGCGAGGTCGTCGTGATGTGACACGGCCAATAGATGTGGTAGATTGGTATCATTTGGTCCATCTTTATTCGAGCAAACAACTATCTCACACTTCCGACAAGCTTGCCGCTATCGCTGGATTGGCGACAGAGTTCGAAGACCAAGGATGGTGTCAAGGATACTTTGTGGGACTGTGGAGAGGCGACCTACAGCGTGGTTTACTATGGAGTGCGTCGCCTCGAAGGCAATTTGAAGGGCACAATATCAACCCGCAATATCCATCCTGGAGCTGGGCTTCATCCGAGGGATCTGTTTCCTGGGATGATTTTAAATCCAACCAAGAACGGACTCCAACTCGTTACGACAGCGACCTTGAAGATATGCGTGTTGAGTTGAGCGACGATAGCAAGACTGCCACATTAGTACGAGGATCCATCACGTTCACCGTTTTCATGCTCTTGCTCAGTAATGATGAGCTCGTGCCACCTTACATCGAAGAATCGCGCCAGGCTCAGATTCTCCGAAAACGCGGACAAGGCCTGCTCGAGTTTCCAACAAAACGGCCTTGTTGGCTCGCCAGAATGACTACCTGGAAGTTCGTGGCAGGTCTAGAACCAAGACTAGCGTTCTTTCAAACCCATTTCCTTCTTCTCGAAGAGGTGCGTGATAAGGACGTGTTTCGCAGGGTTGGCACTTTCGAAATAACCCACTACGTTGCTGATGAGCAACTGACCATCCATGAGATGTTGTGGAAGGAGGTCACAATCATATGAATAGGTAAAATGTAGAGTCCATATCGCTCTCCAGGTAGATGGTGAAATCTGCATTGCTTCATGTGCTACAAGTTATCCGAGATCTGCTCTTCACAAGCGGGAGATCTGGGCTACCGGTGCATCGAATATTCTATATCTATCCTATCGTATACCTGATATCTCAAGTCAGATACGTTTGCGATCGGCTTCTTATTCATATTCCGGACCTGTAGCTCCAAGTTGCCTTGCCTCGCTGACAGCTTCCGAATGTGTTGCGCGTCTGTCGACGGGTCCAGTTTTTCGGCTTCGGTTTGCCGCTCGATGGAATGTGGGCTGGCGGACTGATCATGCTTCTGCCTTTCAATAAGATACGGGATCATTTAGAGGAAAGTTCAGAGCAACATAAGTTACCATCAAGAGCCTTTCAACACCATCGCCAGCTCTGACGCTGGCGCTATGCTCATTTCATATCCGGTTAGTAGCTAGAGACGTGCTATTTTATGTAGCAGTATCCTTAAGCTAGATGCTGGAGTTGGCTAAAGGAGTCGTTGTAACAATCGATGACAGCGAAGCCGAGCTGTATGGTGCAAGGTTGGGGAAGACCATCTGTTCATTGCGCTGGTCCAGAGATTGTCGGGCGTCGCAGTCTTGAACTCTACGACTGTGGACTACTCGTATTCGGGCGTACCGGCAGGAACACTTGACAGACAGTCGCTGCCATAGCAGCGCCATGATAAGGTCGCAAAGAGGCACAATATGTCACACTATTCCGGGAAATCCTCGAGGCGTAGTGAGCGCGCTGTTTCCATAACAGCACATCCAAAATTTCAAAGACGGTGCGCTGCGTGATGGGTACGCACCGACGGGTGTAGCCAAAACCTCCACGCCCGGCCGCAATTCGGGTGCGCGCCCGTTGAATCAGGACATGAAGTGATTGATAAAAGAAACGCGATTTGAAGGCCTTAATTTGGAGCGCAATGGTCCTCCGTCAGCCACCTGGCTTGTCGTGTTGTCGAAAGCTCAACATAAAAAGGATTTGGATCAAGTTCACAATCCTAGGTTTGAACGAATTTGATTCCGAATCACCCTGCGCAGCTGTGAGCTCTTATACAATTGGAATTTGCTTTTGGATGGACTTGTTGAGGTCCAATTTGTAGTCTCTCGCCAGGACGGATTGCTGGCACTGCTTTCCTTTGAAAAGATATCAACAAGACATATCACACCCAGCTACAGGAACATTTCCGGCAATTTGTCAAGCACGCCGAGCTTTGACTGAGTGGCCCATCAACCAAGAAGGGCTCATACGCTGCTGGAAAAGCACACCTTGATGTTGATCAAATTTCAGTCTGTCGGACCGTGTTTAGAGGAGGATGTCAAAGCGAGGCGCCTATCTAGATTTAGGACACTCGTATTAATGCACAGGCCATCAAGAATACAAGTAAGTTGCCACTCGCTTCACGGATCAAAGACAAATCGGAAGGTCTGCCGGACATGAGTGAATTCTCATGCTGACCACTGCCACCCGTCAACCCGCGTCAAATACTGTCAGACCGTACTTTCGAACCTTTCAAGGCTAAAAGATGAGGAATGTGGTTGAAGACCACTTTGCCGGCCTATTACCAGCTCCTCTTCCATAAGACACACTCTCGCAGCCAGACCCCTCAGTCGAGGAGGGAGACGAGGATTGGAGGGACAGCTACGAGGCTGAGAATGTGGGTCATGGAGCAACGTATGGTACTTGAAGATGATAGCTGAGAATGCGGTAGGTGCTCAGTGGCATTGAATTGAACCTGTGAGGGGGTTTAATGCTAAAATGTAGTTCTATGAGTGGAATCCCTTCACGAGCCTTTCTGACTAGAGGCTTAAGCGTCGACTTCTAAAAATCACTGTGTCTCTGTTCATTACGTTGTCGGACTCACAAAATAGCGTTGCAATCGATATTCAGCATGCATATCGAACACATGCTCAAGTAGGTGTTTCGTCCTAGCAACACTCATCCCACCTGCTCAAACTTGAAAGTTGTCCAATGACCCACGATATAGGGCTGACATTCTGAACCTCGGGGTCGCTGTGTGACCTCTGCAGACGCGACTGTGGCAATGAATATCTCCGCGCAACAGAAGGATCATGACATCACTCCTGTGTTACGCGATACCACGACCATATTCCCTTGACACTGTGGAACGTCGTGAAACGTTGCGATTTCAACGTCCTCCCGTCCTCTTTCTATTGTGTTCTCTCCCCACTGTCCTACGCAGGGTTGAGAGTGTATCCACGGACATTACTCAATCAGCAAGGCTCTATCGCAGAAGTCCAAGGCGATGGGTGACAGGCCCAATACAGAGCGCCGCGCAGAAGCACTATGTCCGCAGCCAACCTCTGGACAAGTGACGATAGCTGAGGGTGGGAACCTCTTCAAGGTTGCTCCCGAGCTGCGCCAGATGATCTACGAATACTACTTCACAGGAGAACGGCAGGAGACGTCGCCCGGCAGTTTATGGGAAGGAGAGTCACGTTCAACGCTTTTACTAAAAGTCCCTTTGCTGCGAACCAATAAATTCGTCCGCGCCGATGCTCTCCCCGCTTTCTACAAATGCCACATATTTCGCATACGCCACCCTCCTTACAGCCGGCCGGAAACGCAACTCTCAAGAATGATGACAGCCGGGATCCAGCCCATAAGAAACGTCGAGCTTCTGACTGCTGGTCACGACATCGAAGATATCGTCTCTCAGCAACCGATAGCTCCCTACTTGCAAGGCTTCCTCGACTCCTTTCCGGAACTCCGGTTTTTGGCACTACATTTCTGTTGTAAGAGCTCGTCAGGCCACTGGGAGGGTGACGGTCCTCCCCGACATGGCACCGATAGCCCAGCGATTTATGGACTACTAGCTCAGCTGTTGGAACGTCTGGATCACCTGAAAATTGTCTTGTATCACCGGAAGGACGATGATGGGAAGGGTCTCCACTCCTTGGAGAGAATTGCCCCGAGATCACGGTGGATCGAAGAATCTACGGGGGATGCGGCTGGAATTAACAAGGGATCTTCGAGGACTGTCTGGTCTTTGCGATGCTCTGAAATTCCCAGCGCTCCAGCGAATGCAGCGAACGAAATGGAGATTCAGACAGGAGATCCGTGAAGTCGTAGCCAGATCATCAGAAGTAGCATTAACCCGGCAAGATGTTTGGTAGATTGGGCACAGGACAGTGGCTTGGTGTTTTGGTGAAAGAGACTTGGATTCTCAGTGCCCATCTTGGATCCTGAGGAAGATGAGACGAAAGGGAAGATCTAAGAAGAGTCATTGGATACGCTCTGAGGCTCAAATAACCCAAATGTTTGCCATAATACAGCAGCTCGATTGTCCCACACACAACAACTTTCTGCTCCTCTCATCGCTTGTCTTCAAGCTCCTGCGTTGATAGCCATTCGAATCTGCGAGCCCAAAATTAACTTTGGAAGCATCCTCTATTCAGGTCCTGCGTATTCGAGAGGAACCCTCTCTCGAGGATTACATCTGCAGCAGATCCACTATCATAATACTGCATTTGCTTAGACACCTTCCCAGCTCTGACACCCCTCGCAATACCAAGGAAGAACTCTCAGACTTCCATTTAGATGTACTTCCACCTCCATTCCAGCATGCAAGCGTCCAGACAGTTGTTTACCATTCTCTTGAGCTTCCATCTGTATGATCTATTTCTTTCCGAACCCGCATTCTCCTTAACGCGAATGCCTCGAGGAACCCCAGCCCATTATCCTTCTCGTCCAAGGCATGGTGCAGCACAATCCCCAATTGATGGAAGCGCTCCTCTTTGAGCCGACGGAGAAACCGGGGTGGCGGTGAACTTTGTTTTTGAAAAGCGGTGTGGATCACCTGGGAGGTGAAGAAGAGGCCGAAAAAGCGGAGGTTGGGGAGCTATTTCAAGAAGCCTCGTAAGGAGCCAGCTATCACAGATCCCAAGCATGGACTTCGTAATCGTGTGGAGACGCAAGCTCGACATGCTTCACAGGTTGAGGACCGGGCGACGGGATTTTGAATACCAGGGAAACACTTCATAGAAGTAGTGCATCCGATGGTGCCAGACTGGATCTGTAGTGCGGAAGCAATGGCATTTATGGAATGTTGGTAATGCATCATCTTGAATCATGTTTCATAAAGGGATATTCCTATGACAGAAAAGACAGGGTGCCATGGAACGCATGGGAAAGAAGCTGTCGTATGGGAGACCGTGGGACCAATACAGCACTTTGATCGAGTCCACTGTCCACACTAATTCTTGAGAAGATGTTATTTGCAAGGTTTGTGAATTCGTACAATATATCCAAGAAAAGAATGGTCGTCAAGTGGAAGTAAGATACCGTGAACGTCTCATCCTTGCTACCCGGTACTCCAACCTTGAACACCCTTTCTTTAACTATGAGCCCTGAAAAGCACCTCAAGCATGTGCTTTCATACTCTTCAATCAGGTCTGCCCCAACACGCTTATGTCAGTTTTCGAGTGCTTGAAAGACCAGACCGATCTTTGACCTTCCTTCTCGCGTCCTCCCTTTACAAGGTCCCTGCTTTCCTGGCTCCACCCCGTTTCTGGGGCGATCTTGCCTAGAAAGTCTAGACAAGCGGTCTCCATGCCTTCAACATGGGGCAAGACGATCTCTAAATGATCCAGCCGGTCCGCCAGCTGAGCTAGTAGTCCGACGACCGTCGAGTCATAAAAATCAGGACAGAAGTTTTCGTGAGATGACACTCGTAGGAACCGTAGATTGGGGAAATTGTTCAAAAGGGCACGGAGATGAGACACCATCCTGTCATCTCCAGGCCTTAGGAAATATAACAAACAGGGTCGCACAATCTCGACTTTCATCATGGGTTGAGGACCAGAGTTCAAGAGCCTGGACATTGCGCCACGTGATCCGCCCGCCCAATCTGGATCTATGATGCGGAAGACGTGGTATTGAAAGAAGAAAGGTAGGGCGTCTGCGCAAACGGCTTTGTTTGTTGATAGTATATCTATCTTGAGGCGGACTGTTGAGCGAGAGCTGCCGAATCGCAGGCTAGCTAGGCTGGTTTCCAGCCTTTCGTGACTGAAGTAGTCGTGGTAGATCATTGCGCGGATCTCGAGCGGTAGACTGAGGAAAGTGGTGCGGCCTGGCTTCTTGATTTGATCGTGTGTCTGCGGTAGATCCATATCGGCTATTTCGGTGGTACGGGAATGCTTGATGATTGGTAGAAAGAAGTGGCTTGGGATTCCTGGAGTGGAGCTTGACCTAGGTAGTGATGTCGCTTCCTCTCTCCTGGAGCTTGATAAATTGAAGCTGCAACACTTCGGAACGAAAGTGGTACTGGCTGGGTATTTATTTAAGAAGAGTATTGTTCGATGCTCAATTGTTATTCCTTGACTCATATGATTTGCGGAGATAGAAGGGACGGAGACAGAAGGCATGTAGTGGCTTGAACTCAGTATATGGCAACCTTATATTTTACAGACGTTACGTCTTGCGTCCACGATGACTGGGGCTTGCTACACTCATCGACAGCCAAAGATGTGCGCCAACAAGGCTCTATCTGTTCGGCTATGACTGTGGTGAATTCATATTACATTCATCGCGTCTGTGAGAACTCTCGAGGCTTTCACGCTTTTGCTACTTCTTGTGTACTGTTGTATGAAGCATCTTAACGTCTGCAGATTTCCTGATCTATAGATGTGATACGCTTGGGGAATTTTGTGGCCATCAATGTACTTGCAATTGATTTCAAAAGGTGGTTCTTCGGGAATCACGCTTAGGCGGCTGTTTTTATTCCTCATCACGAATCGATAACACTTTGCGAAGCTGTTCCCTCTCGTAGCACCAGGAGAGTGTTCCGACGTACGTCGTTCAAGCCACCGCTGACATCATTAATTGGCTACTGGGGATTTGCCTTAGTTGGATGACCAATTCACGCGCTAGCACGTGAATATCAGGTGGTACATAGATTACGCGTGATCGTCCTTTGCTGGGGCTTCCATTCTGCAATCTTACATTCAACCAAGATTCAGGAATATCCACGCTTTTGAAAATGCCGCAAGCAACACCCCAAGCTGTAAAGACACTGACCTCATCAGCAATTATGGCTGAAGGCTCCGGCAAGAGTGATTGGATCCTTGTCGTGGGCTCGAATCCGGACTGTTTGAAAATCGATAGACAAAAGAGATCGAAGTTGGAGGGTAAGTGCCTACACCCTACGCTTCCTATTGCAATAGAGATAGTGCTGAGGTCTGAGGTCAGACAAATTCTACTACAAGATTGGTCGAATCCCAGAGGATGCAGGTTCCCTCGTTTTTTACGTCGGCGAGGAGGTAGAAGAAGAAAACCTCCCGGGCAACTATACTGAGCACTCATCATGCCCAGCGAGCGCTGTTTCAATCAACCTTCAGCGTTTTGGCAAGTGCAATGACGTCTACTGCCTGCTCGATGAAAGAGGGGAGATGCCGGCCCCGGAAGAGAGATTCAGGATGAAGACAATGGTGAGGGTGAACAAATTGACGGTCGAGAAGATCCTTGACGCCATCGCCTACGTGGAGCATGCTGTGAAACGGTTGGGAAGGTCCCAGAACAAGGTCACCAGTCAGTAGAGCTTGGAAGCTAGATCCAAGCGTGATGATTTGAAAGCTTGAAACAGTCGCCATAGACTATTGTCACCTTGGCCAGCTGGCCGTTTGGAAGTGCTGGGGGGGTTGGTTGTGATACTAGTCGGCAGAGCCTCGACCGGGCAATTCGTGAGATGCCGGAACACTTCTCAATGGGCGTGGATACTACTTCACGAGTGTATCATCTTCGAATACAAGACTAGATGAATGATTCAACATGTGGTAGATATTGATCCCCAGCCGCCTTTCATACTAATGCCACACGACGTCCCGCAAAATCATGTTAGATCTGCACACTGCATAATGTTTCCTTAAGTGACTGACACACCAGTATGTTTGGAAGCCCAGCTGGTGAAGTCCCGGTCTACAAGCATGACTACGTCATCACTATAGGCGCTAATCGGAAACGTCGGTGCCTTCCAACCCCCCAAACCAGCCCCTCTCAACCCATACTGAAATCTCCGAATATCCCGCGGTCGATCGCGCCAGTCCAAGGATCCGCGATGTCGCTTCCGCTATCTGACCCTTTCCTCTTGAACGCTCCACCAGCACCGTCGCTCCTCGATCCTATCAACCCACCGCCCAGCGCTAGAAAGCATTAATCTCCATTCCAGCCGTGCCGTGCATTACCTCTGCCATTATCCATGCGGCATTGTTCCCTGAAATATCTCGCGTGGCGGCATATTTACGAGAAAGTAGCGGAGTGGTGCAATTGTCGCTATGCTCAATCTTTCCCTTTTACGATACCGCCGCCATGGGACTGGATGCAATTGGGTGTTCTGCAGCACGAGATTTCTGCAGCGACGGAAAAGGTCGTGAAAAGGGGGATGCGGTTTGGTAGGTATGTATTTAAGTCAACATGAGCCAATTGTAAGCGCGGGCAAGCGAACGTCAGTATAATGTACAGGTGGCGCGGTGCTCCACCCTACCCCCACTGACCTACTGACTTGGATTTAACTCCTCGTACTCAGGAAGGACCCAGCCGCCTTTCTCCTCCCTCGAGAAACCAAAAAACAGATCAGGAATCTTCAGCCAACAAAGCACACCGAGGACGAAATGAAGGATCGCGACCCCCCATTGTGATTCCGGAATGGCCAGTTTCACGAACCAAGGACTGATCTTCTGGATCTCATCTACGAATGGCCGCAACACCTCATCATACCTCCTCAAGGCCTTTGGGAGGTCATGGCTATTCTTGCAGATCTCCCCGGCCAACACGTACGCGCCCACGAAACTGCCTGTTGTACCCATTCCGCTGACGGGACTGGGGCAATGGGCGGCGTCACCCAACAGGACCACGCGGCCCTTGGACCAGGTATCCGTCTTGACCTGCACGACTTCCTGACAATACCAATTCTGTGTCGTCTTCATCCCTTCCAGGAAGAGGGGGACCTGCCATCCCGCATCCTTGAACTTGGATGTCCAGAATTCCTTTTGCTGTTCTGGCGAAGCGCGGGCCATGGCCTGCATCTCTTCGGAGTCATTGTGAGTCTTAAGGAAGAGGTAAACCTGCGTCTCGGTTTCGCTGTGGCTGCGCCGAAGGATTATACGGCCACGTGCGGCGTGGTAGGAGGGCTGGATTTTGCTGTAGGTTTCGGGGGTGGTGGGGATGAAGTAGTATGCTATGTTTAACCCAATCCGAAAATACGGGTCTGGCGCATTGGGTGGCAGGATAGCTTTGCGGATGCGCGACCCCTGGCCGTCGGCGCCGACGAGAAGGTCGTATGTACCGGTTGTGTTATCGGAGAAGTAGGCAATTACTTGTTGATCGCCTTGCTCAAAGCGCTCCACGGTTTTGCCGAAGATGTAGTCCACCTTCTCCTTTGTGGCGTCGTAGAGGATGCGCACCAGGTCCCCGCGCATGATCTCGTATTCGGAGGTCCCGGCCTGGGCGCCTTTGCCGGATCTGTTGGCGAGGAAGGTAGCTTTGGCCTTGCCTTGTGAATCTATAAAGGCCACACCATCCTCCTCGACCAGGTGGCGGCGGATGGTGGGGAGGAGGCCCATGCGCTTCACGACCTGGATACCTTGGGCGCGAAGATCGATCTGAGCGCCCCCAGCGCGGAGGGCGGAGAAGCGTTCACAGACTGTGACCTGGTGGCCGGCTCGGACAAGCCAGAAGGCCAGGGCAGGGCCGGCACAACCGCCGCCGCATATGAGAATGTGGAGAGGAGGCATGAAGGGTGGGTGGATTGGTGGTTGGCGTCGGTTGAGTAGGGTCGAAGATCAGGACCGTGTTGCCCAAGAATCCCGAGATGGCTATGTTATTCACATTGGAAACGTAAAGAGTTTGCGAGTTTGTTTTTGACTTTGTGTGAATCATTTTTGTTATAAGTAATTCTTTAGGCAGTATGACGTGTCCCTCTTCCCCTGTCGCAACTCGCAAAGTCTTACGGAGTCCGGAACCCTGAATCCTCAATGGTGGAGACACTAAGGCACTAGGTACCGGATTTGGGTCTGTTACAAGATCTCCAGCCAATGAGATTGCACTACAAAGGATGATGCCCGTCATGACTTGAGCCTGTGGCTGCGACGCGGACTCTGTGTTTGAGCCCGAGGCCCGTTCCGAATTGCAAGCCTTGTGTGCGTCTGGAGCATGAGAGTGATAATGGGGATCTATGTTCCATGGTGGATGTGCCGCTCATTAGATCGCAGTTCAGGTCCGACAGCGGTTCGGAGCAAACATGCACCGCAGTGAATCCTGTTCTTGTGCATGCTGCCCTCATGCTTTTGCCTCTCCTCCCGTCACCCGTAGGCACATCCAGCATATCCGCCCCTGTGGTATCATTGATCGTCTTCACTCTCCCACCAGGCCTACCACAGATCTGCTGCACCATCCCCAATCCACTCTTGGAGGAGGGATGAATTATCGTCTGGCCGATAAAACACCCACGCCGATCCCCCCTTGGCGCTCGAGCAAATGGCTGTGCCGTTGTCGGATTCATTGTCTAGCGCACTGTAACCTGCTGCCAATTCCATGTCGTTGATGGACACTGGCTTGGCATTTGGGTCTATTGGTGTCCAAGACTCCTCTCTGGCCGTGACTGAGCCCCATCCGCCTGGTCCGTTCGAAGAGCGACGTTCTCGCAGTGTCCCCGCAAACACGTAGAAGAGAGATGTAGACATGGATTGGCTGGTCTACTCTTTGACGATGTGTGCAACTCCTGTCCCAATCGTGGCGTCCGAGGCTACCGTGAACACTTCCCAGCTCTTCTTCATGTACAGGGCAAATTGTAAAAAGCCTTCCGCGAGCTGGAAGAAGTTGAGGTAGAATTGGTCTTCATATTGGAAAGCGCCGGTAGTGATAGCAAGGGAGGTGCTCGAAAGTGCCTGGTTGTATGTAAAGCTATCATGACGCGGTCAGCATCAAGATGCGTGGAGGTAGAGTTGTTTGCCTACGCTGCCCTTGTCTCGCTTGGTATAGTGTACAATGAGGGGCACTCCAACGCATAGGAAGAGAATTATCAAGACTGCCGGTCATGTGCACCTCTTCCTCTTGTGTTTTGAGAATCCTCTGCGATGCTCCCTGCTCTTGTTGACGCTAAAGGCTTCTTTGGGTGGTGCATCTTCCCGCCTGGGTGTGACCGAGAGGGATGCGTGATCGGCGCATCCAGACACCAATCGAATCAGCTCCCTCGCCTGGATGGAGGCATGGAAGACCGGCTTAGTCTTGTCAGGAGGTGCTTCCTTGTTGATATACTCTAGTGGGCGGGCGGAAGGATCGACCCGAATGGTATCAGCGCCATACTCGGGGGGCGCTTCCTCTGTGAGGTCAGGCATTGTCGCCGCCTTCTACGGGGCTATTTCCAGATGACGAATTAGGCTGAGAAGGAGTAAATGAGGTTTGCCCCCATGGTGACAACGTCATCGTGGCCTGGTGCAAACACGAGGCTGGAAGCTCTGAGGTCGGGGAGATGAAGAGTCAGCCAAGCACCGAGAAGCGCTATCCCGCGTGCTTGGCTGCTTGGCCAGCTTAGGTGAAAATCATAGTAATGTTATTATTATGTTGGATCTTAAGGTTGAACACATCGTCGTATGTTTGACTCTAACGCTAAAACTAGCTTCGAAAATAGATTACGTCATTTCAAGCCAAGTGCTTACAAATATCCTCCTTCCCAATCAATCGTGATAGAGGATGTAATAGCAACGCTGGACACCTAGCATTCATCGCTCGCTTCTGCAAGCACACAATACAAATTACACCATTCATGAACGACTAAAAAAGCCATGTATCTAAGCTCTTCATGAATAGCTCTAGCATAGCATAGCATCCCTCTCCCATGATGCGACTGCTCAATACATCAACCCATGAACCGGGAATTTTTCGAAAGCAGTATCCCAGAGTATGCAATACTTTCGCATCGTTGGGGCTCCGAGGAAGCCAGCTTCCAGGATCTCGAGCGAAGCCTACATCAAAAGAATGTGAGTCTGAATTCGCCTCTCCGAGAAAGCAAACATTCTTTCAAAGGTCACAATGGCTTTGCCAAAATCAAGGAATGCTGCGCGGTCGCCTTGAAGGACAATTACAAGTGGGTGTGGGTTGACACTTGCTGCATCGACAAGAGGAGTAGCGCTGAGCTTAGTGAAGCCATCAATTCCATGTACAAATGGTACAAATATGCTGCAGTCTGCTACGCCTACCTGGCCGACGTTGAACTGCAGGTCACTTTGGACATGACTATGCCGCAGATTCGGGCGAGCTCATGGTTCACTAGAGGCTGGACATTACGGGAGCTTCTTGCGCCCGGCAGAGTTCAATTCTATGACAAACATTGGGCCTATATCGGAAATAGAGATGACATGGCCGATCCAATCTCTGAAATCACGGGTATTGAGACCCAGTATCTCCTGCCCGCTCCGGACTTCCGGGAAGCTATGAAAAAGGCATGCACCAAAGCACTGGATTGTGGTGGTCACGCTCCATACACAAAATTGGCCACTTCAGGCCGCTGGGAGCCCAGTGTTGCAACGAGAATGAGCTGGGCGTCCAGACGAAAGACCAGCCGGACAGAGGATATGGCCTACTGCTTACTTGGCCTCTTTCGTGTCAATATGCCGCTCTTGTACGGAGAAGGGATGAAGGCTTTTACTAGACTACAGCACGAGATTATAAAACAAAGCAACGATGACTCAATCTTTGCATGGACCGCCGATCAGAACCTTACAGGTATACTCGCTCTCTGGCCATCCAACTTTATCAACTCTAGATATGTGCATGAGGATGCACCCATTAGGACGGACGCGTCGACGGCCATATGCGATGACGAATCAGGGGTTGGAATTTCCAGTCACGTTTCGCAAAAGACAACAAATTCAGGCGGGACAAGCGGGTCAAGTAATCCAAGTGATGCTCGACTGTGGCATCTGCGGCCCTCAAGGCTTCAAGAACGTCGTGCTGACCCTTTTCCAAATAGGGCACACTGCATGGAGCCGGCAGGATACTTATGAGGTTGAAACAGTAGAGCAGGGTCCATGGCACATCCCACAACATCCAACTCTACAAATTGTGGGGCTGATGTCGCAAAAGAACAAGTCCATGCAGGATGATGTGAGGGAGATATTCATAAGGGATGAGTGGACGTACAGCAGGTCTCTCCTTGGGAAGACCAACGATCCCTTGAGTCTGAAGTATCAAGCTGCATATGAAGCCGCAGACGGCCGCCGGCGAGCGGGTCCTGCCTAGACTCTGATGTCTCGCTATGACTCCGCGAAATCGCCAATGATACTGTTCCTCTATAAGGCCTGATCCGAGGGACCGTTCGCCAGCAATAAGTGCCCAGGATCTCCCATACTTGGGACAGTCAACATTGAAACGAAACAGTAGACAGCGTAGATAGTCTGCTCAATACTATCGCGGTGCTCACAAATGAGATATTTCGAAGCTGAAGTGTGACTGGGGTTAGAGGCCGAACTAAGATAAGCACGGAATGTCCTGAGAGCCTAGGGTGACCACGTAGAGGACACCTGAGTCATAACTGGCCTATGTCTGAAGTCAAGTTCAATGTACTGTCGACAAACAAGTGAATTTCCCACCTTTTGGAAATTGGCAAGCCCATTCTGCGACAAGCTACTCCGTTCGTTGGTGCTATAGATACCGCCACGACCAAGCCTAGACTGAAATACTTTCAGGATAGTAGCCGCTGGTGGCTTGTGCTTCTCTGATTGGTTCAGTTGGACCAAAGCCGCACTTATGAAGGCATCATCCATCCGGGGTGGCCGATGTAGGGCATGTGAACACGTTCACTTCTGATCCATAGTCTGTTCCCCTCGCCATGACATGATTCGACTCAGACAACATAATATCAAGTGAGCAGATGAGCTGAAGAGCAAAGCAGTTGTCCTTCAGATTTGATTCAATTTCTTGCGTGTCACGGACCCTGACCGAGATCTGTCGGCTTACTCTTCATCTGGTTGTTTAATGTAGCGCAAAAAAGCTGGATTGACCCAAAAGCTTGCTGATCTCGGGCTGTGTGGCATGGAAAGCGGGCTTTTTGCCCGAGTCATCAATTGTGAAATCGAAGTTGGTCCTCATAGGCACTGTGAAACGAAAATCGAATTATGACGTCGACTTACTGTAGGTCAGCCCAATGAACACACCCTCAGTTCTCGCATGATGCATAGCTGAGTGTGACTCATGATGAGCCATCAGCCGAGTTACCCAAGGGAGTCTGACCCTGTGAAACTACATTAATTCTCACTCGATGTTTGAAATCAGCAGCGCAATGAAGATCCTGAATGCGGCATATCTGGTTTGATGGGCAGCACTCAATTTGCTTGTACGGCGTCGAGCCTTACAAAGGTCGATAACTTTCTTCCAGCTCTGGATGCAGGGCCGGACCTCAGGCGCTTCGCTTCAAGAACCTCAAATTGTACTGTCCTCATGGAAAAAAACTCTACCAGTAGGTGATTCTCCACTCCCTCATCGAAAAGCTCAGGATCACTAACTTCAAGTGAGAACTTGGAAAGGGAGTGGGGGCGTCGAGTTTTAACGCGGTTCGTTCAGTAAACTCGCACGGGCTCAGAATTTGAGAAAAATCTTCAAGAAATTAATGGCATGATGAAGTCAAAGTCCTGCCTGGAAAATGCAAATAATTTAAGCATCTACGTTCCACGGAAGATGTTCACCATCTTTATACTTGCCCCCAACAGGTCTCCACATGGGCCAAAAAGAGAACGGGGTCAGCTCTTGCGTCAATTCTTGACATTCTCTGTTTCCACTCTGTCTTGGTGCGTTGAAATCAATCCTGGGAGCCGTCGTGAAATGAAATGTCTCATAGAGTGGTACGCCCTGTTGTGTCGCCTCAATCCAAGACTCCAATCCTATCTCATCTGCTTTTTCTACCCCCCACTTAACCAAGAGCTTGCCGATGCCTTTGCGTCGATAGTCCGGATGTACGAAACAGATCTCGAGGTCTGCCGTAGAGAATTTTCAGCTGCCAACACGGAGGGTCTCTCCCAATGATCATTACATACAAGAATGAGGCCTGGCCATATACTTGAGCCTCGGCCGTACGTATTGGGCCATCAACGCGTTTGCAATCTCCCGAGGCTCTCCTTCAGGAAACCAAGTGCATTCATGGTCCCCCTCCTCGGCATAAGGGTTGACTTTGTAATGATGCCAGCAAGCACCCCCCACTATAGCACCAGTCTCAGTATCGACAGCTTTGATCCAACTGCCTGTAGGGTCCGTTCTCTGCCATGTGCGCTGTCGCTCCACCGACTCCTTCATCGAGGATGCCCGCGCCTCAGCGCCCTGACCAAGGATGGGGAAGAACAATCGTAGCAGCGGAGTTAGGGGTTGCTCGTAAGCAGCCCATTCTGCCTGAACGAATTCATCGAAATCGGTATCGGCGGTCAAGGGAGCTACGGCGAATGGCATCTTCAAAGATTCCTTGGTGTGCAAGCAGTGAGATTCGATGTAGACGTTAAAGTGTGGAAATTCTGTAGAAGTGACCTGGGATGAGAGAGAGGAGCGTAATGCCGCTCGGACTCGGACTGTCAGCCTTCAGATAGGTAAGCCGAAGGGCGGGCGGGGTGTGTCTCTCGATCCAAAGTCTCTGCAAGCGCATAATTTGCGGGGCAAGCAGACGAAGGATGAGACGTACATTGCTTGACGTCATTTGGCGTCTTGTCTGCAGGCTACAAGGTGCATGCATGGGATAGGGTTTGATTACATGCAGGCTTCATCACCTGACCGTACGAGTGGATCGAAGCAAAACAATCCCCTCGGGGGTTACTCGGGCCTAAAGCCACGGGATCCTCCTGCTCGATGGCCACTACCTAGTAAAGGAATCCTCATATCATGCCAGCACTCGCGACTTCAACAAAAAAAATCACCAACATTACCGGGCACGGCAACTCCTCAAAGGACGGGACCGCGCATAGGAAAGAGGGTAGACCGGGTAAGAGGATAGTACGGGAAGCAGTAAAATCGAGTGCGAGCCGGCGTTGTATGAGAAAATGTCCTCGTTGCGCCTAACATATCGAATAAGGAATACTATCCCACAAAAGAAATCCACATCATAGGAAATGTCTCTCTGCTGATATCTACAGTTGCCTCCACGGGCATGATTTATGTTCCCTTATCTATTCCAGTCTCCGCATTTGCCTCATGGCTTTACAACTCCCAATCCTTCCACAACCTTCTCCGCCAACCCCCGGAAACTCAAGCCCGCGCTCAGTAGGTCCTGGAACGCGATATTCAACCTCAACTCCTTGAACAGCCAGTTCCGCAACTCAGCTCCGATCATGCTGTCCAACCCATAACTGCTCACGCTCCTCCCACCCTCGAACTCGAAGTGGTCCGCCGGCAGGATGAGAATGCTGCCGCATTTCGCCATCACGTGTTTACCTGCCATCTGGATCGCCGCGTCATATCCTCCTCCTTCACGCTTGGAGGCGGCCGTGGCGATGATTTGGTTGGCGAAGCTGCCACCACAGCCGTGGGCACCGGAGGTAAACTTGGCGCCACCGGCAGCAGCGTCGATGAGGGGCCGCAGCAGGCAGAAGCGGTGATCTGCGGCCCAATCGATGTCGGTAACGGCGCCGGCTGCGGAAGTCAATGCGCCGGCGAGCAGCGAGGGGTCCAGGCCCATAACCATGGCAGAATTGGCGAGGGATGCTGGGGTGGTCGGGGAGGGGGTGGGCTGCGACATGGCGGCCTCGAATCACCTCAGCATCTCCTGCTCGTCGATACCGTAGAGACCGGGCCGAGAAATCTTTTCTTTTAGGAAGTCCTTCTCCACTACGATGCTGACGCTGAGCACCATCGGCAACACAAGAGACGTCCCTGGCATGCCAGCCGATTGGCGTTGGTGATTTGTTTGTCGAGAAAGGAGTTGGCGGCGGCAAAGTTGGATTGGCCTGGCTGGCCGATTGTAGCGCTGATGGAGGATGTCCTGACGAAGAAGTCGAGGTCGTGGGAGGAGAGGGAGCTGTACAAGGTTTGGACGCCCCGGAATTTCGGGGTGAGGGCGCGTTGGAGATTTTCGGGTGTCATTTTGGGACCGAGCATACCGTCCTATGGAGTCCGTCAGGTTAGAATCATTTTGGTAAGAGGGTGTGGATAGATGAAGGGATGACTTACTTCGAGCACCATAGCGGCGTGTACAAAGCCTTTGACCTTGCATTCTTTATACACGGTAATAACACGAGAAACGACGTCGACTTTAGAAGCGGCTCCATAAAAGACCTGAGGGATAGTGGGGGCCTCAGTAATGGAGTCCATCAGCTAAGCGGCTTCAGCTCTGTGTGCTCCGCAACGCGAGATGAACACGAAGTGCTTTGCTCGAATGGCCATCATGCAGGACGTCAAGCTTCGTCCGAGACCGCCGAGACAGCCGACAAGGAGGCAGGCACCTTCTGACCAAAACCACGACTGGTTTTTTGAGTGGAGGATCTGTCTCAGATATTGGCATTTCGCGTTGAATGTTGAGCATAAGAAACCCTACCTTGATCATGTCCATTTCATAGTTGAAAGCCAATATGGATCGCTCTTCAACACCTGTGATCAAGCTGCCGAGCGTGCGGAAACTCAGTTCAGCGGGACACTCTTCACCATGAGTTGGACTTCTTGGAGAATATGCCCCAGAGCTCGCGGATTGGTTTTAAAGGTCGAGGCAACGGCGGGAACCGGCATCATCGTCAAACGGCCCAACTTCAGGTAGCGTAGAACCGACTTTCTACATGTTCTCGTTCAGGATAAAGCAGACACCAGACTAAACCCTCCTCTAGATCTCCTAGCTGAAGGACGAGAAGTCAGGCGCAATGATAGCTGTAGGGCGCGAGATGTCTGATTTGTCTAGTACTGCATGCTTTTTGTCGGCAATGACGGTGAGCTTGAGGCGACGGACTTTGCTCAGCGTGGTAGAAGCTTGGCCTATGGAGCTAGACGTCGGCAAAAGTAAGACGTGCTGCGTTCGAGCAGACCCAGTGATGGTTTGAAGGCATTTTCTGCTCGACAAAGGACCGGGAGCTCCTGAACTAGCTTTCGAGTGATGCTGGGCTCGCATTGGACGCACCAGGATTCTTCAACTCTCACAATAGTGTCGTACGGGTTTGATACGAAGGCAGCTACATTCTTTCCAGATTGTTGTGAACAGCAGATCCAATTCTGAAGACTGTTCCAGCAACAATCCTGGGAGGCTCGACTTTTGATTGTAGATACTGTTTATGGGACTCGAGACGCTCGCAATGGAGCTCAAGCTTTATGGGCTTCAAGGCAGACCTGTGCAGAGTCTTGTTGCGAGCGAAAGTAAAGCTCGGACCCTGGACGTTTGCAAGGAGCGTTTGCCCAGTCTGTAGCGGGGTGTCTTAGATTGCAGCCTCATGGTCGACAATCATCCCACTGTTAATACGAGCCGACTGACGTGACATGCACCCTTGCGAAGCCAGTATTCAGTCTCCATGGCAGAAGCGGTAAGGTCATGATGTTATCGAACGGCTTGGCTATTGAGGCAAACGCCGTGTTTTCGATATCGAGAAGAGACAGCTTTGACATCTTCTGTTCTTCTCGAGCAACGCGGAGAAATCCCTGCACCATGGCCCCAGACCCGCATTTGCCCTCGCCAGCTCCAATTGTCCCCCACAGAATGTTTGCCCCTGCGCAGATAATATCTTTCAGGGCCTCGAATGACGTTGGCTCGAGTCGTGAAAGAAGGTTGGCAGAGGGATTGTAGAGAACGATCTGCTTGTCCTTTGCAACATCGACCTCACAAAGCTCCTTGACTTGAACCTGCGTGCCCAAGTCCGACATGTCGTTAGCTAGGGCATGAGGCGCTGCAGAGTGGTGTCGTAAGTACACCAGGCTAACCATTTTTGACTCTTGAATGTGTCCATTAACAGTCGGGTTCTGGGAACAAATCAGGATAGTTCGGCCACCAAGAGCGACTTCTTAAGTTGAAGGATCGGAAGCGTAGAACCCTTCCTTCATCTGTTGAACGTCATGCTCGGTGAAAAGTAGCATGGCTTCGCCCTTTGAATTAAGCATTGATTTCGACCTCGTCGACTGCTTTCGGTTATTTCTTCAGCCATGATGACCAGGTCTTGTGACTCGAATTCTAGACTTTCCAGATCCGGTAGAGGCTCGGGAAGCGTAACTCTCATGTAGCATGCGCCTTCTGCCAGCGCATTTGTGGCATTATGCTGAGCCAGATGAGCGTAGCAGTGCTTGGGAGTCTTCGCGCGAGGACTTCTGTGTCGAAAGAATTGGGCGATACAGCACAAGCACCGACGACAACGGCTGCTTGTGATTCAGGACGTCTATGAACCCAATCGCTGCAGCCACCGAACTAACTCTGTCGTCATCTGACAGGCAGCCCTTTGGTGCTGAGATCGTGACATCAGGCTTCGAGACCATCCCAGAATATGGCATCGGCTGCAGCTGTGTCTGGCTTCATGGGGGCAGAGCGGCCTCATAAGCGGCTGTGTGGAGGCTTTTGACCTCCAGCGATACCTTGCTGACTTGAGTAGCCGGCTGAGCATCGATACTGAAGTAGTGAGCACGATCACACCGGACGTCGTTCCACGCGAAGGCTTGACCAACTGTGTCGCATTCGGCACCGATCGGTGGGAAAAAGGTAACCTCCTCGAACTTTATGGCCACAAAGCCCCGCAGCATCACCTGGTACAGACCTACGTGAAAGCAGATGATGCAGAACTACAGTAGCCTATCCACAGTCGCAGGGTGCAGGATGTACCGAGACTCATCTTACGTATGTATCCCTCGGTACCCGTTCATACTCGAACAGCTCATAAGACGATTGTACTTCCTAGTGGCGGTGGCACAGAACGCACATCACCAGTACTCTGACCTCAGCTCTGGCTCAGCTCCGACTCCACCACTTCTTTCAAAGGATAAAAGTTCCTCATTAACGATCTCCACCGCTCCTCCACCTGGACATAACCATTTGCAAATTGAAACAAACCACCAACCACACAAGCCTGGTGGAGTTCCAGTGGATTCGCAGTTTTCAGAACCTTTCCGTAAATTTCCATCAGTATGCAAGTTTCCTCGAAAGTACGGCAGTTGACAAACCCATAGTCAACGTTGACCGATGAGATGGGCGGATGGTCCATCGGATCGCTGATCTCAAGAAACTGCTTTAGGTCCCATACAGATGGGCGGGGGCCCGCCGGCGGCGCGAGCAAAAAGCCCTCTAGGAACGGAAGCCTGGATCGTAGTTCCTTCAGCCCCTTTGAATCCATGAGCTGGATAAGTGTTCCCGCTTCGTATGCCTTCCAAAATTGTGTGAACGTGGCAGGTTGAATGGCACCTCTTCGACGGTTATGGAACTCGTAGAAGAAACTTCCGTCACTTTCCGTAAGAAGCAGCTGGTAGAGATTTACAAGCATACTTTCTTCGACCTCTCCGCAGCAGGTCACAAATCCGAAAGAGTACCAATTTCTTTCAATCGGATTAGGAGTAATCTCAAGCAAGGTTTCCGCCAGCAAGTGGTAACTAGTCTCCTTGGCTTCTGGCTTCAGATCCCTAGCCGTCTTGTTGCGATCCTCGATATCTAAGTATGGCCTGGCCTTGTCATAGAAGGTCGCTATCAAATTTTGTTGCGCTTCATCTTTGCTCATAGGGCGCTCCAGGACATGAAGATTCTTCAGAAGCCAGGGAAAGTATTCCCCACGGGATTTCTCCGGCATGCTGTAATAGAACTCCTTGATCTTATCGACCAGGACGCCTCCAACACGCCACTCATGTATGTCCTCCGCTGAGAACTTGCCGGAAAGATAGAGGCCTCTATAGACCCCCAGAAGGTAAGACCACTTCCCGCCAAAGGGGACGTTATGGAATCCGAAATCTTCAAGAACATCCTCATCTTGAGGCATAAGGTCCTCCGCCAATGATTGCCAGAGATAGTCAGCAGAAGTAAGGGGGCGTTTAGAGCACGGAAATAAATGGCTCCCGGATCTTTTCTCCTGGCACGAATCGCTGCAGAAGGAGCCTTTGCTGCAAATATTGCACCTTCTCGTCGTGGGTCTCATACATATATCGCACTCCCTCTCCGGCTCATCTCCTTCTGGAGTTGAATAGGTACCCCTGGCTGAACTGATTGTATCCTCTGTTTGCCTGTTTACCCTTAGCACACATATTTCGTTAAGAGTAAGTGAGGATAAGCTAAGGTATCCAAAACTCGCCCACCTTCTGAACATTTCTGCAACTCTGTCCCGTTCTGCTCTCATCCTTAGCCGGTCGATCTGCAACTGTCTCTGTGAGCGCTCCTCCTGCTGACCACCTAAAACACTTCTTCCTCCAACAACCGAAGTCCGTTCTTGCCGAACATGAGGCTCGACTGAGGCCTTCAATTTCTTCTTAACCTCCTTTTGCACTAACAAAAGAGCCTTTGCTGTCCGATCGGCCTGACCAGGCAAAAGTCGATCCACGATTGGCACGGTCCATGGTTTGAAGAGGCGCCCATGGCACCCTCTTGTCGTGAATCGCCCGTACGACTGAAGAAAGTGATTGCACATGAAGCAGCTGAGCTTGCTGCATCCAAAATACGGGAACAAACTCGATGTGGATGATTCAATGGTATTCAGAGACATTAGCATTTGGACCTCGGCGTGTATGTTTGGCTTTTGCTGTTGCCGTTTTGCGAACTCGCGTTCAATCTTAGCGACAGTCCAATTCTGGCCTAAGACAGCTTTCGTTGTAGCAGGGCCTAGATCAAGATGGAGGATACCAAAGGTCTGTCTCAGGTTGAGCGGGCGCTGAGACGGGTTTGCAGGCGCAAGAGGACGAGGAACCAGGATGACTATAACCTGGTCGAAGCTTGGAAGCGTGAGAGCAATATTTTTGAATGTCTCGAAAGCAAGTCGGAGCCGGGCGAGCAGGCAGATCTCCAACCACAATCGCTTCGATCTGGAAGTGGCTTTTGGAGAGCTGCGGAGTACCTCCTCAATGTTTCTTGTCTGACGGAGGTTATACGATGCGATAACAAGCCTCTTGTGCTTTTCAAGGGTGCTTGTGCCGTTCATGTCCTGATCAAAGAGAAGATTCCGCAGGATGGATAGGGAAGCATCAAAGACAGGACTGTTTTCTGGTGCGTTGGTATCATTCTCCCTGCGGACAGCGTCGTTAGCTTTGAAGCTTGCCCTTAAATTAGGAATATAGCTGTGTTCAATCCGGTTCTGATGATACACGACCATCTCTTCCCATAGGAGAATCTCAGACTGATCGGCTGGACAAGAAACATGAGTCTATTATACACCAATAACGCAGTCACACGAGACGTACCACGGTTGCAAGATAACGAACCCAGCACCTTTGCCAGTTCATCGAACACAAGCTTATCCACATCGGAGAAGCCTTCATTGCGAGCAATCCAGATGACGACATTCTCTTCAGCCTCCTTCATGGCGGAGCAAGTAACTGCTGTCCCGCCTTTCTTGTTGGCCGCAAATTCAGCCAAACAGTCAAGAAACCTTCGCTTAAGTCTCCCATGCCCCGAATCTGATATTCGATGAGCGACTCTAGTATCCATACTAAGCGCATCCACATCTCCATTGTCATCGGGATCCAGGTCTTCTTCGAGGAGCGTATCAGATAATGAAGAAGGCTCAGCCTGGCCGCCATTTCGAAGCGAGAGGAGGTTCGCAAGAGAATCAAAATGAGACCGGTCCAGGCCTGGGTAGTTCCAGTCGAAGCTCTCACTCATTGTAGGATTAGATTTTATCCACAAGTCCAATGCGCTGTGAGAAGCGGTCGTGCGGGGTTCGAGAGGCGAAAAGCTTCGCACAGCCACAGACCTCGTCAGCCACTGTAAGTAATTAACACAGCTGTGATTCCGTAGGCCGTATAGGGCTGCTTGGCGCTAGTCGAGGTACTGATTATTGGGGCTCTCTCGTACCAACCTGGGCGCCGTAAGCACATACAAGGCCATTTAGGACTCTCTGCGTTCTTGTACGGTTCTTAAGGATAGGTATTCCCCTGCTATTAGTATGGTAATAGGTTAGAGTGTACATGTGGTGCTGGAGCAGAGACACGCCATTATGCATGAGAAGAGGGTTCCTTTGAATTTACGCGTGAAGGCGATGATACATCACATGATGCTAGGAGATCCACGATGGCAACTCGCGTTGCCATCAAGGTTGGCTGAGATACTTTCGGCTTATTGATGTTGCTGCTCTCTGGGGCCGCGCATGATTCTTGTTCGATAGTGAACATGGGAGCGTATTTGGTTTCCCCCAAAACACCGTCGAGCTTTTGGATTGTTTCACGGAATACGGAGAAGGTGTTGATGGCATCACTGCCTACTTACGCCCACTGTGCGCCTTGTCCAGTGAACACGAATGCAAGTACAGTGATCGTCTCCATACTAGAACCGAGAGTGGCATTCTCTGTGGAGATATCATTCATCGCCTTTGTCTCGTTAGCGACTATGAAGGCTTTCTGAGAAAAGTGAATGCGTTTGAGGTTCAGTGTGTGAGCCAAAACTGAGAGATAGTACTCAACAACCCTCCTATGAGCCCTAAATACTTCTTGCCAATGTGATGTTTTCATAAGCAGAGAATGCGATGAGGAGTGGTCTTGAGGATGAGTGGTTATAGAGGGCGACTTCTCTGCGAAAGCCATGCTGATACTGAGGCACCAAGGCTCGGACGTACTCCACGATCACATGAGCATTTGTCCCAACGTAGCCAAACGTCGAAACACTGGCCACCCTGGAGGAGAAGCTGTCAGGCCAGATAGAGGGATCTTTGTGGATCTTCACATTGAGTTCCCTCTCTGGAACCTCAGGGTTGATCTCCTCCGGGCCAGCGACACCTGGAAGTTCACCAGACTCCAGCATCATGGCAGCCTTCCGAATAGCGAAGACCCCACTAACCGCTTCGCCGTGACTAATTTTCGGCTTGACCGCGCCTATCATTAGGGGCTTATCAGCTGATCTGCTATCGTTCATTGCCCGCGACACAGCTCGAGCCTGGATTGGGTTACGGACAGAGGTACCACGGCACTCGAAGTAGGCAGCCTTGTTTGGATCAAGATTAGCTCGAGTGTATGCAGCACGGATCACATCCTCCTGTCCTTTCACATTGCGGAAGGTGAGGCCGTAACCTGGGACTTTGCCGTTGGTATTCACAGCCGATGATCGTATGGCGGCGCGAATGACATGCCCATCCCGAATGGGGTCGGTGAGGCGCTTGAGAACTATGCACCAGTACCTTCGCCACGACCATAACCATACGCCCGAGCATCGAAGGTATGGCAATCGAGGTCGGCGAAAGGAGACCTAGTTTGGCGGTGTTCATGTGCTGATCGACGGTGAGTATTACTTTTACGCCATCAACGAGAGCCGCATCACAGTCTTTTGCGCGCAGAGCGTTGCACGCATTGTGAACGGCATACACAGAAGAAGAGCAAGCTGTATCAATCCTCGTGGAGCTACAGTAGTCAATCGATGTACCACAAGAAAATCCTGGCTAGGCAGGGAAAGAGCATACCTTGGACCCTTCAAAGCAAAGACATTGCCTGTGCGATTGCTGATGATACCAGGGTCTACACCGGTCGCAGCGTAGGTGTGTCTGAAGTCTGGATCTCGAAGTCTGGGTCTCGAAATGTCATTTGATGGTAATCAGCTGTGAAGCTGCCAACCATGACAGCAGTATTGCTCCGAGGCATCTGATAGATCCTGTTAGGAGTGTCTTGTATCATGTACGATGTGTGATGAGTGGATGTCTATACTTACGCTCTCAAGCGTCAACCAACCCGGCGCTTTCTATAACCACATAGCACACCTCGAGCATATTTGGCTGTTGCGGGTCCAGCCACATTGCCTCCACAAGGCGGACATTGAAGAACGTCGCATCGAAATTCTCTGCCTTGCTGTCGAGAGGGTGTTCCCAAGAACATTAGAGCTCCTCGGTCGATCATTATTTCTGCGGAAATTTGCATCAATGCTGAAACCAGTCTCAGGCACCTTTGGAGTACTCTCCAACTGCTTCTTGACGAGCACCTCCCAGAGAGACGAGGGGGAGTCAACATCGCCGTGGAGCTGGCAGCCTTTGACTCCTCTATTAGTAGAAGATCTTGTCGCAAAAGAAGAAGACAATGCAAGCATACCCCACCCATGCCACAGATCGCAATAGGCTCTAACGAGGGTGCCTCCACTGGTGGAGGGGATTTCGTAAAAGGCATTTTGATCCTGGGTGGTGAAAGTGGAAGATGGCGTTTCTGATGGCCCAAGAAAGCGAGGCTTAACTTCAAATAATGCGCCACCCAGTACAGAAGATGGAGCTTGCTTGCGATGAAGGCCACGGACCTCTTGATAAAGGCTGAAGCTGCGAGCTCCATTATCAGATTTTTTTTATCCACGCCTCGTCCAACCTGGGCGAGAATTAGGTACACGAAACATCAGTCATAGCGATGAGCTGTTGCGGCCGCGACGCCGACATATGGAGTGACAATTCCTCAGTGATGGCATCCTCGGTAGACTAAAGGCACTCTGCATAAGCGATACACATGGAGCACATGGGTACTTAGAGCATCTAGCATAGGCCGCGGTAGCCAATCAGCTCATAATAAGCACGGATATCATGCCGCGCTTGACATGGAGCTGGAGGCCAAAAAGATCCATCGACCCTTCGGTCGACGACCCGCAGTTTCTGTTACTGAGGCTGCAGCTTTCTGAACTTTGCCCTGTGAAGCCCATCGATATTTCATCGTAGGATCAGACTAGCGTCGCTGGATTGCTGTCTGACAAAGAACTGACGTCGCCGAAGGAAGCTCACTGGCTGATGATCTCAGATACGTACCCTTGCGCACATGCATGCATTATGCCCACGGGGCTGGCTAATAATACCTATGGTTTTTCCCTTGCAACGGTGAACAACGCCAGGGATCAGTAATGGTTACCAGTATGAATGGTGACAGCGCAAACCGCGCCATCTCCACGCCAGAAAAAGCACAAGGTCGCCACTTCGATGCTATCGTAGTTGAGGGACGAACGGCTAGCCTTGTCGCGGCAGCGCGCATGAGTGAACATGCAAGTAAGGATGTATTGGCCATCGAAGCCGGCACCGATCGTCGAGGAGATCCTAGAATCGATACACCTGGAGCATTTACGGGCCTTCGGGGTGACGAAGATTATGATTGGGACTTTTATAGGGAGTCGCAGCTCTGTTGCGATACGATACGATGGACGTTGTGGTGTGGATGACACATAAGGTAAGACCGATCTCAATGGCCGACAGATCCCTCAGTCGAGAGGAAAGGTTCTCGGTAAATCATCCTCCATCAATGTCACAGCTGTATTTTACACGACACAGCGGAACTTCCAAGTCTGGAGGAAGCTGGGAAACCAGAGTTGGAGTGTGGAGCCACGAGGAAATGGTCCCATATTACAGTAAATTCCCAAGTTCGACCCGGCTTCGCAAAAGACAGACCATCAGATGGGATTGGAGAACCAGGGCACGCATGGCCCCGATCTCCGCGACGTATGGCGATGTTTATGCAGCATACAACGAAGCTTGGATGGGAGCTTTCGAGAGGACCAGCTTCCGTGACCGTAGCGATCCCATTTTGGGTAGGAAGATGGGCCCTTTCATGCCTCCAAATTGCCTTGATCCCAGCATCATGACCGGATCATACGCCCCCAATGGATATTATGGCACGAAGATAGGAAGATGAATGAACCTTCACGTGCTGACCGAGACATATGTCCACAGATGCTCTTAGAAGTTTCAGATGGCGACGTCATCGCGAAAGTAGTCGAGGTCAGTAGTCCGCAAGGCAATTTAGTTGAGGTCTACACCCCCGAGGTCATTGGCGGCTGCCGCTTTGCAATTGCCTCGGGTCCTGGGAAACTCCGGCATCGGGTCCAAAGCGATCCTTGTACAGAATGGCATCGATGTCTTGATCGACAATCCTGGGGTGCGTGAGAACCTACGAGACCATTGCTTCTCTACAGTGTCATTCGAAGTTGTCGACGGACAGATCTCGGTAGATTTTGTACGTGATCCGGTTGTCGTCGAAGCCTTGATGAAGCTGTATGGGGAGACAAAGATAAGACCTTTGTCGAATGTATCCCTCAGTCTCCCTTATGTTCCTTCCATCGATATCGACGAACGCATGTAAACTGAAGACGTCGCTGCTCTTGCCAATGCCAATTATGGTCTGCAGGGTCTGGAAACCGATGACGGGAAAAGGGTTCAATTTGCTGAGTCGCGGTCAACGTTGCTCGACCTGAACGAAAGTAGCAGCTTCTACAGCTTCGTGCCGGGCCAGATGCACGTGAGCTCGACCGGTAAAAGATCCACGAACGAAGCATACACTCGACAGCTAGCGGAGAATTAAATCAGTGTTATGGTCGGCTTGAATCATCCTTTCTCCAGTGGGAGTTTGCACTAAGGAAGTGTTGATCCCAAAGCTCCGCCAACGATCGATCCAAACTATCTGTTGCAACAGCTAGACCTGGAGATCTTGGCTCGTGGCACTCAATTTATCGAACTTTTGCTGAGCACCCACCAATGAAGGAATTCTGCAGACCGATAGTGGTCTTCCGCGCACCGCGGATCTATAGGATCTGAAACGTGCTTTACAGGTCACCAAGGACAGATTGTGGACGGCGTACATCTATCGTGCACTTGTCCAATGATGCCTCGCAAGCCCGGTGGTGCCTTAGACGATCGTTCTAGAGTCCACGGTGCACGTAACGAGGGTCATTGATTCGCGCATCTCCCCTGTGGTTACTCTTGGTAACATTCAAGCGACTGTATACGCTGTAGCTGAACGAGCCTCTAATCAAAGAAGATTGGTATAGTGGCTTGAACAGCTTCGTACAACCAGCCAGTGGAGTTCACTGAGATACCAAATGTGATATAGAGGTGACAGATGTCCATGATTGAGCACTCCTTCAGATGCGAGGCTCCTACCTTGAGGCTCAATGTGCTTCTAGGGATTTCGGCTCAAAGCCTCGTTGTCTGGGGAATTTCCTAATCTGAACCGCAAATTCCCAGGGCCCCAATTTATTATAGGAAGTGGCCAGCTGACGGTGATACCATGCCCACCAGATGCATAAGATTCGATAATCCAGGAAATCGAAAAGGCTGCATCTCTCTTTCTCTGGGGGTCCCGAACCTGTGCGTCCCAGAAAGCGGATTGTTTTTTCGATTTTCCAGCCAGTACTGGCGTTGTCTTCAATACCCTTGTTAGGCGATAAGGTACGAGATCTTTAGAATCCCGTGATTACGATCCTGTGATTGTACTTGTACTTCTGAAGTATTGTCGGTGTTGCGCGACATGCAGTGAGACCAAAACTGAAGCCCACGAGGTCGGATAACATAACCTCGGTAGTTATACATCTTGCAGCACACTTGTCACTATTCTCGTGTCCTCGGCGCATTACAGAAATTACTTCGTAAATTTCAAGACACCGAGGGGCCGAGAATGCAGGATCAGCGATGTACTTCTGAGTGCGCCCAGGGTGATAGCTGTGCCACATCGGGTCAAGGCCAAGCAAACGTCTAGGAAGCGGTGGGTTCCATTGGGGCCGAGACCGAAGGATCGACTAATCCATTCACCCGCACTGCATGGCAGGTCTTGCCAGGGTCCAAAGCAGTCAAAGCTTCTGAACAGCTTGAGATTGCCACGAGCACAGCCTCGAATGAATGCAAAGGAATCAGTCTCCAGAATAATTGTAAATCTGCCTGCAGTGGATTGACGTAATAGTCGCTCAGTAAGCTTGGCCAAGGCTCTGTATCGACATGATTAGCTCCATAGTGGAGACTGAGGTGCGATCACTCGGGTGTCATTCATCGGAAAGTGCTGATCCAGATCGAGCTTCCAAACCTCAAAATTCAGCGAGTCACATTGGGCTCGCTAATCGGCCTAGTAAGCGAGGGGTCTCGGGCCTCTGTGATCTATGACAAATCTGGCTTGCTTATCGTACGCTAATGCTGGGACAACAGTGGGTCGCTTCGCTCTGATTCGTTGGTTTAGCCTCAGTACCACATACTAGCGTGCGGTACCAGGTAAATTTTCCGTAGGTCCGAACGATAAGTTTTGCCCCGCCATCGTCGACCATCAGGCCTACGATTACAAAGTGCAGAGTCTTTATGCGTGAGCACGCAATCGCGGCACAATGATCTCAAGCTGATGGATGGCGTTCTCGGACCCAGGGATTGAAGGCAGACATAATCTTGATGTCGAGATGAGTCTGATGTATCGTCGAGCCTCTATCTCCACAGATTGTTGCGGCATTGCTTTTCGGGAAGAAGTGCGGCTTGCATCTCGGAATCGAGAAGCACATAATTGAAGCAGATCAATAGAGCATGGCAAACGTGCTTAGCTGCAAACAACCCCCAGGCAAAGTATCAATTCCAGGTGTTGAGCCACAGCCACACCAACGTTGTAACACCTTTCCTCCAAGTAGCAAATGATTAGTCAAGACTGACACTGACGACCTGCGACTTGTCCTAGAGCGCAAGGTTCGCTGCGATAGAGCGAAACCCCAGCACGTCAGATGTACGAGAGTTGGTCAGGAATGTATGTATACACCAAACTGTGAATCTGCCGACCTCAACCCGGTAATGCAGAGTATCCATTCTCGCCTCAGTAAGTGAGCTGCCACTCACAATCCACTTTAGCCGATCACGACCTACGTCGATGATGTCTCCAGCGAGACTAGAGGGTGATGTGGTAAGCAGCCTACAGGATTATCCTGTAAGTCAGTCCAATTAAATCAGCTCCAAGGTATTACGATTTCATACTGACGGGGTTCTTATTCCCTGCGCCAAGCTGAAAGGGGTTTTAGACTCGGGGAGTGGGGATTGATAAGATCAGTCTGCTTCTGAAATAATGCCGAACTTTATGAGCAAACGACTCATTCAGACACTAAACATACCGCATACTCATACCCTTCTCTCGAAATCGTGCTTAATTTATACATAAATCGATCTACGTCTTAAGGGGTTGATTAAGGTGGTATGTAATGTACCCAGGAGGCCTAAGCCTGGATACCAGTATCATCTACCATGATAAAGTTTATCACACACACACACACTTACCAATCAACCTTCACTATTCCGTACTTATTACCGAAACCCGCATCCGCACCCGCACCTGCACCCCTACCCTCACCTACACCTTCACCTACATCCTCACCTGCACCCGCACCTACGCCCTCACGTATGCTCTTACCCTCACCCTCATCTTATCCCCCTTATTATCCCCACGATTCACCACCCTCACTGGTCACCACCCTTATTACTCTTGCCCTGGTATTAAGGCTGGTGAAAGTAACAGTGAAGTCAATATACTTCAGGGTGAGGGTGCGTTGCGCGCAAGTGGTAAGCGTGAGTGGTAAGGTTGGTGAGTGAAGGTATTAAGGGTGATAACGGTGAAGGTGCAGGTGGGGATGTATGCAGGTGGTGAGGGGTAAAAGGTGGTAATTGGTAAGAGTGAAGGTGGCAAGTGACAAGGGTGATGAAGGTGCAGGTGAGCACTAAGGGGGGTGAGTAACAGACTAGAAGTATGCCAAGTTTAAGCGTATAAATGTTGTGAAGGGGTGTGGAATGTAGAATAAGGTATTCGCTTAAATGTTCCGGGGGTAGTGGACCGATGCAGCTCCGCTCCCACCCATCGGATCCCGAAATTTGAAGCATCCTTCATCGGCACTTATTCCAAATTCGTCCTGCAATCTTCAGATATATCCTACGGCGTGAACACTTATTTACCCTGTGAGGTGAATCAATCAGACTTTGAGCAGTGGACGTTTCTTAGCGCGACGAACAATGGCTCTCACCAGCGACATCACTGTCGATACGACAAAATTCCTTCCAAGTTACATCACTGAAGAGACCGTCAAGACCAATCAGCTTCTGGAGACTATCACAAAGAAAGGACCGCAATGGTATGAAGTTGGGGCGGCAAAGTATCGTCAGATGCTTGAGAAGGGTGAGACCCCATTTCCAGCCCCAGTCTACCTACCCGAGGCACGGGACTCTTCCATACCCTCACGAGATACAAGCCGTGAGATTCCAATCCGCATCTACGGCCCCGACAATGGTCAACCAAGTCGAGGCATCTTTTTGCATCTCCACGGGGGCGGCTTCGTACTCGGAAGCCAGAAGCATTCTGATCAACGGCTTAAGAGGTACGCCAACACTGGTCAGCTTACATCAATATCCGTTGGGTATAGATTGGCTCCAGAAAATCCTTATCCAGCAGCTGCGCAAGACTGCTACGACGTGGCCGAGTACCTTGTCGATCATGCAGAACGGGACTACGGCGTTAAGTTACTCTTTATGGGTGGAGAGTCAAGCGGCGTTACTCTTACAGCTCTGACGACCTTTCATCTCATACGGACAAGACCTGCCCATAAGCTTAAAGGCTTGATTCTTCCCTGTGGGATGTATGACTTAACCCTCAACATGCCGCAAGTCTCCTCAGCAAAGCGCCCCATCGTTATCAACTATGAGGCAATGCAGCACTTCAATGACGCCGTCCTGCCCAAAATGAGCATTGAAGACAGACGCAACCCCTCTGTGTCTCCCATTTACGAGGATCTGCAGGCGCTAGTGGCGGGAGAAGGATCGAAGAAGCTTCCACCTGCCTTGTTCTTATGCGGCACTCAGGACCCCCTGCTAGACGACACACTGATGATGAGTATGAAATGGCAGATCGCTGGGGGCGAGGCGGTCGTGAAGATTTGGCCAGGAGTGGCACACGCTTTTACCTCTTTCCCGACGAAATCGGCCAAGGAGGCATCCAGCTTTACGGAGAAGTTCCTGGAGGACAAAATGAAAGTTTCGGGAGAGCCAAGTACAATCCACAAGGAGGGTGTCATGAGCATGCTGGCTCATAAGGGCCACTGGGTGCTGCACTTGGGGTGGGTTTTAATTATTTATATTAAGCGAGCCGCTCGGGTCGTTAAGCTCTGTTAAAGAAGACATGGACCTGGGACAAAGCCAGTAGAGCAAATAAGTACGGTTCTGTTGGTAGAGCAAAGTGGTTGCTTAATTATGTCGTAGCTTAGGAGTAGGCCCTACCGGGCCTACCCCGGGCTTGGTAGGGCGGGCCATAAGGACATTAAGGCCAATACAGAATTTAGATTTTAGAAAATTAGAAATCTTAAAAATATAAAATAAATCTTGCTATACTTCTTATATTATATGCTTCTCTACTTAATTTATATACTTCATTACCCTTACCACCCTTATCACCCTCATCACCCTCATCACCCTCATCACCCTCATCACCCTCATCACCCTCACCACCCTCACCACCCTCACCACCCTCACCACCCTTACCAACCTCACCTGCACCCTCACCCTCTATTGCACTTGCACCCTCACCCTTATCACCTTCATCACCCTCATCACCCTTACCTAACCTAACCTTACTATTACCTTCAGCAGCCTTAATATTAGGGTATAGGTCATAACTGTGGTTAATAATGCAGGTGAAGGTAAGGGTGGTAAGGGTGGTAAGTGAGGGTGCAAGTGAGGGTGCAAGTGAGGGTGATGGTGATGGTAAGGTAGGTAAGGGTGGTGGTAAGGTAAGGGTGGTACTCTCACCCCGGGGCCAATGTAGTGGAGCCTCCACGCGATCACGGGCTCCAGTGGATCCCGGGCGCCAACGAATCACTTATTGGTGGGTGGGGCCTTTTCTCGGGGTAACGCTGGTCGTCCACGTTAAGGGGCTTTAACGATTCACTTATTAATAGGGCCTTTTCCCGGGGTGGCGCCGGTCGTCCACGTTAAGGGGCTCCAACGATTTACTTATTGGTAAGGCCTTTTCCTGGGGTAACGCCGGTTATTTACGTTAAGAGGCTTTAACGATTTATTTATTAATAAGGCCTTTTTTTAAGGTAATACTGGTCGTTTATATTGAAAGGCTATATTAATTTAATAATTAATAAGAATTAACCGAAAAAGCCCCGGTAAAAATTATATTTTCTGCTTTTTATCGGTTAATAAAGTTAATTTATTAATTAAATTATTATTTTTATATTTTATATTAAATTATTTAAACTATTAAAATTATTAATAATATATTTTAAATTTAACGTTAAATCCGTTAAATCGTTCCGATCGGGTTAATACGTTTATTATTTTTAAATTATATATTTACCCTTAAATTTACTTATAATATATATATTATTAATTTTTTTAATTATATTTTTATTTAAATAACTTAATTATAATTCGGAATAATATTTAAAATAATTAATCTTTTATATTAATTTAATTTAATTTAATCCCGTTTCTATAATAACCTTTTTTTATTATATATTATTTTATAAAATAATTTTTTATTTAAAGTATAAATATATATATATTAAAATTACCTTAATTATTTATATCCGGAAATAATACTTTAAAATTATATTAAAAAACCGGTAAATTTAAATAAATTAATTATAAATTTTTTATTTATTTTTTTAATATGAAATTAAATTATTATTTACTCTATAACCTTTTATTTTATAATTAAAAATCTATTAAAACGTATATTAATATACTTTTTATTAATTTTTATTATATTTCTATAAAAGTTTAAAGGGTATAAAAGTTTATTTATATTAAACTTATTAATAAATAAATCTTAAAAGCCGTAATAAATACTAGAAATACGTTAAAAGGGGTTTTAAGCCGTTAATAATAAGTTTATAGTGGACCCTAATTACTTATTAACGTTTCTTTTTTAATAATAATAATTAAACGTTATTTAAGGTTAACCTTTTTATTATAATAATAATTAATTATTCCCCGGGATTAAAAATTACCGTACCGGAAAGATTTAATAATATCCCGAAGGACCCTTATAATATTAATAATATCCTTTTTATTTCCTTTTAATAATAAATAAAACTATATAAAAAAGAGATAGAAATAATAATTATAAAAATATTATATTATATAACTATTTAACTATAATTAAAATAAATTAAAATAACTTAAATACCTTAAAGGTATAAAGTTATAAAAAATTTTATTTTAAATTAAATTTTTGCGGAATATAATTATTTCCTTTTAAAATAAATGTATAATATAAAATAATTAATTTTTTAAACTTATAATAACGTATTAAATAATAAAATTAATATCTTTAATTAAATTTTTATTATTATATAAAATAAGTATAATATAAAAAACGATAACTTTTTATAAATTAATTTATAAATAAAAATTTATATAAAATATTATAACGTTTAAGCCCGCCTTTTTATATATATTTATCATATTTAATAACTCCGGGAAAATATTATTATTAAATAATCTTTTTATAAATAATTAATATATTAATTAAACCCTTAATAATCCGATTATTATACGGATTATTATAAGCGTTTTATTATTCTTTATAATATTTAAAAATAATATAAATAATCTATAATCCTTAAAATTATAATAAAAAAAAAATAAAACGTTTTAAATTATTAAGTTTAACGATTTAATTTGAATTTATTTATATAATGCCTTCTTAATAACTTTTACGTATTTATTTTTATTAATTTCTTTATAGTTTTTAGGATTAAGCCGGTATATTATTTATTTTCGTCCGTTAAACTTTTTTTATAAATATTAATAAGGTTACTTATAAAGAAAAAAAGGAGTTTTATTAAATTAATAATTATATTGACTTTTTTTTTGGTAATTATAAAAATAATTTAACTTCTTATTATTAATTAAAGCCTTTAATCTTATAATATAAAATAAAAATCAAGCTTTAAGGATTACTTAAATTATTTTTAACGTAATTAATTAATCCGGGATAATTATATTTTTTTAATTAAATTTTAATATTACGGTTATAAAATTAAATTATCCGGGATATTATTATTAATTTAAATATTATACGTTAAACTTAAAATTATAAAAGTTTAATTTATAAAGATAATTTTTTTAATATCTTTATTTTCCGCCGTTTTTTCCGTTATTAATAAAAGTTATTATAAGTTAATTTTTAAATATTATTAAGATAATAAAGTATTTAAATTTTTTTTATTAATTTAAAAAATTAAAAAAGAATCCCGTTAAAATATAATTTAATTAATTATTTTTAAATAAGCTTATTAATAATTTTAAAAAATATAAGTTATAACTTTTTACCCGTATAACTTCCCGGGAAAAATTAAAGGTATTATTTATTAAATTATATAATTTAAATACCTTTTTTAACTATAAAAACCTTTAAGTATTTTAAAAAACTATTAACGTTAAGGAATATTTTAAATTAAAATAATAATTTTTTTATTACTTAGTTTTCTTAATTTAAATCTTAAGTAATTAATTTACTTATAAAATGGATCTTTTTAATTTTTAATTCCGGAATTACTTAAACTTAAATATCTATAATATATATATTAATAATGGTTTTATATTATTTATTATTATTTATTATAAAAGTTATAATATTCGGAAAACCTTAAAGATAATTAATAAATATCTTTTAACGGGTATTAATTATTATTTTATTTAATTTTTTATTTTTATCCGGCCGTTTATTTAATAATTATATTTATATATTTAAAAGAAAAATCTTAAAAATTTTTATAGTTAAAATAATTAATCAATTTTTTAGTTTTTAAACTTTTTTACCGTTAAAACTTTTAAGGTATTTAAACTTAATTTACGTTTTACCATTAATTTATAATATTATTTTATAATTATTATTTTCCGTAAATATTTATTTTCCGGGTTTAATTTTTATTAAAAAAAATATAAATTTTTAAATTCCGATATTAATCGGTAAATTAAATATAATAATAAAACGGCCGGTATTTAATACGTTTATCTATAGGATAAATATTTTAAAAAGCTTTATTTTTTTTAATAATAATATCGGAATATTATAATTAAGTAATTTAATTTTTAATAAAAAAATAATATAAAAACCGAACTTTTAACTCCTATATAAATAGGAAATAAAAATAAATTAATTTTAAAGTATAAGCCCCTCTGGGGTAATTAAAAGGCAAAGGGTATATTACGTATAACTAAAGATATTAAAGTATAAAAGTATAGGGGTAAAGAAGCCGAAGGCCTTGATAAACCTAGTCGGTAATACTCCTTATGCCGGGTTAACCCCGGGCTTGGCCCGGGGTAGGCCCGGTAGGGTTTATACCTTAATTATTAATACCCCTAAACCCTAATATTACCCCCCCCCTTTAAAAAAAGCTTGCCCTTAAGTTTATAAATACGTTAGAAAGGAAAAAAATTTTAAAATTAAAAATACCTTTCTTATCCGTTATTAATTAGCCGGGTAATTAAAGTAAGGTTAAATTATTATTTAGCTTATCTGTTATTAATTGGCTAGGTAATTAATATAAGTATACGGGGATAAAATCATAGCGGTAATTTTTATAATAAGCCTTAAAACGCGATTTCATCCGGGGGGTTCCGGGGTAAATATTATTTTTTACGATTTACCCTTTTTTTAAAATATTTTTTTAACCTTATTACCTTATATATTAAATTTGTATTAATTAAAAAGCATATAATTTATATAAATAAATAATATTAATAATAATCGTTTTAATAACTTTAAGGAACTATAAGGTTATTTTAAAAGGCTTTTAAGCTTAATAAGAACGTAATATATAACTTATAATATTAAGTTTTAAGCCCGGTAAAATCGTTATTCAACTTAAATATTTAAAATAACCTTTAAAGGTTATTTTAAACATAATAATATTAATTAAATCTCTGGGTCGTAATTTAAGTTTATTTAAGTATTTTTTATAAAAAGCTTTAATTAATCTTTAAATATTAAAGAATTCTTTAACGTTAGTATAATATTAAATATTATTTAAGGGTAAGTTTATTTATTTAATTTTATATTATAGTTTTTACCTTTAATTAATACGTTAAGAATTAATAATTTCTTTAAGTTCTTATTCCTTAATATTTTCCTTATTTATAATAATAGGTTTAAGGGGTAAATTAATTTATTTTAATCAAAATAATTTCTTTTTAATTAAAATATAAATTAAGTTATTTATATAGAAAGTAAAATAAACCCGGAAAATATTTAAGATATTTAATTTATAAAAAAAATAATATTATTTAAGGATAATATAAGGACTTAAACGTTTATAATTTAGCTTTTTATTAAACTGATTAATTATTAAATATTTAACGTTTATATAAACCTTATTATTTATTTTAAACTTTATATTCCGGCGTTAATAATTAACTTACTTAAACGTATTATCGTAAACCTTATTTAAATTAAAACGTATTATATTAAGGATTTCCTATATAATTTTAATAATATTAATAACTTTTTTAATTTAAAATTATTTATAAACGATAATATATTTAATATTATTGGACTTAAATAATATCCTTAAGTAAAAGCTTTTATTAAAATAAAAAAATATTATTTTAATTAATCGATTTAAATTATTATTATCCGTAAATTCTATTATAAATAATTATTATAGTAAATTATCTTATAAATAATTTACGTAAATCCGGAGTTTTTATTTTATTTTTTAATTTATTCTTTTAATTTAATTATTACTTTTAACGTAATAAAGAATTAAGATTTAAAGGTTAATTTTAAGTTAATATAATAAAAAGCGTTATATTTTATTAATAAATTATAGATTATAATTTAAAATAATATTATCCGGAAGGTTATATTATTTAAATACTTCCCTAATAAAAAGCTAGGTTATCTTTTTAATAAAAATATTTTTTTCTTTAATGTAATAAAAAATATAATATCGGCGTTCAAATAATATATAGATTACGGTAAAAATAACGTTTATATTTTTATATTTAAATAATTTAATAATAAAGTTAATTAAAAGATTAACTTATTTTTATTCCGGGATTTTTAATTAATAAAGTAATTTTACGGACTTTTATCGCGGGGTTTTAGATTAAAAATAAATATTATAATTTAAAATATAATAATTAATATCGTCCTATAAAGTAAATTAAAAGAAGTATTAAAAGTTAAGTTTAATCGTATAATCCCGGTTGGGGTAATCATTAATTAATTTATTATAAATATACTTTAAAACCTCCGTAATAAACGGTATTAATATTTATAATTTATTTTTATTAATAAGGATATCGGATTAAACCTTAATACGGATTAAAGGTACGCTCCTAAAATTAAATAATTTATTTTTTATAATTATTTTCTTAAACTCCGTTAAACCATTATTAATATAATTAGCTTTATAAACTTATTTATAAAACCCAAATTCTTTAAAGATTAAATAAATTAATACCGATACCTTTTCCTTTTTATTTAAAATTAAGATTTTAAAACGCTTAAAGAATAAGACGGTTTAAAATTAATCTTTAATTTTACTATCGTTGTTACCTTAAAGTTAATAGCCGGATATTTAAGTAAAGACGTTAATTTTATTATTTTATTTATTTAAGCGGTAAATAATTTTAAAATTAAATTTAAAAAGAATATTAAGGTACTTAATTTAACGTTTTATAAGCTCTTAATTCTCAATAAAGTATTTTAAAACTTAATTATTATTAAAAATACGGAAAAGCTTTTTTATTATTTTTAATTTTAACCGTTAATTCTTTAAATATTTAATAATAATAAGAAATTCTTTATTATAAATATTATAATTATACTTAACCGGTAATATACTCTTAAAATAATAAGTTATTAAGTATAACTCCCCGGCCTTATTATATTAAGAAAAATACCGCCGGAAATATAATTTAAAAATTAATTTCAAAAATTATTTTTTTATCGGGATTATAATAAGTTAATACGGAGGCTATAATAAGAGCTTCTTTAAGTATTGCGTAAGTTTTTTAATACTTTAAAGACTATATAAATAAGGTTTCCTTTTTAATAAGTTTTAAAAAGGGTTTTATTATCTTAAAGAATTAAGAAATAAATCTTTAATAAAAATTATAGAAATTAATAAATCCTTAAAAGGCTTTAAAATTAATTAGAACCAATTAGTTTTTAACCTTATTTATTTTCTTAAGATTTACTTTAAATTTATTAATAATAAAAATAAGCCTTAAAAATTTAATTTAATATATTTTAAATTTATACTTCCGGATATTTATTTATAAGTTAATATTATAAAAACGTTTTAATATTAAGCATATATATCGGGTATATTCCTTTTTAATAATATTATAAATAATAATATTATTTAAATAAGTTTAAATAAAAATATTTAAATAATTAAATAAAATCTTATTTATATATTATTAATATAAAGTAAAGTTATTAATTAAGTTAAAAAATATAAATTTATACTTAAAAGCGCTTAATAAAATAATAAATATTATAAAGTCTTTACTTTCCGGGTATATATAAAGCTTATTAAAGGCCGTAATAATATTTAAACGGGTAATTTATTTATAATTAATAATTCGGGATAATACCTTTTTTATTAAGGGAATAAAGTATTAATTCCTTTTAATAATAACGTTAATCTTACTGTCAGGTACTGAGAGTACTGAGGTAAAATGTGGGTGTAATATGTATGATGCTCGTCTACCTAGCTATGAAGGTGCGCATTATGAGTGTGCGCGCCAAGCCACTATACCCTTTTGGTGCTAGTGCCCAACAAGCTCTTGGTATGCGTACATTGCACATAATAAATGCACCACAAAAAGGAAGATCGCGACGCCCTCGTTGCGACGGTGAGGTTGAAGTCTCCATTGCTGAGAGCGGCTCCGGGGCTAGAGAATGAGTGTATCTAGCGCCGAGGAGGTCGAAGGAGTAAGAGAGGTGGTGGTGGTTGAGCATTAAGGCTGGTTGCTGAAGGAATGTTGAAAAACCGAAAAGGTGCAAGCCGAGCAATTATCGTTTTGCACCCGGGAAATAGTCGTGGATTTGAGTGTTCTGTGAGTGAGCTGAATCGCTCAAATCCGTGATGTCCGTGGTTTAACCGGGTGAGTGTCCTGAGCTCTTGGTGGCCGTGGCAACGGTGTTGTTCCAGTGTGGGTTGCGAGAGGACCACACATCACCCTTTTCGTTGCAAAGGTGGGCCTGGTTGTCCACCCAGTATGCACCGACGTGCTCGTCTTGTAGTGAGGGCCTGGTCTCGTCGTCGGACTCGAGGGTAGGGTCACTGTCGCTATCATCGTGGCGGAGGTGGTAGACCTTTGAAGGGTCCGGTGCGGGGAGTGCTTTGCGAGCAGGGCCGCTCACTGGACGGTATTTGTCATTGCTCTTGAAGCGAGGCCTGTTGTATGTAGACGTTGCTTGTGATGAGGGGTTTGTTGACGATGGGCTGAAAGACGTGGATGAAGTCGATGATGCCGACTTGCTCATGTAGCGATACTGCTCATGCCATGCTGATTGCCGAAGCTGCACATGAGCCATGAAGGTTTCTTGATCATGAGGGAATTGAAGGGTACTCTGCAGGGCCGCTTCGAAGTGAGTAAATGCGAGCTTGAGAGCTTGTTACTGGGTGTTACCCAGTCGTTTGGCTACAGTCATTACCCGGCCCACGAACGCAGTTGCGGACTTTTGGTCTGCGGCGTCTTTGCGTGTGTATTTCAGGTGATTAAGTTGCTTAAGGAGCTAGTGCTCCGGGGTTCCGAACCGAGTTGTGAGTGCAAAAACCAGGGGATCTATTGATTTTGCATTCATAAGATAACCACGAGTTTTGTTCGTGATTTCAGATATCCACCAGTTGTAGGCCTCATCTGAGCCGTCAGGTTTCATAAAGCTCAAAACAATATGCTCCTGGACGACCTTGTTACCTTTGATGTTGCTCATGGTTTGGAGCCGATCAACAAAGGCATAGACGTCACTGGTGCCGTCGAAGTAGCCGACTTCTTCAACACGGTATCGTTTGGTATCATCCTTCTCCTTTTGCTTGTCTTTTGGTGGTTGAGGCTCACTAGGGGGTTCTGAGACAGAGTCCTCGCGGCGGTGCTCAGGTGATTTTGAGCGAGCTTCAAGGGCGGTGAATTTGCTTTCAAGGCTATCGAACTTCTTGTTGAACTTCGTATCCATAGCTGCGATGGTCGTACTCAGTTTATTGATGGTTGCGGTGAGGGTTAAGATGGAGGGTTCGTCAGCCATTTTTGACGAAGGTTTCTGCTTTAATGACTGGGGTTACGGTGTCTTTCCTGAACGAGTGATACGGCCTTGCTCGTCTTCTGACATGAGACGATGGCTGAGATGATGAGATGATGAATTGTCGAAATGCCTTTTAAAGGGATCAACAAATTAAGGGTCAAAAAGGTCCGTTTAACGCGGTTATTGTAAGAGCTACAACGTGGTCACTCCTGATGACAGGTGTGCTAGAGGCTATACTCAGACTGTAGATAGACGCAGATGACCGTAAGCTATTGCTACCATTTATCAGGTACTAAGAGTACTGAGGTAAAATGTGGGTGTAATATGTATGATGCTCGTCTACCTAGCTATAAAGGTGCGTATTATGAGTATGCGCGCCAAGCCACTATACCCTTTTGGTGCTAGTGCCCAACAAGCTCTTGGCATGCGCACATTGCACATAACACTTACGGTAATTTATATATAGTTGTAAATCGCCGTTAAACTTAAGGGTAAAAAGGATAAAGGATTTGTAAAAAGCTTTATTAAGCTTAATAAATCCTTTTTTTAAATTCTTAATAATATATTCCTTTAATTTCTAAAGTTTATAATTTAAAAGCGGATAAATATAATTTTAAAAGGGAATTTTTTTAAAGGTTAAATTAATCTTATAATTATAATCCCGGTATAAATATAACTTATTTACTATTATATAATTAAAGATATCCTTAAAATTATTATATTCTATTAAAAGTTTAACCGTAATTTTATTTATAAAGGCCGTTTCCTCCGTAAAGTTATCTCTATAAATTATTATAATAAAGATATTAATTAAGGTATTAATAAGGAAATCCAGATAATTAATTAAATCCGTTATTAAAGTATAAAAAGTTTAAGTCTTTTTCTTTTTTAAGTTTTTATAATAATATAAAAAACCGTTATATTAATAACTTTAATTAAAAAGGGCTTTTTTTCCTTAATAAATTCCGGAAAAGGAAGATTATTTAATAGTTTCTTTTTCTTTTCCCGGGGCTTTAATAAATAATAATTTAAATTTTTTACTTTTTAAAAATATATTTAAGGCTTAATAAATTAAGCTTATAATCCGAAGGAACTCCAGAATAAATTTTACGTTTTAATAATCGGCCCCGTTATAATTATATTAATTTAATATAAAAAAATCTTATTAATTATAAAATAAATATATACGTAATACCGTTTTATTTAAGGTTTTTAAGGATTATATCGTATATTTTAAGCCGGATAATAAATATAAAGGATTAACTTTTTAAATAACCTTTTATAATTATCCGGGGATAAATTATATAAATAATAAGCCGTAAATATTTATTTATATAATTTTAAATAAGCTTAGGTTAAAAGAAGGTTAAAGAAGAAATTTAAAGTATTATATAAATTTATAAGATAATTTATTTATTAATAAAATAATAATTAATAACGTTTAAATTAATTAAGAAAAATAAAGGAAAATATTAATTTCCGTAACTTATCAACCCGTTAATAATTTAGGGTTTACTATTTTAAACGTTAAAAAAGTTTTTAATATTATTAATATATTTAATCGTTAAAATTTAAAAGTAATATACGTTTTTATTCCTTATAACGATTTCTATAAAGTTTAATCTTTTATTAACGGTCCGTTTAAATTATTAAATAAGGGTTTTTTAAAGGTATAAAAGATTTAACCGTTTTAATTACGGATAGGTTTTTTATTTAAGTTAAAAATAATATAATAAACCTAAATAAAACGCTCTTAAATATTATTTTAATTATATTAATGGTTAAGGTAATTAACTTAGAAATAATTCCCTTAATAAGTAAAGTATTTAACGTTTAAAAAAAAGTTAATTTTATAACGGTGAAAGTAATTTATCGGAACTTAAATCCTTTAAAATTTCCCGTTCCGCTGGGGGGTTTAAAGGAAATAATACGGATTTTTATAGTCTCTTTAATTTCCTTAATAAAGGTTTTATTCGGGTTAAGGGTTTTTTATTAACGGTAATATTCCGAATATTAAAAACGGTTTATCTTCTTAAGATATTCCCGGGTTTTATTTAAGTTATTAAAATTATAATTTCTTTAAAGGAGGTTTTTATAAAGTCGGTTAAAAAATCGGGTAATTAATTTATAAATTATAATTTTTAAATTCTTTTTAAAATTTATATACTTAAAAACCTTAATTAAGTAAATAAAATTAAAATAAAATATTATAAATTTATCCTTAATTGATATTTTTAAAGCTTAAAAATTATTAATTTAATTTTTTTTTTTAATTAATGTTTTTAAAAATTCGGTTTAAAAAGGTTTAAAATTCCTTAAAGGTTTAGAAACTTAATAAGATATTATTATTATATTCTATTTTTAATTATTTAAGGACTTTAAGACTTAATAATATTAAGATATAATTAACTTAAGCTTATATAATTAAGTATTAATATTAATATATAAACCAAAAAGTATAATAATATATAAATAATAATTTTACCTAAAGGATAAGAGCATTATAAGGATGCCTATCCTTTACATATAAAGGATATTTTACACTTATTAATGCTCCTATATATATATACTGTATTTAATAATTAATTTTCGTTTATCTAGAGTTTAATAATAATAGAACGTTTAAAGAAACGGTATTAACTATAATCTTCTTTTATAAAGGGTTTAAGATCCTTAATTTCAATTATTTTAAACTTTTTATAAAGGATAAAAAAATACCGTAAATCGGTAAAATAGAAAACTTAAATTTAAAAAACTTAAATTATTCCGTCGGAGATTTTTAAACTTAATAATAAGGTTTACGTTTTAATTTTTTAATTTATAATTACGGATTTTTAATATCTTAAGACGGTTTAAGTTTTCCGGGGAGGGGAATTACCGTAATTTTATTATTATAAGCGGGTAATTTAATTTATTTTTAATTATAAATCCTTTTTAATATTATTTAATTTTATTTAAAAACTTATACTTTATTATTTACGTCTTTATAATATTAAGTATTAACGTTATATTCTTAACGTAAAAAATTTAATTACTTTAAGAGTTTTTTAAATTTTTTAAATAATACAAATTAAAAAATAAAATAAATATAAATCTTTATAAAATATAGAGTACGTTTAATTAATTTTTTAAAATAATACCTTTTAATTTATAATAATACCGGCGGATAATATAATCCTTATATCCCTTATAATTATTATTTAAAACCGGGTTCTTAATAATTAAATAATTTATCGGGTCCTTATTTTTTCTATTTTATTAAAAAGGGGCTTTATCCTTAATAAATAATATTAATTAATCGGGGTCCCCTTAAAAACCGCTTTATAAGTTATATTTCGACGTAAAAGTTTTTAATAAAAAGGATTATTAAAATTTATTATTTATAATTTTAATGAATAAAGGGTAAATAAAAAATAAATTAAAGTTAAGGAAGAATAAAAGTAAATAAAAGAAAAGATTAAGAAAAAGGAAAAAAATAAGTCTTTTAATCCTTCCGTCAAGCCGATTCTATATTATAAGGGTAATATTATAAAATAAAATAATAAAGTTTAGATTATAATAAGGTTTAATATTATTCCTTTATATTATAAAGTATTTTTTAAGGTATTTTTTCTTCCGGATATTAAATATTTTATATTATAAAATAAATATAAAATTAAATATCTTAATTAAAGGTTTTAAGGAATAAAAAAATAAATAATAAATAAAAATTTTATAGGCTTTTATAAGCTTATTCTTAATTAGATTTATAATATTTTTAAGGTTTACTTTATTTATAACCTTTAAATTACTTTATTAAAGCTTATTTTTTTAAATTAATTCTTTATATAACTTAATAAAATCAATATCTACCTATTTAAAGCTATTGTAATTTCTTATTTTAATTATTAACGTTTTTTTATAGCCCGTTTAAATATTAATTACCGTACGTTTTAACCGTAATTACTATCTATTTAATATTATTAATAATTATTAACTTACCGTTTATTATTAATAAGTATTATTAATAAAAGTTTTTATTTTACCCCGTTATTCCCTATAAAAGCGTAAATAAGTTAACTTTAATATAATATTAAAATATAAGCCCTTTTAAGGTAATTAAAAGGTAAAAAGTATATTACGTATAATTAAAGATATTAAAGTATAGAAATATAAGAGTAAAAAGGCTAAAGGCCCTAATAAACCCAGTCAATAATACTCCTTATAACGGGTTAACCCCGGGCTTGGCCCGGGGTAGGCCCGGTTAAGCTTGCACCTCAGTTATTAATACCTTTGAACCCTAATAATTAATATAAATAATTTATTTAAAACCCGGCTTACTCTAGCTTCTGTTTAAGGATCCTTTTATTTACCTTAAAGAAATAATCGCCCGGGACTTATATAATTTATTTACCGTTATTTTAATTAAAAGAATATAACCTTTTAAATCTTTATTTTTTTATTTTTAAATCGACCGCTTTTTAATATTAATAATTTAATAATAAAGTTTTTTAACTTTAATTACCTTTTTAATAATAAAAATAATTAATTACCCGATTTAAATACCTTATTAAATATTAAAAATTTAACTTTAAATTGGATACTTTTTTATCGTTATTATCCTTAAGAATTATTTATTCCTTTATATTATATTTAATAATTAATGTATTAACTTTAAAATAAGAACCTCCCGGAATATATATACTTAATAATTAAAGGACGGCTTACTTAATATTGGGCTTTATTTTTTAAAAAAATATATTTAAATACCTTAATAATTAACCGTATTATATATTACTAATATTAAAATATTAATACTTTAAATATTAATTATATTTCCCGGTTAAATAACGGAACCGGATAAATTTAATACTTAAAATATTATTCCGCCGGAATTATTATTAATAATATCCTTTTTTATCTTTTTTTTTTTTTGGTAATAAAATTTAATAAAACCTATAAATTAACGGTAACTCTTTTTGTTTTTCTTTTTTAAATTAATAAATTTAATTTATTAAATAAGTAACTTATAATACCCTCGGAATTACTTTTAATACCTTTTTTTTAGTTAAAAGGATCTAATATAATTAATAAGTTAACGGTAATATTTTAATTATCGTTCTTTTAAATAATAGGACCTAGTATGGTTAATAAGTAAATAATAGCCTTTTTAATATTAATAAATTTTCCCTAAGTAATTAAACTTACCCTTTAAATATTACTTTAACTTTTTACGGCCGTTTCTATTATATATAACGGAGGTTTATTTATATTTTAAGAATTTATAATATTTTAAGCTTAATAGTAAATTCAAAACTTTTAATAATAACTTTAATATACTTAATTTATTTAAACCATTTATTTATAATAATTATAATAATATTAACGTTAATAAATTTAACGGTTTATTAAATATTTAAAATATTAATAATCTTTAATAACTGAATAACTTTAATTATTTAATAATATTAATTAAACGTTATGATAATTAAAATAATTATTTTATAAAATACTTTATCCTTTTTTAATCCGTAATTTTAATATAACGTTTAAGGACGAAAAAATATAACGCTTAAGTTAAATAATACCTTATAAACTTAATATTTTATATAGTTTTATATCGTTAAATACGCTTAATAAATAAAGTTTTATTTAAAGAAATATTTAATAATAATTATTATAATTTTCCTTTAATGTTTATCTGTTACGTTTTAATTCAATTAATTAATTAATTAATTTATATTACGGGTTTAATTAAGTTAATTCCGGCGTTCCTTAATACGCGGCTTTTTAACCTTATTAATAACCGTAAAAACCTGATACTTATAACGTTAAAGTAAAAACCGGCGTCTATTAGGCCTTTACCCTTTACCCCTTAAGGTAAAGGATATTAACGGCCGTTTAAAAAGTAATAATTTATTTATATACTCCTTATATTTTAACTCCTTTAAGAAAATCCATAATATTACGATTATATCCTTATAAAAGTTATTTTTAAATTTATTATTTTTCTATTCTTTTATATATTTATATTATTTTAACTTTATATAATACCTTTAAATATTTTTATTAATATTTACGCGTTTAATATATATTTTTTTTATATTATTATCGCTATTGACTCTTTTAAAGATTTTTAATAAGTATTTATTATTATATCTTTATAGTTATAAAAGATGTTTTCCGGTTTATATAATTAATATAACCGGTTTCCGCTCCTTTTTTCTTCTTTAATTAATAACGGGTTTTCTTTATAAGGTTTTTAATAATTTCGTTTATTATAATAAAATTAAACTATAATAATAATCCGGTAAATATTATAAATTTAGTAATTACCTAAAAATTTTATTTTATAAATAATATTTAACGATAATTATAAGTATTAACTTTTACGATAAATTTTAACTTAACCTCCGTAAATAAAAGATAAAAAATAAGGACGTATACGGCGTTTTACTTTTTTATCCGTATTTATATTTAACGTTTATTTAACCCTTAATATATATAATAAATAGGAAATAAATTAAACCGTTTTTATCCGTTTAAAGTTAAATTATTAATATATGATTATTTTTCTTTATAATATTATAACGGTAAAAATATTTATTAATAATCTTTTTATTATTAAGAATTAAGTAATAACGACTTTAAGGTATAAAGTCCTTATACTTTTATTAACGTTTAATTTACTTTATCGTAACTTATAAAGTAATTATTATAGCCTTTATTCTTTAAGTCCTTTTAATTTTGGTTTTTCTTATGCTTAACGGGAATTCGTATTTACTTAAATTAGCCCCCGGAATACTAGTAAAATTAACCTTCTTTTTAACTTATTCCTACTTTATTTTAATAAAAAAAAAATATGTTTAATTTATTCCCTTTAACTTAAGGCTATCACCTAATTGTGATTCACTCGACCCTCCAGTGAATCATTTCCTCACCTGGGGGGAATTCCGCGATGCGCCGCTAGACCCTCCAATAAATCATTTTTTGAAGTAATTCACTAGAGGGGTTTTTTTCTATAAAATCCTTAACTTTCTATATAAAAGGTATAGATCTTAGCACGGGCTTTAAAACGAGCCCCATTTGGCCTAAATCGGTTAACGGGCGATTTACTTATCGATTTTACTACGTTTTGGAATTCTGGAGGTTTAAGTTTAAGTTCGCTTCCCGGCGTTAAAGTTTACTTTTTAACCCGTTATTCCTTTATAAAATCTAATAATTTAACTTTATAGCCTGAGTAAAGAGCTTTTTAACGATATCAGAAAAATAAAAATCCGTTTATTATTATTTATTATAGTATTAAGCTATATATCTGATAATTTTAATTTTACGGTTTTTTTAAGTATATCCGAGTATTATTAATCCTTTTTATTTAAGTTTTAATTTAAAAAAATAATATAAAAAATAACGGTTATAACGGTACCAGAGTTACGATAATCCGGTATATATTAATAAATTAATTATCTACTTAAAAATAATAATTACCTTTTTTCCTTATTAATTTTTTTATTTTAAGTAATCTTTAAAAAATCTTGGTATAGGGTAACCGTTAACGTTACCTCTTTATACTAAGACTTTTAAAAAATCCTTACTTAATTTAATTATTATTATTTATAACCTTTAATCAGTAAAAACCCCTTTATATTAATAAGATTATTAGTTATTTAATTATTAAGGCCTTACTTTAAGAAGGATAATAAAGGTTTAATAATAAAAGGTAAATGATAAATAGTAATAAATAGTGACTAATAAAAGGTAGATAAAATAAAATAAATAATAAGAAGTAATTTATAAAATAATAAAGGATAAAATTACCGGGTTTTATAATTAAAATTTTAAAGTTTTATTTCCTTTATTATTTTATACTTAATAATAAAAGCTTCAGTAAGAAAAACGTAAATCTAAGTATAAGCTTTTAAATATTATTTATCTTAAATTAATCGGATGGTTAATTATTAAGTTATTTATATTATTAAATTCTGGAACTTAAACCGGTTAAATATAAAGTTATTTTTTAGCGTTAAAATCCAAAAACTCTTTAAGGGGGTATATCTTAAAGGTTATTTACCATTTTATTTTTTGAAAAAAACCAAAAAATTCAGGATTAAAAACGCTATTAAATAACGTTAAAATTAAAAAAATCCATTCATTATATTTAAATATATATTTAAAAACGTTATTTAAATCTAAAAATCTAATTCTTATTTTATTAATAACTTACTTAATATTTAATCTTTTTTTTTTTTTATAGCTTAAACCCCTTATATAAGGGTTTATTTTAAATAGTATAATAAAAGAAAAATTAAAGATTAATAAGTAATTATTAAGTAATTTAAGAAAAATAAAAAAAAAAGGATTTATTTTCAATATTTTTATTACCCCTTTTTATTTATATAATAAAGGGCTATTTATAGATTTATAGCCTATTAACTTATACCCATTAAGGTAAAACTAGGTACTTATTATAAAATTATTATGAATACGTCGATAAACCCGGCCTAGACCGGTTTATTTTTAAATTATTATATTATTATTACCGTTACCACCGCTATTAATTATTAGCCTTTATATAGCCCGGTTATTTTTGGATTATTAATAAACTTAACCCCTAGAACTTGTATTCACTTTTAAATAATCGTTATAAACTTGGTAAAGGCTTAACCAATAATTTATCTATATAATAGCCCTCCCCTCCCCTTAAATTTCGGTTTTTCTTATTATACTTAAGTTATTTAATTTACTTAATACCCAAGTAAACTAAATACCCTTTACCTTTTACCTATTACTCGACTTACTTATACCTTTACCTACCTTTTACCTTTTACCTTTTACCCTTTACCCTTTACCTTTTACCTTTTACCTTTTACCTTTTACCTTTTACCTTTTACCTTTTACCTTTTACCTTTTACCTTTTACCCTTTACCATATTTACCTTTATTTACCTTTACCCTTTACCATTTAATACCTTTACCTTTACCTACCTTTACCTCTACCACCTATTACCGCTTATTTTTACCATCGCCCTTTACCTTTACCCTTTTATTTATATTTTATTTATATCCATTTATATAATAGACTTACCTTAAGCCCTTACCAAAAAGGCCTTTTTCTATTTATTTGATTATAAGGCTTTAATATATTATAATTATAAATACGGTATTAGATTCCTGGAATTACGCGGCTACCTTAATAAGCAATATCCTTAATTTACTCCTTTAATAAAGAATAAAGTTTTTACTTATATTATTAAGAATTACTTAGATAATATAAGTATTCCGGACGGATTAATTACACCGTTACCTTTATTACCGGTTTCTTCCGGTATTAAATATAATAATTATCCTTATATTTATTCCTCTTAGAACGGTATAATAGCTTATTACCGAACGGATTATTCCGATATTTATAAGCCTACCATCTAGTTTTGAATGGTTGCAGCCTCCACCCATTCATTCCCTCCGCCGGGGAATTCCGCTTTACCCCTGCTGTACCCTCAAACCATTCATTTTTAAAAATGAATGGTTTAAGGTATTTTCCAGACCGGATCCCTTAACTTTATATGGTAAAGGTGTAGAGCTCAGCACGGGCTACAAAACGAGCCCCGTTTGACCCGGATCGGGTAAGGGGCGATTTAGTTATCGATTTTACTAAGTGTGGGAATTCTGGAGGTTCAAGTTTAAGTTCGCTTCCCGGCGTTAAAACTCACTTTTTCCCCCGCCGTTCCCCGCTAAAATGTAATAATTGAACTTTTTAGCCTGAAATTAGGGCTACCATCTAGTTTTGAATGGTTGCAGCCTCCACCCATTCATTCCCTCCGCCGGGGGGAATTCCGCTTTACCCCTACTGCACCCTTAAATTATTCATTTTTAAAAATAAATAATTTAAGGTATTTTCCAGACCGGATCCCTTAACTTTATATAGTAAAGGTATAAAGCTCAGTACGGGCTATAAAACGAGCCCCGTTTAACCCGGATCGGGTAAAAGGCGATTTAATTATCGATTTTATTAAGTATGGGAATTCTAAAGGTTTAAGTTTAAGTTCGCTTCTTAACGTTAAAACTTACTTTTTCCCCTGCCGTTCCCCGTTAAAATATAATAATTAAATTTTTAGCTTAAAATTAAGGCTATCACCTAGTTCTCACTCTTTCCTGCCTGGAAAGAGTCATTTGCTCACTCGGCGTTAATTCGGCCTTCTCGGACTTGACCCAGGAAAGAGTCATTTTTAGAAATGACTCTTTCCAGGGTAGAACCGGCCCGGATTTATTCACTCTCTATATAAAAGGTATAGATTTTAGTACGGCCTATTAATCCCGAGACCTCCGAGGTTCGTCCGAGCAGTGGTTATTTATTTATCGATTTTTAAATATTTACGAATTCCGGGTTATAGGGTTTAAGTTTACTTCCCGGCGCTAATTATTACTTTTTTATCGGCTATTCCCCGGTAAAATCTGGTAATTTAACTTTCTTCATACGTTTCCCCGCTCTTTAATAGTGTCAGGAAAACGAAAATCCGTCCATTAGTGGCTACGGTAGTATTGACCTATAAGGGTTTATGAGTAATTCTTTAAGGTTTTAAGGTGTATCCGGATTATTATTGATCCTTTATTTAATCTATTTAATCTAAAAGATAGCTTAAAAAAAGCGCTTTATAACGGTAACGGGAGAACTTAGATCCGTACCTTATTTAAGATTATATTACTTAATAATAATAAAAAAAAACTTATATAATACTTTTATTATTTTATTAATAATATAAGGGTCTTAACATTTCTTGGCATAGGGTGGCGGCTAGCGTCGCCTCCCTATGCTAAGGCTTTAAGATCCGGCCGTAATATCCGTCTGAATACGAGAATAATCCATAAATAGATCTTTATTTTTAAATTATTGCACTGCCACCCAAATTATTGCACTGCCACCACCAATAATTATTAGTCCGGAACCGGCCTGTTTATTTTTAAATTATTAAGTGGCTTAGCTATCTAAGCCCGGTCTCGGCCTTATTTAAGCCTTATGACTCATAATTCTCTTGGCAAAGGCTTGGCTAATAATTCATCTATATAATCACCCTTCCCCCCCTTCAAATTTCTGTTTTTCTCATCACACTCAAGTCACTCAATCTACTCAATACCCAAGCAAACCAAATACCCTTTACCCTTTACCCTTTACCCTTTACTATCACTTATACCTTTACCTTACCTTTACCTTTATCTTTACCTTCACCTTTACCTTTACCTACCTTTACCTTTATTTACTTTTACCTTTATTTACCTTTACCTTTATTCACCTTTACCTTTACCTTTAGGGTTAGGGTTAGGGTTAGGGTTAGGGTTAGGGTTAGGGTTAGGGTTAGGGTTAGGGTTAGGGTTAGGGTTAGGGTTAGGGTTAGGGTTAGG